>JARQOD010000002.1:166237243-166280537 GCA_033576555.1 Oophaga sylvatica
TGGGCCCCAGCGTTTGCTCATACTATTTTCTTTCTGTGTCAGTATTTCCTCTTGTCTAACCGCCATTACATGTTTGGGGGCTTTCTATTATCTTTGGGGTTCTGCTCCGGGGCAGATAGCTTTCCTATTTCTATCTTTAGGTGTAGTTAGTTTCTCAGGCTGTGACGAGGCGTCTAGGACCAACGTAGGAACGCTCCATGGCTGCCTCTAGTTGCGGTGGTTAGTCAGGGTACTGCAATCTCATAGATTCCAACTGCTCTGGTGTATTTCCTTTTTTTTACCTGCACTCCTCAGCTACCGAAACATAACAGTATCACCGGCCGAAAAAATTGAAAATTGTATGGTACTCACAGAAGGGAAAAAATATTGTGAAAGAAAAAAGGTTGTCAGAGTTGTCAGAGATATTTTTCTGTTTGTTGCATTTTTTTTTTTTTCCCTCTGTATCTCTGGGTGCTGGGGAGGATCTTTTCTCCCAATGGAGTTTGCACAGTTGTCTGGCCGTGTGGATCAGCTTGCCACTGAGGTTCAGAGTATTGCTGCATATCTTGCTAGGTTGCCTGTTGTGGAACCTAGGATCCCATGCCAGATTTGTTTTTAGGGGATCGAGCTAAGTTTCAGAATTTCAAAAATAATTGTAAATTGTTTTTTGCCTTAAAATCTAAGTCCTCAGGAAACGCAGCGCAGCAGGTTCAAATTATCATCTCTCTCCTGCGCGGCGATCCTCAGGATTGGGCTTTTTCCCTGATACCTGGGGATCCTGTTTTGAGTGATGTTGATGCATTTTTTCAGGCTTTGGGGTTATTGTACGATGAGCCTAATGTCACTGATCAAGCTGAAAAAGCCTTGTTGGCATTAAATCAGGGGCTTGATGACGCTGAGTTATACTGTCAGAGATTCCGTAGGTGGGCAGTCCTGACCAAATGGAATGACGACGCTTTGGCGGCCCTTTTCCGGAAGGGTCTGTCGGATAATGTAAAGGATGTTATGGTGGGATTCCCTGTCCCCTCTGGTCTCAATGATTCTATGTCATTAGCGATTCAAATTGACAGACGTTTGCGTGAGCGGAAAAGTATGCGTGGAGTGGTGTTGCCTTGTGAGCCAGCTTCTGAGCCCATGCAGTGTGATGGAGTGGTGTCTGGGGCACAGCGTCATGAGTTTCGAAAGCGCAATGGGTTATGTTTCTACTGTGGTGATGCCTCTCATGCTATTTCAGTCTGCCCTAAGCGGGGAAGACATTTTGCACGCTCGGTTGTCTTGGGTAGTGTTCAGACTAAGTTTTTGTTGACTGTCACTCTGATATACTCTCTGTCCTCATTTTCTGCTCAGGCTTTCGTTGATTCTGGAGCAGCTATTAACCTGATGGATTATGATTTTGCTAAACGTTGTGGGCTTCCCTTGATACCCCTACAGAAGTCTATTCCCCTACTGGGGATCGATTCTACCCCTTTGGCTGAGAATAAACCCCAGTTTTCTACTCAGGTGATAATGAGGGTTGAACCTGATCACCAGGAGTGCTGCAAATTTTTGGTTCTATATAATCTGCATGACATTATCGTGCTGGGTTTCCCTTGGTTACAGTCTCATAATCCTGTTTTGGATTGGAAATCTGTGTCTGTAACCAGTTGGGGCTGCCAATGTGTTAATACCAACACTCCTGTTTTTTCTGCCTCCCCCCAGGCTCAGGATGTTCCTGACTTTTTGTTTGATTTTTCTGATGTGTTTAGCGAAAGTAAATCTGCATCCTTGCCTCCCCATAGGAGCTATGACTGCGCTATTGAATTAGTGCCGGGTAGTAAATTCCCTAAAGGTCGCCTTTTTAACTTGTCTGTACCTGAACATGACGCTATGCGGTCTTATATCAAGGAATCATTGGAGAAGGGTCATATCAGATCATCCTCTTCACCCTTAGGTGCCGGTTTTTTCTTTGTGGCCAAAAAAGATGGTTCATTAAGGCCGTGTATTGATTATCGTCTCTTGAACAATATTACTGTGAAATATCAATACCCGTTACCCTTGATTTCTGACCTGTTTTCCAGGGTGAAAAACGCTACTTGGTTTACCAAGCTTGACCTCAGGGGGCGTATAACCTTATTCGCATTAAGCACGGGGATGAATGGAAGACGGCATTCAATACCCCTGAAGGGCATTTTGAGTACCTAGTGATGCCCTTTGGGCTCACTAATGCTCCTTCCGTCTTCCAGTCCTTCATGAATGACATTTTCAGGGATTTTGTGGACAAATTTCTGATTGTTTATTTGGATGATATCTTGATTTCTTCTAATGACTGGGACTCTCATGTGAAACATGTTCGAACTGTATTCCAGATTTTGAGAGAGAATGCTCTGTATGTGAAGGGATCAAAGTGTCTTTTTGGCGTACAGAAGATCTCATTTCTGGGATTCATTTTGTCCCCATCTGTTATTGAAATGGACCCGGTCAAGGTTCAGGCCATCTGTGATTGGGTCCAACCTACTTCATTAAAGGCTCTTCAGAGATTTTTGGGTTTTGCCAATTTTTATCGTAAATTTATTGGTAATTTCTCGGTTATTGTTAAACCATTAACTGATTTGACCAGAAAGGGTTCTGATGTGGTGAATTGGCCTCCTGAGGCAGTCTCTGCATTTCAGGAACTTAAGCAGAGATTCACTTCTGCTCCTGTTCTACGGCAGCCTGATGTTTCTCTGCCATTTCAGGTGGAGGTTGATGCCTCTGAAATTGGGGCAGGTGCCGTTTTGTCCCAAAAAGATCCAGAGACCTCTAAAAGTAACCCTTGTGCCTTTTTCTCTCGAAAATTTTCTCCACTGAACGTAATTATGACGTGGGTAATCGGGAGTTATTGGCCATGAAGTGGGCTTTTGAAGAGTGGAGACATTGGCTGGAGGGAGCCAAACATCAGGTGGTGGTCCTTACGGACCATAAGAATCTGGTCTATCTGGAATCTGCCAAGCGACTCAATCCTAGACAGGCCAGATGGGCCTTGTTTTTCACACGTTTTAATTTTGTGGTTTCCTTTCTTCCTGGCACTAAGAATGTTAAGGCGGATGCCCTCTCGAGGAGTTTCCTTGCGGACTCTCCTGAGTTATCTGATCCTTCTACTATTTTGAAAGAGGGTGTAGTTCTTTCCGCCATCTCGCCCAATTTGAGACTTGCTCTGGAGGGGTGTCAGGAGGATAGGCCCGAGCGCTGCCCTGTTGGAAAATTGTTTGTCCCGGACCAATGGAAAAAGAGTGTGATGTCTGAGATTCATTGTTCCGCATTGGCTGGGCATCCCGGAATTTTTGGTACCAGAGACTTGGTTAGTCGGTCCTTTTGGTGGCCTACCTTGTCTCGCGATGTCAGGGAATTTGTGCAGTCCTGCGGGACTTGCTCTCGCTCCAAGCCTTGCTCTCGCTCTAGTGGTTTGTTGATGCCATTGCCTGTGCCCAAGAGACCATGGACCCATATCTCTATGGATTTCATTTCCGATCTTCCTGTTTCTCAGAGAATGACCACCATCTGGGTAATTTGTGATAGGTTTTCCAAAATAATACATCTTGTGCCATTACCTAAGTTGCCTTCCTCCTCTGAATTGGTGCCGTTGTTCCTTCAGCACGTGGTTCGTTTACACGGCATTCCTGAGAACATTGTGTCTGACAGAGGAGTCCAGTTTGTTTCCAGATTTTGGAGGACTTTTTGTTCTAAACTGGGTGTTCAATTGTCTTTCTCCTCTGCATTTCATCCTCAGACCAATGGTCAAACTGAGAGAACAAACCAGACATTGGAGACTTATCTGAGATGCTTTGTGTCTGCTGATCAGGATGACTGGGTCTCTTTTTTGCCTTTGGCTGAGTTTGCTCTTAATAATAGGGCTAGCTCTGCCACTTTGATGTCTCCGTTTTTCTGTAATTCTGGGTTTCACCCTCGATTTTCTTCAGGACAGACGGAAGCTTCTGTCTGTCCAGGTGTTGACTCTGTTGTTGAGCGTATGCAACAGATTTGGGACCAGGTAGTGGAGAGGTTGTCCCTCTCTCAGGAGAAGCCCAGCGGTTTGCTAACCGGCATAGGACTGATGGTCCTCGGTTTAAAGTGGGGGACTTGGTCTGGTTGTCCTCAAAGAATATTCCTATGAGAGTAGCATCTCCTAAATTTAAGCCTAGGTTCATTGGACCTTATAAGATCATGGAGATTATTAATCCTGTTTCTTTTCGTTTGCTTCTTCCAGGGACATTTAAGATCCATAACGTGTTCCACAAGTCCTTGTTGAAGAGGTTTGTTGAGCCAGTGGTTCCTGCTGCTGTGCCTCCTGACCCTGTTTTGGTTGAGGGCAATCTGGAGTATGTGGTTGAGAAAATATTGGATTCTCGTTTTTCTAGACGAAGACTCCAGTATTTGGTTAAATGGAGAGGTTATGGTCAGGAAGACAATTCTTGGGTGTTTGCTTCGGACATCCATGCTAGGAGACTTATCCGTGCGTATCATAGAACTCATCCTGACCGACCTGGTTGCTCAAATGAGGGTTCGGTGACCCCTCCTCAAGGGGGGGGGTACTGTTGTGAATGGGTTTGAGATGAGTTCTGAGCAGAGGCTCCCTCTGGTGGTTACAAGCGGTACTAGTGAAGATTGTGAGGACTGGGAATCAGGTGTTACTGACTGGTCTTATATAAGGGAGTCATTTTCCCATCAGGGTTGCCGGTGATCAATTGTTCTGGTCTGAATCCTTCTTTCCAGTTTCCCTTGTAGCCTGCTGTGTCGTGTCTGCATCTCCTGCTATCAGATAAGACATTTTCTTCTTTTGTGTTTGTGCTTTATTTTTGCATTTTGTCCTGCACTTCTGTGGGGCCTTCAGGGTCCCCTCCGGGGGCTTTTGCCCTCTCAGTTTAGTTCAGCCACTGAGTTTTGTACTTTTGCTTTTTCCAGTTTTTTCAGTGGCTGCTGTTTTGATTTTGTTACACCAGAGAACTAATTTAGGTTGTAGAGGTCGTGTGATCTCAGGTGTTTTTGAAATTAGTATAGTTGGTGTTTTTCAGGGTTTTCTGAGATTGCAGTAAGTACCCTTCCTGTCCTTTTCTATTTAGATAGTTTTGGGCCCCAGCGTTTGCTCATTCTATTTTCTTTCTGTGTCAGTATTTCCTCTTGTCTAACCGCCATTACATGTTTGGGGGCTTTCTATTATCTTTGGGGTTCTGCTCCGGGGCAGATAGCTTTTCTATCTTTAGGTGTAGTTAGTTTCTCAGGCTGTGACGAGGCGTCTAGGACCAACGTAGGAACGCTCCACGGCTGCCTCTAGTTGCGGTGGTTAGTCAGGGTACTGCAATCTCATAGATTCCAACTGCTCTGGTGTATTTCCTTTTTTTTTACCTGCACTCCTCAGCTACCGAAACATAACAGGACCTCCCACCACCCCCTCCCACACACAAAACAGTGGTCGGTTTCTGGGACAGGGATGGGGCCCTCTGGCGCTGGGGACACGCAGCCTTAAAGTGTCCTAGCTGCTTGCAATTATGACGTCTGGGTTCTGTTCCTGGCCTGGAGAGGGCAGCCGGGGGGTACACCCCTTGCACTCTGGGGGCTGGATATGGGGCTGGGACAGGATTGGGCTTACCCCCTCTCCAGGTGCTGCTGGCAGGCTTCTTTTGCTCCGGCACCCTGTTGTTGGCATACTCGTCTGCCAGGGCGGCTGTAGCAGAAGCCCCCTTTGGTTTCCGGTCACGGAGGAACTGCTGGAGGTCCTCTGGGCAGTTCCACAAGAATTGCTCCATGACAAACAGTTCCTGGACCTCCTGGCGGGTAGTGAGCTCTAGACCCGAGGTCCAGTGCTCCGAAGCTCTCAGCAGGGCCCGCATGTGGTCGGTCCAGGTGTCCTTTGAGCCCCGCTGCAGGCTCCTGAACTTCCTGCGGTACGACTCCGGGGTGAGGTTGTAGTGCTGGATCAGGGCCCGCTTGATGCTGTTGTAGTCCTGCTCCTCCCGGCAGGTAAGTCCCCAAAACTTCCAGGGACTTACCCCTCAAACGTGGGGTCAGGTACCTTGCCCACTGATCCGGGGCCAGATGATGTTGGAGGCAGGTCCTTTCAAAAGCCAGCAGAAAGGAATCCAGGTCTCCATCCTTTTCAAGTAAGGGAAAGTTCTCCGCCCGGACCTTGGAAGCCCTTGTCTCCGGTGGGCCTGGTGCATCCAGCGGGGGCCCATGCTGAGCCATCTCCAGTCGGTGCCGGCGCTCCGCAGCTTCACGGCGTTCTGTAGCCTGCAACACACGTTCTGTATGCTCACGCTCTGCCGCTGCTTGCTCACGCTCTGCTGCTTTCTCTGCCGCCACCAGGAGTCTGTCATAGGCGGTGTCATTACCAGCCTCGAGCTGTGCCATAGCCGCTTGGAAAAGGGCCTCCGATCTGGACAGGCTGGGACCAGCAGGGGGTGGACAGTCCACTGTGAGACTGAGCACGGGGGTCGGGCTCCTTGGGGAGCCCTGGCTGAGCTCCCCCTCATCGGTATCGAACCCCTCATAGACCACAGCATTGGCCTCCCCCTTTGCCCTACTCCTGGTGCCTTCCGCCATCTTGGGAACCTTTGGTTACTGAAACACAGCTGCAACCCTGACCTTGCACACAACTTATTATATTTACACTCTGACCGTCTAGTGCTGGGCTGACCTTAAGACCCCAGCAGTGAAAGTACCGCTGGTAGTCTCTAGTGTCTGGGAGTAGGGGTCCCACGCACACTATTACTCTGATCCCACTGCTGCCACCAATTGTGAGGAACTAAGCCGACCGCCACACGGTAGCCCGGGTATCACAGCTTCTGATCCCACCGCCGCTACCAAATGTGAAGGACGACCCCTTTCCTCCCACGTCACCAATGGGACGTAACTCCACAGGTACAGCTCTCCGGCGCCCCCTTTGTCTCTCAGGTCAGTAAGGGAACTGCACCTAGAGCAAATGGCCGCCGGGGAGGGTGTCCTGTTACCCACTGTGTAAGGTTCTTTGTCTCTGTTGACATGTTCCTTGAAACTCAGTTTTCCGTCGGCCATTTTGCTTTCTGTCTTTCTGCAGCTCTTGCCCTCAGTTAATATGGAGTTTCCAGTTTTCATGTTCCCGCCCTGATTCTTCCCTCTTGCTTCTTAAGCAGCCTCAGCTGAACAATCAGTGCTCCTGAATCAAGCCTCAGTCAGTCTGTGACCTGACTCCTGGAAGCCTTGGACTTGTACTCCAGCTATTCCCTACTGAGGAACCTTGGAACACTTTTGGACTCTGGAAACCTGCTGTTTGGTGAATCCATGTTTGCAGAGGAATTACGGTACAGAGAAGAGATCCTGAACCTGCTTTGGAGATTTATTGTAGTGCTTGAAGTTACTCTGGCCTGCTGTGTCTCCTGTCGCTGTTCCTGCAAACTGTGTGAACTTTTCAGCATGCTTGTATGAAGTAATACAAGTCATTTCATTTCAACCTATGTCTCCTGTGTTTTCCTCGCACCCAAGCACAAGACGCTATAGGAACTGTACACTATACTTGACAAGACTCAGGAGCCAATGTTTAGTGTCTGCTGGGTCTGGGAAAGCCGTGTCTGCTGTGACTGTGGATATCAGATGTCCGTTTAATACCTTATGTGATGACAGTGGTTGTGACTTCTCACAACCATTCCAGGTGAGCGCATTCCCTTAAAATTTTACTCTGGAGTGTTACCACAGGTAAACACTATTGTTTTTTTTTTTTTTTCCCTTTCCTCTTCTCCTTCCAGCACTTCTGCCTTAAAAGATCTGGAAGATGGAGGCCCGCATAAAGGAACTTTGCGGAGTGACTGATACAATCCTTTCAGATGTACAGACTTTAAAAACCCGTTTTGCAAGCCTACAGGACCTCACTAATCATAATTTGCAAGTGTTTGGACAGACTACCAGGAATTGCGAGCCAGGATTGAGGCTCTAGAGGAACGAGCCCAGGCTCCTGCCATAACCCCAAGTTCTGGGATCCCCAAATTACCTCCTTTTCGTTTTGGCGGTGAACGTGAGAAATTCAGGGGATTTATTAATCAATGCAATTTATTTTTCTCTGCACATGCTTCACAATTTCCCACTGAATGATCCAAAGTGCTTACTATAATCATGTTGCTTACCAATAAGGCTTTGATGTGGGCAAACCCTCTGATTGAGACTGAGGATGATTGTTTGAATCACCTTGATGCTTTTATTTCAGTCATGGGGCAGGTGTTTGATGACTCCAATCGAGGTGCAACAGCTGAAGCAGCCATGTTAACTTTGCGCCAAGGTAAGCGTTCAGTAGCCGAATATGCCCTGGATTTCAGGAGATGGGCTCTTGATACCACTTGGGACACTTCCGCTAAAAAATCTATTTTTCGGAAAGGGTTGTCTCCACTGATTAAGGATGAACTTGCTCGTGCCGACCCTCCCACTGCGTTAGGTGACTTTATTATCTATTGTATCCGTATTGATGCTCGTCTGACTGAACGCAGATAAGAGAGATGGTTCGAAAATAATCGCACTAACCCTCCTCAGCTAAGGAACCTTTGAGTAGGATCACAAGGGAACCAGAACCTGAACCCATGCAGGTGGACTCTTTACAAAGACGGGTTAGTGATGCACGCAAAGAACATCGTATAAAGGAAAATCTATGTTTCTACTGTGGTAAGTCAGGGCACTTCATTATAAACTGCCCCAGCCGTTCTCGTAAGACTACTGCAGCAGTCATTCACTGTGAGTGTTGCGAGAGGAGCTCTGTCATGTCCGAGCCTCAGGCTCCAGAGAGATCTGCTGCAAGAGATCTTGATTTCTCGGACTTAAACTCTGTTAGTTCTGGGGACGATGACGGTATAAACGCTGCAATTTTTCAAGTTTCCTCAGCGGTGTCCCAGCTGAGTTGTAAAAGAAACAATTCTCATTGCTTCCTTTCCATCAAACTCTGGGTTGACTCAGTCTGGGTGTCTAGCTCTGCTATGATCGACTCAGGAGCAAGTGGAAATTTTATGGATATCTCCTTTGCTCTGAAACAGGGGATACCTTCAGTGAAGAAGGCTACTCCAGTACAGATGGAGACTGTGGATGGCTCTCTACTGACTTCTGGACCAGTGGATCAAGAAACAGAGCCTTTGAGGGTCCTTATGGGTAAAGATCATCAGGAGAAAATGTCTTTTTTGCTTATCTCTTCTCCCCACTTTCCCATTATTCCAGGGCTACCATGGCTGCAGGCGCAAAATCCTACGATTAACTGGGAGACCAAGGAATTACACTTTCCGGAGAAACAGATGAGTCAAGGAGTTTCAGCTTGCTCTGTTCCTAAAGGAACCATGTCAGTCCCTGAACTACCAGCTGTATACCAGGACTATGTGGATTTATGTGACAAGAAGAATGCTGATCAGCTTCCTCCTCACCGTCTATATGATTGTCCAATTGAATTATTGCCTGGAGCCAAGATACCTTTTGGTAAGATCTACCCCCTAGCGGGGCCCGAGCTAAAAGCTTTGAAGGATTATATAGACGAAAATTTAGCCAAGGGCTTCATACGCCCCTCTTCATCTCCCGCAGGTGCACCCATCTTCTTTGTGAAGAAGAAAGATGGATCTCTGAGACCCTGCATAGACTATAGGGAACTCAATAAGGTTACTATTAGAAACCGTTATCCATTGCCTTTAATCCCTGAATTGTTGGAGAGAGTGCGGCATGCCAAAATTTTCTCTAAACTGGATCTCCGTGGGGCCTATAACTTGGTCCGTATTAGACCTGGGGATGAATGGAAGACTGCTTTCAGGTCACGCTATGGACACTTTGAATATCTAGTTATGCCTTTTGGTCTGAGTACCGCCCCAGCCACTTTCCAACACTTCGTGAATGATATCTTCAGGGATCTCCTAGATACATTTGTGGTGATTTATCTGGATGATATTCTAATTTTTTCTAACTCCACAGAGGAACATCATGGACATGTGAGAATGGTCTTAGAACGCCTAAGACAAAACCATCTCTACATCAAACTTGAAAAATGTGAATTCCATAGGACCGAAATTCAATTTCTGGGGTATGTACTATCTACGCAAGGGATTAGTATGGATGGAAGCAAGACCCAAGCCATCAAGGATTGGCCAATTCCTAGAAATGTGAAGGAGGTGCAGCGTTTCATCGGGTTTGCCAACTTCTATAGACGTTTCATTAAGAATTTTTCTGAGGTAGTGTCACCTATCACCCAACTTACCCGGAAACAGTCTAGGTTCTCCTGGACCCCGCAAGCTCAGGAAGCATTTTCCTGTTTAAAGGATAAATTTACCACCGCACCTATCTTAGTACATCCCAACCCCGAGCTTGCCTTCATAATAGAGGTGGATGCTTCAGACTGTGCCGTTGGAGCTATACTCTCTCAGAGAACAGGTGAGAAGAATGTCTTGCATCCCTGTGCCTTCTTTTCCCAGCAGTTGTCTTCGGCTGAGAGGAACTACGATGTGGGCAATAGAGAATTGTTGGCCATTATTGCCGCCTTCAAGGAATGGAGACACCTTCTTCAGGGAGCTGCACAGCAAATAGTCGTCCTGACAGACCATCGTAACCTTGAATTTATCAGGTCGGCTAAGTGCCTGACTCCTCGCCAGGCTCGCTGGAATCTTTTCCTAAACCAATTTAATTTTGTCATTTCTTATAGACCAGGATCGCGCAATGGAAAGGCTGATGCACTCTCTAGGATTCATTCAGCAGAGACACGTCCACTTACTCCTCCTAAGACTATTCTTCCTGACTCTAGATTCCTGGGAGTGATTCATAATCAAGACCTACTTAAGGACATCAAGGAAGCATACCATGCGGATTCTTTGTTGGCTCAACCCCCAAGGGACGTAAGTCTTGTCTTTAAGAATGGTGTGTGGATTCAGGGACAACGTCTGTATATACCTGAAACAGTCAGATTGAGAGTATTGCAACTCATCCACGATTCCAAGATAGCCGGGCATAGGGGAATTCTAAAGACACAAGAATTTCTTTCTCGTTTCTTTTGGTGGCCCACTTACAGGAAAGATGTCTTAAACTATGTCACTTCATGTGAAGTCTGTGCAAGATGCAAAACACCTCGCTCCTCACCAACTGGTCTGTTGCAACCTCTTCCCACCCCGTCCCGCCCGTGGGGATCCATTTCTATGGACTTCATTGTGGAGTTACCAACCTCTCAAGGGAAGAACACCATTCTAGTGGTGGTTGACCGTCTAACAAAGGCAGCTCATTTTATCCCTTGTGTCGGCTTACCCACTGCAAAACAGACATCAGACTTGATGATTAAGAATGTGTTTCGCTTACATGGAGTACCGGATGAGGTCATTTCGGATTGAGGGGTGCAATTCACTTCAAGGTTTTGGCAAAATTTCTGTGCAGCATTGGACATTAAAGTAAACCTTTCTTCTGCTTTTCATCCCCAGACTAATGGACAGACAGAACGAACCAATCAGACCCTGGAGCAGTATCTCCGCTGTTTTATCTGCCACCTACAGGATGATTGGGTGGATCTACTTCCACTGGCTGAGTTCTCTTATAACAACTCTCAGAGCGCCTCCACTAAGCAGTCTCCTTTTTACTCCAATCTAGGTTATCATCCTAACATTCTTCCTCGATTTCCCATAGATACGCCCTTGCCGGCAGTGGCTGAAAGAATCACTTCTTTACAAAAGAATATGGATCTTCTAAAGGAAAATCTAGAATTGGCTCAGGAAAGGTACAAGAAAGCAGCAGATAAATTTCGTAAACCTGCACCAGCTTTCAAGGTAGGAGATTTGGTCTGGCTGTCAACCAGAAATCTTAAATTAAAGATTCCATCGTCTAAACTGGGACATAAGTACATTGGACCTTATAAGATCAATAAGATTATAAGTGCTGTTGCTTGTCGTCTTCAACTGCCCAGAACTATGAGAATCCACCCTGTCTTTCATGTATCCCTACTAAAGGCTGCAACACCCAATACGTTTCCTGGACGTTCTTCTCCTTGCCCTGACCCAGTGCTGGTCGATGGTCAGGAAGAATTTATGGTGGAAAGGATTCTAGATTCCAGGTTGTACAGAAATCAGTTGCAATATTTGATTAAATGGCAGGGCTACCCAGTGGAGGACAACTCATGGGAACCAGTCAATAATGTAAATGCTCCTCGCCTGCTCCGCCAGTTTCATCAGAGGTACCCTGACAAGCCTGGTCTGAGGTCATCCGGAGGTTGTCCCTAAGGGGGGAGTAATGTAAGGTTCTTTGTCTCTGTTGACATGTTCCTTGAAACTCAGTTTTCCGTCGGCCATTTTGCTTTCTGTCTTTCTGCAGCTCTTGCCCTCAGTTAATATGGAGTTTCCAGTTTTCATGTTCCCGCCCTGATTCTTCCCTCTTGCTTCTTAAGCAGCCTCAGCTGAACAATCAGTGCTCCTGAATCAAGCCTCAGTCAGTCTGTGACCTGACTCCTGGAAGCCTTGGACTTGTACTCCAGCTATTCCCTACTGAGGAACCTTGGAACACTTTTGGACTCTGGAAACCTGCTGTTTGGTGAATCCATGTTTGCAGAGGAATTACGGTACAGAGAAGAGATCCTGAACCTGCTTTGGAGATTTATTGTAGTGCTTGAAGTTACTCTGGCCTGCTGTGTCTCCTGTCCTGTTCCTGCAAACTGTGTGAACTTTTCAGCATGCTTGTATGAAGTAATACAAGTCATCATTTCATAGTCTCCTGTGTTTTCCTCGCACCCAAGCACAAGACGCTATAGGAACTGTACACTATACTTGACACACTGGGTATTCTAAGATTCGTGATCAGAGTAAAAGCATCAGCCCAAGATTAATTTTATGGTTTAATTGCCTTAAGGGCGCACTAGATAATTACAGAAATATACAGTAAAGCTATACAACGTAATTACAATGGATTTGCAGTCAGAATAAAATACCACAATAATGTACAAGGCTTAAAGGTATAAGCTATAGATCAATATTACCGGGTTGTATGGACATGGGGAGGCAGGGAGCTCTGCGGTCCCCAGGTAACAGTCTTTAGTTGCTGGACAGTCCCCAAAGCATGTGCTGCTGCTCCCTTGGCAAGGCAAATCAAATCTGTCCCTTGGTCCTTCCTAGACCATCTTCTTGGCTTCTGTGTGTAAAATGGATTGAGGACAGCCTGTTCATGGCTACAGTTCTTAAACCTGTTAGGCCCCTCCCCTTTGCTTTGAAGCACGCATATTAACTGGCCTGCAATTCATATGGAGCAGGAAATACTGGCTTGAGTCTGAGCTATTTCACATACTAATGACCATCTTATTCAGACACTGGCCTAA
This sequence comes from Oophaga sylvatica, assembly GCA_033576555.1. NCBI lineage: Eukaryota > Metazoa > Chordata > Amphibia > Anura > Dendrobatidae > Oophaga > Oophaga sylvatica. The sequence continues at coordinate 166,250,502 of JARQOD010000002.1, forward strand.
ACTAATTAGCATACTAAAACCCTTTTGATTCATAGTGGACATCAAAACCGGTCGTACTGGATATGCTAACAGGCCCTGTGTAGTTAGCAGTCTGTGGCTCTGTGAACTGACAAAATGGAGGCTGGTATAGGCCCTATCTAAGATGGTGGCTGTCCCGACCTCACAAACACAATTAAAAGACAGATACAAATAAACATGGTACCGCTGAAAACATCATCTTGCCTCGCAAAAAAAATCAAGATGCAATATAGCTCTATCAGTGAAAAAATAGAAAAGTTATAGCTCTAACACTAAAGGGATGCAAAAATAATTATTTTTTCTATAAAATAGTTTTTATTTTGTAAGAGCACCAAAACATAAGAAAATGATATAAATGAGATATAGCAGTAATTGTACTGACCCGAAGAATAAAACTGCCTTATGAATTTTACCACACACGGAACAGAATAAACACCCCCCCAAAAAAAAAAGAAATTCATGAATTGCTGGCTTTTTTTTCAATCTGCTTCCCAAAAATCAGAATTGAAAGTGATCAAAAAATGTCATGTGCCCGAAAATGTTACCAAAAAAAGGTGAACTCGTCTGGCAAAAAACAAGCCATAATATGACTCTGTCGGCTGAAATATGGAAAAATTAGAGCTCTCAAAATGTGGTGATGCAAAAACTATTTTTTTGCAATAAAAAGGGTCTTTTAGTGTGTGACAGCAGCCAAACATAAAAACCCGGTATAAACCTGGTATCACTGTAATCGCACTGACCTGAAGAATAAAATCGCTAAATCACTTATACCTCAAAGGGAATAGCGTAAAATGCAAATAAAACCAATTCTTCACCTACTGTTCATTTTTTCATTCTGCCTCCCAAAGATCATACAGTCATGGCCAAAAGTTTTGTGAATGACACAAATATTATATTTTCACATGATCTGCTGCCCCTGGTTTTTATGTGTGTTTGACAGATGTTTTTATCACAGACAGAAATATAATTGCAAACATATGAGTAACAAAAGCTTATATTGACAGTTAGAATGAGTTAATGCAGCAAGTCAATATTTGCAGTGTTGACCCTTCTTCTTCAGGACCTCTGCAATTGTCCTTGGCATGCTCTCAATCAACTTCTGGACCAAATCCTGACTGATAGCAGTCCATTCTTGAACAATCAATGCTTTCATTTTGTCAGAATTTTTAGGTTTTTGTTTGTCCACCCGTCTCTTGATGATTGACCACAAGTTCTCAATGGGATTAACATCTGGGGAGTTTCCAGGCCATGGACCCAAAATCTCTATGCTTTGTTCCCTGAGCCATTTAGTTATCACCTTTGCTTTATGGCAAGGTGCTCCATCATGCTGGAAAAGGCATTGTTGATCGCCAAACTGCTCTTGGAGGGTTGGGAGAAGTTGCTCTTGGAGGACATTCTGGTACCATTCTTTATTCATGGCTGTGTTTTTAGGCAAGACTGTGAGAGAGCCGATTCCCTTGGCTGAGAAGCAACCCCACACATGAATGGTTTCAGGATGCTTAACAGTTGGCATGAGACAAGACTGGTGGTAGCGCTCACCTTGTCTTCTCCGAATGAGGCGTTTTCCTGATGTCCCAAACAATCGAAAAGGGGATTCATCAGAGAAAATAACTTTACCCCAGTCCTCAGCAGTCCACTGCCTGTACCTTTTGCAGAATATCAGTCTGTCCATGATGTTTTTTCTGGAGAGAAGTGGCTTCTTTGCTGCCGTCCTTGAGACCAGGCCTTGCTCCAAGAGTCTCCGCCTCACAGTGCGTGCAGATGCACTCACACCTGCCTGCTGCCATTCCTGAGGAAGCTCTGCACTGCTGGTAGCCCGATCCCGCAGCTGAAACACTTTTAAGAGACGGTCCTGGCGCTTGCTGGTCTTTCTTGGGCGCACTGGAGCCTTTTTGGCAACAATGGAACCTCTCTCCTTGAAGTTCTTGATGATGCGATAGATTGTTGACTGAGGTGCAATCTTTCTAGCTGCGATACTCTTCCCTGTTAGGCCATTTTTGTGCATTGCAATGATGACTGCACGTGTTTCTTTAGAGATAACCATGGTTAACAGAAGAGAAACAATGATGCCAAGCACCAGCCTCCTTTTAAAGTGTCCATGGTGTCATTCTTACTTAATCATGACAGATTGATCTCCAGCCATGTCCTCATCAACACCCACACCTGTGTTAATGGAGCAATCACTGAAAAGAGGTTAGCTGGTCCTTTTAAGGCAGGGCTGCAATGATGTTGAAATGTGTTTTGGGGGATAAAGTTCATTTTCTAGCCAAATATTGACTTTGCAAGTAATTGCTGTTAAGCTGATCACTCTTTATAACATTCTGGAGTATATGCAAATTGCCATTAGAAAAAGTGAAGCAGTAGACTTTGTAAAAATTAATATTTGTGTCATTCTCAAAACTTTTGTCCATGACTGTAGTAAGACTCAGAGCACATTTATCCTGCGCTCTGCGTTGAGCGCTTACACAGGGGTTTTGGAGTAAATCTCTGAAATACGTGATTCAGACGGAACCTCTAGCAGAAGATTCCCTATAATGAGGCAGATGGAGGCACTGTGGATGCCATCTGCCCTGTGATCCGGCGGTGTCCGTCTTTTTAGGATTGCATAAAAGTGCCAAAGTTTTGTGCACTTTTGAAAGGAAGGACACCGCTAAACAGAGGCCAGATGGAGTCCAGAGTAACTCTGCTGCCTCATTATAGTGAATGGATCCCTCGGGGGTTTCATCTGAATCACTTCATTCAGAGAATTAGATGGAAACCCCAAAGTAAGTGCTCAGCGTAGAGCACCAGATAAAAGTGATCACAAACGTTATGTAAAATGTTCCCAATAAAGCTTCAACTCAATCCACAAAAAAGCAAGTCCCCAAGTCAGGTTTGTCATCTGTTAACAGATACATTACTGGTAGCACAAAGGCTCAGGAAAAGCAAAATGGCTCCACACCTGCCAAAAGAAATTCAGCAAATTCTCTGCTCCCAAATCCAAATGCCCCCCTCCCTTCTGAGTTTCACAGAGTACCTAAACCACATATTACGTCCATGTTTAAAATTTCTGAAGCGATGAGAACCTGCCTAACTTACGGGTGTATACCTCCAGAAGCACAGGCTGGGCATACTGGTGACTCCAATGTACTGGTCACTATATCACACTGGTCACTACAGCGGCACTTTAGAATTTTCACTTGGCAACCATTCGTTGCTGCTTGGTTCTGGAAAATACCCATGGAGTCAAAATCAGCACTACACCTGTAGATAAATTCCCAAAGGGGTATATTTTCCTAAATGGGGTCACTTGAGGAGGGATTCTGCTCTCCTAACAATTAGGGGCTCTGTACACTATGTTCCAAATTATTATGCAAATTGGTTTTAAGTGTCATAGCGTTTTTTTTTTTTTTTTTTTGTAAATGAAACCCATTGATGGTATTGTGTCTCAGGGTTCTTTGGATAACTGAAATCAATCTCAGATACCTGTGATAATTAGTTTGCCATGTGAGCCCAATAAAAGGAAAACTGGATGTTCCACACTATTAAGCAGGTCAGAGTTTTCAAGTAATATGGGAAAGAAAAAGGATCTCTCTGCTGCTGAAAAGCATCAAATAGTGCAATGCCTTGGTCAAGGGATGAAAACATTAGATATTTCCCGAAAACTTAAGCTTGATCATCATACTGTTAAGAGATTTGTGGCTGATTCTGAGCACAGACGTGTTTGTGCTGATAAAGACAGAATGAGGAAGGTTTCTGCCAGGCAAGTTCATTGGAATAAGAGAGCAGCTGCTACAAAGCCATTACAAACCAGCAAACAGATATTTGAAGCTGCTGGTGCTTCTGGAGTCTCTCGAACCTCAAGGTATAGGATCCTTCTAAGGCTTGCTGTGGTACATAAACCAACTATTCGGCCACACCTAAACAGTGCTCACAAGCAGAAACGGTTGCAGTGGGCCCAGACATACATGAAGACTAATTTTCAAACAGTCTTGTTTACTGATGAGTGTTGAGCAACCCTGGATGGTCCAGATGGATGGAGTAGTGGATGGCCACCATGTACCAACAAGGCTGCTACGTTAGCAAGGAGGTGGAGGAGTCATGATTTGGGCCGGAATCATGGGGAAACAGCTGGTAGGGCCCTTTAAGGTTCCTGAAGGTGTGAAAATGACCTCTGCAAAGTATATAGAGTTTCTGACTGACAACTTTCTTCCATGGTATAAAAAGCAGAAACGTGTCTTCAGGAGCAAAATCATCTTCATTCATGACAATGCACCATCTCATGCTGCAAAGAATACCTTGGAGTCATTGGCTGCTATGGGCATAGAAGGAGATAAACTACCCTATAGAGAACCTTTGGAGTATCATCAAGCAAAAGATCTGAGAGGGTGGGAGGCAGTTCACATCAAAACCGCAGCTCTGGGACGCTATTCTGACTTCATGCAAAGGAATACAAGCAGAAACTCTCCAAAAACTCACAAGTTCAATGGATGCAAGAATTGTGAAGGTGATATCAAAGAAGGGTTCCTATGTTAACATGTAACTTGGCCTGTTAGGATGTTTTGGAGTTAAGTAGCTTTTTTGTTCAGTGAATGTGACCTCCTAATGCTGCAAATTCCACAAATGAGCATTTTCAGTTCTTTAAAACAGATCAAATGTTCAGAAATTCTACTGTGCCTAATAATTTGGAACAGTGCATTTTGAGTTTTTTTCCATTTTGGAGATTATACTGTTATCATTGGGAGGTTTCTTCAATAAAATTTGATGTATACTGTAATGGGTAATGACTTTTATTAGACTGACTGTCATTTGCACCGACCACTTAGGAAAATCAGAGAAAAATATCATTTGCATAATAATTTGGAACATAGTGTATATGGAGTCCACAAACTCTTCTAGGAAAATACAGTGGGTTCGGAAAGTATTCAGACCCCTTTAAATTTTTCAATCTTTGTTTCATTGCAGCCATTTGGTAAATTCAAAAAAGTTCATTTTTGTCATTAATGTACACTCTGCACTCAGTCTTGACTGAGAAAAAGCCAGAAATGTAGAAATTTTTGCAAATTTATTAAAAAAGAAAAACTGAAATATCACATGGTCATAAGTATTCAAACCCTTTGCTCAGGATTGAGTAGAAGCACCATTTTGAGCTAGTACAGCCATGAGTCTTCTTGGGAATGATGCAACAAGTTGTTCACACCTGGATTTGGGGATCCTCTGCCATTCTTCCTTGCAAATCCTCTCCAGTTCCATCAGGTTGGATGGTGAATGTTGGTGGACAGCCAATTTGAGGTCTCTCCAGAGATGCTCAATGGGGCTTAGGTCAGGGCTCTGACTAGGCCAGTCAAGAATGGTCACAGAGTTATTCTGAAGCCACTCCTTTGTTATTTTAGCTGTGTTGTTGGGGTCATTGACTTGTAGGAAGGTGAACTTTTGGCCAAGTGTGAGGTCCAGAGCACTCTGGAACAGGTTTTCATCCAGGATATCTCTGTACTTAGCCCGCATTCATGTTTCCTTCAATTGCAACCAGTCATCCTGTCCCTGCAGCTGAAAAATACCCCTGCAACAAGATGCTGCCACCACCATGTTTCACTGTTGGGATTGTATTGGGCAGATGATGAGCAGTGCCTGGTTTTCTCCACACATACTGCTTAGAATTATCACAACAAAGTTCTATCTTCATCTCATCAGACCAGAGAATCTTATTTCTCATAGTCTGGGAGTCCTTCATTTGTTTTTTAGAAAACCCTATGTGAGTTTTCATATGTCTGTCACTGAGGAGAGGTTTCCTTTGAGCCATTCTGCCATAAAGGCCTGACTGGTGGAGGGCTGCAATGATAGTTGACTTTGTGGAACTTTCTCCCACCTCCCTACTGCATCTGTGGAGCTCAGCCACAGTGATATTGGGGTTCTTCTTTACCTCTCTCACCAAGGTTCTTCACCCACGATTGCTCAGTTTGGCTGGACGCCCAGGTCTAGGAAGACTTCTGGTGGTCCCAAACTTCTTTCATTTAAGGATTATGGAGGCCACTGTGCTCTTACAAACCTTGAGTACTGCAGAAATTCTTTTGTAACCTTGGCCAGATCTGTGCCTTGCCACAGTTCTGCCTGAGCTCCTTGGCCACTTCCTTTGACCTCATGATTCTCATTTGGTCTGACATGCACTGTGAGCTGTGAGGCCTTATATAGACAGGTGTGTGCCTTTACAAATCAAGACCATCAGTTTAATTAAACACAGGTGGACTCCAATGAAGGAGTAGAAACATCTCAAGGAGGATCACAAGGAAATGGACAGCATGTGACTTAAATATGGTGTCTGAGCAAAGGGTCTGAATACTTATCACCATGTGATATTTCAGTTTTTCTTTTTTAATAAATTTGCAAAAATTTCTACATTTCTGTTTTTTTCAATCAAGATGGCGTGCAGAGTGTATATTAATGAGAAAAAAATGAACTTTTTAGAATTTACCAAATGGCTGCAATGAAATAAAGAGTGAAAAATAAATTGTATGACACACCTGTGGTGTCAATATGATCACTGTACCCCTAGATGAATTCATTGAGAGGTGTCTGCTTCAGTCATACCAATAGCTTGGTAGAGTAAATAGAAAAACCTAACCAATGAGCATTTTACTTGGAAAGCTGAACACTCATACCCTTTACTTTTAAAAGCAACAAGTCTTTATGCCCAAACAGGAGTAGGAGGCAGTGTAAGGAGGTGGCGGGAACCCTTGTCTGTCCCCTCTCCCCCATGCGCAGAGCCAGTGCATTTTATGTGGTACGGTTTAGTAAAGTAATGTAATATATTGTAATGTGTTTGTAATGAATGTGTTATATTGTTCTCTGTATGCTGACATGTTAGTCAGGGATAGCAGGAGTTAACCTGGTGGGTGTGGTTCACAGCTCAAAAGAGGTGCAGGAAGTTCCTGCTCCTCAGTTAGAGCCCGGCACGTTTGCTCAGGGCAGATGCTCAGCTGCGGCTGGGAGCCCTGCCTGGACCCCAGGAGGGGTAAACACTACTTCCTAGACCCCAGGAGTGGTAAATGGTGCTGCCCCGGACCTTTGGACAGCACAACGGGTACTAGGACTACGTAAGTGCCTCGCTGAAGGGACTTTAAGCATCCAAATTCCAGCATATGGACTACCTCCTCTTCCGGCCGCCGTCGCTGTTGTGGGTACGGCCATGCACATCGTTAGGGAGAGAACAGGAAGGTCATTTCAACTCTTGCAACTATATATTTTTTTCTGTCTTTTTTTACCTTTTAATACCTCTTTCATCCATCAATAAAAAGTTATCCCTGTTGGATCCTAACTGTGATACTGGACCCTGTTTGCTTGGGCTGCAGCAACTGTGCAGCGGAGGTAAATCTTGTGAGCTATATCCATCCTGCCTGTTTTTTATGTACAAGGGAGCCGGGATGCTCGTTGACCATTGGCTCAGTGGACTCTTTTTGTGGACTGTAACTTTAAGTGACTCGGTCATAACTACCACCCCCTGTGACCTTGTTACAGCAGCACAATTTATATTTTTATCTGTACCTCACATTCCAGCCACAAGTTCCTAAATCTATTCTTGCAAGCTTGTATGGCCTTTCAGTGAACTTGTGAGTGACGGGCACGGCTGTAGTCGTGGCCACAAAAACATCTGCAACAGTGTGCCCTGGCCTCCCATCACATAAACATGCTGCTCATCATCCTGCATAACTGCAGCGTCTTCTTCAGCTCCATAAGGGACCTCAGCACGTTTCAGGAGGTTCTCTGGATCCATTTTGGAATAAACAGAGTCACAGTCCATTCTAACTTTAACAAGAACTTCTTTACTAGGACTTGTACACAACATATTCATATTCTTTCCAGCATCATCATGGTGAGTTCTCCTTCAATGGAAGTCTTCAAACAGAGGCTGGACAGACATCTGTCTGGGATGATTTAGAGAATCCTGCTTTGAGCAGGGGGTTGGACCAGATGGCCCCTTCCAACTCTACCATTCTATGATTCTATGATCATCAGGGTGTACAGCAATTAACTCCTCTTCTGTCCCTTTCCTTCTCTCACCAAGCCCGTTTCCGCTTCCAAACGGTTCCACAGCATCTTCAGTGCCCAGCCTTACTCGAGTCGGGTGTTCCCTCACCTGTTTTGCCCCAGAAAACGAAGGCATCAGCCCACGAGATAAGCTGCCACATGTTGAATGCTGTGCCTGTACTGCTTACTCCACTAGCAACTGCAGACCCACTTAAACTGCACTGCCAGCACTGCTGCTGTATCTCCCTCCTGTGACAATCCAGGTCCTGAATATCTGCTGGGTTCTGTGCCTTAATAAAATTGCGTGGCACGGTGTTGCCCAGGGCTAGCCAGCACTGCTGAGCTATGGACACCCTGGCCCTGACTAACTGAAATCAGGAAGTATTCTACACCTTATTCCACCGTGCCACTCCTATATTAACCATTTATACTTTCCCTAAATATAACATGCATATTATACACATTTTACATAATACATCTTACAAGGAATACACAATAACAGTAACATTAATATACACATCATAGCAGCATGGCACATATACATAACCCCTTAACCCGAAGGGTGGTTTGCACGTTAATGACCGGGCCAATTTTTACAATTCTGACCACTGTCTCTTTATGAGGATATAACTCTGGAATGCTTCAACGGATCTTAGCGATTCTGAGAATGTTTTCTTGTGACATATTGTACTTCATGATAGTGGTAAAATTGCTTCGATATAACTTGCGGTTATTTATGAAAAAAATGGGAAATATGGCAAAAATTTGGAATATTTTGCAATTTTCAAACTTAGAATTTTTATTCCCTTAAAATACAGAAATATGTTACACAAAATAGTTACTATATAACATTTCCCACATGTCTACTTTACATCAGCACAATTTTGGAACCCAAATTTTTTTTTGTTACGAAGTTATAAGGGTTAAAAGTTGACCAGCGATTTCTAATTTTTACAACAAATTATATAAAACCATTTTTTTAGGGACCCAAAAGTGACACCATTCTAAAAACTGCACCCCTCAAGGTACTCAACACCACATTCAAGAAGTTTATTAACCCTTCAGGTGCTTCACAGGAGCTGAAGCAACTTGGAAGGAAAAAATGAACATTTAACTTTATAGTCACAAAAATTATCTTTTACAATTTTTTTTATTTTAAGGGTAAAAGGAGAAAATGTACAGAAAAAGTTGCTGTGCAATTTCTCCTGAGTACGCCAATACCCCATATGTGGGAGAAAACCACTGTCTGGGCGCACGGCAGGGCTTGGAAGGGAAGGAGCGCCGTTTGACTTTTTAAAACCAAAACTGGCTGGAATTGAGATTGGACGCCATGTCGCATTTGGAGAGCCTCTGATGTGCCTAAACAGTGGAAACCTCTCACAAGTGACACCATTTTGGAAACTAGACCCCCTAAGGAACTTATCTAGATCTGTGGTGAGAACTTTGAATCCCCAAGTGTTTCACTAAAGTTTATAATGCCTGGGTGTGAAAAAAAAAATCCACAAAAATGATTTTTTAGTCCTCAATTTTTGATTTTTCCCAAGGAAATTGGACCCCAAAAGTTGTCCAATTTGATGGAATGGTCTGCAGGTGTCATGTCGCATTTGGAGAGCACCTGATGTGAATAAACAGCGGAAACCCTCAAGTGACCCCATTTTGGAAACTAGACCCCCAAAGGAACTTATTTAGATGTGTGGTGAGCAGTTTGAACCAAGTGCTTCACAGAAGTTTATAACGCCCAGGCGTGAAAATAAAAAAAATTAAATTTTTTCCACAAATATGATCTTTTAGTCACCAGTTTTTTATTTTCCCAAGGGTAACAGGAGAAATTGGACCCTAAGGCTAAGTGCACACGTTCAGGATTATTTGCGTTTTTTTTCGCGGGAAAAACGCATAAAAAATGCATTAATTAAGCATCCTATCATTTAGAATGAATTCCGCAATTTTTGTGCACATGGTGCGTTTTTTTCTGCGAAAAAAACGCATCGCGGAAAAAGTAGCAACATGTTCATTAATTTCGCGGAATTATAGCGTTTTTCCCGCTATATTATTGACCTAGAAAGTTCAGGGAAAAATCGCTGTAAAAATGCGTCAAATCCGTGCAAAAAACACACCAAAACCTTGCAAAATATGCGCAAAAAAAACCGCGCGTTTTTACCGCGAAGTCCGTTTTTGCTCAGGAACATTCTGCAAACATTCCTGAACGTGTGCACTTAGCCTAAAAGTTGTTGATCAATTTGTCCTGAGTACGCTGATACCCTATATGTGGGAGAAAACTACTGTATGGGTACACGTCGGGGCTTGGAAGGGAAGTAGTGACGTTTTGCATTGCAGACTTTGATGGAATAGTCTGCGGGCATCATGTCGCGTTTGGAGAGCCCCTGATGTGCCTAAACAGTGGAAATCCCCCACAAGTGACCCCATTTTGGAAACTAGACCCCCAAAGGAACTTATCTAGATGTGTGGTGAGAACTTTCAACCCCAAGTGCTTCACAGAAGTTTATAACATAGAGCAATAAAGATAAAAAAAATCATATTTTTTTCCACAAAAATGATATTTTCGCCCCCAAGGGTAACAGAAGAAATTGGACCCCAAGAGATATTGTGCAATTTTTCCTGAGAAGGCTGATACCCCATATGTGGGGGTAAACTACTGTTTGGGTGCATGGCAGAGCTCAGAAGAGAAGGAGCACCGTTTGACTTTTTCAACGCCAAATTGGCTGGAATTGAGATCAGACGCCATGTCACGTTTGGAGAGCACCTGATATGCCTAAACAGTGGAAACCCCCAATTCTAACTCCAACCCTAATCATAACCCTAAACACCCCTAACCCTAATCCCAACCCTAACTTTAGCCCCAACCCTAACCCTAATGGGAAAATGGAAATAACAGCAATTCATGAATTTCTTTTGGCGGGGGGTGTTTATACCGTTCCGCGTGTGGAAAAATTGATAGAGCAGTTTTATTCTTCGGGTTATTACGATTACAGCGATACCTCATTTATATCATTTTTTTATGTCTTGGCGCTTTAATACAATAAAAACGATTATATGTAAAAAATAATTATTTTTGCAACGCTTTATTCTGCGAGCTATAACTTTATTTTTTCGCTGATGATGCCGTATGGCGGCTTGTTTTTTGCGGGACAAGATGACGTTTTCAGCAGTACCATGTGTATTTATATCCGTATTTTTGATCGCGTTATTCCACTTTTTGTTAGGCGGTATTATGGTAAATCATTGTTTATTTGCCTTGGTTTTTTTTAAGGGGTTAACTAATGGGACACATGCTAGATCTGAATGAATGAAATGTTCTCATGAATTGAATACTTTGTTCTGTACAAAGTTGAATGTGCTGACAACAAAATCACACAAAAATCATCAATTGAAAACAAATTTATTAACCAATGGAGGCCTGGATTTGGAGTCACCCACAAAATTAAAGTGTAATGTAATTTCCTTAAAACAAGTCAAAATGATGCTCAGTAGTGTGTGTATCCTCCACGTGCCTGTATGACTTCCCTACAACACCTGGGCATGCTCCTGTTGAGGCGGCGGATGGTCTCCTGAGGGATCTCCTCCCAGACCTGGACTAAAGCATCCGTCAACTCCTGGAAGTCTGTGGTGCAACGTGACTTTGGTGGATGGAGCGAGACATGATGTCCCAAATGTGCTCAATCGGATTCAGGTATGGGGAACGGGTGGGCCAGTCCATAGCTTCAATGCCTTCATCTTGCAGGAACTGCTGACACACTCCAGCCACATGAGGTCTGGCATTATCCTGCATTAGGAGGAACCAAGGGCCAACCGCACCAGCATATGGTCTCACAAGGGGTCTGAGCATCTCATCTTTGTACCTAATGGCAGTCAGGTTACCTCTGGCAAGCACATGGAGGTCTGTGTGGCCCTCCAAAGAAATGCCACCCCACACCACTACTGACCCACTGCCAAACTGGTCATGCTGAAGGATGTTGCAGGCAGCTGATCACTCTCCACAGCGTCACCAGACTCTGTCACATGTGCTCAGTGTGAACCTGCTTTCATCTGTGAAGAGCACAGGGGGCCAGTGGCGAATTTGCCAATTCTGGTGTTCTGTGGCAAATGCAAAGCGCAATGCACGGTGTTGGGCTGTGAGCACAACCCCCATCTGTGGACATCGGGCACTCAGACCATCCTCATGGAGTCAGTTTCTAACCATTTGTGCAGACACATGCACATTTGTGGCCTGCTGGAGGTCATTTTTCAGGGCTCTGGCAGTGCTCCTCCTGTTCCTCCTTGCAAAAAGGGGGAGGTAGCGGTCCTGCTGCTGGGTTGTTGCCCTCCTGCGGCCCCCTCCATGTCTCCTGGTGTACTTGCCTGTCTCCTGGTAGCACCAGGAGGAGCTGAGGACTTTGGGTGTTACCTGTGGGTAGATACTGCAGAAAAAAGGACTCAAGTATACCACAAAATACACTACCAAGAAGAGCTAACAGCAAATACAATTACCAAAAGCAAGGGGGGGGAGAACAAGTTATATCAGCATCAATAATCATTTGTAAACATGATCAAAAAGAAACCCCCAAGAACATGATTGATAATATATAGGGCTAAGCATGGAGGACAAACAAATCCAGGAAGTCAAAGGTGGGCGTCCCCACAGATGAGCGCAATTCTTATGCATTGGCTTTTTTCTCTCTTTGAATTGCAGATTTTTACCATAGATTTATATGTGAAAAATTTGCAGGTAAAAAAAAAGTTTTGTCAAAGTTAAACACCAGGAATGTATAAAAAACAAAGCAGCTTTATTTAAATCATGACATACCAACAAGAGACAAAAACTGAAGAGTCAAAAACGTATGTAAAAAAAAAGCATACAAAAAAATCACAAGTAACCTAATTTATTTAAAGGGAAGGTGCCGTGATTTTTATATTAATATTTTTTGATTATATAATCAATTATTTTTAATACAAAAAGAAATATACTAGCTAAATATTTTTTCTTCAGCCACTCGGAAGGCAGTACAACAAATACGGCAGCCCATGTACATAAAAGATTGCGGCCATTGTCAGATTGCATCTTCCGCATTATGGCTTCCTCCAGATGTTATCTGGGCACATCCCAGTGTGAGCGGTGACCGGAGATGCCGGGATACGAGGAACACCGAGATGTCTGGGAAGTTTCAGCAGTGATGAGCGATGTACAGCAGCCTTACGTTAGTAGTACAATACCAGGCTATTAATCACCACACTGTTTAGAGCACAGCAGTGTAACCATTATGCTGCTGTGCTCTGAACATTGAGCTCATCTCTGCTATACCAGTGTAACTCCTCTGAAGTAGACTAGGGCTATGTGCACACGTTTGGAATTGCCGCAGTATTTTCCGTGGCAATTCTGCAACTCCATGCAGCAGGAAATACGCATGCATTCCGTTTTGCGCATTCCCGCAAAAAGCTAGCAATTTGCAAGCGTATTTAGCTTGCAGAATGCTAGCATTTTTCAAGCAATCTGTAGCATCGCTTGGAAAACTGATTGACAGGTTGGTCACACTAGTCAAACATCTAATAGTATGGGCGTCACCAGTAGGCTGTAAGTCAGATGCTCTGCATAACCTGAATGTGAACAGCGCCGCATACAGACTATTTTTGTGCATTAATATGCCAAGAAACCACCCCCTCAATAAATTGTACTGGAGTGAATATTCAAAATATGGAGCAAAATTTAGTAAACTATGGGGCAAACCTGAGTTTCTTTCAAAGATGAAAGAACACCAGCAGGGCTAGAATGACAGGTTTATCTTTCAAAGAGACTGGTCGTACGTCTGTTTAGCTCCATCAATCCCTATATAAGGGACGAATGTACCAAACAACATGGTACACCATAACAGGCTCCTGCCCGTCAAGGTAGGAACCGCTATGTGTACAAAACATCCAATCGCTTACAGAATTCTAAAAGTATTGTCTGGTACAAGGAGGTTCGGCAAGAACCATGCGGTAAAGCCCTTAATGTATAAATACAGAACAGCCTCATTAGTAGAGATCCCCCAATAAAATAATCATGCCCATATTAATAAGTAATAAACATGTAAAGAAACATTTTGTAACGCAAGACAGTCGAATAAACAGTCAAACTAAAAGAAATGGTAAAAAAATGTGTGAATGATCAAGTCTTGGAATTGTCAGATGACTTGACTTTTCAAGAACATTTTTGGGGTCCACATCCTGGAGTATACAGACGTGGGCATGTGGACAAGAATTTTGTCTGAATAAAGCTATGTTCCTACGATGAGCTTTCGGCGCTGCAGAATTTCTGCACAAATTTAAATTAGGTTACGTGCATTTTTTCATTGCTTTTGTGATTTTTTTTTTCATACGCTCTTATTGCTGTGTTTTTCTCTTTTTGGGATGTTAAGCTTTCAATAATGCCGCTTTGTTTTTGATACTTCCTGGTATGCTATACTTAGGTGCGGATTACATGTGTTTTGATGCATTTCCGCAGCGCAAACACACTAAAAATGCATGTGTGTCTATAAGCAAAATCAGCACAGAAAACCCAGCGTATCCGAAATAAAAATTGTCATGCTGCAGATTTGAAACACTCACCGCAGGTCACTTTACCCGGAGTAAAAAAAAAAGCCTAGTGTGCATGAGATTTCTGTAAATACCATATACTTTGCTGGAATGGAGAGATGCTGAGTTTTTGAAGTAGCAAAACTTTGCAGAGTCAAAAACTTACCAAAAGTTCATCTTGATAACATAGCTTAATAGTTTTGTGAGTGATCAAATCCTGGAATTGTCAGATGACTAACTTTTCAAGAACATTTGTGGGGTCCACATTCTGGAGTATACAGACGTGGGCATGTGGACGAGAATTTGTCTGAATAATAGTTTGGCATGTGATGATCGAGGCAGGGAATTGTATTTTAATGATAAAAATTTTCTTTTTATTACTGGTCCCATAAAAATCACTCTACTGGGGTCCAGTAAACAGAAAATATAATTAATTTGAAAAAAAAAACAAAAAAAAACAGGACCCTACCACACATTCATAGTAATTTCATAATGGGAAGATATGTGATAGGACTCAAAATGGAGTGACACAGTGGCAATATTACCAGGAATCGCTCCTTCTACTGTGCTTCCTACAAACCAAGAATCATTTTTGGGGACAATTTTGGGTAGGAGTGGCAGGAATGAGGCAAAGAAAATGCAGCTCTGAAAGTCTCCAGACATCCTCATACTGAAAGACTGCCTCCTGTGCCGTTGAATCAAATAGGAGACCCTTAACAATTTTCTTTTTATACCAGGTCCTGGTCTTTAGCTTCACCTGATTTGGTTGAAGCACCTGATAAGGCTAGTTTCACACTAATGTTTCGTCGTCTGCGCATGGCCTGCGTACCCAATGCTAAAGATAGGGTAGGCAGGTCACATGCAGCGTCATGCGCCCATAGACGGAGCGGCCGGGGATGGAGCTTAGCAGAGGCCGTGCGCTGACCGACGCAGGTCGGTCAAACGCTAGTGTGAAACTAGCCTAAGACAGGTCAACTGCTCCCATACAATTATTATAGTCTGGTACACAGAGGGGTTTCGGTTTGTCTCTGGTGGCATCAGTCTTTGATGGTCACAGTGGTATCCGTATGAAGCATGTAGACGTTTTTCCGATCATTCCACTTCAGTGCAAGACGTTAGTCACTTGCAAGTGAGAATGACGCCCACCTTCTCCAAACATCTAGACACCAACTGTGATGGAAAACCTACTTCTTTTTTTCTGCCCCAAAAGCCCCTATTTTTGCAGCATGGAGAGATTTGTGTATGGGGACACTTATGTAATAGTTGTCAGTATACACGTGGTACACTGGATGAAAAAGTGTCATTTGTTACCAATTTTACCAGGGATGCCAATTGTCTGGGGGTAGTTTGGAGGGTTTATTTGGCGGTCCTTACCTTCCTAAACTAGAAAGGTGGATGTGTACCTGTTGTGCTCTCACACATTTTATATAATTTGATACTGTATTTGGCACACTTTGAGGGAATTAATTGGCAGAAGAAAAGGTGGCCCTTGAAGCACATAAGGGGCTTGTCAAATGCAATATTTTGGTCTGGGTTATAGGAATTGAAAAATAAATGCTTTATGAGGGAAATGAGGGGTCTCAATTTATTAAGGTAAACATAGCTGAAGTCTTGTGAGTCATAACTAAAATTAAGAAATAAAATTAATATGCAAATTGCCTCTTCAGAGTAAAAGAGGACTTGAACTCTATAGCCCCACCAGTTGGAAGTAGCGATCCTACAAGTCACAATCAACCCTTTAACGAGTCTTGAAATATGACTTAGGATAAAACCCCGTGTCTGCAAATTGAGATACTGATTTGGCTTTAATCCTGTCATATTGCAAGACTCGTTAAAGTGTGGACTGTGACTTGTAGGATCGCTACTTCCAACAGGTGGGCGCTATTGAGTTCAAGTCCTCTTTTTCTCTGAAGAGGCAATTTGCATATTAAATTTCCCAGAGGAGCATTTCACGGCAAATAAGCCTCCTCACTTTGACAAGCCAGAGTTGGTATGTCACTCTCCACAAGGAGAAAACTTACCCCTTAGAAATCAAATTAGAGCTTCATAATGGGCACAGGACATGACAGCTGCAAATTTAACTGTGGACAGATTTTTTTGTCTAGTAGGAGCGGAGAGTATTTTTATTTTACTAAAGCCATGTTGAAAGTAATACCTCAATTTTTTATTTTATTTCAGGGACATTTGTGGGGAGCCATGAACAGGAATGAAAGGCTGTTGGTTTTCAGAAAAATATTGCAGGGTATATACATTTGTAAGGTGGACCATTAATTCAAGGACTTCTTGAGTGACAAATTAAAAAAAAATCAAAAGGAGGTAAAATTGGAGATATCTACTTTTATTCCAGAAGTTGTTAAAACAGAGGGGAACTTTGCCAGTAAAAGTAAAACACACATTATGGGGACATCACTGCAAGACAGGAACCAGGATGGGGACATCACTGCAAGACAGGAACCAGGATGGGGGCATTATTACTATAATGCCGCTCTATATAACACCACAATAGCTGTAGCTTTGGAATCAGTTGCCCCCTCTCACACATACCAAAGCGCGCAAATCAACAGACAGCCCTGGCACACCAGCCTGACCAAAGAACTAAGGCGAGCTTCCAGGGCTGCTGAGCAGAGATGCAAAAGATCCCACTCCAATGAGGACTTCATCGCATTCAAACAGTCCCTCACTACTTTCAAGGCCACACTCGCCACAGCTAAACAAACCTACTTCTCATCTCTCATATCTTCCCTGTCTCACAACCCTAAACAGCTATTTAACACCTTCAATTCTCTCCTCTCCTTCGTCCCCCAGCACTTCCTTCCTCTCCACTCATCTCGGCTGAAGACTTTGCCTCATTTTTCAAGAAGATTGATAACATCAGAGAGTTTTTGTCTAGGACCCCCAGAGCCCTTTCCCCTAAAAACCCAGACCTCCTCCTCCAAAACCAACTTCTCCACCATTACAGAAGATAGACTCTCCACTCTACTCTCAAGAACACATCTCACCCCCTGTGCACTTGACCCGATCCCATCCCAAACCTCACCACAGTCTTCATCCCAACCCTAACCCATCTCTTCAACCTATCACTAACAACTGGTTTTCCCCTCAAGCTTTAAACATGTCTCAATCACATCTATCCTCAAAAAGCCCTCTCTTGACCCATCCTCTGTATCTAGCTATCGCCTTATATCACTTTTCCATTATGCGTCAAAACTACTGGAACAACACATCCATCTTGAACTGTCCTCCCATCTCTCTTCTTGCTCCCTCTTCGACCGCTTACAATCTGGCTTCCGGCTACAGATCTCCACTGAAACTGCCCTAAGGTCACCAATGACCTATTAACCGCCAAGGCCAAGCGACACTACTCTGTCCTCCTCCTGGACCTGTCCTCTGCCTTTGACAGTGGACCATTCCCTATTACTACAGACCCTCTCATCTCTTGGTATCACAGACGTGGCCCTAACTTGGATCGCATGATACCTAAAAGACCGTACATTGATTGTCTCCCACTCACACACCACCTCCTCACCGCGCCCCCTATCTGTCGGAGTCACGCAAGTTTCAGTCTTAGGGCCCCTGCTCTCCTCCATTTACACCTTCGGCCTCGGACAGCTCATAGAATCTCACGGCTTTCAGTATCACCTCTATGCTGATGACACACAAATCTACATCTCTGGACCTGATATCACCTCCCTACTAACCAGAATCCCTCAATGTCCGCTATTGCATCCTTGTTCTCCTCTAGATTTCTAAAACTTAATATGAACAAAACAGAATTCATCATCTTTCCCCATCTCACGTGACCCCCCCCAAACGGACCTATCCATTAAACGGCTGCTCACTCTCCCAGTCCCACAAGATCGCTGCCTCGTGGTTATCCTTGACACTGATCTCTCTTTCAAGCCATATACACAAGCACTTTCCACTTCCTGCCGACTTCAACTCAAAAGTATTTCCCGGATCCGTACAGTCCTCAACCAAGAATCTGCAAAAACCGTAGTCCATGCCCTCATAATCTCCCGCCTTGACTACTGCAACCTCCTGCTCTGTGGTCTCCCCTCTAGCACCCCTCGAATCTATTCTAAAATTTGTTGACCGACTAATCCACCTGGCCCCCCGCTATTCTCCGGCCTCTCCCCTCTGTCAATCCCTGCACTGGCTCCCCATTACCCAAAAACTCCAGTTCAAAACCCTAACCATGACATACAAAGCCATCCACAACCTGTCTCCTCCATACATCTGTGACCTAGTCTCCCAGTACTAACCTGCACGCAACCTCCAACCCTCACAAGATCTCCTTCTTTACTCCTCTCTTATCTCCTCTTCCCACAATCGCATACAAGATTTCTCCGTGCATGGCCCCCTACTCTGGAAGTCTCTACAGAACATAGAATCTCGCCTACCATGGAAACCTTCAAAAAAAACCTGAAGACCTACCTCTTCTGACAAGCCTTCAACCTGCAGTAATCACCAAACCGATGCACGACCAGCTCTACCCTCACCTACTGAGTCCTCATCCATCCCTTGTAGATTGTGAGCCCTCGCGGGTAGGGTCCTCTCTCCTGTACCAGTCATGACTTGTATTGTTAAGATTACTGTACTTGTATTTATTATGTATACCCTCCTCACATGTAAAGCGCCATGGGGTCATTCCATGGTAACTTATGTTACAGTCACAAGCCAAAAACTGGCTCGACTGTTCTTGGAAGGCAGCCACAAAACTGAGTGAATGTATAGTGTACAATAAACTATTCTCAATAGATTTCAACACAGTTTGATTTTTCAACAATAAAATTAAATACAAAATACAGTTATTACTTGGTAACTTACATTACAAAAAAAAGAAAGGCAATTGTCCGTCATAAGACTGCCAAATTATCTGTTCTGGTAAACGGGAGCACTATTTTTATTGTATTAAAACACCATAGTCAAAACAACTTTAACAAATTTATTTTAATCTCTCAAGTTAAATGCAAGTTTTTATAACAAGAAATGTTGATAACTTGCGTTACAATGAGTTACCTTCATAAGAAAAACACTTTTTGTAACGCAAGTTACCATCATTGTAACGTAAGCTACCATGGAATGACCCAATGGAATAAATGGCGCTATAATAAATAATAATATATGAGGCCAATTGCAAAACTATATTATAGTATGGGTCAAAACTATGCCACTAAAAGTGCTGTTTTATGTAAAAAGTAATACAGAAGCACCGTACCACAGCCCATATGATAAACACCAATTAAAAGAATCAAAAATAACGGGATCTCTGAACATGTCATCTTTGCCAGCAAAGAACGTGGCCGGTTACCAGGCTCAGACCCCGGCTCTAGCTCCCCCAGCTCCCTCTCATTGGGGCTTCTCTTCACAGACACTGATATCCCGGCCTCTCCAGCCCCCTGTATGTTCTGTAGTCTGCCCTCTGTGTTCTCCCTCCTCACCCACACTGTGGCGTCTGGGCCCCCATGGAGGAGCTCACTGACAGCCTGCGACCCCGTACGTGCCACCTCCAACCAGCACCTCACTTCCGGCACACATATAGCTCCTCCCACCCCAGTCTGGTCGCATGAGCAGAACGTCATCAAAGGTCCTTTCGCCAAATGAGTTTCAGCAGCTGCCGCCTGGTCACGTGGCCATGACGACACCGGAGGGCCTCAGCCTGCTACAATATAGCGGCTACACTCCGGTCACGTGGCCATGACGTCACCGAGGTCCTCCAGCACACTACAATTTAGCAGCTCCCGTCTGGTCACGTGGGCGTGACGTCATCGGAGGTCCTTCAGCACACTGGGATTCGGCGGCAGCTATCGTCCCCGGACTTGGGTTAATTAATGAAAGGAGTAATTGCCGTTATTCCTGAGGGTCGCTGTGTGTCCGCTGAGACGAGCCCGGCCGCTGTGCTCCGCACGGAACATGGCAGGAGCGACGAGTGTGTCCCTGTGCCAGGAGGAAGGCTGGTAAGCTGGGCCCTGACACCGGAGAGTCGTGCAGTGCTGGTATATACGTCTGTGCTGTGGGAGGGGACGAATGTTGGGCATGTGCAGCCCTCCTGGGGGGTCTGACAAGTGCTGGTGTGTGATGGGAGCTCCCGCCGTCCTCTCCTATCCTTGTAGTCAGCGCCCTCCTCATGGCCAGACCTGTGGAGATTGAGCCTGACTGGTTGCTAGGGGCGCTGTGCCTGACAACGCTGCTGCTAACGCTGCGTGTAACCAGGCTGACAGACAGGCTGCGGCTCTGCCAGGGTCTCACACCTAATCTTCTCAGAGCCCCTGCTTACATGCTGGGAGAGCCCCCCGGCCGCTGGTGTTGGCTGCTGACATAATAAGTCAGCCTCCTCTGCATCAGCTGTGATGGGGAAGGGGGCTGGCTTAGTTAATGAAATAAACCACACAGATTAAGTTTTGTAAAAGCCAAATACCAGGAGAAAAACAAAACAAAAACCAGCTATATTTAACACAAGATGCACCAATAAGAGATAAGAATCGAAGCGTCAAAAGCGTAAGCAAAAAGCGCACAAAAAATGCGATAAACCCCCAGAAGTCGCCTAATGTACCTACCTGGTGCTGAAATGCTGCAACATCCAAGCCTAATGGTGCGTGCTCAGGCTGAGGAGCCGCTGCGGGCCTGACACTGTATCTATGCAGCATCCAGATGTTACGGCATAGCGGATGGGATTTCTAGACCTCCCACGTCCACTGTGCGACTCCGCAGCCGCTGACACTGACATGGGTGCGTGTTACCGGACTGCAACATGTCAATTTCTGGAAACTGAAATTTCAGCAATACAATGTATTTGGATACGGTGAATCGGCATGGTTCAGTGAACACGGGCGGATTTACCTGCATGATTAGAAAATGCTCTGCATCCAGAGTGCTGCTTCTTTCTGATCGTGGGAATGTAGCTTTAGGCCACGTGCACACCATCAGTATTTGGTCAGTATTTGCTATCAGTATGTGTAAGGGTGGGTTCACATTGCGTTGCGGGCAATGCACTGACGGCATCCGTCACATAGCGGCACTAACGCTATGTAACGGATGCGTTAATGCGCCATTGCCCGCAATAGCAGAAGCGCATCCTAACACATAACGAAATCGGCATGCGTTAGCGATGTGCCGTCATTCTGTGACGGACCCTCGGACGCAGTCTGCAGCGTTCGGGGGTCTGTCACTACTAGCTCAGATTGAGACGCTGCATAACGCGATCACAAAATGACAGTAGCGTTAATGCAGTCCGTCAACGCTATGCATTTAACGGACTGCATTAACGCTATGTGAACCTAGCCTAAGCCAAAACCAGGAGTTTAACAATGAGAGGAAGAGTTTAATAGAAACACGTCACCACTTCTGTATTTATCACCCACTCTTAGTTTTGGCTTACAAATACTGAGGTAAAATACTGACCAAATACTCATTGTGCACATGGCCTAAGGTTAAGACCGATAGAAACCCACATCTTTGTAGATTATTACCATAAGTTTGGGCCATTTTTCCTTAGTTTCACTCACATTTTTAAGTGTGCGACCTTTTAAGAGTTGCGCACATGGAGCAAAGAGCGTATCACATGGGTGCTACATGGATGACATCCTTGTGCTATCTGTGACACCACAGACCCAGTGTGACTTGGAGCCGCAAATCATCTCCACTCATTTCTCTTTGTGGTCTGATGATTCACCAAAACATAGATATTTGTATAGGCCAATAGACTATTGGTTATGTGTTCCTTGTCTCAGACGTGTAAATGGAGACGCACACGTATCATTTGTTTCTTCTGTGCAGGGCATTGGGTGTATCATACATGTTGTGGAGTTTCAGCTTATTTCAGTACTATATATACCTAGGAGTGCCATATGGTATCTCTCTTTTGATTATTGAATAGATATGATAAAAATTAATGACTATTAGGATGCAGTCAGAAGCCTTCATTATTCGGGCCGCAACGTGTGGACTGGCCGGCAGCTCTCACAACCCGAGCTGGACAGCTTCATATATTTTTATGAGGCTGTCACACTCTGGCCTGGAGAGTCGCCAGCCAGTCCATGCATTGCAGTTTGATCTCGGTCCCATTTATGCAGCCATCTGAGTGATCCCATACAATTCCCCTTTCTTTCTTACTTACAACACCCTTTGTAGCAGTGTCTTTGGGACTCCTGAGTGTTGTGGTCTTTGTTAAAGTAGAACAGTCAGTTCTTCCATCATCTGTTTAGTAAATGCTTATATCAAGTTGGTTTTCTGGCTATGGCTAAAGTTCTACAGTCCCTTTAACTTACTGCAGATTTGCAAATCCAGATAGTGTGCATTACATACATTGTCAGGATTCTCCTTATTTGCAAGATCGAGCAGGCGGACAAGTGATGGTCACACAATCAATGTACATACATGCGGTTACATGCTTATCCATTTCTCGTCTGCTTCTCTCAATAGAACCCTGAAAATCTAGTTGGCACATGACTGCCAGCATGCAGATTACCTCCCCGATCTGGCTATAAAGGGGAATCCTTACAGTGTGAATTAGGTTACATTCACACATCCATGTGACATGTCCTGGTGCTGTCTGTTGTAGACAGCACACTGACCCATCTAGTTTTATTGATCCATGCAAATATTCGTGAGACTCAGTGTATCTTAATGTCATCGGTTTTGCAGATCACACTTGGCCATTATGGTGTATGGAGATCTGTATAAACAGGCGGACACACTGAAGACATGCTTAGCACTTCCGAGTTTCATCTGCATTTCATTTGTTTTTCACTGATCCATTGATGAGTTTCAGTGGATAATTAAAAGTGCATTCAGTCCAATGGCTTCAGTTTTTAAAAACAGATGACAAAATGGAGACCAAATGCATGACACATAAGAAAAAAAGAATGTGCTTCTCTAATCACCAGATATAAAAATTGTCACTGATGTGTGAAAGTAGTCTAACGCTATGTTCACACGTTGCTTTTTTGCTGCATTTTTTTTTCCAAAGCCAAAACCTGATCTTTTGATAGTAAAAAAAAAAAAGCTTTAGCCAAAACCCAACTTTTGCTGCCTTTTTCGCTGCTATTTATGGTGCGTCGTTCAGGATCCCAAAGCTCAACTTTGCTTCCACCTTGGAAGCTTAAACAATACAAGGTGTGCTAGGCCACCAATGCAAGACCTTTTAGGTACCATAAAACATTTTTGGTAAAAAGGGCAATTTTATCAAATTATTTAAAGGAAAAAGTTTTTGGTCAGCATAGTTTACTTAACACATTGGTAGGGCATTCTTTCCTTTAACACTAATAGGGCATTGAGTTGGTAGGGCTTTGTTAACTTTCATACATTGGTAGGGCATTGTGTACTTTAACCCCTTCATGACCCAGCCTATTTTGACCTAAATGACCTGGCCATTTTTTGCAATTCTGACCAGTGTCCCTTTATGAGGTAATAACTCAGGAACGCTTCAACGGATCCTAGCGATTCTGAGATTGTTTTTTCGTGACATATTGGGCTTCATGTTAGTGGTAAATTTAGGTCGATAATTTTTGCATTTATTTGTGAAAAAAATGGAACTTTATCCAAAATTTTGAAAATTTCGCAATTTTCAAATTTTTAATTTTTATTCTGTTAAACCAGAGAGTTATGTGACACAAAATAGTTAATAAATAACATTTTCCTACATGTCTTCTTTACATCAGCACAATTTTGGGAACAACATTTTTTTTGTTAGGAAGTTATAAGGGTTAAAAGTTCACAAGCGATTTCTAATTTTTACAGCAAAATTTACAAAACCATTTTTTTTTAGGGACCATCTCACATTTAAGTCACTTTGAGGCGTCTATATGGCAGAAAATACCCAAAAGTACACCATTATAAAAACTGCACCCCTCAAGCTACTCAAAACTACATTCAAGAAGATTATTAACCTTCAGGTGCTTCACAGGAACTAAAGCAACGTGGAAGGAAAAAATGGACATTTTAATTTTTCCAACAAAATTTTTCTTTTAGCATCAATTTTTTCATTTTTGCATGGGCAACAGGATAAAATGGACCCTAAAATTTGTTGGGCAATTTATCCTGAGTACACAGATACCTCATATGTGGTCATAAACCACTATTTGGGCGCACGGCAGGGCTCAGAAGGGAAGGAGCGCCATTTGACTTTTTGAATGGAAAATATGCTGGAATATTTAGCGGTTGCCATGTCGCATTTGGAGAGTCCTTGTGTGCCTAAACATTGGAGCTCCCCCACAAGTGACCCCATTTTGGAAACTAGACCCCCCAAGGAACTTATCTAGATGCATAGTGAGCACTTTGAACCCCCAGGTGCTTCACAAATTGATCCGTAAAAAAGAGAAAGTACTTTTTTTTCACAAAAATTTTCTTTTAGCCTCAGTTTTTTCATTTTCACATGGGCAACAGGATAAAATGGATCCTAAAATTTGTTGGGCAATTTATCCTGAGTACACCGATACCTCATATGTGGTCATAAACCACTGTTTGGGCGCACGGCAGGGCTCAGAAGGGAAGGAGCGCCATTTGACTTTTTGAATGGAAAATATGCTGGAATATTTAGCGGTTGCCATGTCGCATTTGGAGAGTCCCTGTGTGCCTAAACATTGGAGCTCCCCCACAAGTGACCCCATTTTGGAAACTAGACCCCCCAAGGAACTTATCTAGATGCAGAGTGAGCACTTTGAACCCCCAGGTGCTTCACAAATTGATCCGTAAAAAAAAGAAAGTACTTTTTTTTTCACAAAAATTTTCTTTTAGCCTCAGTTTTTTCATTTTCACATGGGCAACAGGATAAAATGGATCCTAAAATTTGTTGGGAAATTTATCCTGAGTACACAGATACCTCACATGTGGTCATAAATCACTGTTTGGGCGCACGGCTGGGCCCAGAAGCGAAGGAGCGCCATTTGACTTTTTGAATGGAAAATTGGCTCCAATCCTTAGCGGACACCATGACGCCTTTGGAGAGCCCCTGTGTGCCTAAACAGTGAAAAAAAACCACATGTGACACCATTTTGGAAACTAGACCCCCCAAGAAGCTTATCTAGATGAGTAGTGAGCACTTTGAGTGCTTCACAGAAGTTTATAAACGCAGAGCAGTGAAAATAAAAAAATCATTTTTGTTTCTCAAAAATCATTTTTTAGCCCACTATTTATTATTTTCCCAAGGGTAACAGGATAAATTGAACCCCAAAAGTTGTTGTCCAGTTTTTCCTGAGTACGCTGGTGCCCCATATGTGGGAGGGAACCACTGTTTGGGCGCACGGCAGGGCTCAGAAGGGAAGGAGCGCCATTTGACTTTTTGAATGGAAAATTAGCTCCAATCGTTAGCGGACACCATGTCATGTTTGGAGAGCCCCTGTATGCATAAACTTTGGAGCTCCCCCACAAATGACCCCATTTTGGAAACTAGAACCCCTAAGGAACTTATCTAGATGCACAGTGAGCACTTTGAACCCCCAGGTGCTTCACAGAAGTTTATAACGCAGAGCGTGAAAATAAAAAAATCATTTTTTTTCTCAAAAAATAATTATTTAGCCCACTATTTTTATTTTCACAATGGTTACAGGAGAAATTGGACCCCAAAAGTTGTTGTCTAATTTGTCCTAAGTACGCTAGTACCTCACATGTGGGGGGAACCACTGTTTGGGCACACGTCAGGGCTTGGAAGGGATGTAGTGACGCTTTGAAATGCCGACTTGATGGAATGGTCTGCGGGTGGCAGAGCCCCTGATGTGCCTAAACAGTAGAAACCCCCACAAGTGACCACATTTTGTAAACTAGACCCCTCAAGGAACGTATCTAGATGTGTGGTGAGCACCTTGAACCCCCACGTGCTTCACAGAAGTTTGTAATGCAGACCGTGAAAATAAAAAATCATTTTTTCCTCAAAAACTGATTTTTTTTAACCCGCAATTTTTTATTTTCACAAGGGTAACAGGAGAAATTGGACCACAAACGTTGTTGTACAGTTTGTTCTGAGTACACTGGTACCCCATATGTGGGGGGACCACTGTTTTGGCGCATGGGAGAGCTCAGAAGGGAAGGAGCGCCATTTTGGAACGCAGACTTGATGGAATGTTCTGTGGGCGTCATGTTGCGTTTGCAGAGCCCCTGATGTGCCTAAACAGTAGAAACCCCCCACAAGTGACCCTATTTTGGAAACTAGACCCCCAAGGAGCTTATCTAGATGTGTAGTGAGCACTTTGAACCCCCAAGGGCTACACAGAAGTTTATAACGCCGGGGCATGAAAATAAAAAAATCATATTTTTTCCACAAACATGATCTTTTAGTCCCCAATTTTTTTTATTTTCCCAAGGGTAACAGGAGAAATTAGACCTCAAAAGTTGTTGTCCAATTTGTCCTGAGTACGCTGATATCCCATATGTGGGAGAAAACTACTGTATGGACACACTTTCGGGCTCGGAAGGGAAGTAGTGACTTTTTGAAATGCCGACTTGATGGATTGGTCTGCTGGCGTCATGTTACGTTTGCAGAGTCCCTGATGTGCCTAAACAGTAGAAACTCCCCACAATTGACCCCATTTTGGAAACTAGATCCCCCAAGGAACTCCTCTAGATGTGTGGTAAGCACTTTGAATCTCCAAGTTCTTCACAGAAGTTTATAACGCAGAGCCGTGAAAATAAAAAATCATCTTTTTTCCACAAAAATAACTTTTTTAGTCCCCAATTTTTTTCCCAACACTAACAGGAGAAATTAACCCCCAAAGTTGTTGTGCAATTTTTCCCGAGTTCGCTGATACCCATATGTGGGGGTAAACCCTGTTTGGGCACACGTCGGGGCTTGGAATAAAGGGAGCACTGTTTGACTTTTTGAACGCAAAATTTGCAGGAATCAATGGTGGCGCCATGTCGCGTATGGAGACCCCCTGATGTGCGTAAATAGTGGAAACCCCTCAATTCTAACTCCAACCCTAACCCCAACACACCCCTAACCCCAACCCTAACCCCTACACACCCCTAACCCTAATACAAACCATAACCCTAACCCCAACACACCCCTAACCTAATCCCAACTCTAACCATAAACCTAACCACAAGCCTAACCCTAATTCCAACCCTAACCCCAAAACACCCTAACACTTATCCTAACTTTAACCCTAACCACAAACCTAACCCTAATCCCAACCCTAACCCTAGTTTTAACCCTAACCCTAACGCTGGGTTCATATTGCGTTTTACCAGCCCGTCAACACGTAGCGTTGACGGGCTGGTAACGGTATAGCATAACGCGATTGTGTTATGCTATACCGCTAGTGCAGAGGAATCAGCGATGATTCATCTGTGCTAGCGGTGACGGAGCCCAGACGCTTGCAGCCTGCGTCAAGGCTCTGTCACTGACGACACGTCGCAAACGCATGCCGCTTCACGGCATGCGTTGCGATGCGCACACAAATG
This sequence comes from Oophaga sylvatica, assembly GCA_033576555.1. NCBI lineage: Eukaryota > Metazoa > Chordata > Amphibia > Anura > Dendrobatidae > Oophaga > Oophaga sylvatica. The sequence goes on from JARQOD010000002.1 coordinate 166,278,462, forward strand.
GGGTGAATGGCAGCGTTAACGGACTGCGTTACACAGCGTTATACCGCGGTGAAATGCAGTCCATCTAACGGACTGCTATAATGCAATATGAACCCAGCCTAACCCTGAGGCCCTGTGCACACGTTGCGGATTCACTTGCGGATTTTTCTAAAATCCGCAGGTAAAATGACCTGCCTTTTACCTGCGTATTTAGCGCGGATTTACTGCGGTTTTTCCCTGCGGTTTTACACCTATAATGGAATAGGTGTAAAATCGCTGCGGAATCCGCACAAAGAATTGACATGCTGCGGATTTAAAACCGCAGCAAATCCGCGCTGAAAAATCTGCAGCATGTGCACAGCGTTTTTTTTTACCATTTATTTGCATTGTACTGTACATGGTTTCTGGATCTGCTGTGGATTCCGCAGCAAAATCCGCAACGTGTGCACAGGGCCTAATAGGAAAAAAAAAAAATTCTTTATTTTATTATTTTGTCCCTACCTATGACAGGGGGGGGGGGGGGGTTCACTTACTTTTTTTTTTATTTTGATCACTGTGACAGTTTATCACAGTGATCAAAATAAATTTCTGTACTCTGCAGGGCGCACTGCGCATGCGCCCGCCATTTTCCAAGATGGCGGCGCCATGAAGAATCCCGGGCAGCCGGGTGTCGGAAGGTGAGGGGGGGTTATCGGAAGGTGGGGGCAGCGGAGGCCAGGACGAGGGGAGCTGTTAGTGACGGCGGTGACCGATCGCCGCCGTGAATCCGTGTGGGGGGGTCAGGGCTCGGTGTCCAGCCATGACAGATGCTATTGCAGCATCGGCCATGGCTGGATTGTTATATTTCACCAATTTCATTGGTGAAATATTACAGATTGCTCTGATTGGCTGTTTCACTTTTAACAGCCAATCAGAGCGATCGTGGCCACGGGGGGGGGTTAAGCCAACCCCCTGTGGTGAAGCACAAAGGGTCTTGTGCCTGCGGGTCGGGTGACCTTTCAGTGACCCCGGTCCCCGGCCCGCAGGAACGCAATCCTTTCATGACGCCACATAGGCGTCACAGGTCGGATTGGCACTGACTTTCATGATGCCTACGTGGCGTCACAGGTCGGGAGGGGTTAATGTATACAATTTTATACCATTAATTTAGTTAACTTGTACTGATGCTAACATCCGTGCTCATGTTTAACTTGGAAAAGTCCAAAAATAATAGGTTTCACATTCTGCTGTTTCTGTGTTTAGTTTTTAACCAAAAACGCTGCAAAAACTGATAGCAGCCTTTTTGCTGTGTTTTTGAAATTACTCATTGCTTTCTATGGGTGAAAAAAGGGTGAAAAAACACTGGAAGAATTGGGTATGCTGCAGTTTTGAAAAACTCACAGTTTTCCAATTTAGGCATGAGATTTCTGAAGTCTCGTATCTTTTGCGGTACAGTTAAAAACAGCTTTTTAATTTGCATAAAAAAACCAGCAAAATGCAGTGTATGAATATAGCCTAATGCACAGGGCCAGATTCACCAATATTCATTCACAAGAGTGATGATTACTGAACTTTAGTAAAACCCAGAAAACCCACTTACGGCTATGTTCACATGTTCTTTTTGCGTGTTTTTTTCGCACCTTTTTTTAAAACGCTGCATTCAAACACCCGTTTTTCGGTTTTTGCTGCTTTTTTTTTTTATGCAGATTAAATGTGTGATTTGTTTACAGATGTTATTGTTTTATTCACCAAAAATTGCAAAAAAAAATTGTGTTTTTTTCAGTGTTTTTTTCACTTGCATTTCTTTTCTTGGGGAAAAAATGCGCGGGAAAGAAAGCTGTGTTTTTCAATTTAAAAAACATAAATCCCAAAAAAGCAAAGTTGGGTTAGGGGACTTAATAAAATGTTAAGCCAGTCAGCTGGGATTACCCCCACCTGATATGGAGAGATTTCCCCAAAAGACATAGAAAACGAGTATTTTTTATTGATTACAAAATTAAAACTATTTTAAAAAATAGGGGATTTAAAAACCCCCAAAAAGAAGGGGGGAAATGCTGAAAAACCCAATTTTAAACCTGTTAATAAAGGGGGGGTAAAAAAGGGGGGGATGAGGAAAAT
>JARQOD010000002.1:166280637-166346815 GCA_033576555.1 Oophaga sylvatica
GGTGACACAGAACTCAGCATTCAGAGAACTGTTTGATCTGCAGCAAGATTTTATCAAAATTGCAGCAAGCCGCTTTAGAAAAAAAATAATAAAAAACCTCAGCAGAGTTATAGCATAACTATGAAGGAGGAGATAAAACAAAAGGCGAAAATGGAAAATGGCCATGTCAGGAAGGGGTTAAGACCAGTCCTTTTTCTAAGTTCTTCTGACATGGGTCAGCTGCAGATTTTTGGTGTAACGTTCAGATTTTACATTGCATTGGGTGAAATTCTGAGCACAATCCCACAATGAATCTCCAGCGTATAAATGTGGTTTTATAAAATCCTCCGGCCCAGCAATGGCTGCTGTTTCCACAATGAAGGTCTGGCCATGAATGTGACGACCCTAGAGGGCACGGCACCAATGTTGGAGACCTGTTTAGAAGAGGTGTTTGAGTTTCCATTTTGTTTTTCTAGTAACAAGAAAAGGCAATCTGCTCACCTGTCTGGTGCACGGCAAAAAGCCCTCTAGTGATGGAAGCAGATCCACGAAGACGCCAGCACTCGTATTATTCCAGAAGATGAAAAATGAGCGGCAAAGAGCAGCAACAAAAATAATCATAAATATGCATAACATGCTTAGTAATGGTTTTAGTCTGAATAAACCTATTTCTTCTGGAATACTACAGCTGCTGCCTCTACGTGGATCTTACACCTTGTATCTCTATAACAATATTCTTCTTCCATTTAAGGCTCACATATTATCTAGTATAAGGGTGTGTTTGAAATGTTCTGGTTTTGCTTTACTGAACTGTTTTCTTTTTCCTACACCTGTCATATGAGTGAACAGCTTCTGACATACTGCCTGGATGTAAGCAGCTCTCCGCAGCGCCTTTACCTGCTGCATGCTGCGCTCAGGTGACACACACGATGACAGGTATTATTTTTAGGATTAGTGGAAAATATTAAGGCTGGACTGAGGGATGACTGAAAATAATCTATTAGGTAAGGTGGTCTTATCCTTATGGCTGATATAATGTGCCTTAGAAGCAATCCTTAATGTACTTGCATTACTGGCGTAGTAACGGCAAGATCTGGGGAAGGTACATCACTGCTTGCCTGTGCTAGACAAATGCTAGTAAAGGGTTTTCCATCCCATTCTAATATGTCATAACTTTATGATTGGTGGCAGTTCAATTCTGAGAATGAAGGAGATGCAACCCTGGTTTAGCCTAGCACCACCTTATGAGTATTCCCTGCACAGTGGTGCCCCCGACTGTCCAGAAGAGTCCAGTTCACATAAATTGTACTACACTGCTGTTTCCTGCACAACTGTGAATGGGATGTAGCATTACACATCACGGGATCCCCTTTATGCTTAGTATCATAAGGGTATGTGCACACGTAGCGGATTGTGCTGCGGATCCACAGCAGATTTAGCCCTGCGGATCCGCTGCAGATCCGCAGGTGCTGTGCATTACAATGTTAGGCTATGGGAAAAAAAAAACGCTGAGCACATGCTGCAGATTTTTATTTGCGGATTTCGCACGAAGAATTGACAAGCTGCGGATTTAAATCCGCAGCTTGTCAATTCTTTGTGCGGAATCCGCAGCGGTTTTAGGCTATGTGCACACGTTGCGGATTCACTTGCGGATTTTTCCACATGGATTTTGCTAAATCCGCAGGCAAAATGACCTGCGTTTTACCTGCGGATTTAGTGCGGATTTGCCGCGGTTTTTATGCAAATTTGCCCTGCGGTTTTACACCTATAATGGAATAGATGTAAAAAGGCTGCGGAATCCGCACAAAGAATTGACATGCCACGGATTTAAATCCGCGCGGAAAAATCCGCAGCATGTGCACAGCGTTTTTTTTTTTCCCCTATTCACTTTCATTGTACTGTACATGACTTGCAGATCTGCAGGGCCAAATCCGCTGCGGATCCACAGCACAATCCGCAGTGTGTGCACAGACCCTTACACCTGCTCCATTATTGAAATCCGCAGGTGTAAAACCGCAGTGGAAATCCACACAAACACCGCGGAAAATCTTCAGTAAATCTTCACTAAATCCGCAGGTAAAACGCGGGTCATTTTACCTGCGGATTTAGCAAATTCCTCGCGGAAAAATACGCACTGGAATCTGCAGCGTGTGCACGGGGCCTTAGGAGGCGTTATATAAGAAAACAGGAATGGATCTTAAAGTTGCATTTGTTGCCTTTGAGATTTAGCTTATCATTATAAAAAATATATGTATGCAACTATTTTAACCCCTTAATGACAGAGACACTTCGTACATTAATGGCCAAGCCTCATGTTCCAAATTTGACCAGTGTCTCTTTGTGCAGTAATAACTCTGGAATGCTTTATATCCCAGTGATTGAGACTGTTTTTAGGGGTTATGTTGTAATTTGTTGGTGGTAAATTTGGTTCGATTATGTTTTCCATTTATTTATGAAAGTATCCAAAATTTTACAAAAAATTTGAACATTTCGCAATTTTCAAACTTTACATTTTTATGCCCTTAAATCAGAAAGCTATAATACCACCCAAAATAGTTAATAAATAACATTTCCACATGTCTACTTTACATCTGCATTTTGTTTTAAACATAATTTTTTTTTGTTTCATTGGGGTGCAGAACATTTTCGATCAGTTCACATTTATCCTGTGCTCTATGCTGAGCACTTGCATCTGGGTTTCCATTTTAAATCTACCCTCAAGTGATATTTTCACTAATGAAGCAGCAGAACTACTCTGGACTCCATATGGCTTTCTTTTGTCGGTATCCGACTTTTCCAAGGTGCTCAAAACTGTGGCCAACCACTCTTTTATTCACACCTAAAAAAACTGACACCGCCGAGTCATAGGCCAGATGGCATCCACGGTGCCTCCATCTGCCTCATTATAGAGCATCTCTGGTCAAGGGTTCCGTCTGATTCGCGCATTTCAGAGATTTACATGGAAACTGCAGTGTAAGGCTAGGTTCACATTAGCGTTTGTGTGCGCAACGTATCATCTGCATGCGCAAACGCATGCAAAAACACATGCAAATGCATTTTTACTCAGCGTTTTTTATCCGCTTAATCTTATGCATGACGCAAAAAAACACTGCGTCTGTATGCATTTTTACATGTGTCTTCATTGTTTATGCGCATGTGTTCGATTTTTCCAGGTGCTGTAATCAGTTCCTGGACATGCTCAGTCTGAAGTACACATGCGTATCGAACGCATGCGTGCGCATGTCCTTGCGTAGCAATTTCTTCCCATAGACAGTAATGCGTTATTTTGACGCACTCATGCGAATATTTGACAGATTTTTGATGCTTCAAAAACATGCAACATGTTGCGTTCGCCGGACACTGCAGCACACCGCGAAATGACACATGCGTACACAAATGCATGCGAACGGATGCAAACGCATGTCCCTGCGTACACTATGTTAACCCCTCTCTGACATTAGACGTACTATCCCGTCCATGAAACCCGTGCCAATCTGACCATGGACGGGATAGTACGTCATAGGCGATTAGCTGCGCTCCCGGAGGGAGCGCAGCTAATCGCCGCCGGGTGTCAGCTGATTATCACAGCTGACACCCGTGACTGTGTGTCAGGAGCGGTCACGGACCGCTCCCGACACATTAGCCCCTAGCACGCCGCGATCAAACATGATCGCAGTGTACTGAGGGCACAGGGAAGCATCGCGCAGGGAGGGGGCTCCCTGCGCGCCCCCCTGAGACCCTCAGAGCAGCGCGATGTGATCGCGCTGTGTCTGAGGGCTTCCTCCCTCCAAGGACCCGGATCCAAGATGGTGCCGGGGTCCTGGAGGGAGGCGGCTTCCTCAGTGCCTGCTGAGAGCAGGCACTGAGAAGCCTGCAGCTATGCCTGTGCGATCGCTGGTGTGACAGAGTGCTGTGCACACTCACACCAGCGATCTCGCAGCACTCTGTCACACCAGCGATCTGATAAAATACAGTGATGTCCCACCCTGGGACAAAGTAAAAAAGTAAAAAAAATATATATATTCCCCAATAAATTCATTTTCTCTGTAAATAAAAAAAACAAAACAATAAAAGTACACATATTTGGTATCGCCGCGTCCGTAACGACCCTCCCTATAAAACTGTCCCACTAGTTAACCTCTTTAGTGAACCCCTTAAAAAAAAAAAAAAACAAAGCAAAAAATCAATGCTTTATCAATATACCGCCGAACAAAAAGTGGAATAACACGCGATCAAAAAGACGGATATAAATAAACATGGTACCGCTGAAAACGTCATCTTGTCCCGCAAAAAACGAGCTGCCATACAGCATCATCAGCGAAAAAATAAAAAAGTTATAGCTCGCAGAATAAAGCGATGCAAAAATAATTATTTTTCATATAAAAGTTTTTATTCTATAAAAGCGCCAAAACATAAAAAAATGATATAAATGAGGTATCGCCGTAATCGTACTAACCCGAAGAATAAAACTGCTTTATCAATTTTACCACACGCGGAACGATAAAAACGCCTCCCCCAAAAGAAATTCATGAATTGCTGATTTTTGTTCATTCTAACCTCCCAAAAATCGAAATAAAAAGCGATCAAAAAATGTCACGTGCTCAAAAATGGTACCAATAAAAACGTCAACTCGTACACACAAAAAATAAGACCTCACATGACTCTGTGGGCCAAAATATGCAAAAATTATAGCTCTCAAAATGTGGCGATGCAAAAAACTATTTTTTGCAATAAAAAGCGTCTTTTAGCGTGACAGCTGCCAATCATAAAAACCCGCTATAAATAGTAAATCAGACCCCCCTTTATCACCCCCTTAGTTAGGGAAAAATAATAAAATAAAAAAAATGTATTTATTTCCATTTTCCCGTTAGGGTTAGGGTTGGCGCTAAACTTAGGATTAGGGTTAGGGTTGGGATTAGGGGTGTGTTAGGGTTAGGTTTGTGGTTAGGGTTGGGACTAGGGTTAGGGGTGTGTTGGGGTTAGGGTTGGAGTTAGAATTGGGGGGTTTCCGCTGTTTAGGCACATCAGGGGCTCTCCAAATGTGACATGGCGTCTGATCTCAATTCCAGCCAATTCTGCGTTGAAAAAGTCAAACGGTGCTCCTTCATTTCTGAGCTCTGCCATGCGTTCAAACAGTAGTTTATCCCCACATATGGGGTATCAGCGTACTCTGGACCCCAAGAGTTATTGTGCAATTTGTCCTATTTCTTCTGTTACCCTTGAGAAAATAAAAAATTGGGGGCGAAAATATCATTTTTGTAAAAAAAAAAAAAAAAAAAATGATTTTTTTTGTTTTTACGGCTGTACATTATAAACTTCTGTGAAGCACTTGGGGCTTCATAGCGCTCACCACACATCTAGATAAGTTCCTTGTGGGGTCTATTTTCCAAAATGGGGTCACTTGTTGGGGATTTCCACTGTTTAGGCGCATCAGGGGCTCTCCAAATGCGACATGACGCCCCCAGACAATTCCATCAAAGTCTGCAATCCAAAACGTCACTACTTCCCTTCCGAGCCCCGACGTGTGCCCATACAGTAGTTTTCGCCCACATATTGGGTATCAGCGTACTCAGGACAAATTGGACAACTTTTTGGTTCCAATTTCTTCTGTTACCCTTGTGAAAATAAAATATTGGGGGCGAAAAAAATCATTTTTGTAAAAAAAGAAAAAGATTTTTTAATTTACTGCTGTACGTTATAAACTTTAGTGAAACACCTGGGGGTTCAAAGTTCTCACCACACATCTAGATAAGTTCCTTGAGCGGTCTAGTTTCCAAAGTGGTGTCATTTATGGGGGTTTCCACTGTTTAGGCAGATCAGGAGCTCTCCAAACACGACATGGCGTCCAGCCAATTCTGCGTTGAAAAAGTCAGACGGCGCTCCTTCCCTTCCAAACTCTGCCATGCACCCAAACAGTGGTTTACTCCCACATATGGGGTATCACCGCACTCAGGACAAATTGCACAATAACTTTTGGAGTCTTGTTACCCTTGGAAAAATAAAAATTGGGGTGAAAAGATCATTTTTGTGGAAAAAATGATTTTTAAATTTTACGGCTCTACGTTATAAACTTGTGTGAAGCACTTGAGGGTTCAAATTGCTCACCAAAGATCTAGATAAGTTCCTTAGGGGGTCTAGTTTCCCAAATGGGGTCATTTGTGGGGTGTTTCCACTGTTTAGGCACATCAGGGGCTCTCCAAATGCAACATGGCATCCAATCTCTATTCAAGCCAATTTTGGTTGGAAAAAGTCAAATGGTGCTCCTTCCCTTACGAGCTCTGCCGTGCGCCCAAACAGTGGTTCCCCCCACATATGGGGTATCAGCGTACTCAGGACAAATTGGACAACAACTTATGTGGTCCAATTTCTCCTGTTACCCTTGGGAAAATAAAAAATTAGTGACTAAAAGATAATTTTTGTGGTAAAAAAATAGGATTTTTTATTTTCATGCCCGGGCATTATAAACTTGTGTGAAGCACTTGGGGGTTCAAAGTGCTCACCAAAGATCTAGATAAGTTCCTTAGGGGGTCTAGTTTCCAAAATGGGGTCACTTGTGGGGGATTTCAACTGTTTAGGCTCATCTGGGGCACTGCAAACGGAACATGACCCCCATCAACGTCTGCATTCCAAAACGTTACTACTTCCTTTCCAAGCCCTGCCGTGCGCCCAAACAGTTCCCCCCCCACATATGGGGTATCGGCGTACTCAGGACAAATTGGACAAAAACTTTTGGGGTCCAATTTCCTTGGGAAAATTCAAAAATTTGGGACTAAAAAATCATTTTTGTGGAAAATTATTATTTTTTTTTTTTCACACCCAGGCATTATAAACTTTTGTGAAACACTTGGGGGTTCAAAGTGCTCACAACAGATCTAGATAAGTACCTTGGGTCTAGTTTCCGAAATGGTGTCACTTGTGGGGGTTTCCACTGTTAAGGCGCATCAGAGGTTCTCCAAGTGCGACATGGCGTCCAATCTCAATTCCAGCCAATTTTAGTTTGAAAAAGTCAAACGGCGCTCCTTCCCTTACGAGCTCTGCCGTGTGGCCAAACAGTGGTTTTCCCCACATATTGGGTATTGGCGTACTCGGGAGAAATTGCATAACAACCTTATCTGTCCATTTTCTCCTTTTACCCTTGTGAAAATAAAAAAAAAGTTTGTAAAAGATCATTTTTGTGGCTAAAAAGTTAAATATTCATTTTTTCCTTCCACGTTGCTTTAGTTCCTGTGAAGCACCTGAAGGGTTAATAAACTTCTTGAATGTGGTTTTGAGTACCTTGAGGGGTGCAGTTTTTAGAATGGTGTCACTTTTGGGTATTTTCTGCCATATAGACCCTCAAAGTGACTTCAAATGTGAGGTGGTCCTTAAAAAAAATGGCTTTGTAAATTTTGTTGTAAAAATGAGAAATCGCTGGTCAACTTTTAACCCTTATAACTTCCTAACAAAAAAAATTTTGGTTCCAAAATTATGCTGATGTAAAGTAGACATGTGGGAAATGTTATTTCTTAACTATTTTGTGTGACATATTTATCTGTTTTAAGGGAATAAAAATTCAAAGTTTGAAAATTGCAAAATTTTAAAAATTTTCGCCATATTTGCGTTTTTTTCAAAAATAAACGCAAGTTATATCGAAGAAATTTTACTTCTAACGTGAAGTACAATATGTCACTAGAAAACAGTCTCAGAATCGCGAATATCCATTGAAGCGTTCCGGAGTTATAACCTCATAAAGAGACAGTGGTCAGAATTGTAAAAATTGGTCCGGTCATTAACGTGCAAACCACCCTTGGGGGTGAAGGGGTTAAAGATATATACGCATGACGCATGTAGATCTGTGCGGATCAAACGCTGTGCACAGATACGCAAATGTGAAACCAGCCTAAGCACTCAGTGTAGTGCACAGGATAAATGTGAGCCGAGCCTTACTGCCATTCTTGGGAGCCTGAATAAACAAATCAACAGCAGGTGAATATTGGTTTTATTGTATACGCCGTTTCTGGTGCGGTATAAGTGACTAGATGACCTTATTCTTCATGTTGGTGTGATTAGAGCAATACCAAATTAGAGCTATAATTTTACTATATTTTTGCCAATAAGTCATGTGAGGGCTTATTTTTTTGCTGGGTGAGTTGATATTTATTGGTACCATATTTGGGCACATAACATTTTTTGATCGCTCTCTATTCCAATTTGTGGGAGGCAGAATGAACAAAAGCCAGCAACTCTGAGATGTTTTTTTATTACCGTATATACTCATGTATAAGCCGACCCCCCTAATTTTGCCACAAAAAACTGGGAAAACTTATTGACTCGCGTATAAGCCTAGGGTGAAAAATGATTATGCCCCCATATGATGCTCCACAGATTATGCCCCCATATGCTGCACAGATTATGCCCAATATGCTCCACAGATTATGCCTCCATATGCTCCAGATTATGCCCAATATGCTTCACAGATTATGCCCCAATATATTCCACAGAATATGCCCCCATATATTCCACAGAATATGCCCCCATATGCTCCAGATTATGCCCCCATATGTTCCACAGATTATGCCCCCATATGCTCCCATATGCTCCAGATTATGCTTCATATGTTGCACAGATTATGCCCCCATATGCTCCAGATTATGCCCCATATGCTCCATATTATGCCCCATATGCTCCAGATTATGCCCCCATGTGCTCCAGATTATGCCCCCATGTGCTCCAGATTATGCCCCCATATGTTACACAGTTTATGCCCCCATATGCTCCAGATTATGCCCCATATGTTCCACAGCTTATGCCCCCATATGCTCCAGATTATGCCCCGATATGTTCCACAGCTTATGCCCCCATATGCTCCAGATTATGCCCCATATGTTCCACAGCTTATGCCCCCATATGCTCCATATTATGCCCCCATATGCTCCAGATTATGCCCTCATATGCTGCACAATTATGCCCCATAGTATAGGCCTCATATGCTGCTGCTGCAAAAAAATGACATACTCACCTCTCGTCGCTGGGGGCCAGGTGCCGGTGTCCTGAGCAGGCAGTGACAGCGGCGCGCTATGGGGGCCAGGTGCCGGTGTCACCGCTCGCTCAGGATCCCGGCACCGGAGATATTTACCTGTCCTCTTTGCACCGCTGCGCTGCTCCCTTGGTCTGATTCCTCTGGCTGTGAATGATCTGGCAGGGGGCGGGCGCTCACTAACGACTCATCGCGCCCTCTGCCTGATCATTCACAGCCAGAGGAGTCAGACCGAGGGAGCAGCGCAGCAGTGGAACAGGACAGGTAAATATAAGCTATACTCACCCCTCCGCTGGCGCGGTCTCTGCAGCCTCTCCTCTTCTCCCGGCGCTCTCCGCAGCGCTTCAGTCCTGCAGCGGTCACGTGCTACCGCTCATTAAAGTCATGAATATGTGCATATTCATGACTTTAATGAGCGGTGCCATGTGACCGCTGTAGGAAGGAGCCGGAGATCGTGGGAGAAGCAGGGGGGCTGCAGAGACCGCGCCGGCGGAGGGGTGAGTATGATACGACACCCCGCTCCCCCTCCCCGCCGACCCCCGTATATGACCCGCGTATAAGCCGAGAGGGGGACTTTCAGCCCTAAAAAATGGGCTGAAAATCTCGGCTTATACATGGGTATATACGGTACTTTATTTTACTCCGTGTCGTAAAAGTGATAAGACAGTTTTTATTCTTAGGGTCAGTACGACTACAGCGATACCACTTTTATATAATTTTTTTATGTTTTCTCACTTTTGCACAATAAAAACTATAAACACAATTTTATAGAACAAATATAATTTTTTCATCTCTATATTCTGAGAGCTATAACTTTATTTTTTGACTGATAGGGCTGTTTGGTGGCTTGTTTTTTGCAGGACAAGATAATGTCCTCAGCTATACCATTTTTATATTATGTTGATTTTTTTTGATCATGTTTTTTTCCACATTTTTCTAGCGATATGAAAAACCATGTTTTTTTGCCGCTTTTTTTTTTTTTTACATTGCTCACTGTAGGGGTTAACTAGTTTGACAGTTTTATGCATCTGGTCTCTCTGGACACGCCGATACCAAGTATGTGTGCAATGCACCAGCGCTTTAATACATTAGACCTATGTGATTACACAGGCAGTTTGCCTGTGGCTGGGTGCAATGGGCCACCGTACCTGGCAAACCAGGAGGTCTTTATTTGACCTCCGGATGCATGACCACTATCAGCTCCCGGCGATTTCGTTATGGAGGTGAGGGAGCCTTCTTCCTCTCACAACCTTCCAAATGTCATGATTGCTTTCTATCACGGCATCTGGAGGGTTAATGAGACAGTGACGTTGCGGGAACCGTCCCTGGCTGTTACTTCAGGAGCTTGGGTGTTAGCTGCGCCAAGCTCCTATGGTAATCGTGCGGGAGGTGCTGATATTTCAGCGCTTCCTGCACAATCATGCTGTGATCAGTCAGTCACTAGACTGATTGATCACAGTCCTCTTACTGCGGGCACCGATGACATGGATCCCCACACCTTTTTCCGTGCCGCTCAGCTGTCAGTGATGGCTGTCTGTACGGAATTGTAAAATGTTTTTACACACAGTGACCGTTTTAATTCATGACAGACATTTCACGTCATGATGCAGGAATTGATGCCTTCCTATGACGTGCTATGTCCGTCATTCGTTGTCAAATAGTTAAAGGGCTTTTCCTTGAATCTATGTATGTAGGGTATCTTTTAGAATGGGTCATCATTGTGTCATTATACAGCGGGTTCGGAAAGTATTCAGACGCCTTTACATTTTTCACTCTTGGTTTCATTGCAGCCATTTGGTAAATGAAAAAAAGTTAATTTATTTTTCTCATTAATGTACAATCTTGACTGAAAAAAAAACAGAAATGTAGAAGTTTTTGCAAATTTATTAAAAAAGAAAAACTGAAATATCACATGGTCATAAGTATTCAGACCCTTTGCTCTGTATTGAGTAGAAGCACCTTTTGAGCTAGTATAGCCATGTGTCTTCTTGGGAATGATGCAACAAGTTTTTCACACCTGGATTTGGGGAACCTCTGCCATTCTTCCTTGCAGATCCTCTCCAGTTGCTTCAGGTTGGATGGTGAACATTGGTGAACAGCCATTTTTAGGACTCTCCAGAGATGCCCAATTGGGTTTAGGTCAGGTCTCTGGCTGGGCCAGTCAAGAATGGTCACAGAGTTGTTCTGAAGCCACTCCTTTGTTATTTTTGCTGTGTGCTTAGGGTCATTGTCTTGTTGGAAGGTGTACATTCGGCCAAGTCTGAAGTCCAGAGCACCCTGGAAGAGGTTTTCATCCAAGATTTCTTTGTACTTGGCTACATTCATGTTTACTTCAATTGCAACCAGTCGTCCTGTACCTGCAGCTGAAAAACACCCCATATCATGATGCTGCCACCACCATGTTTCACTGTTGGGATTGTATTGGGCAGGTGATGAGCAGTGCCTGTTATTTTCCATACATAGTGCTTAGAATTATCACCAAAAAGTTCTATCTTCATCTTATCAGACCAGAGAAACTTATTTCTCATTGTCTGGGAGTCCTTCATGTGTGTGTTTTTTTTTTTTTTTAAGCAAACTCTAATATGCGGGCTTTCATATTTTCTTGCACTGAGGACAGGCTTCCGTCGGGCCACTCTGCCATAAAGCCCCCACTGGTGGAGGGCTGCAGTGATAGTTGACTATATGGAACTTTCTCCCATCTCCCTACTTCATCTGTGGAGCTCAGCCACAGTGATCTTGGGGTTCTTCTTTACCTCTCGCACCAATGCTCGTCTCCTTCGATTGCTCAGATTGGCTGGATATGCCATGTCTAGGAAGACTTCTGGTGGTCCCAAACTTCTTCCATTTAAGGATTATGAAGGCCACTGTGCTTTTAGAAACACTGAGTACAGCAGAAATTCTTTTATAACCTTGGCCAGATCTGTGCCTTGCCACAATTCTGTCTCTGAGCTCCTGGGCCAGTTCCTTTGACCTCATGATTCTCATTTGGTCTGACATGCACTGTGAGCTGTGAGGTCTTATATAGACAGGTGTGTGCCTTTACAAATCAAGTCCTATCAGTTTAATTAAACACAGCTGGATTCCAATGAAGGAGCAGAACCATCTCAATGAGAATCACAAGCAAATGGACAGCATGTGACGTAAATATGAGTGTCTGAGCAAAGGGTCTGAATACTTATAACCATGTGCTATTTCAATTTTTCTTTTTTAATAAATTTGCAAAATATTCTACATTTGTTTTTTTATCAGTCAAGATGGAGTGCAGAGTATACATTAGTGAGAAAAAAAAAAGAACTTTTTTGCATTTACCAAACGGCTGCAATAAAGCAAAGAGTGAAAAATTTAAAGAGGTCTGAATACTTTCCGAACTCACTGTAGAGCCCATTTACTGGGACACCATTGATCAGCAGTGTAAAGGGCAAATTTATGTCTGTAACGCTTGTAGGTTTCTACCTGGTCTTCACTAGAGCCTCTGGTGGTGAGAATAGGCCGGACTGCCAGTAGACACCAGGCACTACTCTAGGCTAGTCCCCGGGACTGCAGCAGCTGACTGGAGGGTCAGAGGTGCAGGTATGAGGTACAGGAAGGTGAAGACAAAAAATGTGGACATACGCTCTCAGGTCAGGACTGGAGAGGTCAGACAGAATGGGTAGGCAAGCTGAGTCAACAACTGGAGAAACAAAACACACAACCACAAACCGGAACGTAGCAGACCAACTGACTAGGAACCAACTTTCGGGCAAGGAGTAAGGGGACGAGCTGCCTAATGAAGAGCCTGCTGGCACAGGATAGGCTGGGTAACCTAATCTCTGCTGGACACAGTTAAATTTCTGCAGAGACCAGCCAAGCCCCTTTAAAGCCAAATGGAAACACATTCAAATGCAGTATTGCTGAGGAGTGCCGCAAGATGCAAAACTCAGAGAGACGGCCTGAAGTGAGGAGAAGCCATGTGGCAACCACCCTGAGTAGGTCGGTGTTAAGGAGGAAAGCGAGTTACCGCCATGACACTGGCAATTTAGCATTGATAGCCCTATAATAAATTATCAGTGATTTTCGTCGAAAAATATCTGCAATTGGTTTTCTGAGATCTTTAATAAAAATCTTTTGCATAGATAACCTGTATCAGATTGATACTGCTGCACCATTGAGGGCCACGGGGCATTTTAGCGAGTGGTGCCAATTCATCAGCTGCATCACTTGATCATGGAGATGTTGGTTGTTGGATCCCCACCAATGTGATTTAGCTGAATTATCCTAAAGATAGGATTCCAATAATAACATCTCAAAACCTCTCTAAGCAACCGAAAATATACTTGAAGTGTAAGAAATCTAATGTAGTCCTTATGTTCTTCCATAATTACGTGAGGAAAGAATACATGCTGTAGATTCTAGATCCTATAGAAGGAAAGTCTCTTAGTTTTGGCTGCGTCAACACAGACGACTAATCTGAGTTTTCTTTGTCTATAAAAACAGCGATTCATTATCGCTACTGAGCATGTGCGACCACTGCTCCATTTAAACAGAGGACTTTAGGACCCCCACTCTTTCTCAGTAGTCATACATTTATCACCTCACATGAATAGATGAGCAATTTATGTAGAGCAAGCCCCCCGGTGTGATAGCATTTTGTTTTTGAAAGTTTGTAAACCCTTAAGAATTTTCAATTTTTCTGCATCTTTGTTTGTTCATGCCATTATACACTTCCACAGACGTGCTTTGATAGACTTTGATAGATCCTTGTTTTTTAAATAAAACAGGTCGCCCACTCATACTGATTGTCATCCCATTAAGTGAAAACACCAGACTTTCATCTTCAAATTGTCTGCTAATTGTAATGGTTCACTTATTTTTGCCTCTCATATTCTCGGATTGACATTGGATAATTTTCCTCATTTAAAATATGAGAAAGGTGACTTTACTTGTTTGTTTACTTTGCTTCTGTTCATCTACTTTTAGGACCTGATGTAGGTAAGGCTAAGTTCACATTTGCGTATATGTGCGCATTGTATCATCTGCAAACTCATGTTTACGCAACGTTTTTTATCTACATCATTTTACACATGATGCAAACCCCCCCCGCTGCGTGTGTATGCGTTTTTGCATGCGTTTGCGTTGTTTATGCGCATGCGTTCGATATTTCCAGGTGCTGTAATCAGTTCCTGGACATCCGCAGTCTGAAGTCCGCATGCGCATCGAACGCATCCATGCGCCTGTCCTTTTGTACCAATGCGTTTCCATAGAAAGTAATGCGTTTTTTTTACGCACTCATATGCATGACTGTGCATATTTGACAGATTTTTGAAGCTTAAAAAAAAAAAAAGCAACATGTTGTGTTCACCGGACACCGCCGCACAACGCGAAATGACTCATGCGTACGTAAATGCATGCAAACGCATTCAAACGCATGTCCCTGCTTACACCATTTTAAAGATTTGTACGCATGACGCATTCGGATCTATGCGGATCAAACGCTGCGCACAAATACGCAAATGTAAAACCAGCCTAAGTCAAATTTATGCTGAAATATGGAAAATTCTGCGGCAGGCCGTGACATACCATGGTTTAGCCTGGTTTGCAAAAAGGGCAGGCTATATTCAGATTGTCCTCTAAACTCCATTTTATTCGAACGTCCATGACAGCACTACAGAGAGAGGGGATCCGCCCCTTAGGAACAGGAAACCTACAGATATAAAAGGGCGGCACCTCTCCCACACATCAGTTGGTTTCCTGTTCCTAAAGGACGGGTTTCCTACAGATGAAGATCTTCAGGAGGACCCAGGCCGGCCGGTCGACCCAGGTAGCGGGGGGGAATCTCCTACCTCGGCCGGTGCGGAGCCCCTGGAAGCGCCACGGTGGGTCCGGGTAGGATTCCACGGCAGTGTGCGGAGCAGGTGGAGCAGTATCCAGAGGATTTCTGTCTCCCAGCCAGCGCCGGTAGGTATGTATTTCCCCCCCTCTCCCTGGTCCCGATGCCTTCTCCCTGTCCTCTCCTGTGGTCCTGTCATGGTGGGGGCCTCTTGAGGGTGCAGCCGTGATTTTTAAAAAAAAAAAAAAAAAAAAGAATTTAAAAAAAAAAAAAAAAAAAAGAAAAAAAAAAAAAGATTTTGAATTTCCCGCCGTGTCACTGCGGCGGGTTTTTTTTTTTAATTTCCCGCCGCGCGTCACTGTTATGGACGGCGCTGCGGGCGGTTTTGAATTTCCCGCCGCGCGTCACGGCTATGGACGGCGCGGCGGACGGTTTTGAATTTCCCGCCGCGCGTCACTGCTATGGACGGCGCGGCGGGGTTTTTGAAATTTCAGTCGTGCGCCGCTGTTGCAGCGGCGCGGCTGGGGTCGGGGGAGATCTCCGCTTGGGGGGGCGATGCAGCGGGGGATTGTGCTTACCTCCGTCGGTCCGTGCGAGCGGGGGAAAAAAGGGGGCGGAGTCTACACCACCGGAACCGGAAGTGAGACGCCGGCCGGCGTTTTTGAAAATTTTGGCGGCTGCATCATCGGACGGCGCCTGCTGTGGGGACGGCGGGGAGGTGCAGGGGGGGCCGTGGGGCGGGGAGTAGGAGGGGGTGGACCCCTGGCCAGACCTGCTGATCCGGATATCCGGGGGAGGATATAAGGAGCCTAGGAAAGAGGTAAAGCGCTTCTGCCCCTTTTTTTTTTACGATGGACACTGCAGAGGCTCCCTCGGTGCAACAGGAGAGCCAGCAGCAGCAGACAGAGCGCTCCTCTTCAATGGCCAGGAGCACCAGCCGCAGAAGTTCCGCAGCTGGGAAAAAGCCCCCTCCCCGTGATCCGGTACCTACTGCTGTACAATCTGGGTAAGAGATCGTCAGATTTAGAATACCCAGTAATACAGTTTTTTCCCCATTTTGTCTGTTACTAGGGGAAGAAGTGTTCGGTGAAAAGCAAGCACAGGGAATGTGCCTTTTGCGCTTGCCCTCTGCCTGACGCTTGCCCTAAGAGGTTGTGCCAGCCGTGCATGCAACAGACGGTAGGGCATTGTTAAGGGAAGGACAGGGGCATGGGATAACATAGTAAACCCCCCTATGCCCCTTCCCTTTTTAGATAGCGGAGGAGACTCCAAATTTCACCGAAAGCCTGAAGGAGATAATAAGAGCAGAGTTGAAAGCGTCCTCAAGACACGGAGAATTTTCCAGGCGTAGAAATGTACCAGTGTTGTCTGATTCAGAGTCGCCTGCCGCCCATAATAGGGGTGAAGTTGTGTCAGGACCCTCCTCGCCTTCCTCTTCGGCTTCCTCCTCGTCTTCTACGGAAGACGCTACCCGTTTTTGTTTTCCCTTGGACCAGATGGACAAATTTGTCAAATCCGTTAGGTCCACCATGGGGGTAGAAGAGGCGAAACCAGAGCCCTCAGTACAGGATCTGATGTTTGGTGGTCTAGATCCAAAAAAACGGAGATCCTTTCCACTAAACAGTAGCATCCAAGGCCTTATAGACAGAGAGTGGAAGAAGCCTGAAAAAAGAGGCTCCTTACCCCAAGCGTTTAAACGGAGATATCCCTTTGAAGATCCCTGACGGGTAAATGGGATAAGGCCCCGAAGCTGGATGCAGCAGTGGCGAAGGCTTCTAAAAAATCCTCCATCCCTTTCGATGATATGGGGTCTTTGAAAGATCCACTAGACAGGAAGGCAGATTCCTTCTTGAAAGGCACATGGGAGATGTCGGCAGGTGCCCTGAGGCCGGCAGTTGCAGCCACTTGCGCAGCCAGGTCATTGATGGTCTGGCTAGACCAGTTAGCTTCCCAGTTAACAGATGGAACCTCCAGGGGGACAATTCGAAAGACCTTGCCAATAATTCAGAATGCGGCGGCTTTCCTGGCTGATTCCTCAGCGGACTCAGTAAGAATGGCTGCCAGAGCGGCAGGGCTGTCTAATTCAGCACGAAGGGCATTATGGCTGAAATGTTGGCCGGGCGATATTCAAGCCAGATCTCGCCTCTGCTCCATTCCGTGTGACGGCGAATATCTTTTTGGCCCGGTCCTGGACGAACTTTTAGAAAAGGCAGGGGACGACAAGAAAAAGTTTCCCAGTCTATCAACTCCTTCCTATAAAAGACCTTTCAGCAGAAGGAGGTTCAGCTACCGAAGGTCGTCCAGGCAACGAGCCAAATGGGATGAAAAGAGGCGAAGAGGTACAGGGTTTATGTTTAGAGGTCCACCTAGGGAAACAAAAAAAACCCTCGCAATGACTAGCGATGCCGGTAGGAGGCAGATTGAAAGCCTTCTACCCGGCCTGGTCGGAAATCTCAAACAGTAGCTGGATCCTTAACATCATAGCTACAGGGCTGCGGTTAGAATTCTCCTCGGTACCTTGGGATAACTTTAAAGTTACCCCACTCAGATCATCCCCATCGGAGCAGGCCGCTCTAGAGTTGGAGGTTCAGGAGCTTTGCGCTAAGAAAGTCTTAGTGGAGGTGCCAGAAGCAGAGCGGGGTAAGGGGTTTTACTCCCCTCTGTTTTTGATCCATAAACTGGATGGGTCTTTTAGAACAATTATTAATTTGAAAGCCCTCAATAAATTCCTGATTATTCACCCATTTAAAATGGAAACGGTCAGCTCAGCAATAAAGCTTCTGTTTGAAAATTGCTTTATGGTGGTGTTAGATCTGAAAGACGCTTATTACCACATACCGATCCATATGGAGCATCAGCGTTTCCTCAGAGTAGCAATCCAGATGGGGGAATCACTGCGACATTTTCAATTTAGCGCCCTTCCCTTTGGCTTGGCGGTGGCCCCACGAGTATTCACTAAGGTTATGTCGGAGGTCATGGCCCACTTACGTGAATCAAATATGCTTATAGTCCCCTACCTTGACGACTTTCTTATTATAGGAAAGACGGCAGAGCATTGCCTAGAGCAACTGAAAAGAGCAATTTCTACCTTAGAGCGGCTGGGATGGCTAATAAATACCAAAAAGTCTCGTTTGAATCCGATGAAGGTTCAGCAATTTCTAGGGCTAATCCTGGATTCACAAAATCAGAACTGTAGTTTACCGTCAGACAAGTTAATTCGTTTACGGTACCAGGTCCTAAACGCTTCCAGTAGTCCCTCCATGTCGCTTAGGAAAGCTATGTCTCTTTTGGGCTCCCTCTCGTCCTGCATTCCCGCGGTTCGGTGGGCTCAATTTCACACAAGGGCACTGCAAGCTGAGGTCTTGCTGTATCAAAATTTGCTAGGTGGTTACCTGGAAGGCCAGCTATCCTTGTCCCAGGCTGCTATAAGATCCCTGGATTGGTGGAAGAATGAGACAAACCTGTCTAAGGGGGTTCCCTGGGAATATGAGATATCCCGAATAGTCACAACAGATGCTAGCCCCTCTGGGTGGGGGGCTCATATGGGGGACGTTATGGTTCAGGGCTTATGGGAGCAGGATCAAATTCATATGTCTTCTAATATGAAGGAATTAACAGCGGTAGAGCTAGCAATTAAAAAGCTCCTTGTCTATCTACAGGGTCACCACGTTCGAGTGCTCTCCGACAATCGGGTCACAGTCGCATACATCAACCACCAGGGTGGTACTCGTTCCGGTCCTCTCATGGAAGTGGCAAAGCGCCTACTTCAGATAGCAGAACGACACTTTCTTTCTCTAACGGCTCTACATATAAGGGGAGAAGAAAATACCAAGGCGGACTTCTTAAGCCGCAATCTCCTGAGCCAAGGAGAGTGGTCATTAAAGACTTCCATCTTCGACCTAATTGTGCGGAAATGGGGTCTACCGGAAGTAGATCTCTTTGCTACCAAAAGCAACAGAAAAGTGAGACAGTTCTGCTCTCTGAATCCCAAAGAACGCCCTCTGGCAGTGGACGCTCTTCGATTACAGTGGGATTTCAATCTAGCCTACGCCTTCCCTCCCCTGTCCTTACTCCCCCTAGTATTGAGGAAGGTCAGGAAGGACAGGGCAAGGATAATATTAATCGCTCCTTTTTGGCCCAGGAGGGCATGGTTTTCATGTCTCAGAAACATGTCGATAGCCGACCCGTGGGTCCTGCCGGACATTCCCGATCTGCTCTCCCAGGGTCCAGTCTACCATCCTCGAGTAGCGGGCCTCCACCTGACGGCGTGGATTTTGAACGGTCGCTGCTGACAGATAAGGGGTTTTCTGCTAATGTAATTAATACTCTCCTTAAAAGCAGAAAAGAGGTTACAACTAGGATCTACGCTAGGATTTGGAAGAAATTTCTTCAGAGCTCGGCGGTTGTAGCAGGGGACACAACACCGATAACCCAGATTCTAGAATTCCTACAAAAGGGTCTGGACTTAGGTCTCTCCACAAGCACCCTTAAGGTGCAAGTTTCAGCTTTAGGGGCACTCTTTAGTTGCAACATCGCAAATAATTACTGGGTCAGTAGATTCATTAAAGCTGCGGGTAGGTCGAGACCCATAGTGAAGGTGAGAATCATGCCATGGGACTTAAATCTTGTTCTCACTGCTTTAACAGAGCCCCCTTTTGAACCTATATCAGGAGCATCAATAAAAACTCTTTCCCTTAAGACCGCTTTCCTGGTAGCATTAACCTCGGCTAGGAGGGTAAGTGACATCCAGGCACTATCTAGACTGTCTCCTTACACTCAGGTCCTGAATGACAGGATAATACTTAGACCGGATCCAGCATACCTACCTAAGGTGTCTTCCGCTTTCCACAGAACACAGGAAATTATTCTCCCTTCGTTCATCCCTAATCCATCTAATCAAAAAGAGATGAAACTTCATACTTTAGATGTTAGAAGATGTCTGCTGCAATATTTGGCAGTCACTGATCCCTGGAAACGGGACAATGCATTGTTTGTCTCTTTTCAAGGAATTAACAAAGGCCGTAGATTAACAAAGAGCTCATTGGCCAGATGGATTAGGGAAGCAATTTCTTTGGCATACACCTCGAGGGGCAAGCAGCCACCTGAGAGGCTAAGGGCGCATTCCACTCGAGCTGTGGCGACTTCATGGGCAGAAAGGGCAGAAGTCTCGATTGACCAGATATGTAAGGCAGCTACGTGGTCTTCTCCACACACGTTTTACACTCATTATAGATTAGATTTGGGTGCTTCCTCAGACCTTTCTTTCGGACTAAGGGTGCTGCAGGCAGTAGTCCCTCCCTAAGTAGTTATTACTCTCTGTAATTCTCTCTGTAGTGCTGTCATGGACGTTCGAATAAAGTCTAAGTTACTTACCGTTAACGGTATTTTTCGAAGTCCATGACAGCACCCTTACATTCCCACCCAGGTTTTATGTGCACTTCTTCCGCTTATGTAGTCCACATGTAATAAACAATTGATTAATGTTACTGTGTGATGCATGAAATTTTTTTGCTGTATACCATTTAACCTTGATGTCCTCTTATGCTCTGTAATCCAACTGATGTGTGGGAGAGGTGCCGCCCTTTTATATCTGTAGGTTTCTGTTCCTAAGGGGCGGATCCCCTCTCTCTGTAGTGCTGTCATGGACTTCGAAAAATACCGTTAACGGTAAGTAACTTAGACTTTTTTTTTTTATAGATTCCATTGGTAAAGTTAAACAAAAAGATTTGCGAAGACCCTTGTCCAGTGGCCATATAAGTAGTCTGACATTACTAGACCAGAGTCCCTCTAAGTTCCTCTCACCTGCTGGATTAGTAGGCCTACCACAACATCATTGCGGCATTACGCAAACTCAATGTTGCGCTTAGCCTACTAATTACAAGCAGCACAGTGGATTCTGGCAAGTAGCGGGTTCAAATGACTCTGATCTGAAATATACAGACTACCAACTTGGCCACTTCCCAAGGTTCATGCAAATTATTTTGGTCAATTCTATGTATAGGACTTTAAAGGGGTGTTGTCAAGTTTAAAGTTATCCTCCAACAATACTGTTTAGACAGCATCAAACTTCAATACCATCTACATGCATGAAGGCAAAATGTGAGATGATGCCTTTTTCCTCCGCAACATTCAAGCACGGTGGCTCAGTGGATAGCACTGCAGACTTGCAGCGCTGGGAGTCCTGGGTTTGAATCCCACCAAAGACAACATCTGTAAGGAGTTTGTATGTTCTCCCCGTATTTGCGTGGGTTTCCTCCAGCTTCTCTGGTTTCCTCCCACACTCCAAAAAACATACTGATAGGGAATCTAGATTGTGAGCCCCATCGGGGACAGCGACAATAATGTGTGCAAACTGTAAAGCGCTGCGGAATATGTTAGCGCTATATAAAAAATAAAGATTATTATTATTATTCTGCATCCATTAATGATGAATTTGCTTATTTATGTCATCACAAATACAGAAATGACAGCAACGTTTCAATCCCTAGTATATGTCTTTGACAAAGACCCAGACCTATACCAGGGGTTGAAATGCTGCTGTTTCAGTATCTGTGATGCCATAATAAAGCAACGTGATCATTATTCAATACTGAAGCCACTTTATTTTGCTTGAAAATTATCCCCTATTCGTAAGATCGCTTGGTGTCCCACTGATGCCAAGAATCGGGGCCCTGAAGAGCACTGGCTGAATGGAGTGGACACTACTGCTCCAGTCATTCCAATGGGATCACTGAAGATCAGCCGAGCTCAGCACCGGACAATCTCCGGCGCTCCCATTAAGCATGAATGTAGCAGTAGTGTGCATGATGAACCTCCGCTCCATTCAGCCACTGATCTCTGGATTTGTGGGGCCATGGTTGTCGTACCCCCAGATTGGAGGTTTAACCCTGTTCCATGGATCAGGGATAACTTTCAAACTTGAGAACATCCCTTTAATGTCTGGTTTCCATTGACTCCTAAAGGGGCATTCTTAGTGGTGTTCTCCATTGTGATGGTGATATGCCTTATCAGTGGTTGTGAATATGATTTATAACTATATACGGTAATTGGAACAGGAGAGGGTGGTGATTTGTGATAATTCTTGTTGTTAATAAAATTGGTTAATTACTTTTCAGTCATCAGCCCTGAAATAATTCCTGAACTTCATAAAAATGTATTTCTGGGGAAAAAGTTCCTCCTTTTTAAAATTTCAGTGATGTTTACAATAATCGCTCCAGTAAACCGAAAGGGACAAATCTACCTGAGGGCAAGCTGTGGCCTCTGCTAGGAGTAATGTGCACAATGCATCCTAAATGTGCGGTGCTTTGTTTTGCAGATATATAATGGAGTAATATGAAGCAGAATAATGTATGTCATCACTGTTCTGTTCATTCTATGTGTTGCTATTCCATGAGGAAGTCCTGCGGCTGTATTGTCAGTTTAAGCGTCTACTTAAGAAAATCGTGAAAATAACAGGCTCATTTTTTTAAGTTTGAATTTATTACATTTATTATCAGATTTTTGAGGATTTCAGTGAGTTTATAGACTGGAAGGAGTAGAGATCAGGACTTATTTTAGAATTGTATAGGTCTTAGTGTTGGATGTGATACAGGAGATGAGACTGGAAGAAATGAAAATCATGTGAAGCCTTTTCACATAAATTATGTTTATTTCAGGAAAGGTCTAAGGTGCCCTCCTATAAATCTCAATCATCTGTCACCGTAATGGCGGGGATTGTAGTGGAGAAGTTATTAGGAGTGTACTTACTCTCTGTGTGTACAGGTGCATAGATGTACTCCACAAATTGGTCCCAATGTGTGGCGCGGTGAGGCTTCTCAGGAGACCATTGTAACTTGATCACAATGATTTAAAAGAAGATATATTTAGGCATGCTGCTACACTTCACGATACTGAAATAACCGCTGTGCTAAAAAACAAGCTTCACTTTCCCAGGATCTCCGAAAACATTGTGATTTTAGCTTCTGTCCTTTATCTGGGTCTTAACCCTTAATGACCAGGGTATTTCTGACTGTAATGAGCAGGCAGTATTTCGCACTTTTAGGACATGCTAAGTATGTGGCAATGTGTATATTTTTAATCATTTACCACATTTTTTTGGCATTTCTTCGTTGTGACAGCAGTTTGTTAAAGATGCACTCTCATCAAAATTTTCATCCTCTTAATATATAGCAGTCATCATATCATATAACACTGTACACTTACAATTTCTCATTTTCCCTTTCTATTCAGCTAATTCTTCTTTTTTTCCATTAGGTTTATGACATCCTGCGATTAAAAACAGACTAGCTGGACGTAGAATTAGGAGGCTGATTTTGTCTGTACAGGTCATGAGTCACTGCAAAAGTCCCTGGCAGGGGGACGAGGGAGCAGCTGGGTCAGGAGCTGAAAAGGGGAATGATAAATGCAGGGACAAGAGACTTCCTGTTTCTACATCGAGCAGAGAAAAGAGAAGAATTAACTGGGTAGAAAGGCAAAATGAGTGATTGTATGTACACAGTGCTGTATATAATATGTTGACTGCAATATATCACAAGGACGAAAACTTTGATGGGAGGAGTGCTTCTTCATTAGCATTCAGTCATCAAAATTTTAGATTAGTTTGTGCCAATATTTGTTCCACAGATTCCTACTGATGTGGCACACCTATGTAAAAAGGATCTGTCACCTGATTACACATGCAGACTGCATACATTATTAAATAAGATCTCTTCTATGTCAATGGTATATCTAATTTAAAAATCTTTGTCAGAATGGCAGTATATTCCTGATATATAACTCCTTCACGACCTATGATGTACAGGTCATGTCCCTGCGTTCCATGTGAGCTTCAGCGCTGAGCCCGCATGTTTACTGGCACATGTCAGCTGACTTAATCAACTGACATGTGCCCCTAACAGCCGTGGGTTGAATCGCAATCCGCCCTTGGCTGTTAACATGTTAAGTGCCGCTGTCAATCTCTAACAGCGGCATTTAACATGGCCGTGCAGGAAGCGCGTCTCTAATCCCACCCATCAGCGCCCATGTCACATGACTGCGGGGCACCGATGTGTTGGTATGATAGCGCTGGTTCTGCAGGAGACCCTGTGGTTTTCATTGCCGCTCTGTGGCCGTCGCTCATAGCAGATGATCATTTTAGTTGAAGCCCTGCTTTGCGTAGCACAGGCGATCTAGTCTCCCATGGAGACTATATGGAAGCAAATGAAAAGTAAAAAAAAATTTTTTTAAATGTGCTGAAAACCTCGGCTTACACACGAGTATATACGGTGAGTTGTCTGATCCTTCTTAAATGAATGATTACTGGACATGTGAACTTGGTTCTTGCACTGTTTTGTTCAGTTTTTATTCCTATGGCGTATGTTCACAAGCAGCACATTTGTTGTAAAATTTTCTGCAACTCCTTTTTATACATGAATTACCGTAAGTTATCTCTACAGCCTGTGTATAAATTATCTGGGAAGTTCTGCAACAAATCTGCCATACCATCATAATATTTTTTGTAATCCACTTCCTTTTATTTAAAAAAAATAAAATAAAAATAAAGCACCAAAAAACTGCCTATGTGATTTCTGCATTATATGTTTAGCTCTTATCTACTTGTATCGCCCTATTTCAACAACTTGTTTATTGTGGCCATTGGTTCCTTGTGCTAATTCCCATTTTTGCATTGGTAAATTTGTATGAGGGTAGCTCTCCTTCAGCCACTAAGCAATCAGTATTCATTAAGTTTACTTGAGTAAATTGGCATTTCTTAAAACATTTCATGTCAAGGGCAGCAAAAACATTATTAATCATTTTAATGGCCACCAGGCTTTGTTTGACAACTTAAATTTGCATGCAATAAATTAAAAATAAATACCTGTCTATTGCCGGAATCCAGCTTGATTTTCAGTAAAATTGTAGTGACTTTTAAGAGCTTGAACAAATTCTCTTGCTAATATAAAATGATTTACCAAAACCCTGGTGGACAGTTGTTTGCGCTCTCTGTTTTTAAGAAATGTAAATCATTGTGATCACTGTAATGATTGATAAATGAATGGAACGATGTCATGGTTTACAATATCCTACCACTCGTATACACCTCCCCACTTCAAAAATTACATTGTCGTTCAGTTAAAAGGGGTTTTAGGGACTTTGATATTTAAAGCAACTTACTGAAAAAGCAGAAAATTAAAAAAAAATCACAGAAAAAAAGGCAGATCATAATACTAATATTAGCACTACAGGATGCAGTAGGCGCATAAAGGCGGAAGCATTAAAGAAACACTCGCACTCCTGTTCATGGAGGGAATGGCTGCCTAGTTTTACAAATGGCCAGGGATAAGGCCTGTATATGGCGCTGGTCACACACATGTAGTGCACAGTGTCTAGCTTACTGCCTATTAGTAACGCACATACTATTAGATTAGGCCAGGTTGCGCAGTACTATATAAGTGCACCCCACAGGGACAAATGCCCCCATTACCCAGTTAGCATTAAAGAGGCCAGTTAAAAGATTAAAAAATGTGCAGCCAAAAGAAAATATATAAAATGAATGAAGTATTGATGATATTTAGGCCAAAATATGCAAGCTCGCAACCATGTCAAGGGTCCTCATTGTCTGATATTTACAACTGTTCCAAATTATTATGCAAAAATTGTTTAGGAGTGATAAGGTAAGAATTTTTTTGTTTGTCAGTTAACTCATTGATGGTGATGTGTGTCAGGGCTCTTTATATCACTGTAAGCAATTGCAGACACCTGTGCTTATTAGTTTGGCAGGTGTGTCCAATGAAAGGCAAGGCTACTAAAGAAGGCTGTCTCACATTATTAAGCAGCCTACATTTTTTGCCAAAATGGGAAAGAAAAAGGATGTGTCGGCTGCTGAGAAGCAACAAATTGTGGAGTGTTTAGGTCAAGGCATGACTACAATCAACATTGCCAAGACACTTCATCATGATCATCGCACAATCAAGAATGTAGCTGATTCACATTACACACGTATGCGTGCTGATAAGGGAAAATTGAGGACTCTTTCCTACAGGCAATTACGTCAGGTTAAAAGAGCAGCGGCAAAAAAAGCCTTGTCATAGCAGCAGACAAGTTTTTGAAGCTGCTGGTGCCTCCAACGTCACCCGAACAACAAGATGCAGGGTCCTTCAGAGGTTTGCAGCTGTGCGTAAGCCATCCTGTCGAACTCCTCTATCCACTGCACACAAACAGAAACGGCTCCAGTGGGCCAAACAATACATGAAGACTGACTTCAAAACTGTTTTGTTCACCAATGAGTGTCGTGCAACGCTCGATGGTCCAGATGGATGGATGGAGTGGAGGATGACTGGTTGATGGACACCCATGCAAACACGGCTACGACGCCAACAAGGAGGAGGTGGAGGAATGTTTTGGGCTGGAATCATGGGGAGAGGAGATTGTCGGCCCCTTTAGGATCCCTGAAGGGGTAAAGATGAACTCCATAGTGTATGTTGAGTTTCTCAAACAGCACTTCGTGCCATGGTTCAAGAAGAAGAACCGTGCATTCCACAGCAAGATCATTTTCATGCATGATAATGCACTGTCTCATGCTGCACATTACACATCTGCATCTCTGGCTGCTATGGGCATAAAAGGGGACAAACTTATGGTGTGGCCCCCATGCTCCCCTGACCTCAACCCCATTGAGAACCTCTGGAGCATCATCAAAAGGAGTGTATATGATGGCGGGAGGCAGTTCACATCCAAGCAACAGCTCTGGGAGTGTATTCTGTCCTCATGCAAAACAATTGAAGCAGAAACCTGACAAATTCAATGGCCGAGAGAGTTCAGAAGCTCCTTTCGAACAAGGGGTCCTATGTGCAAATGTAACATCACCTAGAATAAAGTTTTGAGTTGAAAACTGATTTCATTTTGTAATAACCTGCTAATGCTTATAATTTCAAAAATGACCATTTTTTTGTTCTTTATTAAAATGAAAAGGTTGAAAACTCTGCTGTGCATAATAATTTGGAACATGCATTTTGAGTGCAGTTTGAGTGTTTTATTTTCTTAAAAATATACTGTTATCATAGGCAGTTTGTACAAAAACCTTTCAATTGTACTCTAATAGTTATTTGACTGGAAAATTACAATGACTGCAATTCTGTAGGTAATTTGGGAAAATCAGAGAAAATATTATTTGCATAATAATTTGGAACACAGTGTATTACCTTTCTTAAGCACAAGTCATGAATAGCAGAATGTTAAAGGGAATCTGTCACCCCATTTTTCGACCATCAGCTGAAGCCACCGCCATCAGGGGCTTATCTACAGCATTCTGTAATGCTGTACATAAGCCCCCGATGTCAACTGAAAGAGAAGAAAAACGAGTTATTATAATTATGCTCACCCAGGGGCGGTCCGCCGTCCGGTCCGATGGGCGTCGCGGTCCAGTCCGGCGCCACCAATCTTCTAGCGAAACCCTCCTCTTCTTAGCTTTCCGCAGGTCGTTTTACCTGTGGTTTTAGCAAAATCCGCATGGAAAAATCCGCAAGTAAATCCACAACGTGTGCACGGGGCCTTAGGGTTAGGGTTGCGGCTAAAGTTAGGGTTTGGGTTGGGATAAGGGTTAGGGGTGTGTTAGGGTTAAGTTTGTGGTTAGGGTTATGGTTAGGGTTGGGACTAGGGTTAGGGGTGGGTTAGGGTTGGAGTTAGAATTGGGGGGTTTCCACTGTTTAGGCACATCAGGGGCTCTCCTAATATGACACGGCGTCTGATCTCAATTCCAGCCAATTCTGCGTTGAAAAAGTCAAACGGTGCTCCTACACTTCTGAGCTCTGCCATGCGCCCAAACAGTAGTTTACCCCCACATATGGGGTATCAGCGTACTCAGGACTAATTGCACAATAACTCTTGGGGTCCAATTTCTTCTGTTACCCTTGGAAAATAAAAAATTGGGGGCGAAAATATCATTTTTGTAAAAAAAAAAAAAAAAAAAAAAGATTTTGTTTATACGGCTGTACGTTATAAACTTTGTTGAAGCACTTGGGGCTTCATAGCGCTCACCACACATCTAGATATGTTCCTTGTGGGGTCTATTTTCCAAAATGGGGTCACTTGTGGGGGGTTTCCACTGTTTAGGCACATCAGGGGCTCTCAAAATGCGACATAACGCCCGCAGACCATTCCATCAAAGTCTGCAATCCAAAACGTCACTACTTCCCTTCCGAGCCCCGACGTGTGCACATACAGTAGTTTTCTCCCACATATGGGGTATCCGCATACTCAGGGCAAATTGGACAACAACTTTTGGGGTCCAATTTTCCTGTTGCCCTTGTGAAAATAAAATATTGGGGGCGAAAAAAAAAATCATTTTTTGTAAAAAAAAAAAAAAAAGATTGTTTATTTTTACGGCTGTACGTTTATAAACTTCTGTGAAGCACTTCGGGGTTCAAAGTGCTCACCACACATCTAGATAAGTTCCTTGGGGGTCTAGTTTCCAAAATGATGTCATTTGTGGGGGGTTTCCACTGTTTAAGCACATCAGGGGCTCTCCAAACACGATATGACGCCCGCAGACCATTCCATCAAAGTCTGCAATCCAAAACGTCACTACTTCCCTTCCGAGCCCTGATGTGTGCCCATACAGTAGTTTTCTCCCACATATGGGGTATCAGCGTACTTAGGACAAAATGGACAACAACTTTTGGAGTCCAATTTCTCCTGTTACCCTTGGGAAAATAAAAAGTTGGGGACTAAAAGATCATGTTTGTGGAAAAAATATGATTTTTTTTATTTTCATGCTCGGGCATTATAAACTTTAGTGAAACACCTGGGGGTTCAAAGTTCTCACCACACATCTAGATAAGTTCCTTGAGGGGTCTAGTTTCCAAAATGGTGTCATTTGTGGGGGGTTTCCACTGTTTAGGCAGATCAAGAGCTCTCCAAACACGACATGGAGTCCAGCCAATTCTGCGTTGAAAAAGTTAAACGGCGCTCCTTCCCTTCCGAGCTATGCCATGCACCCAAACAGTGGTTTACCCCCACATATGGGGTATCAGCGTACTCAGGACAAATTGCAAAAACAACTTTTGGGGTCTTGTTACTCCTGGGAAATTAAAAGTTGGGGTGTAAAGATCATTTTTGTGGAAAAAATAAGTTTATAACGTAGAGCAGTAAAATTAAAAAATCATGTGTGAAGCACTTAGGGGTTCAAATTGCTCACCACAGATCTAGATAAGTTCCTCAGGGGGTCTAGTTTCCAAAATGGGGTCACTTGTGGGGGGTTTCCACTGTTTAGGCACATCTGGGGCACTGCAATTGGAACATGCCCCCATCAACGTCTGCATTCCAAAACGTTATTACTTCCTTTCCAAGCCCTGCCGTGCGCCCAAACAGTTTCCACCCCCCACATATGGGGTATCAGCGTACTCAGGACAAATTGTACAACTTTTGAGGTCCAATTTCCTTGGGAAAAATCAAAAATTTGTGAGTAAAAAAATCATTTTTGTGGAATTTTTTTTGTGAGACACTTGGGGGTTCAAAGTGCTCACAACAGATCTAGATACAGTAAGTTCCATAGGGGGTCTAGTTTCCAAAATGGTGTCACTTGTGGGGGGTTTCCACTGTTTAGGCCAGTGTTTCTCAACTCCAGTCCTCAAAACATAACCTGTTGGTGGGTCCTGAGGACTGGAGTTGAGAAACACTGGTTTAGGCGCATCAGGGGCTCTCCAAGCGCAACATGGCATCCAATCTCAATTCCAGCCAATTTTGGTTTGAAAAAGTCAAATGGCGCTCCTTCCCTTACGAGCTCTGCCGTGTGCCCAAACAGTGGTTTTCCCCCACATATGGGGTATTGGCGTACTCCGTAGAATTTGCACAACTTTATCTGTCCATTTTCTCCTTTTACCCTTGTGAAAATAAAAAAAAAGTTTGTAAAAGATCATTTTGTGGCTAAAAAGTTAAATGTTAATTTTTTCCTTCCACGTTGCTTCAGCTCCTGTGAAGCACCTGAAAGAGTTAATAAACTTCTTGAATGTGGTTTTGAGTACCTTGAGGGGTGCAGTTTTTAGAATGGTGTCACTTTTGGGTATTTTCTGCCATATAGACCCTTCAAAGTGACTTCAAATGTGAGGTGGTCACTAAAAAAAAATGGCTTTGTAAATTTTGTTGTAAAAATGAGAAGTTTGAAAATTGCAAAATTTTCTAAATTTTCGCCATATTTGCGCTTTTTTCAAAAATAAACACAAGTTATATTGAAGAAATTTTACCTCTAACGTGAAGTACATTATGTCACGAGAAAACAGTCTCAGAATCGCGAAGATCTGTTGAAGCGTTCCAGAGTTATAACCTCATAAATAGACAGTGGTAAGAATTGTAAAAATTGGCCCGGTCATTAACGTGCAAACCACCCTTGGGAGTGAAGGGGTGAAGGGTTGGCTTTGTTTTATACCATTGTGCATATTTTATTGCAACATTTTTGCTTTCATCTGCGGAAATTAATTTCATTTTGTACATGTGAAGATAGGCTGTGCTCAGGTGAGAAGAAATTAGAGATCATGTCATGCTCGAACCGTCTTGGGGGCCACAAATTGTCCCTGGTACTGGGACCCTAATGGGGCCTTTAGAAATAGCGATATCGCCAGCAGTATCGCTAAAGCATCACCGATTTGGTGACGCAGCAGCGATATTGCTAGCGATATTGCTATGTGTGATACTTACCTCCGACCGGCTCCCCCGCTGTCTGTCGCTGATCGCGCGACATCGTGCAGCTCCATTACTCGTCGGGCACTTCCTGCTGGGCTTCCTGCTGGCGCCGACGAGCGACGCGTGGAAGCGGGCGGGAGGACGTCAGGATCGCCGCGTCTGAAATGTAATTAACGACCGCTGCTGCGTCGCTAAGTCGCTGTGAGATCTGCCTGTGTGGCAGCTCACTAGCGACCATTTAGCGATGCACCAGCGATCCTGACCGGGTCGTATCGTGGTCGGATCGCTGGTGCATCGCTAAATGTAAAGGGACCGTAACTCTCTGTGGGTACTCTTGACGGTAGAGAGACCTGAGTGTCCTACCTTACTTTGCTCCTGTTAAACCCGTCAAAGCCTTAAACGTATAGGTATGTCCAAGTTCGCCTTCCCCTGCTGGCTCCGTAACTTTTCCAAAACATGTCAGCTAATTTAATCAGCTGACATGTCCCCCTAACAGCCACAGGTGGAATCTTAATCCACCCGGGGCTGTTAACATGTTAAATGCCGCTGTCCATCTCTGACTACTGCATTTAACGTGATCGCACCGGAAGAACATCATAAACCTCGCCCATGTCACATGGCCATGGTTTGCCAAGGGTTAGTATGACAACCCGAGGTCTGCAGGAGACCCCTGTGGTTTTCAATTGCTGGATAGCTATGAGCACCGCCTAGTGGCCAACGCTCTTAGCAGGTGATCATTTTAGCTACACACAGCATGGCTGTTGAATTGCACTTTTTTTTTTGCAATTACATCGCACTTTGAATTGTTTTCCCTTATTCCAGTACACTGTATAGTAAAACCAATGGGGTCATGAAAAGTACAACTCGTCCATGAAAAAAAAAGTCCTCACGTGGCCATATTGATGGAAAATTTTAAAAAGGTATGGCTCTGGGAGGAAAGGGAGCAGAAAACGGAATCTCAAAAAATGGAAAAATCTAAGATGGTGAAGAACAAAACAAGCATAACAAAGCTGCAAACATACAAACACTCACCAAAAGTAAAGAGGTATATAGGGAAGGATAGGAATATACCAAACTAATGGGAATAGGACAATGAGGAAAGCATACACCCAAAAAAAGCACTCAACAATCTCCACTAGCAACTTAAACTAACTTAATATGTGACCCAACAAGATTAATTTAACAAGGTTTTCCCAAAAATGTTCAGATTTCCAGTAAAAAAAAAGTATTTATCACTAAAATAATGAAATGGTGAAATAAAACCTAGTTTATTAAGGGGTAGTCTTTAATACAAAACAATTGATCGTAAAGGCTCTTATACGTATAAGATGAATGTGTCCGAACGTGATGATTTTGGGCGGGACCAGCTGACCATCTGATGTGTATGGGGGGGGGCATCAACAAATTTCAGCTATTGAAATCGTGTTCAGTGTAGAGGCGAGTCTGGCAGCAGCTCCCCCATTGAGAACACAGGAGTATGCATCCAAGCTAAGGAGTGCACAACCTTTTTTGATCTGATTGCCAAATGTTATGATTGCACCACTCTCAAATAGTGCAGAAAATTTGAAGGGGTATTCTGATCTGAGATCTATCTATCTATTACTATTATCTATCTATCTATCTATCTATCTATCTATCTTTATCTATCTATCATCTATCTATCTATCTACTACTATATTGTCTATCTATTATCTATCTATCTGTCTTCTACCGTATCTATCTATATGTCGTCTCGGATCGAATATCCCTTCAAATTTTCAATATATATTGAACACAGAGGCGTCAACAATGGCTGAGGGCTACACAGAATGGCATCATGGGCAGCGTGTTGCCTCGGGACCGCAGGTAGTGCATCTCAAAATTTAGATTTCAGGTGCCTAGTGAAATCTGCAACAAGAATTCCAACAGTTTCCATATGTATGGTGTTTTTAATATATCCATATCTCATAACTGAAAAATGAACACCATTTGGTTCAGGAAATTTATCCCACATATTTGGACCTGATGCGTTTTGACCAGATTGTCTGAACTTACCTGTATGGTGTCTCCTGAATCCATCATTGCTGACTGTTTATGGTGGTTTACAAGCCTGCTTTTCATCATCATTATTATTATTATTATTATATATTTTTTATTAATTTGATTTTTGCTATGTGACCGGAAGCCCACTTAAATATAGATTTGTGAGCCCAGGTATCTCGCTTCTTTTTGCCTAGTATCTACTGTATTTGTTAGCTTGTCTAATGACGCAGCCTTTCTCGCGTACCGCTGGGACTCCTAGTGCAAAGTATAGTTATTTGCCATCCAGCAATTAATTTAACCACTAAAAGGTTAATGTTTATAACCTGACACAAACGTGCTCCCCTAATGCATAGCCAGAGACCTTTTCCCCGAGTCCTAAATATTAATAGTATGCCGTCTGCTCTGGTTTGTGGGACCGAAGACACTGCAGGACATCTGAGCAGACCTGGCAGCTGCCTGCTACTGTCTGACATTCTAAGTGGCTAAACACAATTTGTAACTTGCTTTTAGCTAATTGATGTGATAGAGACAGTAGGGGTTTTATGCAAGAAACACTCTGGTACTTTATATCCTGTCCCTACAGCCAAATGCCAAGAACGGGCCAGATTAAAATTTCATTCTTCATGAGGAAAGATTAAACCTGAACTTGGAATAGATTTCCACTAGTTTTTATAGTGGCTATGTGCTGGGCAAGTCAAGAAATCACATCAGAAGGTTTTTGTGCTACATAAATCCATGCACACGTCTGTTTTGTGAAATTTGTATATGTGTAAATAAAACTCTGTAGAAAAAATAGTTTTTGACACACTGTTCTTGCAGTAATAGCTCCCACTGACTTTGGATTGGACATTACAAATACCCGAGAAGACCTGTTGGCCATTCGAAACCGAGAAAATGTTGTAGAGAGTTGATTTTATCATTCTGCAAAAAAGTTTCAGCTTAAAAAAATGCAAATGTTTAATATCCAAGCCTGATAAGATAAATAATGTATCACTTTAATTAAATAATTGAAAGGTCCTTAGCTAAGGTCTAGACAATCTACTTTAAGGAAACTTGTCCTCAATGTCACAATACAAACTGTATACGTTGTTTTAAGACTTTTTTTTAAATTGGTATCTTCAGGAGCGCTCAGCGCCCTACGCCCAGCTCTCATCTTTGTTGGAGTGGTGCACTCCTGAAGACACAGATCAGCTACGTATCATACCTCTGGTCTGAATTTTTCTCCCTCCCAGGCTGCCGGCAGCGGCAGCTTCGCCACTTCAGCATGGGACAATCACTGAGGTGATGAAGCTCTAGCCATATTCAGAGTGGCACCTAGCGCCTGCTTGCTCTGTGTGCGCCTTGCCAAGGTAGCCGACTAGGCTGGCTCTGCGAGTAGCCGGTAACCTAGGCAATGCACTGAACGTGCGGTAAGTATTTTTAATATTTAACTGGAGACCACCCCTTCAAATAAATATACAGCAGAAACCAGACGTTTCCATACACTAACTATATAAGATGACACACATGCATGTTTTTTCTCTATATCTGACATGAAATCCGAATAAACCTTTCCCGTTTTAGGTAAATTAGGATTACCATAACTATTAATATTTACCAAATGCCAGAATAATGAGAGTGAGAGAATGTTTTAAGGAATTTTTATTACTTACTCCAAAGTCAAAAGTTTACATACATTTCGTTAGTATTTGGTGCCATTGCCCTTAAACTGAATGACTCGGGTTAAACGTTTTAGGATATCCTTCCACAAACTTCTCACAATAGTTGGTCAGTATTTGGACCCATTCCTCCTGACAAAACTGGTGTAACTGATCCAGGTTTGTAGGTCGCCTTTTCAGCTTTACCCATACATTTTTAATTACGGTAGATTGAGATCAGGGCTTTGTGATGGCCACTCCAAAACATTGACTTTGTTATCCTAAAGCCACTTTGTTACCATTTTGGCAGTATGCTTCGGGTCATTGTCCATTTGGAAAACCAATTTCCGTCCAAGCTTTAACTTCCTCTACACAGAGCTTAGAAGGATTCAGTTTGTCAGTTCTTAATCCAGGGGTCGACAAAGTTGTTCAGAATCTAGGAGCCAGCCAAAAAATTTAGGAGCCAGAATTTTTTTTTCATTTCATCATCTTTGCCTCCCCATCATCATGCCTCCCCATCATCATCTTGCCTCCCCATCATATCATGCCTGCCCATCATCATCAATGCCTGCCCAATCATCATCTCATCAATCATCGCCTCCCCATCACATCCCATCAATGCCCCATCATACAATGCCCATCATCATCAATGCCTGCCCCATCATATCGCCTCATCATACTGCCTCCCCATCATCATCATGCCTCCCCATTATCATCAATGCCTCCCCATCATCATCAGTGCCCCCTTATCTCATGCTCCCATTCTCATCCTCCATTATCACAATGCCTGCCCATTATCATCAATGCCTGCCCATTATCATCAATGCGATATTAGAGACTAGCATCCCTATACAGGTTACAGTGCAGCAACTTCGACTGTACACTATAGCTGACAACTTGCTATATTTGCCATGATCAGTGTTGGCACCGTCCATATGTTTAACCCCTTAGATGCTGCTATCAATAGTGACTATATCATAGAAATGGTTAACAGAGTGTGGGGGGCTTCCTCTTTATCCCTTGGACACCCTGAGATCATGATTGTGTGGTCCTGATGTTTGCCATGGCAATTCACGGCCAAATAGCGACCTTAGAGTCTGCCGGTTATAGTGGCCTGTTCAGAAGTTAGCCATATTTAGGTGATAAAAATAATTTTTTTTCATTCCTATTATGCCACATTGCATTAATTCCTGACAATCACCTGAAGGGAAAATAAACTACCTGACCGCAGTTCTCTATATGTCGAGGGGTGCTGTTTTTAAAATGGTATCACTTTTGGAGGTTTTCTAATATACAGAATCCCCAATGTCTCTTCAATCCTGATATAGGAAAGATGTGTATCTTCGTACCGTGTTAGCCAGTAGAGTGTCCTGTTGTGTATATAAATATGTGATTCTTCAGTTTTTGTTTTAGTCTTTGCCTGATGTGAGACCTGAGTAGTCTCGAAAGCTTTCAATTTGTTACCATCTTTTCAGTTAGGCTGGAGTCACACACAACCACAAAAAAATCGGTCCGTTTTAGACCGTCGATTGTCGGATCAAAATGCAAACATCACACATCCGCCTGGCATCCGATTTTCCTTCAAAGATGCGATTTAATCGCATGTGTGTGTACCTTGTAACATCCGATTTTCATCCGACTTGCGAGATTTTCTCGCAGGCTTGCAAAACTGACATATAATGGATCTAAAAGAATAGTATTTCAATCACAAAAAAAAAATAGATATATACACATAGAACACATATATATATATATATAATATATATATATATATATATATATATATATATATATTACATGTCATTGTGACATGTATATATACATATATTTATAGTTCCTAGACTTCTACATACTGTTATAGCCGCTAATTCAATTGCCGGGTTTTGTGAAATCACAGAAGCCGACATGAAATGATACATTGTTTCCACACAGTTAACCATGTCATTTCCTGTATTTTGATATTTGTTTAGAACTTACAATTACATGAGTGTATTTGTGCAAAATTTCAGACATGTAGGGGTTAATTAAAGGTGTAATTTCGTTGAAAAAAAATGTGTGGGCTCCCGCTGTATTTTCTCCACCAGACAGACAAAGCAAGCGAGTGGGGGCAGATAATAATAGCCTAGGGAGGGTACATTTTTTGTGCCCCCCCTGGCTACTAACATCTGCCCCCAGACACCCCAGAAAGGGCAAATCTATAATTAGATTCGCCCTTTCTGGCACTTTGCCCGTCTATTCCCATTGCCCTGTAGCGGTGGCGAATGGGTTAATAATCTCACCTTACTGTCACCTTGCAATTGAAAGGTGACCTTAAGGTAGGTTAATAATTGAGAGCTGTCAATTAGACAACTATCAATTATTAATCCTATTGTATGAAAGAAAAATCAAACACACACAGTTTAATAAAAAATAAGTTTAATTAAATAATCACACAGTTTTTGACAATATTTTATTTTCCTGCTAAAACCATTTCCTGTAATAAAAATAAAATAAAAAAGCAAAATTATACTTACCAATCCGATGTACAGTCAGGTCCCACGGTGTAATCCATCAGAAAGGGTTAACAGGTTACAGGTCGCAGAGAGCTAATAATGCTGTCTCAGACCTGTATTCCCCTGAATGAATCAGTTACTCTCCCAGCGAAAGGAGAGGAATAGATTCATGAATGGAGCTTAATTGATTTATTGGCAATTTAACTTTAGTGACCTGACCTAAAGGGAAAGTGTGACACAATCAATTAAGTTTCATTCATGAAACACATCCTCTCCTGTCGCCAGGAGAGGAACTTATTCATTCAGGAGCTTTGAGCTGAGCATGCAGGATTACTTGCACTGCTTGGCTCAAAGCTAGTTAACCCTTTGTGAAGGATTACAGCGTGGGACGTGACAGATCGGCGGAATAGGTAAGAATAATGTTGTTTTATTTTTTTTTCTTTATTTTAGGAGATCAATGGCTTCGCATGGATTAAGTGTAAAATAAAATATGGTCAAAAAAATGTGTTTTTATTTCATTAAAATTATTTATTCTTAAAGTGTGTGTGTGTTTTTTTATTTACTTCAATAGGATTAATAATTGATAGTTATCTAATTGACAGCTCTCAATTATTAACCTACCTTAAGGTCACCTTTCAATTGCAAGGTGACAGTAAGGTGAGATTATTAACCCATTCGCCACCGCTACAGGGCAATGGGAATAGACGGGCAAAGTGCCAGAAAGGGCGAATCTAATTATAGATTTGCCCTTTCTGGGGTGTCTGGGGGCAGATGTTAGTAGCCAGGGGGGGCACAAAAAATGTACCCTCCCTAGGCTGTTATTATCTGCCCCCACTCGCTTGCTTTGTCTGTCTGGTGGAGAAAATAAAAGCGGGAGCCCACGCATTTTTTTTCAACGAAATTACACCTTTAATTAACCCCTACATGTCTGAAATTTTGCACAAATACACTCATGTAATTGTAAGTTCTAAACAAATATCAAAATACAGGAAATGACATGGTTAACTGTGTGGAAACAATGTATCATTTCATGTCGGCTTCTGTGATTTCACAAAACCCGGCAATTGAATTAGCGGCTATAACAGTATGTAGAAGTCTAGGAACTATAAATATATGTATATATACATGTCACAATGACATGTATGTATGTATTATATATATATATATATATAATATATGTGTTCTATGTGTGTATATCTATTCTTTCTAGTCTTTATTAAAGCTGTCAGTGTGATTTTACAGTATAGCCGGGGATGAATTGCCGGCTTTTCTAAAGGACACCGATG
This sequence comes from Oophaga sylvatica, assembly GCA_033576555.1. NCBI lineage: Eukaryota > Metazoa > Chordata > Amphibia > Anura > Dendrobatidae > Oophaga > Oophaga sylvatica. The sequence goes on from JARQOD010000002.1 coordinate 166,318,530, forward strand.
CGATTTCATCGCAAGTCACACAGTGTGGTCCGTTTGTAATCCGATTTTTCATTGCTCCCATAGACTTGCTTTGGCGATTGTCGACCGACAATCGGTGACAATCGCAGCATGCTGCGATTGTACACGGACGTTTAAAACGGACCACAAAAAATCTGATACTGGGAGCTGCTCCATAGATTAACATAGGTCCGACTGCAATGCGATTTTTCATCGCATTGCAGTCGTCCGATTCTGTCGCCAGTGTGACGCCGGCCTTAGCCATTAAAAGGTATCAACCACTGAGGACTCTCAAGTCTAAATATTCTTCAATCCTGGACAGGCCCCTCAAAAAATAATTTTTGTCAATTTCCTTGAAAAAATGAAAAATGACTGCTACATTTTTAAACCTCCTAAAATGCTAGCAAAATAAAATAACATTTTACAAATGGTGCTGATGTAAAGCCAACATAAGGGGGATGTTATTAATGTTTTTCTGTGGTATGACTATCTGGATTAAAGGGATAATCAGAGTTTGAAATTTTTTTTGCATTTTTGTCAAATAGGTAATATATTTTATACACTGCTCAAAAAAAATAAAGGGAACACTTAAACAACAGAATATAACTCCAAGTAAATCAAACTTCTGTGAAATCAAACTGTCCACTTAGGAATCAACACTGATTGACAATCAATTTGACATGCTGCTGTACAAATGGAATAGACAACAGATGGAAATTATTGGCAATTATCAAGACACACTCAATAAAGGAGTGGTTCTGCAGGTGGGGACCACAGACCACATCTCAGTACCAATGCTTTCTGTCTGATGTTTTGGAGCCCTCCATGTGCTTGCCAGAGGTAGCCTGACTGCCTTTAGGTACCGAGATGAGATCCTCAGACCCCTTGTGAGACCATATGCTGGTGCAGTTGGCCCTGGGTTCCTCCTAATGCAGGACAATGCCAGACCTCATATGACTGGAGTGTGTCAACAGTTCATGCAAGATGAAGGCATTGAAGCTATGGACTGGCCCACCCGTTCCCCAGACCTGAATCCGATTGAGCACATCTGGGACATCATGTCTCGCTCCATCCACCAACCTCACGTTGCACCACAGACTGTCCAGGAGTTGGCGGATACTTTAGTCCAGGTCTGGGAGGAGATCCCTCAGGAGACCATCTGCCGCCTCATCAGGAGCATGCCCAGGCGTTGTAGGGAGGTCATACAGGCACAGGAGGTCATACAGGCACGTGGAGGCCACACACACTATTGAGCATCATTTTGACTTGTTTTAAGGACATTACATTCCACTTTAATTTTGAGGGTGACTCCAAATCCAGGCCTCCATTGGTTAATAAATTTGATTTCCATTGATGATTTTTGTTTGATTTTTTTTATCAGCACATTCAACTTTGTACAGAACAAAGTATTCAATGAGAATATTACATTCATTCAGATCTAGGATGTGTTATTTGAGTGTTCCCATTATTTTTTTGAGCAGTGTATATATTTATAAAAAATATCAACCTAAATTTACTATTATCATAAATTATAATGTGCCACAGAAAAAATCTCAAAATCACTAGGATTTATTGATATAGGAAAGATGTGTATCTTCGTACCGTGTTAGCCAGTAGATAGAAAAATATTTAGACTTGAGAGTCCTCAGTGGTTGCATGACAGATATGGAATTACTTGTATTAAAATCTAACTTCAAATCTGAGAAGGATAGAAAAGTCTGGGAATATAAACTTATGATGACCTTTGACACTCTTAGTGCTGAGATGAATATATCCCAGAGTTTTATGTCGTTCTACAACAATTAAGGAATCTGCTTCCCTGACCTTTTAGGGTCATCACAACACAATACCAGACCCCAATCAGAGGTAATAAACTTCATCCTTATCTATGAACTATAGAAAGATGTGTATCTTCGTACGTGTTAGCCCGTAGATAAAAAATATTAGACTTGAGAGCCTCAGGGTTGATACCTTTAATGGCTAACTGAAAGATGGTAACAAATTGCAAGCTTTCGAGACACGCAGGTCTCTTCAGCCTGATGAAGAGACTGCGTAGTCTCGAAAGCTTGCAATTTTACCATCTTTCAGTTAGCCATTAAAGGTATCAACCACTGAGACTCTCATCTAAATATTTTTCTATCTATGAACTAGTCATATTTATGTAATCCCTCTGCCATAATGACAGTTCTGCTTCATGTCACTTGTCCTACCTATTGCATTTTTTCTGTGCTATTTGTGTATAAATATGTGATTCTTCAGATGTTGTATTAGTCTATGCCTGATGAAGAGACCTGAGTAGTCTCGAAAGCTTGCAATTTGTTACCATCTTTTCAGTTAGCCATTAAAAGGTATCAACCACTGAGGACTCTCAAGTCTAAATATTTTTCTAGGATTTATTGAAGCGTTCCATAGTTATTACCACATAAAGTGACATTGGTCAGTTTTAAAAAATTTGGCCTGGTCACTAAGGGGTTAAGAAAAAAATAATCTTGTTTATATTAGGAAGTTTGCTGTAGCCAACTAGGAGCCGTCTGTCTTGTACTTGTGTCTTTAGTACATGCCTTGGTGTGCTTGTTGATGACTGTGTTACTGCTGATATTATGTGGTTATATCTTTTTAAAACTTGGTGGTCACACAGATGTTCTATTCTCATGTAAGAAGCCAAAACAGTAGTTAAGTTCTGAAATCTCTTCTCTCAGTTCCTACTGTCTGCTTTGAGCTTTGGAAGTCTTTCCCTCTATTCTGCCTTTTTTCAAAGCAGTAAGCTTATTTAAGATCTTCTTGACCGCAGGTCATTGTGCCAGCAGAATGCTATACTCGGCACTTGCACTGCATAAGGCGGAATTGTTAAAGGCGTGGCACTGATCCTTGATGCCAATCTACTAAATTTTTTTTTTTGTACAGAGTTCAACATTTTTAGGAAAATCTAGTGCAATCGTGTGTGTATCTGTATTTTCTATTACTTTTGTCTTTTTTACACTATTATATTCATCCCCGTGTACACACCTTGATGTTTCCAATATTTTATTATAAATTGTTTCCTCTATTAGTTTATCAGATAATCAGAATCAAATCTGTCTTCACTGTGGAGGGATTTATCCATAGGGCATGCCGTAATTGTCTATAAGGGATGGTCTTAATACTGGTATCTCCAAATATTTTGACACCAAGGTCTCCATTTTCATTGTTGTGCCTTTGAAGGGCCTAATCAAGCTTTTGGTGCTTGGTGCTTTTGTAGCTCCTCAACGTCCTTAATTTCTCCTCTGCTTTGTTCCAATTCACATTATGGAACACCCGGTTTTCTGCTTAGTCAGGATCTCGTGAGTGGTGCCCCATCTATCTTACAACACTGGTAATGGCTTCCATCAATAAGCAGTAATGCCAGTAGCGCAGACAGTGACCGCTTCAGCCACTGATTGGCTGAGGAGAGGTTACTTTCTATCTGCATGTAAATAAAGAATGCAAGCGCTGTAGGGGGATCGGCCCTGGATCATGGGCAACAGAGTAGGTGCATTTGTACTAGCTGTTGATCATGAAAAAGCATTTCTAGGAATGCTAGTTTCCCAATAATTCACTGACATAAACAGGCTTCTTATCACCTGTCAAATGAACAAAATGTCAACAGGAATTTCCCATATACGCCATAGTGTGCTTGTGCCGGTACTCTTTGACTTTTTCCCGTGAATGTGTAGAACAGTACTTTGCTCTGCCCTCCACAGGAGTGCGATGAGGAGCACCGTGTGGATGTCTAACGACGCGTCATCCACACGAAGCAAGAAGCATGACGGCATCGCAAAAAGAGAGGAGGTGCTGGGTGGCTTCGATTGGAGACTATGTGTTACAGCATTCTAGTAAAAAGCACTGTCACGGTGTTACCCCGAAGAAGACCGCAGCATCTGATTTCCCCTACTCCTGTGCTGAATATAAGCACTTCACCTGCATATTAAATGGTGTAAATTTCTTTAGTGAGTGCGGGGTTATCCTGCTCTGTTAACAGCTTTTGGAGCTAAGGCTCTCAGCTGTGCACTGTTAGCCACTCCCATCTCTTATATAAACTGGGTCCTGGCTTGCACTCAGTGTCAGAGTTGTTTTTGCTGCATGGCTTGGAGGTTTTTGCTGGTGGTTATTTGAGTAGGCGTTTGGTGGGTTTATTTGTGACTGTTGCTTGATTTTTGAGTGTGTGAAAATTCCCTTTCTTCTACTTTGGTTTACCCCCATCCTCCACTCCCCAGTGCATCTGTTATATGTATGTGTATATTTGTATGTTTGTTATTTTCTGTTACCATCGTTCATATTACCTTGTCAAGTCTGGTTTGTGTATTATGGTACACTACTACTCCCCTCTTCCCTGGGTGGGGGAAGGGTACAGACTGAGAGCAGATTCAGGAGCTAAGGCAAGGTACGTGACCCCGGCGTCTTCACCATTAGAAGTGATCCAGGGAGTGAGGTAGGGCGACCCCTTGCGGTAGTGGCAGGGGAAGGAGCCCCCTGGTCCCGGGACACCTAACAACAGAGTCGTGACAAGCATTGTGCTCTGCAACTCATAGTTTTTGTAAAAAAGGATATGTGCTGCTGAGAGCAGTGACAGTCTATGCACACAGAATGATCTAGTACTGATCGTTCTGTGAGATTAAATTCTCCTTTGGCTTGTCTTAACAGGCTATTAAACAACTGCCAATCTGCAAACATGTATCTGATTGGTAATCTTTTAACAGCGGTGCCATCGGACATGGTAAACGAGCTCTTTTATTGCTTTAGAACAATGGTAGCTGTTTTTATTTTAATTTTAAATGGGCATAACCCATTTAATGATGCACAAAAAATCTGTGATCCATGTGCCCTTTTAAGATTTTTATACAGAGAGAAGCTCCTATACCGATCAATGTTGGAGAGTCTGATATCCTTGAATCAGATGTCATTACAGGCATTTTATTATCCACATTTCATCAAATCCGCAAACAGTGACAGAACTGCAGGATCACTTGACCGTGCACACAACTTGAGGTGGAGCCAAAGGCTCAGCAGGTAGCCTAAAGGCCCCGTTACACATAGCGAGATCGATGAAACGTCACCGACGTAGCAGCGACCTAGCCAGCGATCTCGCTTAGTGTGACACTCAGCGACGATCAGCCCCCCTGCTGGGTGTCGCTGAATGTCCTGGACCATTTTTTGGTCGCTGGTCTCCCGCTGGCCAGCGCGCATCGCTGCGTGTGACAAGCGGGAGACCAGCGATCAGCCAGCCGGAGCTGGTAACAAAGGTACGTTAGATACCAGCACGCTGGTGCAGGGGAGCTGGTAACCAAGGTACACAGCGGGTTTCTAAGCTCCGAGCGGCGCCTGGAAACCCGATATGTACCTTGGTTACCAGCTCCCTGCACCAGGGCGCTGGTATCGAAGGTACACTGTCGGTAACTAAGCGACGTGCGTCGCTTGTTACCCGCATAGTCGCTGTCCTGATCGCTGCCTGTTTGGCAGCTCAGCAGCGATCATGTAGCGACTCACCAGCGATCCTGACAAGTAAATATCGTTGTCGGGATCACTGGTGAGTCGCTATGTGTAACGGGATCCTTGGGATGCTTTAACATTGCATTTAGTTACACATTCAGGTTGGCGTACACTCCTGAAAACCATAGCAGATAGCATGTTCACTCTGCCTGCTCCATTATAGTCTATGGCCCCGTCAGCACATACATCTGAATTTTGTTTTGTGGGGGTTCGGACAATTCCCGACAGGACTCGCGAACGTGTAACTAAACGCAATGTGAAAGCACCCTTACAGTCACCTGGCTTTATCCCATAACCTCCCTGTGCATGTGTCTCAGTAATACAGTATGTAAAACCCTTGGAACAATCAGTGAAGTGTTTTTTTGTGGCTGAGAATAAGCATGTACGGCTGACGACAATGACACTTAGCTGTTTAATGGCCTTGTAAAACATGGAAGTGGCCATGTAATGTATTAGTCATTATATTGTGATAAAAGTATAATCTAGTTCTACTAAAGTACACTCAGTGCCTTTATCCTTCATTATTACTCTTTTTAAAGAAAAAAACTATTTCAAATTCAAAAGGCAAAAATGTGGGCTGAGTGGTGCAGTGCCGGATAACAAATTACTTAAGATTTCCAGAGTGAAATAAGGAAAACATTAATGGGTTTTCCGCTTTCACCTTTTTTTGTTTTCTTTTTATAAAATCCAATTCGTTGTTGTTCAACTGCCACTGCGGTTATGTTCAGGTTGCATTGCTGAGATCACATGAACAGCGCTGTAATCAGTTGCTAAGCTTAGCGGTAGATGACATGCTGCGCTATTGGTGTGATGTCACCGCTGCAGTCTGTGATGTCATAAGCTCCAGAGCCGCAGCAGAGACAGCGATGGACGGGGAGTACCAGCTCATTTTATTAGTCTTAACACTGCCACAACAAATTTGTGCAAAACAGGGAGGACAAACAAAGGGAGAAGCTAAAATGCAGAATAATCTACTGCATCCGTAGTTGACATAGATCGAGGCATATTAAAAGTACCGTACATCAAACAGGAAAATTGATCTTGAGTGTGGTTTCGATTCCATTTCACCATTATATTTAAAGGGGTTGTCCACTAGGAAACCCCTTCCCAATCAGTATGTTCCTCTGTTAGAAAATAACTGCTATACTCTTCTCTGGTTTAGGCGCCATTCCAGCGGTGTCGGCATTGGCTCTCCCAGGGCTCGCGTATTTTGTTGTGTCATGCAAGTCCTGCATCCAATCAACAGCTGCTTCACCCTTCCCTTCAAACATAACGGACACCTGAAAGAAGTGAGAGTTGTGGCTACTCTCTCCCTCCAGATCTTTGAATTGTCTGAAGAAGAGGCGAGGGAAACGGCCACTGATAGTCGACAGTGATTGAGTGACACAATAGTGTCACGAGAGCCAATGGAAACATCACTGAAGTGGTGTCGGCACCAGATGAGAATATAGCTTTTGTAATTTAACTTGGGAGAGTGGGGGGCATTGTGATTGAGAAGGGGTTTTCGAGTATTAGACTACCCCTTTAACTAGAAATAATCGATAGCACAGAAAAAACAGTCATAAGGTCCGTTGTACAAAAATAGAAAATAATCTTTATTTATATCACAAGAAATAAGAGCACAAAGAAAAAACAATTAAAAAGTGCCACACAAGACATATACCAAAAACATGCAGGGAGCAGCGTATGTGAACATGCCAAAAAAATAATAATGGACATCAGTGAAACACCTAACATAAGGCAAAGTATACCATCCAAACCATAAATAATAATAATCACCACATCAAATCATAGAAATAATAATAATGACCACATCATTTGGCATACATACCAAAATATATACAAGGCTGGCCATGAACGCTGCCCCTGTGGTGATTATTATTATTTATGGTTTGGTTGGTATACTTTGCCTTATGTTAGGTAATTCACTGATGTCCATTATTATTTTTTTGGCATGTTCACATACGCTGCTCCCTGCATGTTTTTGGTATATGTCTTATGTGGCACTTTTTAATTGTTTTTTTCTTTGTGCTCTTATTTTTTGTGATATAAATAAAGATTATTTTCTATTTTTGTACAATGGACCTTATGACTGTTTTTTCTGTGCTATCGATTATTTCTAGATTATGCAGTTTGGTTTAATATAAGTCCTTGCGGTTTTTCTACTTGTTAATTTATTTGATTAATTTCACATGTGACTGCAATGTGGATCTATTTCTGTTTGTGGCCCTTTAACTAGAAGCATATAGTATATCACTTTTTTCGGTAACATAATGGCCACGGTGATGTACATCATTACAAGCATTTGGGCCTGTTAGGCTTTCTTGGTGTTTGTTTTGTGATGGATTAGATATTGATTTAATTTTTCTGCTGATATGACAGAACCGAATAATCAGAAATGACAATAAAGCTGTTTAGTCTCACATTGGGAGACCAGTTGGCTACTAAACTCTCATGTCAGATAGAAGCATCCCCTGGATGCGTGAGGGACCCCTGTGTGAAGAAGACCTGCCATCGAGAAAATATGGCTTTAAACTGTTCTTTTTTTCTTTTCCTCAACTGATGCATTAATAATTTACAATAATTTCCAGCAATATTCTGGAGTAATGTAACTTATTTTCAATACTTGAGGAAAAATTGCTCATTACACAAAGTGTAGAAAACCAAAAAGAGAAGCAGACCCATTCCTATATGTGCTTGACATGAACCACATTAATCACTATATACAGTAATTGCAGCATGAAGATTTGTGCATGTAGTGCTTTCCAGAAGTCCTGATGCTTGTTGGGAGATTATGATGTCTACAGAGCAGGACTGCAGAGTCGGTGAGGCAGATTTCTGTTTTTCCACACTCTGACTTCAGCTTTGATTCCTTCTACATGGCTCATATTTGTGTGTATGTGTATACAACCCCTGGCAAAAATTATGGAATCACCGACCTTGGAGGATGTTCATTTAGCTGTTTTATTTTGTTGAAAAAAAAAAGCAGATCACAGACATGGCACAAATCTGAAGTCATTTCAAATGGCAACTTTCTGGCTTTAAGAAACACTAAAAGAAATCAAGAACAAATAATGTGGTAGTCAGTAATGGTTATTTTTTTTTAACCAAGTATAGGGAAAAAATTATGGAATCACTCATTTCTGCGGGAAAAAATTATGGAATCCTGAAAAACAAACAGACAAAAAAACACTCCAACACATCACTAGTATTTTGTTGCACCACATCTAGCTTTTACAACAGCTTGCAGTCTCTGAGGCATGGACTTAAGGGTATGACCCACTAAACAACATCGCTAACGGGATCGCTAAAAAACGTCACTATTTAGCGATCCCGTTAGCGATGTTGTTGTGTGCGGCATCTACCAGCGACGTGGCCCCTGCTGAGATCCTGCTGTGATCTCGCTCGTCGTTCTCATCGCTCCGGACCCTATTTTTATCGTCGGCGCCCATCTGGTAAGTATATATCGCTGAGTGTAGCACCTTTTGTTAGCGATTTAGCGGTACTTTTGTACCGCTAAAGTCGTTAAGGAGATCGCTAACCGTGATAGCGTCCTTAACGACATCGCTAATTTAGGCTGCTACTAGCGATATAGAAACAATCCCGCTAGCGATCGCATTAGTATGCGTCGTTATCGTGATCGCTAGCGGGATTGTTTAGTGTGGCAGTACCTTTAATGAGTGTCAAACAGTACTCTTCATCAATCTGGCTCCAACTTTCTCTGATTGCTGTTGGCAGATCAGCTTTGCAGGTTGGAGCCTTGTCATGGACCATTTTCTTCAACTTCCACCAAAGATTTTCAATTGGATTGAGATCCGGACTATTTGCAGGCCATGACATTGACCTTATGTGTCTTTTTTCAAGGAATGTTTTCACAGTTTTTGCTCTATGGCAGGATGCATTATCATCTTGAAAAATGATTTCATCATCCCTAAACATCCTTTCGATTGATGGGATAAGAAAAGTGTCCAAAATATCAACATAAACTTGTGCATTTATTGAAGATGTAATGACAGCCATCTCCACAGTGCCTTTACCTGACATGCAGCCCCATATCATCAATGACTGTGGAAATTTGCATGTTCTCTTCAGGCAGTCATCCACAGTCCAAGATTGCTTTTCCTTAGCCCATTGTAACCTTGTTTTTTTCTGTTTAGGTGTTAATGATGGCTTTCGTTTAGCTTTTCTGTATGTAAATCCCATTTCCTTTAGGCAGTTTCATACAGTTCGGTCACAGACATTGACTCCAGTTTCCACCCATTCGTTCCTCATTTGTTTTGTGCATTTCCTGTTTTTGAGACATACTGCTTTAAGCTTCCGGTCTTGACGCTTTGATGTCTTCCTTGGTCTACCAGTATGTTTGCCTTTAACAACCTTCCCATGTTGTTTGTATTTGGTCCAGATTTTAGACACAGCTGACTGTGAACAACCAACATCTTTTGCAACATTGGGTGATGATATACCCTCTTTTAAGAGTTTGATAAGCCTCTCCTTTGTTTCAATTGACATCTCTCCTGTTGGAGCCATGATTCATGTCAGTCCACTTGGTGGACCAGCTCTCCAAGGTGTGATCACTCCTTTTTAGATGCAGACTAACGAGCAGATCTAATTTGATGCAGGTGTTAGTTTTGGGAATGAAAATTTACAGGGTGATTCCATAATTTTTTCCCTCAGAATTGAGTGATTCCATAATTTTTTCCCTATGCTTGGTTAAAAAAAATAACCATTACTGACTACCACATTATTTGTTCTTGATTTCTTTTAGTGTTTCTTAAAGCCAGAAAGTTGCCATTTGAAATGACTTCAGTTTTGTGCCATGTCTGTGATCTGTTTTTTTTTTCAACAAAACAACTGAATGAACATCCTCCAAGGCCGGTGATGCCATAATTTTTGCCAGGGGTTGTATATATATCTATAAAGATATATCTATCTAGATCTAGATATATCTAATATATAATAACTTACTGTAGGATGTGGCAGCATCAGACGTAGCCTCTAGAGTGTCTTATTGCTACTTTGAAGTCTGGATTTGAGAAGGTAATTTCTGCCGATTTCACTCAAAACTGGCTCGGCCTCACCAGTCGTGCATCTGAATGGTCCATGTACACAGTGCAGTTTTCCATTAATGACTGCGTTAATCTGTTGACCATGTTGGCTGCCATACACATTAGATGACTGTTGGCCAACACCTGTCTCTCCCAACTCCACCTTACCCTAGGATAGCTTGACCTAACCTGTATTTTCTGTGAGAAAGCCTTAGCCATACTCCTCTGGCAGCGGCATATCTCTGCCCTGAACTAAAGGACATGCTATTGAAATTCTACAGGCCAGATCCTTTTATCCCCTGACATCATCTGTCAGGGGACAGATGGGAGGTCCCCATACTTTTTAGTTGAGAAATCCCGCCAATACTGGAGTGTTCTGTTGACCTTCATCCAATGTGTATGAGACCTGTGACGCTAGTCACAGCCCACTTACAGGCCGTGAGTCAGTGAAGTCAGACGTTGTGGGGTCAACACCAAAAGAGCACGTGGTAAACCAAGGAAAATACGAAGTCGTAAGTCAGGTCACATGCCAGGGTCAGAATACTAGAGAAATAGCAGATAAGCAAAGGGGCAATAATAAATGGGTAGTCAGAACATGGTCCAAAGGTCAGCAGCAAAATATCAGATGCAAAGGGGCAATAACAAACGGGTAGTCAGAACACAGTCCAAAGGTCAGCAGTGGAAGATCAGAACTTAAAGCACAGGGATCAAGCTTTTCACTGGCAGTAATCTGGGCCAGACAGCACACCTAAATAGCAGGACAATTACCAAAAACCGGAAGCACCTGTGGAAATCTCTGCACCTGCCAGTCTCAGAGAGGTCAACCGAGCTGACAGTCAAATCACATACGGCTCAGCACGCCCCAGGATAGGATAGGATGACAGAGCTGTCCATCACTGAGTCCCAGACACTCTGAGTGGAGGAATCGTGACAAGACCTTTACACTCTCTAATTACAATTCTAGCACAGCAGGAGGCGAATATGGTGGTGTCAGCAGTGAAGTGATGTCTCTGAAATTAATAAGTGCGAATTACAGAATTCTACTTGGCGACTAATAAGCATAATCCCTCCAATTTTAGATTACTGAAAACCCATTAAAATCAGCAATTTGAGTTTTATTGACTGTCCTTTAAATGGAATTTCAGCAGTTCTTGAATGTGGGCCTCTTGTGTACCTGCAGAACCTGCTGTATCACTCCTACTCATGCCAGTAAATCAGGCTCCTTCAGATAATCATCTTCCTCAACAAGCTTTTCCTTATTTGTTCAAATCCTGTCAAATCCAAGAACCGCGAGGTTAATAATCTGCCCCGATGTCCGGTTTTATTTTGGGTTCAGAAAACTGCTTTTTTTTTTTTTTGGCTTTCCATTTTTCGTTGTTGTTTTGAACGAGATGAACAAGCTATATACCGATTGAATGTTAAAATTCTGAAATTGCTTCTCACAGTTATCTGTCTAAAACACATTACTGTCCCCGGTACATGCAGCAGCATGATCTGACAATAAAAAACATTCGGCGGTATTAAAAATGTATGCATCTGCAAACTATTCAAATACATATAGCTGCAGGATTTATGTGCCGCTGCTCAGCCGAGTTACGCTTAAGAAAATAAATATTTCCCATTCTGTAGTGCCGCACACAGCAGTTTTAGCAGAATAGCTTAAGCTTTCTACCTTGTAATGTGTATTAGTCAAGTCAGACGGTGAAATCTTCCGTCCCTTACAATGAACACACTGGACACGCGGAGTCGTGGAGATTAGTCCACTTTGTATTTCTTTATATGGAGGCATAATAGGAATTGGGACAACATTGGGGGAAAAAAGACGCAAACCCAAAAGTGGAATGTCTTTAATAAGAAAAATTCAGTTATTAACCGTTGTTTGTTACTAGAGAGAAGGGAAGGCGGCATCACTGCTGGAGGCGCTCGGGAAACCTAATAAGCCAGTGTAGGATCCAATTTTCTTGTGTACTACACACGCTCTTACTGCTGCCATTGCAGAGTTGGAATTGTAAGGTCAGGTATTTTTCAGTGACATGTCATGTTCTCTTATTTTTTTTCCGTATTATTTTTAAGATTTTGACATTTCATTCTTAAAGTCTTCTATTAGTCAGGGATATCAAGTGCTCTTTTTCTGTCTTCCTATCCATCCTGATAAAGCGGAGCCTGGCAAGCCATGGTAAAATGGAATAAATTTTATGTCTACGCACTGTAATGGAAGTAGTGAGTGAGAAGGTTTTCCATATTAATTTTTACAGCGGTCATGTACAGAGATTTTTTTTAACTCCATTTAGGAGCCATTGATTGAATTTATATTACATAGTACACATCAGTCGCACATTTATAAGATTATCTCGGCACAGGAACGTGTTATTTAAGCACTTCCAGTTGTGGAAGTTATTATTCTATGTATAATATATCTATTGATTAAATTAACTTTTGCTTGTGGGAAAACCCCTTTAAGGCTATAAAGTTCATGGTAGGTGAGGCTTCCGATAAATGTGTAAACCAGGAACATTTCTTGCCAAATGGCACTGTATTCGCAGACTATGGCTTGCGTCACCCCTTAAGGCCGCATTGTGGAAAATCTTAACCTGCAGAGTGTTCAGTTTGTTTTTGCTGTGGCCCTCTGTATGAGATGGGGCTGTCTGCTATGCTTTACTAAACCGTTGTAAAAAAAGGGAATGTGAATGCATACCACCCTAAAGTAGGCCAGACGGCCAACCTTTAAGGCTACGTCCACACGGTCCGTAACCGGCAGCACTTTGAATGCAGCACATGTCCGCTCCGTCCAAAGCGCTGCCGGCTTTTGAACGCAGGTGATTCCGCATGTGTTTATTGAACTCTGCGGACTCACTGCGTCCTATTCATTGCACTGGTGATATTTATTTTGCGGAGACTCGTGTCTCCGCAAGATAATAGACATTCTGCGGTCTGGAATGAAGCACCACATGTACATCTCTGCAGTGAAGACGCGGGCGCCATTGCACGTATAGTGGACATGGGATTTCTTCAAATCCCATCCACTATGCTGTAACATCTTGACGCTGCGGATGTGAGCAGCGTCCAACCCGCAGCGTTTACTGACCGTGGGAACATACCCTTAGGCTCCATGCAGAATTATGGTTATATTTAACATACAAGCTTTTCTTGCCGTATATTCTGATACATAGGGCACTGATGCAATATATAGTTGTGTGAAAGTGTTTGCCCCTTCCTGATTTCCTATTCTTATGCAGGTTTGTCACACTTAAATGTTTCAGATTACCAAACACATTTAAATATTAGACAAAGAGAACACAGGTAAACACAAAAATACAGTTTTTAAATGAAGGTCTTTATTATTAAGGCAAAAAGAAATCCAAACCTACAGGGCCCTGTGTGAAAAAGTGATTGCCCCCTAAACCTAATAACTGGTTGGGCACCCCTTAGCAGCAATAACTGCAATCAGGCAGCTGGCCAGACATTCTCCTTCAGGATTTTTGATAGGCCGCAGAATTCATTGTTCCATTTACCACAACAAGTCTTCCAGGTTCTGAAGCAGCAAAACAGTGCCAGACCATCACACTACCACCACCACCATATTTGACTGTTGGCATGATATTCCTTTTCTGAAATGCTTTATTACTTTTATGCCAGATTTAATGGGACATACACCTTCCAATAAGTTCAACTTTTGTCTCTTCAGTCCGTAGAGTTTTGTCCCAAAAGTCTTGGGGATCATCAAGATGTTTTATAGCAAAACTGAGACGAGCCTCTATGATCTTATTGCTCAGCGTTTTTTTTTAATCTTGGAACGCTACCATGTAGGCCATTTTTGTCCAGTCTCTTTCTTATGGTGGAGTCATGAACACTGACCTTAACTGAGGCAAGTGAGGCCTGCAGTTCTTTTGGATGTTGTTGTGGGGTCTTTTGTGACTTCTTGGGTCAGTCATCTCAGCGCTTTTGGGGTTGGCCAGCCAGTCCTGGAAAGGTTTACCATGTTGCATGTTTTCACCATATGTGGATTATGGTTCTCGCTGTGGTTCGCTTGAGTCCCAAATCTCTAGAAATTGCTTTATAACCTTTTCCAGGCTGATAAATCTCAACTACTTTGTTTCTCATTTGTCCAGAACTTTTTGGATCGTGGCATGATATTTAGCTTTTGAGGATCTTTTGGTCTACTTCACTTTGTCAGGCAGGTCCTATTTAAGTGATTTCTTGACTTAGAACAGATGTGGCTAGGGAATTTGAACTCTGCTTCCCAAAGATCTGCTAAACTACAGTTAATTTATGTTTAAACCCCTTTCTGACATATGCCATAATAATACGCACATGTCGGGTTCCCCCTGTTTGTTGCAGGCTCCAACTATTTATACCCGCGGTTGTTAACTAGTTAAATGCCACTGTCAATCTCTGATAGCGACATTTAACTTCCACTTACAGGAAGCGTGTCACTAGCTTTGCCCATCCATGATCCTGTCACATGATCACGGATCACCAATGGGTTGGCATGACAACCAGAGGTCTGCAGCAGACTTCTGTTGTTGTCATTGCCAGATTGCTATGAGCACTACCCGTAGTTAGCGCTCGTAACAGGTGAGCATTTATGCTACGCACAGGCGATCTGATCATCGCCTGTGTGTAGCAGAGGCGATCAAAGTACTGCAGCTTCCAGTCTCTCATGAACACTGAAGCATGCAAAAATGAAAACAAAAATGTTTTTAAAAATATAAAAGTTCAGATCACACCCCCCCTTGCGCCCCATTGAAAATAAAATAATAATAAAAAAGCAAATATACACAGATTTGGTATCACAGAGTTAAAGGGATTCTGTCACCCCATTTTTCGACTATGAGATGAGGCCACCGCCATCAGGGGCTTATCTACAGCATTCTGTAATGCTGTAGATAAGCCCCCGATGTCACCTGAAAGAAAACAATGCTAGCCATTGTAGACAGGAAAATCCTCTACTTACACATGTGTGAGTCCTGGCACAACCGCCCACAGCTGCCCCGACAGCGCCGTTTCGCCACACAGGCATGCCCCCTGTTGAGGAAGCCTGTGTGGCGAAACAATGCTGTCAGGGTAGCTGTGGGCGGTTGTGCCAGGACTCACACATGTGTAAGTAGAGGATTTTCCTGTCTATAATGGCTAGCATTTAATATGCAGCATGCTAATAATGACATCATTTTGTATGAAGTATCTTTGCATTCTGGCCTTTAATGAAATGGTATTCTGTGATTACCTTATTGCACTGGGCTCTTTATTGAGTATTGTTTACAGAGTACCAGGCATTCAGTTGAATTGCATTGTGCTTTTTAGATTTATATATCCTTAAAATGGTCCTTGGCTTATGCTGTACCCACAGTATTTAAGTGTCAATCCCTTGTTCTATTTTTATAGATTTAATGTTCAATAAACTTTTGGAATTTTAATTGACTCTTCATTCACCGTTGCCTCTTTCCTCCCATATATTTATGGTGGATGTGGTCACTGCGGTGTAAATACATTCCATTTTGTTACCTGTAATCCGTCTCTAGCAGCAGAGACACAACCCTGATTACAGGACGCGGGGCAGGTCTTTGTTTTTGTACCTGCATACAGCGATAACGAAGGTGGGCTTTCAGTTCAGGGTAAGCCAATGGACGGTGGCAAGCGTTAATGAGGGTATTTCCTGCACCTATAATGCTGGAAGGCTGTAAATGAACAGAGACCACTCACTCGTTTTGAGTAGGTTACAAAGTATGTATAGTAGACTGTTCCTGTACATATAATAAACTTGTGTGCTTCTAAAGCAGTTTTGACTTTGAGGGCAGTAAGACCATGAAAAAGGACAGGACTACTTTAAGAATTCTTTAGCTGGGTTTTGCAGATTTTAAATAATTCTTTGCAACACTTTGCGTGTGCTAAATGCAGATTCTTGTTTCCTAAATACAAGAAACTTCTGGAATTCTTTTGCATATGTTGTTTGACAGATTCTTCTCACATCTGTTAACATTTCACTGAGATCTTGTGAACATCACGACATACGTGCAAATAAAGAGCCACAATACATTTTCAATGATTTCATTTCTTGAATACTTAACAGTTTAAGCGTAAAGCAGAGTTTGTTCTACTCCCAGTGCTTCTTAAAGCAACAAGTAGGATGTGAACGACTCGAGCGTCCTTCCTATCGAGGGCAGGTAAGTGGTGGGCTAAGCCGGCTCATTAAACCTCCTCCTTCTGAGGATAGCGTTGTTCTCGATGGCTCCACTTGTTCTTTTACCATCATTCCCTCGTGTTGCATCTCCAATATGTCCTCTAATTTGTAAAGTAGATGCAAAAGGTTTCTAAAAGTGATAATACATGTTGTGCACAGCATTTTCTCCACGTCTCCACACAGTTTGCGCGAATTTTATTTCCCATTTAGTAAATCACCTCCACCTCCTACGGTCTTGCATCAAGAAACCTCATTTATGACAATTCTTGTCCCTGAAGAGCACTGGTGGAATAATGGCAAGGCTGTGGTAGAAATGTGCTGGTGTTGTGTGTCCTCGGAGGCCAAATATTCCATGCTCCCAGCAGAAATCCTTTTTATACTCTTCAGTGCATTTATTTGCCTCATAAGGACTATGAGATAAAATTTGCTATCGCAAACAACCAATCCAAAAAGTTCATAAATAAGTGGTCTCACTGGGAAAATATAAATTAACCCCTCCCTCCCCCCCCTTCCTTTCCATTCCTTCCCTTCTTCCTCTCCCTTCCCTTCTTTTTTCCAATCCAGCTATTCCTAAAAAATAAAGTATTGCGCCATAAACTTGCTATCTGGTTCTCATTGTGGTACTGGATATAATCCAGTTAAATTCTGACAAATACATGTCATCTGTTTACAAATATTTGTATGTTTATTCGTTTGCTCATCGGTTTATACACCCATCCGACATGGAACTCCTCAACTGTGTTTTAAATCACGGTTTAAAATATATTATTTTGCTATAACTGTAAAGCATGTCTAATAATGCTTTTTACTTCTGTACTATTGTTTCAGTATTAATGTTTTATAAAATGTTCAATAAAAACACTGAAAAACATTTATTTGCCTGTGTCCTTGAAGCGCTCATCTATTTGGGCTATGGAAGCTTCGGAGGCCTATTAAAATCCTTGACAATTTGTGGCACTTTGTGCTAAAATGGTTCATTAAACCTAATGTTTGAACCTGTCATCAGTATGTAAGAAAATGTGTGAGGCCCCACAATGCTTCCTATTAGTGCACGCTGTAACGCCGCTATTTTTACCATTATTACCGTAGTATTTGCTGCAGGTCGGTCAGTACATCATTACTGATTTTTCAGCTGCTGGTTTTTCTCACTGCTTATGTAGCATTTTTTCAATTGTCACTTTTTTTTTTATTTTTAGAAGCTGTATACAATCTATAAATGTACCAGGTGCTGTTCTAAACTGATACCAGGTCTTACAGATTTTTGATAAATAATAAGGCCCTGATTTATCAAGGCCTGCATTATTAATGCCAGTCTTGATGAGTGGACGTGCTGAAGGCTCTTAATGAATCAAGAATGACGGACAAGTAGCGTTCGTCTCACCACAAATCCTACTCCAGTATCGGCTGGAGTAAGATTTGCTGCGCAGTGAACGCAGCCCCTCACCATGCTCACTTTATTAGAGCTGGGCGAAAAAGGCATGAGAACGCCGAGTCTCAAAATTTTAGCATAGCCTTGAATTGCGCAAAATTGTTGACGTTTTACACCATTCATACTTCAGATTCTGCCCCTTAATCTCCTGTACATTCCTTTACACCACTGTTCCATTCAGGTAGATTGTGTTAATAGTGGCTAGATTGTCCTCTTATTCTATTACTGCTGTGCCCCTGGTTATTGGTTTTTTTAAATCCTCCAAATGGTTCATAGATATTGGACTTTATTTAGTTCTAGTTTTTTATGGTCTTACCCAGGGAATGTTGCTCTCGGAGAAATTATGTAGGGCAGTTTACTGGGGACGTATCTAGAGATGGGAGAAGTGATTCACCGTATTCAGGTCCATCAGATCAGTAGTCTGTGTCTGCTGGATGGGAGCCCTCCTGGCTGTCGGATCTCTTTACCGCCTGGCATTTCAGTCTCTTCTTTGTATTATTTGGGCTGGTTCAATGCCATGTGTGCATCATGCCTAATTAAGAGGAGCTGTGAATGCCGGGAGGTGACTCTCAGGCCCCCGGCCAGCGTCACAGGTTACTAACCTGCCGATGGACTGCCGTCTTGAGAATCGATTCTCCCATCTGTAGGCCTCAGAGAATCCTGTGGAGTGTTTTAATACAACTGTGCCCCAACAGAATAATGACGTGGTGGTGGTTTCAAGCTAAAATTTCAGTCATCGGTTTGCCAGGTGAGTCCTCCATGGATTGGACTTCCAGGTTTCCCCGCAGATGCTCGGATAGATTGAGCGGTGTCTGGGCCATTTGTAGACTGTCAACCTCTTGAACTGGCTGTGGTCTAATATACCCCCCCCTGACAGGTGCCATTTTAGTGGGATAATGAATGGTATTCACTGCAGCTGTCTTGATATTGCGGTATGATCTGTGGATATTTACATCCCTGATATTTCTGAGGACTGTTGTTGGCTCTTTTATCTTGACACTATGTGGCAGTGTAATGGATTCATGTTGGTTGAATGTCTGAAAACCACAAATTACACTTATGGCTCTGTGGCTGTCATTAGTGTAGCTATTACAAACTTTGCTGCTCTCTCCTGGCCGGCTGAAATAGTTTTTTGCTTTCTAGTCTCCTATAAGTCTAGATGTGGTGGAGAAGTTTTGTTACTGATTGCATCATGAGCATGTGATAATTGTGTCGTTGATTTTCCCTTTATGCCGTGAAATCTACATTTGCACACACACGGGTGAGATCTGTCCGGCTCTGCCGTCTAATATCATTGATGTTTTGTAAACCCCATTCACATGTATTTTAGTGTAAATTGCGATCTGCTGAATATCCAAGTGTCACTAATTACTCTCTGAACCTGTTATTTATAAGGGGCTCTTCCCTTGTTAGAGACAAGTAATAAGATGTACATAAAACCCTCCCCTGTTCTGCTGTATGGAGGCGATCATAAGCCCCTGAATGCCTGTGCACATTGTATTTCTAGTAAATCCGGAGATGTGTGTGCATCCGCGTCCTCCTGGCACATTGGGGGTGGCACAGCTGGAAGCCATGCAGAATGCCTGCTTGGTGTAATGCAGCCTGTGAACTGAGAATTTCTCTCTGATAAAGGCTTCTTTTGTTAGCTTCCATTTGTAGATAAAGCTGAAAGTCATGAAGACGTCAGTGCTTCGATAATATTACACAGGTGAACTCGCAGTTAAATTTGTAACCACGAAGCGTCGTCCGTCTCATTAAAACTTAGGCACCAAGTTTTTGAAACACCTTGGAGACTGGAGTTTTCTAAGATCATCTTCCCCTGGTTTCAGCCGGTGATGTGGACAGATGTACCGTGTTACAAGGGTGACATCCTGTGGCTCCTTATTAAAGTGAATGCCTTTCCTTGCAGTTGTGACGTGCATCATCTTTAATCAAAAATGTATTAGGAAGTCTGTCTGTCTTCATGCTGTGATTAGCATCTTCCTAGGCCCATAAGCACAGACATTCGGTGACCCATAGCGATCGCTCTGCGCCTGGTAATGAAACTATCATTTCTGACTAATGGAAATATAATCCATCAGTGGGGTATTTTTCAGGTTGCGTTGAAGAATTTTTGTTACATGTTACTTCCTACAAAAATAAATCTATGTGTTCTGGACAGTGCAATTTGTACCTGTAAGATGTAATCCCTGCTCATGTACGGTATTCTTATATTGTAGCACACGATCCAATGGCGTGTAGGTTTTTTTTTATCATTTTTTTTTTTTATATAGAATCACCGCAGCAGAAATCTGAAGCTACAAGGCCGATTTCTGCCACGGATGTGCCAGCGAATCTGTCTGGATTAGTCCTATTATTCAATGAAGGCTAATCCACAAAAATAATGGCCGTTCTGTAGATTTGAAAGGTCGTCTGTCAGCCGGGAAATGTTTAACAAAGTATTCTCAGGTCCTTGTAGTGTCATCCTGTGCTGTGGATTGGGCCATGCGATCTGGAGCACTCTACTTCCGACTGTCTCGATGGCTAAATCTGCTACCCGCTGCTTTGATTGACAGTAGTGATGAGCGAGTATACTCATTGCTCAGGTGGTCTCCGAGTATTTGGAGGTGCTCGGAGATTTAGTTTCTGTTGCCGCAGCTGCATGATTTGCGGCTGCTGGACAGCCTGAATACTTGTGGGGATACTTGTGGGATTGCCATTTTGTTAGAGAATCCCCACATGTATTCAGGCTGTCAAATATCTGAAAATCATGCAGCTGCGGCAACAGAAACTAAATCTCTGAGCACTGCCAAATACTCGGAGATCACCCGAGCAACGAGCATACTCGCTCATCACTGAGCTAAAACAGCATAAGGAAGGGTTGATCCAGACTGCGGCACCACCCACTGTACTCCATCTCATTTGCATACATACATATATATTCTCAGAAACTATCCAGCAGATCTTAAATGAAACCTAATAGCTGATTAATGGCGACGACCCACGGGCAGCAGGAGTATGAGACCGACTTGTAAACCTCTGTTTTACTCTCACATGCAGTGAGTATGAGAGGTTTGTCCTCCGAGGGATTCTCCCCGCCTGCTCAACTAGATTGACAGGTGTCTCCCTACTGACGGCCTGTGATTGAGTGGGTGAGGAGAAGCCAGCATCAGCAGGGACATGCGTCTCAGTCTAGTCCCCTCTTTTCCAGCTCTGCTTACAATTATGCTTTTCTCTGAAACGCTGCAGGGAATCAAAGTTAGACATAGATTTACAATGCAGGCGTCGGAGTCTGATTCGTATTTGTGTGGTTCAGGCAGCATTAATCAGCTGATTCACTTTAAGGCTACGGTCAGACGGCTGTATATTCTCTCCTGAGAATCAGGCCAATTATGTAAATGACACTCGGATCAAACTCTGATCAGAGTGTGAGCATAGTGTGGTCTGATGCTCTCAGATGAGGAAATCGGAGCACACTGTGAGAAGATGGAGAACAAAATGTCTCCATCTTCACCGTTCTATGAGTCCACTGAAATCAGACTGCACTCTGATGTCATCTGTATGTGCACATTTAGTTGCAAGCACTATATATATATTCAAGTCTGACACTATTTTCAGTTTTCCAGGATCAAGGAGTATCTTGATCTTGATATCCTGTAAGAAATTATTTTTTGCTGTTGTGTGGTCTGGATTGTTTTTGTGAAGAACAAAATGACAGTGACGGCTGCTAATAAAATGTTTTATTTTCTGTTCTCTGTGAAGTGTGCCAACAGTGCCATCTTGTGGCTGCTTCACTTCTTGCGTTACCAAGAGTGCAATAATCTAGAACCCCCGTCTGCTGGCAGCATGCTGCAAATCTTTGCATAGATTGATGGGGATTAATTTGTATGTATATGAGGAAAGCGCTCTTATTTGTAATCGATCACCTTTTGCACCACTGCATTGTATTACAAGCACATTTACAGCAATGTGCTGTATTTTATTCGTTGGACTGATATAAATCAATATATCACTATTTGCAGAGAACCTGATCAGGATAATTATGTTTTGATGCATTTACAATACCAATTGCATATTTGGGAAAATTATTTTTAATTAAAATATTGGATAAGTACTTGTGGTAATCAAATCAGATTTGGAGTTTGTCCCAAAAATTGTGCTATTTGTTATTATATAAAAGCCTAAATTAGGAAGCATACACTACTAGAAAGCAAGTAAGCCCTGTTTGTTTCTCACCGATTGACTGTCTGTATGTATAGTTGAATGTAAAAATAGATAAATAGATAAAGAAATAATTCAACTATGTGTGTATGAATAAGGATGTAGGTCTTCACTGTGGGGCGGCATGGTGGCTCAGTGGTTAGCACTCGCAGCTCTGGGGTCCTGGGAAATTTGTTTGTTCTCCCTGTGTTTGTGTTCTTTTGGGTATTCTGGTGTCCTCCCACACTCCATAGACATACTGCTAGGGAATATAGATTGTGGCCCCAGTGGGAACAGCTACATATATATATATGTAAAGCACTGCGGAATTAGTGCCACTATGTCAGCAAATAAAATAACCATCATAAAGACATAATGGTGTTCCTTAAAGCGAACAAACACCCTGGGAGTAAAAATTGATTTTACATTTTACATGTTCAATCATCCTACCTAATGCCCTGCATTTGCCTCTCTGCACCTTCTCTGGTCAAATCGGTGGCACCCAACTTATAGGCTGGAGAAGTGCAATGCTGATCTGAGCAGAGAAGGCAATGGGAGGCAAATGGAGGGCGCCTGGGAGCTGTATAGTCATTTTTAGTGCCTGGGTACAGGGGCGCTTTAATATTTAATAGATGATATGTAAAAGCCATGCTTCTTTCTATTAATGTCACAAAATTTCTCTTAGATTGGTACTGTGGCAGAGGATTTTCTATAGAGCCTTGAATGATGTGGCTTATGGCTAGCAGTTCCACCTCCCCAGCAATAGTAAGAAGGTGGGAATTCACAAACCAATGGGGTTCAGTGATTTGAGCTGCTGTGACATCATACGCGGGTTCAGTCAGGTGAGCTGCTGTGACATCACACGCGGGGTTCAGTCTGGTGAGTGCTGTGACATCACACGCGGGGTTCAGTCTGGTGAGCTGCTGTGAATCACACGCGGGGTTCAGTCAGGTGAGCCCTGTGACATCACACGCGGGGTTCTTCAGGTGAGCCCTGTGACATCACACGTGGATTCAGTCAGGTGAGCTGCTGTGACATCACATGTGGGTTCAGTCAGGTGAGCCCTGTGACACACACTCGGGGTTCAGTCAGGTAGAGCTCCTGTGACATCACACGCGGGGTTCAGTCAGGTGAGCCCTGTTACTTCACACGCGGGTTCAATCAGGTGAGCCCTGTGACATCACACGGGGTTCAGTCAGGTGAGCCCTGTGACTCACACGTGGGTTCAGTCAGGTGAAGCCTGTGACATCACACGGGGTTCAGTCAGGTGAGGTGCTGTGACATCACACGCGGGGTTCAGTCAGGAGAGCCCTGTGACATCACACGTGGGGTTCATCAGGTGAGTGCTGTGACATCACATGCGGGGTTCAGTCAGGTGAGCCCTGTGACTCACATGCGGGGTTCAGTCAGGTGAGCCCTGTGACTTCACACGGGGGTTCAGTCAGGTGAGCCCTGTGACATCACACGCGGGGTTCAGTCAGGTGAGCCCTGTGACATCACACGCGGGGTTCAGTCAGGTGAGCCCTGTGACATCACACGCGGGGTTCAGTCAGGTGAGTCTGTGACATCACACGCGGGGTTCAGTCAGGTGAGCCCTGTGACATCACACGCGGGTTCAGTCAGGTGAGCCCTGTGACATCACACGCGGGGTTCAGTCAGGTGAGCCCTGTGACATCACACGCGGGGTTCAGTCAGGTGAGCCTGTGACATCACACGCGGGGTTCAGTCAGGTGAGCCCTGTGACATCACACGGGGGTTCAGTCAGGTGAGCCTGTGACATCACACGCGGGGTTTCAGTCAGGATGAGCCCTGTGACATCACACGCGGGGTTCAGTCAGTGAGCCCTGTGACATCACACGCGGGGTTCAGTCAGGTGAGCCCTGTGACATCACACGCGGGGTTCAGTCAGGTGAGGTCCTGTGACATCACACGCGGGTTCAGTCAGGTGAGGCCTGTGACAGCACACGCGGGGTTCAGTCAGGTGAGCTGCTGTGACATCACACGCGCGGTTCAGTCAGGTGAGCCCTGTGACTCACACGCGGGTTTCAGTCAGGTGAGCCCTGTGACATCACACGCGGGGTTCAGTCAGGTGAGCCCTGTGACATCACACGCGGGGTCTCAGTCAGGTGAGATGCTGTGACATCACACGCGGGGCATCAGTCAGGTGAGGTGCTGTGACATCACACGCGGGGTTCAGTCAGGAGAGCCTGTTACATCACACGTGGGGTTCATCAGGTGAGCGCTGTGACATCACAGCGGGGTTCAGTCAGTTGAGCCTGTGACTTCAACTGGGGTTCAGTCAGGTGAGCCCTGTGACATCAGCACTCGAGGGTTCAGTCAGGTGAGCCCTGTGACATCACACGCGGGGTTCAGTCGGTGAGCCCTGTGACATCACACGCGGGGTTCAGTCTGGTGAGCTGCTGTGACATCACACGCGGGGTTCAGTCAGGTGAGGTGCTGTGACATCACACGCGGGGTTCAGTCAGGTGAGCCCTGTGACATCACACGCGGGGTTCAGTCAGGTGAGCCTGTGACATCACACGCGGGTTCAGTCAGGTGAGCCCTGTGACATCACACGCGGGGTTCAGTCAGGTGAGCCCTGTGACATCACACGCGGGGTTCAGTCAGGTGAGGTGCTGTGACATCACACGCGGGTTCAGTCAGGTGAGGTGCTGTGACATCACACGCGGGGTTCAGTCAGATGAGCCCTGTGACATCACATGCGGGGTTCAGTCAGGTGAGCCCTGTGACATCACACGCGGGTTCAGTCAGGTGAGCCCTGTGACATCACACGCGGGGTTCAAGTCAGGTGAGTGCTGTGACATCACACGCGGGGTTCAGTCAGATGAGCCCTGTGACATCACACGCTGGGTTCAGTCAGATGAGCCTGTGACATCACAGCGGGTTCAGTCAGATGAGCCCTGTGACATCACATGCGGGGTTCAGTCAGGTGAGCCCTGTGACATCACACGCGGAGTTCAGTCAGGTGAGCCCTGTGACAGCACACGCGGGTTCAGTCAGGTGAGGTGCTGTGGGTGAGTAAGTTGTATCACAGGAGAGTCTTAGTACGGTGGGTCAGTGGTTAGTACTGCAGCCTTGTGTTTGCGTGGGTTTCATCTGGGTTCTCCGGTTTCCTCCCACTTTCCAAAGACATCCTGATGGGGCTCACACTCTACATTCCCTATCGGGGATAGTCATGATAATGTGTACAAAACTGTAAAGCGCTGCAGAATATGTTGGCGCTATATAAAAATAAAGATTATTAGTGAATATGAAGCTAGCTAGTCTGATATAAAAGTGAGGCTTCACCCGATAGGTTTTGTGACATTTCAAATGGGTTTCAGGAAGCATTTCATCGCATGTGCAAAGGTAACTGTGAAGGGAAGGGAACTGGGCCAGCGGTGAAATCGCCTGGTGTGAATGGTGAATCCTTTACTGACTGTGTATACAGGCATTGCTTGTCGTTGTAATCCTCTGCTGAAAAGGCTCTTTGAAAGCCAGGAACTGCTAGTACAGTCATGGCCAAAAGTTTTGAGAATGACACAAATATTAATTTTTACAAAGTCTACTGCTTCACTTTTTCTAATGGCAATTTGCATATACTCCAGAATGTTATAAAGAGTGATCAGCTTAACAGAAATTACTTGCAAAGTCAATATTTGGCTAGAAAATGAACTTTATCCCCCAAAACACATTTCAACATCATTGCAGCCCTGCCTTAAAAGGACCAGCTAACCTCTTTTCAGTGATTGCTCCATTAACACAGGTGTGGGTGTTGATGAGGACATGGCTGGAGATCAATCTGTCATGATTAAGTAAGAATGACACCACTGGACACTTTAAAAGGAGGCTGTTGCTTGGCATCATTGTTTCTCTTCTGTTAACCATGGTTATCTCTAAAGAAACACGTGCAGTCATCATTGCAATGCACAAAAATGGCCTAACAGGGAAGAGTATCGCAGCTAGAAAGATTGCACCTCAGTCAACAATCTATCGCATCATCAAGAACTTCAAGGAGAGAGGTTCCATTGTTGCCAAAAAGGCTTCAGGGCGCCGAAGAAAGTCCAGCAAGAACCAGGACCGTCTCTTAAAAGTGTTTCAGCTGCGGGATCGGGCTACCAGCAGTGCAGAGCTTGCTCAGGAATGGCAGCAGGCAGGTATGAGTGCATCTGCACGCACTGTGAGGCGGAGACTCTTGGAGCAAGACCTGGTCTCAAGGAGGGCAGCAAAGAAGCCACTTCTCTCCAGAAAAAACATCATGGACAGTGATATTCTGCAAAAGGTACAGGCAGTGGACTACTGAGGACTGGGGTCAAGTTATTTTCTCTGATGAATCCCCTTTTCGATTGTTTGGGACATCAGGAAAACGCCTCATTCGGAGAAGACAAGGTGAGCGCTACCACCAGTCTTGTCTCATGCCAACTGTTAAGCATCCTGAAACCATTCATGTGTGGGGTTGCATCGCAGTCAAGGGAATCAGCTCTCTCACAGTCTTGCCTAAAAACACAGCCATGAATAAAGAATGGTACCAGAATGTCCTCCAAGAGCAACTTCTCCCAACCCTCCAAGAGCAGTTTGGCGATCAACAATGCCTTTTCCAGCATGATGGAGCACCTTGCCATAAAGCAAAGGTGATAACTAAATGGCTCAGAGAACAAAACATAGAGATTTTGGGTCCATGGCCTGGAAACTCCCCAGATCTTAATCCCATTGAGAACTTGTGGTCAATCATCAAGAGACGAGTGGACAAACAAAAACCTAAAAATTCTGACAAAATGAAAGCATTGATTGTGCAAGAATGGACTACTATCAGTCAGGATTTGGTCCAGAAGTTGATTGAGAGCATGCCAGGGAGAATTGCAGAGGTCCTGAAGAATAGGGTCAACACTGCAAATATTGACTTGCTGCATTAACTCTTCTAACTGTCAATATAAGCTTTTGTTACTCATATGTTTGCAATTATTATATTTCTGTCTGTGATAAAAACATCTGACAAACACACATAAAAACCAGAGGGCAGCAGATCATGTGAAATTATAATATTTGTGTCATTCTCAAAACTTTTGGCCATGACTGTATACTAGTTTAGTTTTAGGTTTTTTTTTTTTTATACAGATTGTGATATGAAAACATCCTGCCTAGATAAAAAAAAAAAATAAATGTAACACAAAAACCAGATTTAAACAGTAGATCATTTTCCGGTAGTGACATGGGACAAAAAAAAGTTTGGTTTTACTTTACTCCTGCTATAAGTAACTGATTTTAAGGGATTGTCCAGTGAAAACAAGTTATCTCCTTTCCCAAAGATAGGTGTTAAATTACTGATCACTGGGCCTTAGGCTACGTTAACACTTGCGTACTGGGCTCTGTGGACTGCTGTGTACTTCCTCCCTGAAGCTCCGCCCACTTCCGCACTTTTTCCGTTTAGGTCCGCCTACTTCTGCATGCGTCCTTCGTACCTATCTTTAATATTGGGTACACAGGACATGCAGATGTATGCGGATGTGTCTTTTCAGGGAGGAAGTACGCAGCCGTCCGCAGAGCCCTGGTACACAAGTGTGAACCCGGCCTAACATATACAGTTTATGTGCACAAGTATTGGGGCTGCAGCTCATTACATATGGAGTTGGTCTTCACTTGCAGATGTAATGGCTTCTCTTCTGGGAAAGCTTCCAAAAAGATTTTGAGAATTTCTTTGGGGGATTTGTTTTTTCATGCATACAGAAGATGTTGCTTGCAATCTCCATTCTTGACTCCATCCAACTGCTGGGACCTACAGTACAGACCAAAAGTTTGGACACACCTTCTCATTCATAGATTTTTCTGTATTTCATGACTATGAAAATTGTAAGTTCACACTGAAGGCATCAAAACTATGAATTAACACATGTGGAATTATATACTTAACAAAAAAGTGTGAAACAACTGAAATATGTCTTATATTCTAGGTTCT
>JARQOD010000002.1:166346915-166539196 GCA_033576555.1 Oophaga sylvatica
TCAATGCCTCCCCATTATCATCAATGCCTCCTCATCATCATGAATTCTCTCCCATCATCATCAGTGCCTCCCCATCATCAATGTCTCCCATCATCATCAATGCCTCCCCATCATCATCAATGCCTCCCCATCATCTTCATCGCCTCCCCATTATCATCAATGCCTCCCCATTATCATCAATGCCTCCCCATTATCATCAATGCCTCCCCATTATCATCAATGCCTCCCCATCATCACTGCCCTGCCCCCACCACCATCACACAGACAGCACCGCAGCACACAAGCACTCTCTCACATACACACACAAAGCACCGCACTACATACACACACACTGATACAGACACACACATATCTCACCTGTCCGGCGGCCGCGCTCTCTCTGCCACAGCCGGCCGCTGAATGATGACGTCATTCAGCGGCGCTGCTGTGAGAGGAAGCGCAGGGATGGGGAGCGGTGAGTATTGTGCCAGCTGCTGCCGGGGCCCTGAGCAAGCGGCGGGGGGGAGCAGTGGCGGTGCTGACACCGCTCTCCTCCGCTAACGGGCGCCTGGGTGCCCGACGGCGAGTGGGCCCCCCTCGCCTGCTCAGGGCCCCGGCAAACCCGGGCGCCAGGCATGATTTTCTAGGCGCCACTGGCGACCTGGCGCCCGGGTTTGTCGAACCCTGATGTACTAAATAATGGATAACAATAGGCATCAGAAGACACACCATTCCCGAAAAGCTGAACTTTGTGGGTGTAAATCAGTATTGAAGATCTTTATGGTAAAAGTGATGGGGGGAGGGTGCAGAAGTAAATGTAAAGTGTGACACCATATTAAAGACTACTTTGCGGATAATTTGCAATTCATCACAATATTATAATGCAAACTACAGCTGTTTGGCAGCTTTAACCTTCATACTTCATGTGTGTAGTGTCAAGCAGTATCTCTCACAGTGTGAAATACATGGAAATCATGCACTAGAAAAGGTCTATACTGTACATCAGCAAGTGACACTGGAGCGCCGTGGTTATTAAGAGAGCTATGCATTGCATAGGTCTTGAATATGAGATTGTTGGGCGTCTGACATCTGCACCCCCGCCACATCAGCCGAAATGTCATTAAGGCCTCTTTCACACTTCAGTCGTTTGGCGTCAGTCAAAATCCGTCCAAGTGTGAAGAAAACGGATCCGTCACAGATTTGAAAAAACTGTTACACCAGATACGTTGTTTGATGGATCCATCTTAGCAGGTATTTTTTGGAAATATTTTTTGGGGAGAGAGAGAAATTTCTGTGCCAGAAGGGGTTCTGGGCATGCTCAGTATCCAAAAACGGATTTCGTCATATGACTGATGACGACGGATCTGCCGCCCATAGGCAGCCATTCCAGAAAAAGGCGGACGCGACGGATCCGTCACGATCCGCCATTTCAACGCAGACAAAAAACGTTCCAAAGTCCGTCTACTCCAGACAGCGGACGCCGAATTTCTGACGGATCTGTCGAATGATGGATGGAACGGACGACCATCCCTCGCAATCAGTCACTAATGCAACTCTATGGGAAAAAAAACGGATTCCGCCCAAAAAAAAGGCGGATCCGTTTTTTTCCTCAAAAGGCGGATTTTGACTGATGCCAAATGACTGAAGTGTGAAAGAGGCCTAAGCGAGCGGATATAAGCATTGTACGGGTGGGAACACAGCGGCCCTGCACATTGGTTAGTGGCCTCTGCTGAGTAGTGCACTTTCTCACATCCCAGTAAATTTACTGCCATACTTAGGGGTGCGGTGTTCCTCTGGGTACATTGCTGGCTGCAACTGGAGCAGATTTCAGCTGATCAACAAGTTTGCCAAATGTTTAACCACCAGCAATATGGTACTGATGACCTCTCCTACCCATGAGTAATCAGCTGTTAGCAAGGGCATGTCCCTAGGTCAAAAGTGGTCAGTGTTTGTTGTTTTTATTATTTTTCTGTTCCCCTGAGTATTACACTATTTTTTATTTTTTTTGAATATGCTATTCAACTCCAGAGGTGTGGGCGTTTCTATGTAGTTCTATTTTTTTGATCGCTTTTATTAACTCCTTCATTACTGAGGTTATTTCCTTTTTTGCGCATTCGTTTTTTGCTCCCCTTCTTCCCAGAGCCATATCCTTTTTATTTTTCTGTCAAAATGGCCATGTGAGGGCTTTGTTTTTTGTAGGACAAGTTGTTCTTTTGAATGACACCATTGGTTTTAACATATCGTGTACTGGAAAATGGGCAAAAAAAAAATGTGAATTTGCAAAAAAAAGTGCAATTCCACAGTGTTTTTTTTTTTTTTTTATCATGTTCACTAAATGCTAAAACTGACCTGCCATTATGATTTTCCAGGTCATTACGAGTTCATAGACACCAAACATGTCTAGGTTCTTTTTTTATTTAAGTGTTGAAAAAAAAATCCAAACTTTAGTTTTAAAAAAAAATGGCTCCATTTTCTGAGACCCGTAGCGTCTCTATTTTTCGTGATCTGGGGCTGGGTGATCTTTTATTTTTTGTGTGCTAAGCTGACATTTTTATTGATACCATTTTGGTGTAGATACAATCTTTTGATCGCCTGTTATTGCACTTTATTGTAATGTAGCGGCGCCCAAAAAAACATAATTCTGAAGTTTTTAATTTTTTTCTCATTATGCCTTTTAGCTATCAAGTTAATTCTTTTATATTGCTAGATCGGGCGATTCTGAATGCTGGAATACGCTGCAATACCAAGTATATGTGTGTATAAAATATATATATATATATATATATATATATATATATATATATATATATATATACTGTTCAAAAAAATAAAGGGAACACTTAAACAACAGATAATAACTCCAAGTAAATCAAACTTCTGTGAAATCAAACTGTCAACTTAGGAAGCAACACTGATTGACAATCAATTTCGCATGCTGTTGTGCAAATGGAATAGACAACTGATGGAAATTATTGGCAATTATCAAGACACACTCGATATAAAAAAGTGGTTCTGCAGGTGGGGACCACAGACAAAATCTCACTACCAATGCTTTCTGGCTGATGTTTTGGTCACTTTTGAAAGTTGGATGCATGAGACGGCCTCGACAACCCACACAAGTGGCTCAGGTAGTGCAGTTAATCCAGGATGGCACATCAATGCGAGCTGGGGCAAGAAGGTTTGCTGTGTCTGTCAGCGTAGTGTCCAGAGGCTGGAGGCGCTACCAGGAGACAGGCCAGTACACCAGGAGACGTGGAGGGGGCCGTAGGAGGGCAACAACCCAGCAGCAGGACCGCTGCCTCCGCCTTTGTGCGAGGAGGAACACTGCCAAAGCCCTGCAAAATGACCTCCAGCAGGCCACAAATGTGTATGTGTCTGCACAAACGGTTAGAATTTGACTCCATGAGGATGGTCTGAGTGCCCGACGTCCACAGATGGGGGTTGTGCTCACAGCCCAACACCGTGCAGGACGCTTGGCAATTGCCATAAAACACCATAATTGGCAAATTCGCCACTGGCGCTCTGTGCTCTTCACTGATGAAAGCAGGTTCACACTGAGCACATGTGACAGAGTCTGGAGACGCCGTGGAGAGCGGTCTGCTGCCTGCAACATCCTTCAGCATGACCAGTTTGGCAGTGGGTCAGTAATGGTGTGGGGTGGCATTTATTTGGACGGCCACACAGCCCTCCATGTGCTCGCCAGAGGAAGCCTGACTGTCATTAGGTACCGAGATGAGATCCTCAGACCCCTTGTGAGACCATATGCTGGTGAGGTTGGCCCTGGGTTCCTCGTAATGCAGGACAATGCCAAACCTCATGTGGCTGGAGTGTGTCAGCAGTTCCTGCAAGATGAAGGCATTGAAGCTATGGACTGGCCCGCCCGTTCCCCAGACCTGAATCCGATTGAGCACATCTGGGATATCATATCTCGCTCCATCCATCAACCTCATGTTGCACCACAGACTGTCCAGGAGTTGGCGGATGCTTTAGTTCAGGTCTGGGAGGATATCCCTCAGGAGAGCATCCGCCGCCTCATCAGGAGCATGCCCAGGCGTTGTAGGGAGGTCATACAGGCACAGGGAGGCCACACACAATACTGAGCACAAAATAATTAAAATGGAATGTAATGTCCTTAAAACAAGTCAATTTTTTAAGGACATTACATTCCACTTTAATTTTGTGGGTAACTCCAAGTCCAGGCCTCCATTGGTTAAAAAAATTGGATTTCCATTGATGATTTGTGTGTGATTTTGTTGCCAGCACATTCAACTTTGTACAGAACAAAGTATTCAATGAGAATATTTAATTCATTCAGATCTAGGATGTGTTATTTGAGTGTTCCCTTTATTTTTTTGAGCAGTGTATATATAATTTTATTTTATTTTGAATTTGGTGAAACGGGGGTGATTTGAACTTTTTTTTTTTCTAGTTCTTTAATATTTTTAAGAACTGAATGGGAGACTAGAAGCTGCAATTGTTTGATATCCTCTGCTACACACAGGCAATCAGATTTTCTGTGTGTAGAACTAAAAACTGACATAGCTCACTTGCTATGTGCACCGACGACCGGACTCGCGATAACGTGACAGGGTCACTTATTGGCGGGATTTCCGGGGTGCTTCCGGTAAGCTCGAGTTAAATGAGGTTAAGGGGACGTGGCTCACAGGGCAATAATACATACCCCAAAGAATACTGTGAGCCAAGTCAACTTGTAAAGATAATAAAAATGAATACTAAATAAAAAGGATCAAATCTCTGTGTCCATATACTGGATTAGAGAATCTGTCAGTAGGATCAACCCTTCCCAGCCGTCTGTATGGACATGTAGGTCAAAGGAAGCTGAATAAAATTATAATTTGGTCTATCCACAATCCTTTTTATTATATGTAAATTACCTTTTCCAGGCTTTGGTGAGGACGCTGCCTTTAAGGTACCGTATTTTTCGGACCATAAGACGCACTTTTTTTCCTCCAAATTTGGGAGGAAAGTGTGGGTGCGTCTTATGGTCGGAATGTAAGTGGGGAGGGGGCAGCGGTGGAGTGGGATCGCAGGAGGCAGGAAAATATCCCCTCTGCTGCAGGAATCCAGCTCTGGGGAAACCACTGGTCCCGATACTTAAGTGCAGTGAATATTCATTAGCCGCTTCCCTGCCCACCTATCAGCTGAGCAGTGAGCAGGGAACAGCAAATGACAGAGCCACATGGTTCCCCAGCGCCTGATTCCTGCAGCAGCTGGGGAGATGTGTTGGAAGTAGAAAGAGGCAGCAGGAGGCATCACATACCTGACAGCACAGGGGCTGTGCTGATGCCATGCTGAATGCTCCTGTGGAGGACCTGTGATGAGGTCCTGAAGAGGGCGAGCTGGAGCATCACATGACCACATAAAGCCCTGCCTCTTCATGATGTCATCACAGGTCCTTCAGACACACTGTACAGCAGAGAATTAATTAAAAGGTTAGTAATGACAGCACATAAAAAAGCTGTGGTGGACTATAACTCCCAGCATGCCATAGGATCTGCAGGACATGCTGAGAGTTATAGTTCTCCCATGGGATCTTAAAGCAGCTCTCCAGTGTTATTTTTCAGTGCTGGAGTGTGGCTTTAAATATAAGCCCTTTGCCCCCATTCACAGGCCGGGGTCACACATGCGAGAAATTTGCACAATTTCGTGTGAGTCTCTCGCATGAACACCCAGCACTGCCGCCGGCACTCGGACCGGAGCGTGCGGCTGCATGTATTTCTATGCTGCATGTATTTCTATGCAGCCGCACGCTCCAGTCTGAGTGCCGGCGGCAGTGCTGGGTGTTCATGCGAGAGACTCACATGAAATCGTGCAAATTTCTCGCATGTGTGACCCCGGCCTTATACTCACCCTCCAGCGTCTTCACATAGTACTTTACAGACACCACACTGGTCCCGCAGCACCATCTTCTACCCGTAGCTTCCAACATAATACCATACTATTATATATAATAACACCACATATTATAGTATGTTATTTATGTTATTAAATATCTTACCACATTTTTTGCTTCAAATCAGGGTGGATAAAAATCAATGATTTTTTTTAAAAAAATCAAAAAAATCGGATTTTTTTGATTTAAATCGGATTTTTTTGATTTAAATCGGATTTTTTTGATTTAAATTGGATTTTTTTCAATAAACTGCTTTTTGAGGAAAATATTTTACCATCCAAAGGTTCTTCCATCATGAGATAAAGCTGAGTTGTTTAACTCAGTACAATAAAGGCTGTATATGTGATATTGTAAATTTAAGATGAGAGGTACAATGGTGAGTAGGAAGATATAAACACCTGTCGCACAAAAAATCAGCACATCTGAATCCAAAAAGTGGTCTATCAAGCACAGTATATCAGATAATGTTGAAATAAATCAGTCAATTTAGTATCCGGACAGGAAAACAATATATATTCCCAAAGTGGGGTAATATATCATTCCATATAATATGTGGGATAATTAATCCATCATATCCTGCCTGGAGCATAAATGTGCCAAAGAGTAAGACAGATAGATCTGATATGGCATTAGAGAGAAGAGGGGGACAGAAAAAAGAAAGAAAATCCCCCCCACACATCTACCAGCTCCTGTGAGGTGCCATGTCAGCTGCGGAAAAAAGATGCTGGAAAGTGCTTACCCAAATTGGGGAAATGTAACGGACCAGGTACGTGCCCCGACGCACGTTTCGCTCCTTGAGCTTCCTCGGGGGCAGTGTGTCTTACTCTTTGGCACATTTATGCTCCAGGCAGGATATGATGGATTAATTATCCCACATATTATATGGAATGATATATTACCCCACTTTGGGAATATATATTGTTTTCCTGTCTGGATACTAAATTGACTGATTTATTTCAACATTATCTGATATACTGTGCTTGATAGACCACTTTTTGGATTCAGATGTGCTGATCTTTTGTGCGACAGGTGTTTATATCTTCCTACTCACCATTGTACCTGTCATCTTAAATTTACAATATTGTGAACATTTTAGTAATATTTGTTAAATAAAGTTTGTATCTTTTATATATATTATTGCCTCATGTCTCTATTTGGGCTGGAAGCTCTAATTCTTTGTGGTATATTAAATGATAGAGAGTTGCCCTGTTCCATTTTGGAACTATGTTTAAACATGTCACCCAGAGTTCTGGTTTAATCAAAAAAAGGCTGTATATGTGTAACATTCACAATGCCATGCTCTTCCAGAGGTTTCTGTAGGATTAGTGGGCAGTTTCTCTCCTATGTTATCACAGACGCTCGCTTTACTTACGCAGTTCTCAAAAGCGGAATTTGACTCCAGCCTCTTCTTCACGGCAAAAATGTTACAACATGAACAGAGTTGAGAAAAAGACCTTAATCCTATTGTTCTACAAACCTATGAATACAGAATCAACCCCTTCAGTGCCAAGTCCAAGAAGTTAGACAATGTTTCTGATTGTTTGGAGTAGAATAGATCTGCACAACACAAGAAGAATGTGAATCTAAGTGTGAGGAGGAGGAAGGGCAAGCAGACAAGAAAATGATCACGTGTGACTTCTCTCCTCCGTTACTAGGTGTTTGTAATAACAGAGGATGTAGTTTAGGCTCACAGAGCGGAGCCATTTTGTTGGGGACTGCCAGTGATACTGACAAGTAGGCTGTCACTGAGGACGACCGGCAGCATCTATTCTGTTAGTCCATGCTGCTCGCTGTATTATAAACTGAGCACAGATACGTGGAGAGTATCACACACTGGGATTATTCACAGCACATGACACACTGCATGTATCTAGATACAGGGCTGAGTGTAGTGTATCGCATTATGGGATTAGATACACCGGTCTGGGGCATATCGCACTTGATGAAATTAGATACACCAGTCTGGGGCGTATCGCACATGATGAAATTAGATATACCGGTCTGGTAGAAACTTTGATTTAAATCACTGATTTAAATCAAGCCTTACTGACTAGTGATTTAAATCGTGATTTAAATCGTGATTTAAATCAGTTTGATTTAAATCAAATCCACCCTGCTTCAAATATATTTTTCCCTATTTTCCACCTCTAAAACCTGGGTGCGTCTTATATTCCGGTGCGTCTTATAGTCCGAAAAATACGGTAACTATGCCTCCAGAGCTTATTTTACATGAAGGAGGAGTTACCAGTGTGATTTGTAATGGCCGCTCTCTGTTCTCACTGCAGAGCTGTGTGTGATTATACCTGACACATCTGCAGGTTCCTCTCAGCTTCAGTCTCACAGGCAGACAGGGTTGCAATATTGTTGCAATACAGCAGAGCTCAGAAAGCTGCAAAAAATGTGTTTGCAAGAAGACTGTGAATTTCTCCTGATCTGCGTTAGTTACCGTATATACTCAAGTATAAGCCGACCCGAGTATAAGCCGACCCCCTAATTTTGCCACAAAAAATTGGGAAAACTTATTGACTCGAGTATAAGCCTAGGATGGAAAATGCAGCAGCTACTGGTAAATTTCAAAAATAAAAATAGATGCCAATAAAAGCAAAATTAATTGAGACATCAGTCAGTTCAGTGTTTTTGAATATCCATATTTAATCAGGAGCCGCATATAATGCTCCATACAGTTCATGGTGGCCCCATAAGATGCTCCATGCAAAATACACCCCATGTAATGCTGCACAAAGGTTAATAATGGCCCTATAAGATGCCCCATATGCTGCTCCATAATGGTTATGACCCCATAAGATGCCCCATAGAATAGGCCCCATAAGATGCCCCATAGATTATGTCCCATATGCTGCTCCATAGATTATGCCCCCATTAGATGCTCCATATATTTTATGCCCCCATATGATGCTCCATAGATTATGCCGCCATATGATGCTCCATAGATTATGTACCCATATGCTGCTCATAGATTATCCGCCATATGATGCTCCATAGATTATGCCCCATAAGATGCTCAATAGATTATGCCCCATAAGATGCTCCATATATTTTATGCCCCATATGTTGCTCCATAGATAATGCCGCATATGATGCTCCATAGATTGTGCCCCATAAGATGCTCAATAGATTATGCCCCCATAAGTTGCTCCATATATTTTATGCCCCCATATGATGCTTCATAGATTATGCCCCGATAAAATGCTCAATAGATTATGCCCTCATAAGATGCTCCATATATTTTATGCCCCCATATGATGCTTCATAGATTATGCCCCATAAGATGCTCAATAGATTATGCCCTCATAAGATGCTCCATATATTTTATGCCCCCATATGATGCTTCATAGATTATGCCCCCATATGCTGCTGTTGCTGCTGCGAATAAAAAAAAAAAAAAAAAAGACATACTCACCTCTTGTCGCTGGGGGCCAGGTGCCGGTGTCCTGAGCAGACGGGGACCCCAGCGTGCTAATGGGGGCCAGGTGCCGGTGTCACCGCTGGCTCAGGCCCCCGGCACCTGCGATTTTCACCTGTCACCGTTCCACTGCCGCACGCCGCTGTCTTCCGGGTCCTCTGGCTGTGAATGTTCAGGCAGAGGGCGCGACGTGCACTAACTACATCATCGCGCCCTCTGACCTGAACGTCACAGCCGGAGGACGCGAGGACAGAGCGGTGTGCAGCGGTGGAACGGGGACAGGTGAATATCGCATGGCTCCCCCAGTCCTCCCTGTCATACTCTCCCCCTCCTGGCGCGTCACTGCAGCTCCTGCTTCTCCCATTGTCTCCGGCGCCGCGGCTCTTCCTTCCATCAGCGGTCACGTGGTAACGCTCATTAAAGTCATAAATATGTGCATATGCATTACTTTAATGAGCGATACCACGTGACCGCTGAACACAGACGCCAGAGACCATGGGAGAAGCATGGGGGCTGCAGAGACCGTGCCAGGAGGGGGTGAGTATATGTGACATCCGCGCTCAGCCTCCCCTGCCGACCCCCTGGTATATGACTCGAGTATAAGCCGAGAGGGGCACTTTCAGCCCTAAAGAATGGGCTGAAAATCTCGGCTTATACTCGAGTATATACGGTATTTGTCTTACACTGGTAACTCCCCCTTCATATAAAATAATCTCTGGAGGCTGTTTTTTTCTTGTTAACAAGATAATTCTGAGTCCTAACTATTATATAAGGTAATTTTTATTAGAAAAAAAGGACACATGGTGAGAACAGGACCAATAATAAATGTTATGCTAGTTTACAATAAACAATAGATCAGGGACAACAAGAAAAAGCAGAGCAGCAATCCACTATAGCTATCCAAAATTGTACAACCAATGAGTGGTGATATGCAATTAAGTATACCAATATTCTAGAGGGAAAAAGACATATTGCACGTTGCCTGCAAGAGTATAAAAATCAAAGCTTATGAAGAAAGTCACACAGGTGAAAAATTCCATAGGACTCAGTGCTAATCCTTCTCTGTGTGTTCATTCATATGATGCCTATTACTGCAATTGTAATAGCATTATGCCGAATAAGCCATTCATATTATGTCTAAGAAAAAGTGCAGCAGTGCAAAGACATTTCCACAATGATTATCCTGCTGGCAGCAGATAGTCTGCGTATAAAAGACAAATGTCAAAAGGTATAGCAGGATATCCACACTGGATAGAGTTGCTCAAAGACACATACCCATCATGGCGTAGTGAAGGGAGTGGACGCGGCTCTGCCGAACCCCAACGCGCGTTTCGCAGTATAAAAACACCGCTTCCTCGGGGGACAACGTGCAATATGTCTTTTTCCCTCTAGAATATTGGTATACTTAATTGCATATCACCACTCATTGGTTGTACAATTTTGGATAGCTATAGTGGATTGCTGCTCTGCTTTTTCTTGTTGTCCCTGATCTATTGTTTATTGTAAACTAGCATAACATTTATTATTGGTCCTGTTCTCACCATGTGTCCTTTTTTTACTAATAAAAATTACCTAATATAATAGTTAGGACTCGTTTTTCTCTTGCTAACAATATGTTTGTGTGAGTCGTCACTATTGAACGTTGGAGGCATTTTTTGCTTTTGGTACTTACCATGCACTATTTAATATAATGTATTTTTGGAGTATTTTTTTCAGGCAGAATTATCTTACAGATAACATCTTCCCCATAGTCTGGAAGCGCTCATTTACACATAAGAAAAACATGGATTTCTCTGGAATAAGACCTCAGATTGCAGATCAAGGTATCCTGTTATTCAGCTTCCTATGACCTACATGACAATATAGACGGCTTAGGAGGGTTAATACTACTAACAGATTCCCTTAAAAAAAAAAAATGAAGACTAAAAAAGGAAAAAACTGAGTACTCAGAAAAATAGCAAACACTGTCCACTTTTGACTATTTAAGTCCCATACAATTTTATTTGATGCAATATGTGACTTACTTGCTTTTAAAAAAACAAAAAACAAATACTATTTAACGCATGCAGCAAAAGAATATGCAAACTCAGGATGCACTGTTGTGTAGATTCTCAACATAGTCAAATCTAACATTTTTTTCTTACAGCCAATGAAAATCCAAAAAGTCATTATCTCAGTAAATTAGAATACTTTATAACACCAGCTTGAAAAATGATTTTAAAATCTGAAATGTTCCCCTACTGAAATGTATGTTCACTAAATGCACTCAATACTTGGTCGGGGCCCCTTTTGCATCAATTACTGCAGCAATGCAGCGTGGCATGGAGCCGATCAGCCTGTGGCACTGCTGAGGTGTTATGGAAGCCCAGGTTGCTTTGATAGCTCATCTGCATTGTTTGGTTTGGTGTCTCTTCCTCTTGACAATAAGGTCAGGTGACTTTGCTGGCCAATCGAGCACAGTGATACTGTTGTTTTTAAACCAGATATTGGTACTTTTTTTTTTGTCAGTGTGGACAGGTGCCAAGTCCTGCTGGAGAATGAAATTTCCATCTCCAAAAAGCTTGTCGGCAGAGGGAAGCATGGAGTGTGAAGCATGAAGTGCTCTAAAATTTCCTGGTAGACGTCTGCGCTGACTTTGGACTAGATAAAACAGTGGACCTACACCAGCAGATGACATGGCTCCCCAAACCATCACTGACTGTGGAAACTTCACACTAGACCTCAAGCAGCTTGGATTGTGTGCCTCTCTACTCTTCCTCCAGATTCTGGGAACTTGATTTGCAAATGAAATGCAAAATTTACTTTCATCTGAAAACAACACCTTGGACCACTGAGCAACAGTCCAGTTCTTTTTCTCCTTGGCCCAGGTTAGACTCTTCTGGCATTGTCTATTGGTCATGAGTGGCTTGACACAAGGCATGCGACACTTGTAGCCCATGTCCTGACTACGTCTGTGTGTGGTGGCTCTTGAAGCAATGACTCCAGCAGCAATTCACTCATTGTGAATCTCCCCAAATTTTTGAATGGCCTTTTTTTAACAATCCTTTCAAGGCTGCGGTTATCCCGGTTGCTTGTGCACCTTTTCCTACCACACTTTTCCACTTAACTTTCCATTAATATGCTTGGATACACTATTCTGTGAGCAGCCAGCTTCTTTAGAGATTACTTTTTGTAGCTTACCCTCCTTGTGGAGTGTGTCGTTGACTGTCTTCTGGACATCTGTCAAGTCAGCGGTCTTCCCCATGATTGTGTTGCTACTGATACAGACTTAGGAAGCCTTTGCAGGTATTTTTTGTTAATTATTCTAATTTACTGAAATAATGACTTTTGGGTTTTCTTTGACTGTAAGCCATAATCATCAACATTAACAGAAATAAACACGTGAAATAAATCACTCTGTTTGTAATGACTCTATATCATATGAGTTTCATTTTTTGTGTTGAAGAACGGAAATAAATTAACTTTTTGATGATATTGTAATTTAGTGAGAAGCACCTGTATGTTACTTATTTATATTGCACCATAAATTCCCCAGGGCTTTACTGACATAATCACTGTCTCCATTGGGGCTCATAAAATTCCCCTTTCAGTATGTCTTTGGAGTGTGGGATACAAGAAGAAAAGGTAGCACACTGTAGCGCTATAGCTTGCAAACACGAAATATGAAAAATATGAAAAATGAATTACATCATTACCTTAGAAATATGAAAAATTGAGAAGTCTTAGCGCATAAGATGGCCAAATTATGTGAGCCTGATAGCCACGTCAAGGCTCTTCTCGTATATCAGGTCCCTAACTAATGCCTATCCTCGCTTTAGAAAAGTCTGTCTGCATGGGAACCTATGAATCCTCTTTTCAGACTAAAATCTACATCTCTGTGGAGGGGTGATGAACCTGCTGTAATTAAAAGGCCTGTGACCACCAGGTGGAGTGCTCAGGCAGAAGGTAAATGAATACATATCAAAAAACTGACCGGCACATCCAAACTTAGATTCAGTGTGAACAGGTGCTAAACCTAGAGTCACCAACTCATATACATACAAGAAGAAAAGGTAGCACACTGTAGCGCTATAGCTTGCAAACACGAAATATGAAAAATATGAAAAATGAATTACATCATTACCTTAGAAATATGAAAAATTGAGAAGTCTTAGCGCATAAGATGGCCAAATTATGTGAGCCTGATAGCCACGTCAAGGCTCTTCTCGTATATCAGGTCCCTAACTAATGCCTATCCTCGCTTTAGAAAAGTCTGTCTGCATGGGAACCTATGAATCCTCTTTTCAGACTAAAATCTACATCTCTGTGGAGGGGTGATGAACCTGCTGTAATTAAAAGGCCTGTGACCACCAGGTGGAGTGCTCAGGCAGAAGGTAAATGAATACATATCAAAAAACTGACCGGCACATCCAAACTTAGATTCAGTGTGAACAGGTGCTAAACCTAGAGTCACCAACTCATATACATACAAGAAGAAAAGGTAGCACACTGTAGCGCTATAGCTTGCAAACACGAAATATGAAAAATATGAAAAATGAATTACATCATTACCTTAGAAATATGAAAAATTGAGAAGTCTTAGCGCATAAGATGGCCAAATTATGTGAGCCTGATAGCCACGTCAAGGCTCTTCTCGTATATCAGGTCCCTAACTAATGCCTATCCTCGCTTTAGAAAAGTCTGTCTGCATGGGAACCTATGAATCCTCTTTTCAGACTAAAATCTACATCTCTGTGGAGGGGTGATGAACCTGCTGTAATTAAAAGGCCTGTGACCGGTCAGTTTTTTGATATGTATTCATTTACCTTCTGCCTGAGCACTCCACCTGGTGGTCACAGGCCTTTTAATTACAGCAGGTTCATCACCCCTCCACAGAGATGTAGATTTTAGTCTGAAAAGAGGATTCATAGGTTCCCATGCAGACAGACTTTTCTAAAGCGAGGATAGGCATTAGTTAGGGACCTGATATACGAGAAGAGCCTTGACGTGGCTATCAGGCTCACATAATTTGGCCATCTTATGCGCTAAGACTTCTCAATTTTTCATATTTCTAAGGTAATGATGTAATTCATTTTTCATATTTTTCATATTTCGTGTTTGCAAGCTATAGCGCTACAGTGTGCTACCTTTTCTTCTTGTATGTATATGAGTTGGTGACTCTAGGTTTAGCACCTGTTCACACTGAATCTAAGTTTGGATGTGCCGGTCAGTTTTTTGATATATATTTGGAGTGTGGGAGACTCAAAGGAAACCCACGCAAACATGAGAAAAACATATAATCTCCTTACATAGGTTGTCCTTGGTGGAGTTTGAACCGAGGGCCCCCAAACTGTCCAACAGTATGACAAGTTTCCCACATACCAGATACATTAAGGTTAACTAAAAAGCTTCCTGGTCACAATTTTTTTTCTATAGGAGATGAAACAAAAGTAGAAAAGAGCTGAGAGCCAAAAGGTTTCACGACTGCAGACCTTACTTTGTAATAGTCCTGTTTTATAAAGCGTGCCTGTGAACTGTAATCTAGGTTTAGGACAGCTGAATTGCTGCTCATCCGAAGATTTTATTACATCTTAAAACCAAACTGAGGTTATTGTCTTCTTTTTCTTTACTGCTTTTGTAAAAATCTTAAGGATACATTTGAGAACCTGGGATGAAAGGTTGTAGTGAGGTGTGGTGTGTTTCATTACTAGGTGTTGACAGTTGTTTGTATGTTTTCTTTGTCGTAGGCTTGAAATCTGATTTTATAACATTGTGCTCTGAAATGAGACTTTTGTTGCTGTCATGTCTCTATAGAGTATGTAGTACAATATAAAGGTAGGCAATTTTTTTTCTTTCTTTAATACTGTGATTTCTCTGTCGATGAGAAAAAATTAATTCCTGTACCTAAAAGTGTTGC
This sequence comes from Oophaga sylvatica, assembly GCA_033576555.1. Classification (NCBI taxonomy): domain Eukaryota; kingdom Metazoa; phylum Chordata; class Amphibia; order Anura; family Dendrobatidae; genus Oophaga; species Oophaga sylvatica. The sequence continues at coordinate 166,362,129 of JARQOD010000002.1, forward strand.
TTGCATGTTGTTTATTTTCCTCAGATCTTGCTGCTTTGTTTATTTTTATCTCTTCTTGTATAGGGCACAGATTTGTAGCTAAAGTTTAGTAGCAGTCTCTAAGGGTATCTGGGGTGGTCTAAGACCGCTCCATCTCTTCGTTGGTTTAGGCTGCTGGTATTTCAAATGTTGGGTCCCCATGTTTGATGTGTTTTCAGGAGCTGAACCTGCACCTTACCTGGCAACTGCTGGCTGTTAACCACCTGTCCCAGTTCACTACTTAAGTGCCGCTGTCCAATTACAATGCCTGGGAGTTGGGAGAAGGGGACAAAAAAACAGAAGTATAAAAACTAATCACCTGGTCATGAAGGGGTTAAGGGCAAAAAGCCTGAGTCATAAAAATTAACTTTAAAGAGTAAAGTTGTTTTAATTTATTCACCCTTGCTTCCATAAAGTAATAGTACACCTAAAAATAAGAAACCATAGTATATCTTATCCTCTTGGCTTTCTGTTTGCAGTGAGTATTGCCCTCTTAACAGCTTGTTTGTGGTCCAAACTAAACATACTGCCAGGCTACTAGCAGAGGCAGCTTTGCCTCCTCAGCATGGGAAAATCAGAGGCCCGAAGTGATCCTGACAGTCTCAAACTGGCACTCACGGGCTCTAAAGCATAGACCCTGCAAGCGACCTGTGCTCATTGCCTACAGTGAAACTGCAGACTAGCTGATATCCTGATCAATGAGCTGCATACAATTGAGTGAAAACTCCTTTTCTGTTGTTGAAAACAAAGCAGTTTTTACATAGATTGTAAATTACAAAGTCTGTTTTTACCAGCATTTTGCAATTTTATCCATTAATGAAAATGAGACAACCCTGTTAAGTTCATTGGTCTCCTGGATCTGTATGAGAATGTGTTACACAGGCAATGCTTTGCTTTTTTTAGCCCAATGGCTAAATATTTTTCTAAATCAGATGGTTCGTTTTCTTTCAGAAGGCACAGATCTTCTTTCTTGGGTTAAATAGCTGATGACCTGAAAATAAAGGAGAGTGTGTGTATATATACAGGTGCTTCTCACAAAATTAGAATATCATCAAAAAGTTAATTTATTTAAATTTTTTAATACAAAAAAGTGAAACTCATATATTACACAGTCATTACAGAGTGATTTAAAGTTTTATTTTTGTTAATGTTGATGATTATGGCTTACAGCCAATGAAAACCCGAGTCATTATCTCAGTAAATTAGAATAATTAAGAAATAACACCTGCAAATAATTCCTAAGCATTTACAAAGGTCCCTTAGTCTGTATCAGCAGGCTCCACAATCATGGGGAAGACTGCTGACTTGACAGATGTCCAGAAGGCAGTCATTGACACACTCTACTAGGAAAGTAAATTTTGCATTTTATTTGGAAATTAAGGTCCCAAAGTCTGGAGTAAGAGTGGAAAGGCACACAACCCAAGATGCTTGAGGTCTAGTGTGAAGTTTCCACAATCGGTGATGGTTTGGGGACCCATGTCATCTGCTGGTGTAGGTCCACTGTGTTTAATCAAGACCAAAGTCACACACAGACTCTATATATGCTGTACGCACCACGCACACACACACACTCAGTATATGCCGTACGCACCACAGACACACTGTATACGCCGTACGCACCAACACACACACACACACACACACTCTGTATATGCTGTACACACACAGACACACACACACACACACTGTATACGCCGTACGCAGCCTCTTGCGCGATACCTCCAGCGGAACACTGTCGCGAACACGCCGCCGCCGGGATCAGCTGAATGATTCACTGACCGCCGCCATCTTTGTACAGGAGGAGCGCATGCGCAGTTTTAAAGAGAGAGTGGATAGGTGGGTGAGCACATGGGGGAGAGATAATGCTGCAAAGCCTGCCCCCATTGTGACATTACTGTCCTCCCAATGCGATAGCATCGGGCCTCCATCTAGTGTGTATTATTGTATGTATGTATTATTTGAAATATTTTTAATGGATTGTTGATCTGGAGGCTTATTGCCCACCAGAGCCCCATATTTGATATGACACGTTCTTCATGGAAGTGGGAAGAAGTACCGTACTTTAGCTGCACCCTTGTAAGCTGTGAGTACTCCTCCTTCCAGTATATGTGAGACCTTTGGTGTTTTTTTTTTTTGTTTGTTTGTTTTTATTTTTACATATTCCCTCCTGTCTCACTGAAGGCTTAACATGTGGTTCCATACCTTCAGATAAGTTGGGCAGTAATATGTCATATAAGGATCTGAGCTCTGGCTCATCTATTCTAGCCACAACATATCATTGCCTATTGCATATGTTCTTGGCAGCAAAACTCCTGTATGGACTTTGAAATTATTACATATACTCTCTTTTTCACATTAGTTTTTTTTTGTAAGAAAACCTCCTAATAAAGTATTCTTTATATTTCTTCCAACAGGCATCTTTCTGAAGAGGGATTTGAAGCTTGTAAAGGGTCCTCAGATAAACTGACTAGAAGTGCTATTATCCTCCTTGCTCTCAATGTAAGTATCCCTTTTTAATTTGCTTTTAGTAGTGCAGAGCTATTACCAGTGTAATATTTTTGTACTCCTAATACCAGGGTGGATTTGATTTAAATCAAACTGATTTAAATCACGATTTAAATCACGATTTAAATCACTAGTCAGTAAGGCTTGATTTAAATCAGTGATTTAAATCAAAGTTTCTACCAGACCGGTATATCTAATTTCATCATGTGCGATACGCCCCAGACTGGTGTATCTAATTTCATCAAGTGCGATATGCCCCAGACCGGTGTATCTAATCCCATAATGCGATACACTACACTCAGCCCTGTATCTAGATACATGCAGTGTGTCATGTGCTGTGAATAATCCCAGTGTGTGATACTCTCCACGTATCTGTGCTCAGTTTATAATACAGCGAGCAGCATGGACTAACAGAATAGATGCTGCCGGTCGTCCTCAGTGACAGCCTACTTGTCAGTATCACTGGCAGTCCCCAACAAAATGGCTCCGCTCTGTGAGCCTAAACTACATCCTCTGTTATTACAAACACCTAGTAACGGAGGAGAGAAGTCACACGTGATCATTTTCTTGTCTGCTTGCCCTTCCTCCTCCTCACACTTAGATTCACATTCTTCTTGTGTTGTGCAGATCTATTCCACTCCAAACAATCAGAAACATTGTCTAACTTCTTGGACTTGGCACTGAAGGGGTTGATTCTGTATTCATAGGTTTGTAGAACAATAGGATTAAGGTCTTTTTCTCAACTCTGTTCATGTTGTAACATTTTTGCCTTGAAGAAGAGGCTGGAGTCAAATTCCGCTTTTGAGAACTGCGTAAGTAAAGCGAGCGTCTGTGATAACATAGGAGAGAAACTGCCCACTAATCCTACAGAAACCTCTGGAAGAGCATGGCATTGTGAATGTTACACATATACAGCCTTTTTTTGATTAAACCAGAACTCTGGGTGACATGTTTAAACATAGTTCCAAAATGGAACAGGACAACTCTCTATCATTTAATATACCACAAAGAATTAGAGCTTCCAGCCCAAATAGAGACATGAGGCAATAATATATATAAAAGATACAAACTTTATTAACAAATATTACTAAAATGTTCACAATATTGTAAATTTAAGATGAGAGGTACAATGGTGAGTAGGAAGATATAAACACCTGTCGCACAAAAAATCAGCACATCTGAATCCAAAAAGTGGTCTATCAAGCACAGTATATCAGATAATGTTGAAATAAATCAGTCAATTTAGTATCCGGACAGGAAAACAATATATATTCCCAAAGTGGGGTAATATATCATTCCATATAATATGTGGGATAATTAATCCATCATATCCTGCCTGGAGCATAAATGTGCCAAAGAGTAAGACACACTGCCCCCCGAGGAAGCTCAAGGAGCGAAACGTGCGTCGGGGCACGTACCTGGTCCGTTACATTTCCCAATATGGGTAAGCACTTTCCAGCATCTTTTTCCGCAGCTGACATGGCACCTCACAGGAGCTGGTAGATGTGTGGGGGGGATTTTCTTTCTTTTTCTGTCCCCCTCTTCTCTCTAATGCCATATCAGATCTATCTGTCTTACTCTTTGGCACATTTATGCTCCAGGCAGGATATGATGGATTAATTATCCCACATATTATATGGAATGATATATTACCCCACTTTGGGAATATATATTGTTTTCCTGTCCGGATACTAAATTGACTGATTTATTTCAACATTATCTGATATACTGTGCTTGATAGACCACTTTTTGGATTCAGATGTGCTGATTTTTTGTGCGACAGGTGTTTATATCTTCCTACTCACCATTGTACCTCTCATCTTAAATTTACAATATCACATATACAGCCTTTATTGTACTGAGTTAAACAACTCAGCTTTATCTCATGATGGAAGAACCTTTGGATGGTAAAATATTTTCCTCAAAAAGCAGTTTATTGAAAAAAATCCGATTTAAATCAAAAAAATCCGATTTAAATCAAAAAAATCCGATTTAAATCAAAAAAATCCGATTTTTTTTGATTTTTTTAAAAAAATCATTGATTTTTATCCACCCTGCCTAATACGGTTCTACAATAAATGGATGCAGTGATGCAGTATTTTGGCAGTATGTGTTGTGTGTGTTCCTATTCCTTGTCTGCATATGTGTCAGTTATCAATATTCACCTGTTTTCCTTCCATCAAAAACCTATTGTCACGATCCATTTTTGGGTTTGTGGCAGCTGTGGTTCCACTCAATTAAAACTTTTTTTCTATTTGGACCATCGGGTGTTAGTCAGTCCCCCCCCCCGACAATCTGATGTCACTGCATTTCTGCTGGGTCAGCTGATGCAGGTGATGACAACTCACACCATCCTTTAAAAGGTCACCTGATGCATCAGCTGACTGTTGGTGATACAGATCCTATCTGTATCACCAACCTAGCAGGAGCAGCTCTCTGGTGTCAGCCACGTCTGGTGTTTGGAGTCCAGTTGCTGTTGTTATTCTTCTATGCGGTGCTTTGCAGCAGAGAAAGCTAAGTTATTATTTCTCTATTGGGATTGTATTCTCCGCACACACACATTGTGTTATTTGTTAATTTGCTTTGTGATGCAGTTTGCTTTATTACCTGTCGTTTATTTTCCTGTGGTTTCGACTACTGTTAACCTCTTGGGTGGGGGTTGGGGGTTTAGCTCAGGGCTAAACAGGAGATGGGGACAGGTTGATGACTTGGGCCTCCCTATCATCAAGGGTACCCCCAAGTAAAGGAAAGACATGGCTCCCCCTAGTCTGAGGGGCAGTTCAGGGACCCAGGTTCCTCATCGACTGTTTTCCTTTCCAATTGCTCCTCATAACACCTATTACCCTGTAATGTATGGCCTAGTTTCAGTAGGCATTTTTACACTTAGTCCACATGTTGACTTTTTCCCGCTAAAGAACTGATGCAAATCTACCCTACGCAATCCTTTTCTCACAACACGGTGAGCACGCTGCATTTTTTACATTTTTATTACCCTTAATAATGTATGTGTTGCCTGATCCAACAGAGTGAGTTTATATATAGTTATTGAGGTCTTTGGCTCTCAAACGACCTATCCAACGCAAATCCGGCTCTTTCATTATCGGCATTTTTTTTTGTGCCAACATTGCCCCTTAATACTATTTTATTTGGGTAACAAAAAAAAAAATTTTTTTGTTCGTTTTTTTTTTTTTTTTATTGGCTTGGGTCATATATCACTATTCTGAACTCAATCAAGTGATTTAGGTTGATTAAGGATGAGCCTGAGTTTATAAGTGGATACACATATGCTGGGGATTTGTCTTGGTACTGCAAAAAACTTTTAGGCTAGGGCTACGCAGTGACATGATCAGACATCAGCAATTCTCAGAAAAGTTGCAAAACCAAAACAAAAGTTGCAATAAGAAATGTCAAAATGTTGTATCTACCCCAGAATGGTGTTAATAAAACGTCAGCTTGTCACGTATAAAATAAGCCTTTACACTGCTCCATTTACCCAAAAATGGAAATGTTACATGTTTTGGAAAATGGCAACACAAGCAAAATTGTCATTTTTATAACTTTTCACCACTTAAAAAATAATAAAAAACCAAACCAAAAAACTATACATTTTTGCAATTCCCATAATCGTACTGACCCAGAAAATGATATTTGCAGATCATCATTTGCATAATAAATAGTGTTAAAACAAAGCCCAAAAAACAGCCCATAGCAGGGGCACATTTTGATTATCTCAGCATAGCAAAAAATTTTTAAACACATCCAATTGTGGAACTTATTATTGTTCAAAGATCTATTGAGTAAAATGTGAAATAAAATAAACTTTGTGGGGAAAACCTCTGAAAATAAATAATAAAAATGACTATAGAAAACTTTTGTTATTTATAGATGTTGACGAAATTGCATATTTGCTACTCATGAGCCACTTTTTCACCTCCTCCTGCTTCTTGTACTCACCATCCACTTTGAAAATAACTGCTCAAATCCATTTTGGCCAAATCAGGATGAACTGCTAGCACAGTGAGGTGTCAGGCTAATCCTATTGTCCTAGATGGAAAGGAGAGGGGAAAGGATAAAGGTACTGTCACATTAAGCGAGATCGCTAATGCGTCACCGATTTTATGACGCAGTAGCGATCTCGTTAGCGACGCAGCTGTGTGTGACATGTAGCAGTGATGTGGCCCCTGCTGAGATGTCGCTGATCGCTCATGAACGTTCTGAGCCGTTTTTTGGTCGTTGGTGTCCCGCTGGTGAGTCCTGAATCGCTGAGTGTGACACCCTTTATGAACGACTTTACCAGCGTCGCAGGTGGGACTAGGTTTTCCCAACGACCGCAGAGGTCGTTATACAGATCGCTGATCTCTGATGAGATCTTTGTGTTTGGAATCTAACTAGCGAACACATAGCGATCGCACTAGCGATCTCGCCAGGTCGTGTCGTTGTGATCGCTGGTGCGATCGCTAAGGCCTCTTTCACACATCCATTTTTTGACTATAGGCGCGATCCGGCATGTTGTTAAAAAACGGATCCGGTACCGGATGCGTTTTTTTTAGCATTGACTTTCATTAGCGCCGGATCGCGCCTGATGTTGCGTTGCATCCGTTTTTGTCCGGATCCGGCGGAAATGTACATTCCGGCGGCCGGACAAAACGGTGACTGCAACGTTTTTTTGTTTTTCCGGAGCCGCCTGATAGTGCCTGAAGCGGCGCATCAGGCGTCCGGAAATAATAGAAGTCTATGGAACCGGACCAGTCTTTTGTGCAATCCGTCAAAAGACTGATCCGGATTCTGTAAATCAGGGACTACTACTACTCTTACTCCTCCTCCTGCTACTCCTCCTACTACTCCTCCTCCTACTACTCCTACTCGGTCCGGACATGCGTACCTGCATTTTCCGGCTGCAAAACTTATTTTTCCGGGTTCAAAAGTTCAGGTCGGATCCGGCAAAAAAACTGATCCATTGCATCAGTTTTTTCATTTCAGTGCCGGATCCGTCCCTTCAGGTATTCGACGGATTATGCCTGACACAAAAAAACGGATGTGTGAAAGAGGCCTAAGTGTGACAGTGCCTTAAGTAAGGAGCTCTCTGCACAGTGAGAGGCAGGACCTGGCAGACAGTCAGATGGAACTGCAGGTTCAAGCAACTATTTTAACGAAGTCCATTGCTGGATTCATAGCTACACTGCTCGGTACCGCTAAATAATGTCTTTCATTCTGCTGCTTCTCCGTTGCCAAACAAGAAGACCAGAAATCCCTTGTGTTCTTCCACGGTGTATAGGGAACAACATAGCAGTTAGTCTCCACTAACTCCATAAATCAGGTTATCTGTGTTTATCCCTTGTGTGGTTGTCAGCCACACAAGTTCTATGCTGGTGGCTTATTTTAGCTGAATAACATATTGCATTTTATAATCAGCAAGTCATTTTGAGTGGTCATAGCCTATTGTTTTTACTTATTTTTTATGTCAGTTTTTCTATTGTTTGTCAATAAAGTTTATACATGTTTTGCATTTTTGGTGTACTGTGCATACTTTACAGTAGTGCATAGCAATTCGGCAGTGACAACCAAAGAGGTCTGTTGGAGACCTCTGGTTGTCATGCCAACCCATCGGCAACACGCGGTCATGTGACACGGGCGCCGATGGGCGGATTTCCGGCGTGCTTGCTGGAAGAGCGTGTTAAATGCTGCTGTCAAAGTTTGACAGCGGCATTTAACTATATAAAAACCAAAAGGAGAGTAATCACCTGCGCTAGTATGCCAATGAGTACACCCCCAACCAAGAAGAAAGGGTTATTTTAGCAATGTAGGTACCTGGATTGCAGAATAGGAGATGCCAAAAACTATGTGGATATGGTGTAGAAAGAATAGCTGCCACTGAAGGAAAAATTGAAACGATTATATATGTTAGCTAGTAATCCATTAATTAGTATACAAGGCACTTTTAATGATGGCAAATTAGTATTGCATATATATTAAATACTTCAATAAAAGGTGGAATGTGACCTTGCACTTTAGTTCTTTTGTTAATAGATTTATATTAGGTGGCAGGTTAATATATAAATAAATCGACACTTACTTGATTAGCGTTGGTGATATAGTAGAGAATGGATACTTAGTTAGTTTTCTTGTGCCTTAAGATGAAGTACGAGCTGTGCAAGGCATAAAGAATATAGCGCTGGACACTGCGAACGATGCTGACAGGTATATGGCGATAGAGATGTATAGCCTGTGAGCCTGCCGAGGTACGAGCTGTGCTAGGCACAGAGAATGCAGGCTGAGCACTGTGAACGGTGCTGACAGGTATACGACGATGAAGATGAATAGCCTGTGAGCCTGCCGCCTGAGATAATGCTTGTAGGAAGCCGTTCGCCGGGTGCTGGAAAGCCACACCTGTCTCACATGCTCCGGCCGGAAGCGATGTAGAGAACGCGATGTGGAGGGGAGGAGAGGGCAAAGCGATGTGACGTCACAATGCTGTGGACGGAGCGGTACAAGGGACAAAAAGTAACCGACGCGTTTCGAAGAGCGTCTCTCCTCTTCATCCTCTTCTTTATGCCCCCAGTGTTCTGTATTCCGGATCCTTCTTGGTGGTAAGTGCCTGTGCACTGTATATTGGCATTTAACTAGTTAACAGTCACGGGTGGATCCCGTTTCCACCTGCAGCTATTAGAGGCACATGTCCGCTGTTCAAAACAGCGGATATGTGCCGGAAAAGATGTGGGCTCAGCGCCAGAGCCCACATCAAAGGGAGGGAGGCAGACATCTTCGTACTATTACGCCAGATGTTGGAAAGGGGTTAAGCAGCAGAGGTAACAGGCTTTAAAATTAACAGTGATATAGATGTGGGAACAGAACAGAGCCTACTACATAGATATGGGAACAGAAACAGTCTGCTGTATGGTTAAGGGAGCATAACCAAGCTCTCTCCATAGGTCTGAACAGAAACAAGCTTACTACATAGAAAGAATCAGGGAACAGAAAGAAGGTTACTGTATGGATATATGCGAACAGAACAGCATTTTCTACATCGATATATAAACAGAACTATGCTTACTGCTTGAATACATACCAGAACCTAGTATATAAATATATACATACAATCTGATGATAAATGGGCTACTGAAACAAACCATACATAGACAAGGCAAGAGAACCTGGATCTGAGGAAATGCTACTATAACAGCAGACCAAATGAGAGAGGATATATGAAGCGTATGAGGAAACTCTGGTTTGATACAAGACCTGCATGTCCACTGACTGAGAAACAATTAGTCACCCAACTTTTCAATATCCTGAAGAGAAAGCTATTATCACAACTTGAGATGGATCAACTGCACTGCAGATCCACACCACATGAAGACATGGAAGAACAACATGACCAACCCTCTGAAAATCCTGATCCAATCCTGCAACTAGAGAGTAGAACATACAGAAGATAAACTAAAGATGGTATTTAGATAAACTAAATACCATCAATACCAGAGATCGACTGCCAAGGCTCAGCAAAGACCACCAGACAGTATGCTGGAAGATGCCAATAGAGCACTTGCATCAATATCTACCACCATAACTCAAACTAATAAACTGATCTATGCTACTGCCTCTGCAATCATGGAAATGCTTGGCTATACAACCAGCAAGAACAACAGAAGTATGTGCCCCCCTTGGAAAAGAAGACTGGAGACAAAGATCAAGGTAACACGAAGGGAAGTCAGCCAACTAACAGAAATACAGAAGGGTGTAAAGATCAAGCATAAGACCAAGCTGGACAAGTATAAAGGCCTGACCCCAACTGAAGCCCTAGAATGCTAAACAAAGACTCACAGCACTCGCTGCAAGACTAGGGAGATACACTACAGAAGCTGAGGCCAAGAAGATAAATGCCCTGTTATCCAAAGAACCATCCAAGGTGTACTCCCAACTACAGAGTAACAGCACAAAGGCAGCAACTCCACCAATAGCAGAGACTGAACAATACTGGAGGAACATATGGGAGAAGGAAAAAAAAACACACAACACCAGTGCAATGTGGCTGCAAGATCTGAGAATGAAACACAGCAACCACTTAGAGCAAGAACCAGTCAACATTGTAGAAGCAGACATCCAACAGTGGGTTAAGAACATGAAGAGCTGGACATCACGTGGCCCAGACATGATCCACACTTACTGGCTAAAGAAATTAACAGACGTACATGAATGCATGGCAGAGCAGATGAACCAACTGCTAGAAGCAGGCCACCACCCAGCTTGGCTAACACAAGGAAGAACAGTGCTGTTCATGAAGGATCCTTACAAAGGAACAGTTCCATTCAACTATTGCCCAATAACCTGCCTTACAACAAAATGGAAACTCATTTCAGGCATCATAGCCACCAAGCTACAGAACCATATGAACCAGTACATGAATCCAGCTCGGAAAGGAATTAGGACCAACACCAGAGGCTCTAAGCACTAGCTCCTAGTAGATAGAGCAGTCGCTCAAGACTCAAGATCCAGGCAGACCAATCTCAGAACAGCCTGGATTGACTACAGGAAAGCTTATCACTCAATGCCACACACATGGATCTGTGAATGCTTGGCTCTCTGCAATGTCAACAGGAAATTAGAAGCTCAGTGGGTATATGGCTATGGAAAACAACATTGGAAGTGATCAAAAAAGAGAATAGAAAACACTGGCGCTATACCTGTTATGAAAGTGAATATAAAAAACCAAATGATAAATTCAATAAACCAGTGTCTTGGAAGCTGCAGATGGTTAGGAAGTGGGCTCCGTGTTAACCCACCAGACTGAGTATAATTAAATAATAAATGAAACCCCGGCTAAACCTAAGAGCACTTAAAGGACGATGATAAATCTAGAAAATTATAAGGTATAATGGAAGATGCTGAACTCACTGTAATTGCTGGGTTCAAGGGAGAGAGAAAATCCTATGAGTAATGTTCCTTCCAGATATATATTATGTTGATATGTTGATAGAGAATGTGCACAAGGTCTAGATAGGGCAAAAAAATATACAATAAGCAAAATGAAAAAATGGTGAGTTGGAGGTTTGCAAGATTATAAATCAAAATAAATAACTGAAATTTTCTTGTACTTACAGACGTATAAGAATATTATATTGCGTTGAGTAGCAAATTCAAAAACAATACAGGACCAGATGTATTTATAGATCCAAAAAATAGGTTCTAGATGTATTCCTGCTCAAAGCCTGTTTACTAAGAGAAGGATATTGAATAATTATATGTAAATATAAATAATGTGCATAAAGATCACATGTGGCTACTATACTTACAGACCGTGTGGATAATGAAATATGCTGTAGAAGGAGCCAAAATGCTGGATGGCATTGTATATTGAAATGAAATAAAGTTGCGAGTGTGTCTCACATTTAGCAATACTGCCACAGCCTCAAAGGTTTGCTATAATACATAGTATTGATGTTTGCGCAGAAGATCCACTAGAAAATGCTTTATAAGCTTTCTATATCGTGATACTCACTAGATGTACTTGACTCAGATGTACTGCGGGGGTTAGCGTCGTATGACAGGTAAGTAGTGAGTGTGTCTCACGATTGATAATATCACCGCAGCTGGAGAGTTTGCTGAGATAAATAGTATTGTAAGCACAAGAAATCTGCTCGGGAAATACTATAACTCGTAAATGGTATCACTGGTGCAGATAGATGGAGAGAGACTCGCCGTAATGCTCACTAAGAGAGAGCGTTTGTAGAAAGAAAAGTCGACATTTAGTCGACATAGTACATTCAATACAGGCGAAGCAGATCTGTGACGTCACCACACTATTCCGCCCCTTAGCTGTCGCTAACTCATGCGTTGCTTCCGGCCGGAGCACGCCGGGTGTGTGTCGACTTTTCTTTCTACAAACGCTCTCTCTTAGTGAGCATTACGGCGAGTCTCTCATCTCCTATCTATCTGCACGCAGTGAGTACCATGTCAGCGAAAGTTTATTAGGTTATTCCTGAGCAGATTTCTTGTGCTTACAATACTATTTATCTCAGCAAACTCTCCAGCTGCGGTGATATTATCAATCGTGAGACACACTCACTACTTACCTGTCATACGACGCTAACCCCCGCAGTACATCTGAGTCAAGTACATCTAGTGAGTATCACGATATAGAAAGCTTATAAAGCATTTTCTAGTGGATCTTCTGCGCAAACATCAATACTATGTATTATAGCAAACCTTTGAGGCTGTGGCAGTATTGCTAAATGTGAGACACACTCGCAACTTTATTTCATTTCAATATACAATGCCATCCAGCATTTTGGCTCCTTCTACAGCATATTTCATTATCCACACGGTCTGTAAGTATAGTAGCCACATGTGATCTTTATGCACATTATTTATATTTACATATAATTATTCAATATCCTTCTCTTAGTAAACAGGCTTTGAGCAGGAATACATCTAGAACCTATTTTTTGGATCTATAAATACATCTGGTCCTGTATTGTTTTTGAATTTGCTACTCAACGCAATATAATATTCTTATACGTCTGTAAGTACAAGAAAATTTCAGTTATTTATTTTGATTTATAATCTTGCAAACCTCCAACTCACCATTTTTTCATTTTGCTTATTGTATATTTTTTTGCCCTATCCAGACCTTGTGCACATTCTCTATCAACATATCAACATAATATATATCTGGAAGGAACATTACTCATAGGATTTTCTCTCTCCCTTGAACCCAGCAATTACAGTGAGTTCAGCATCTTCCATTATACCTTATAATTTTCTAGATTTATCATCGTCCTTTAAGTGCTCTTAGGTTTAGCGCGGGGTTTCATTTATTATTTAACATTGGAAGTGAACTCAAGACTGCAAGCACAAGTGACCATCAAATGTGGCATATATCACTGTCCCCATTGCTGTTCTGCACAGGCTTGAACCCCTCAGTCAGATAAGTACAGAGTCTGGCTATGGATACAAGTTCAAGAGTGGAAGCACCATCAGCCACCTCCTCTACATGGATAACATTAAGTTGTATGCGAAAAACGAATGAGACATCAATTCACTCATCTACCTGACAAGGATCTACAGCGAAGACATCGGGATATCCTTCGACTGGAGAGGAGCGGCCGGTTGGCAATAAAGAGAGGCAAGGTAGTCGAGATTGATGGAGTGGAATTACCAGCAGGACACATAGCAGATATACAGACATGCTACAAGTATCTCGGCATCCCACAGGGATGCGGTAACCATGATGAGGAGGCAAGGAAAGCAGCAACATCCAAATACCATCAAGGGGTAGGACAGGTCCTGAAGAGCCAGCTCAATGGGAAGAATAAAATCTGCGCCATCAATATATATGCCCTGCCAGTTATCAGATACACTGCTGGTATTGTTTGCTGGCCAAAAGAAGAGATGGAAGCTGCAGATGTGAAGACACGAAAGCTCCTCACAATGCATGGAGGTCTCCACCTTAAGGTTAGCACCCAACAGAAAGGAGGGTGGTTGAGCCTTGATAAGTATCCAAACCACCATCATGGATGAAACAAGAAGTATCGAGGAATACATCAGAAAAATGGCACCAAAAGATGAGATGCTGAGAGAATGCCTAAGGCAGCAAGAACAGATCTGGAAGGAAGAACAGGAACATGAAGCGTCATGGCAAGACAAGCTGCTGCATGGGATGTACCATCGACATATAATGGAGGTGGCTGACATGGAGAAATCGTAACAATGGCTGGAGAAAGCTGGATTTTGAGACAGCACAGAGGCACTAATCATAGCGGCACAAGAGCAAGAACTAAGTACCAGATCCATTTGAAGCAGGAATCTACCACACAAGACAAGACCCAAGGTGCAGACTATGCAAAGAAACCTCAGAAACCGTTCAACACATAGTGGCAGGATGCAACATGGAAGCAGGAACAACGTATACCGAACGCCACAACCAATTAGCGGGAATTGTATACAGGAACATCTGCACAGGATATGGGCTAAGTCCCCCTAAGGCCAGGTGGGAGACCCCAGAGACAGTGGTGGAGAATGAAAGGGCTAAAATCCTGTGGGACTTCAAGATCCAGACCGATAAGCAGGTGTTGGCTAACCAACCAGACAGTGTCATAGACGACAAGATCAGAAGACTGCAATGATAATAGATGTGGCAATGCCAAGTGACCGCAACATCAGAAACAAGGAATATGAGAAGCTGGAGAAATACCAGGGCCTCAAAGGAGAACTGGAGAAGATGTGGAAGGTGAAGGCAGCAGTGATTCCAGTGGTGATAGGAGCACTTGGAGCAGTGACCCCTAAGTTGAAAGAATGGCTACAACAGATCTCAGGAACAACATCTGAGCTCTCTGTCCAGAAAAGCGCAATGCTGGGAACAACGAAGATCCCGCGCAGAACCCTCAAACTCCCATTCCTCTGGTAGAGGACCCAAGAATGAGGAAGGACAAAAAAAAAGACCACCAATGGGGGGATGAGGAGGAAGTGTGTGTGTATGTATATATATATTATATATGTATATATATATATATATATATATATATAATATATATTACAGCACCAAGCTTACTGCAGCGATAAGGGAACAGAACCGAGCTTGATAAACAAATACAGGAACGGCACATGATGTCGGTATTAAAAAATATGTGGCTCGGAAATAGCAGTTTTGCCTAATTCATAAACCAGGATGTTATGTTGACAAAAACTGAACACTATCCAGAAGTTACACAGCATTTGCACACCACCTTTAAAAAATAAATAAATAAATAAATTAGAAATATATTCTGATGTTAGAATCCTATTAGTATTTGTCTGTTTTCACTCTCATTGCTCATCACATCACCGCTCCCTATGCAGCTTTCTCATCTGATTTTCTCAGTTTATTCAATGAGCAAAGCAGAAGAGAAAGGGGTTGGCACATGATTGACTCTATACAAATTTATGTATAGAGTGGTAATCTGATGAGCGCAGAGAGTGTGAAAACATCTGAATGCTAATAGGACACCTCCTTAACCCCTTTCTACCATATGACATACTATCCCGTCCATGTGATCTGGGCCTTGAGTCCCAGGGATGGGATAGTACGTGAGCGCGGCTGGATGTCATCTGATTTTCACAGCTGACACCCGGCACTAAGTGCCAGGAGCGGTCACGTACTGCTCCCGGGACTTTAACCCACGGCACACTGCGATCAAACATGATCGCAGTGTTCCGGCGGCTGCCGAGGGGCTGCTTTTGGATTGGAGACCCCGCAGCATGCTGCGGGGTCCTGATCGCTGCCATGGAGACCCGATGTCATCACGGCGACATCCGGGTCTCCAGGCCTGAGGGACTTCCTGTCATGCACATTGATGACCAGGAAGTCTCAGATCAGTGCTATAGTAGCATGTGGACAAGGAAGAGACACATAGAACTTGATTACACCGCACAACTTCAGGTATAGAGGAAGTAAAGTTTACTAAAGTAATAAAGTAAAGAAACACAGTACATAAATCAAACATGACTATGCCAGGCTCCCGATTCCACACCTCCCAGAAGGGTACCACCCAGAGAACCCCAAGGCACCAACGGATCACCGCGGCACACATAGGTGGGACATTAGGACACAGGCATGACATCAGGGTACACGAGGTCATCAGGATCAAGGACTCAGAAACACGGAATCAGGAATACGGACAGTACATCAGGAACTCGGACCGGACATCAGGAACAGAGACTGGATCTCAGGAACATGGACCGGACATCAGGAACATGGAATCAGGAACACGGACCGGACATCAGGAACACGGACCGGACATCAGGAACACGGACAGGACATCAGGAACATGGACTGGACATCAGGAACATGGAGTGGATCACAAGACCAACACTGGCATCGGACTCCGGACATCTGGCAACGATCGGCAGGCTCCGGGAATCAGGCAGGGAAGGATCGGATCCGGACATCTGGAAGCGATCTAAAAAGGAAACCAAGCGGTCTGGTGCAAGCCCCGCCAGGCTCAACTGGAGCCGGCCGGGGATTGCACCAAAAACAAGCTGAGCACAGAGTAACAGAAACACAGCACACCCACAGCGGACTCCTTCTTCCAAGATGAACCCAGGTTGTATCAAAGGAAGTCAGTTAGCAAAAGATCACAGTCACTGGGCACATTGTTCAGAACACAGAAGGACTTCAGGAACATAACACAGCAGACAGTTCAGACAGTCAGGTACAGGACAGTTACAGGATCAAGGATTCAAGCCTGGAATTACCGCCTCCAGGATAGGCGAGCCTGGAATTACCGCCTCCAGGACAGGCGCAGGGACGGGTACAGGATCAGGGATTCAAGCCTAGAATTACCGCCTCCAGGATAGGCGCAGGGACGGGTACAGGATTAGGGGTTCAAGCCTAGAATTACCGCCTCCAGGATAGGCGCAGGGACAGGTACAGGAACACACATGGCAAGATTCAGACGCTATGTGAGTAGCTAAGGCCCCGCCCATAGGGCAGGGAGCCTTTATATAGGAGCTGCCCCATAGCAATCGGCTGAGGACAGCATTTCAAGTACACACACTAACCCTGATAAAAGCAGGGTAGGTGTGGCCACGCATGCCCTTAGCAATCAGAAACCATTACACACAATCAGTGAAGGAACTGAGGCTTAGGGCACCTGGCAGCGGCTGCACGCCCAGACAAACGTGGAAAGTCATGCACCAGCTGCAAATGACCTCACAACCCGTGGACAGCCTCCACAGCGGCAACCAGGGACCGCACATGTGGATGGTCATGCAGCAAAGCAAAGACCTAACACCACATGAACAGCTACGTAGCAGAGCAGGGAACTGAGCAGTCTCCCTACAGGTAACAGCCAACAGTATCCAAGCTCAATTAGGGGGAAAGGAACAAAGGGTTAAAGCAAAAACATGCAAACAGAACAGTATGACACAATGCTTTTCTATAGGGCTGCAAAAACTGGCTGAAAAAAAATTCGTCGGAGCGCCGTAAGCCTGTGAGGGCTGTATTTACGGCCGTGAAAAAATATCGAGCTTGCTATCGAGCTAGCATTTATATCAGTGGGGCCGCAAAAACAATGGAAGTTTGTTTTTGCGGTGCACCGTGACTTCCAGTTTTGTGGAACGCCGTTTTTCTTTCCGAATTCTTTTTCCATAGTATTGGAAACTCGAAAAACGGGATGCAAAAATCCCGGTAAGTGTAAAAGAAGCCTAAGAATTAAATAAAAATTTTTTTTAAATAATTGTAAAAATATTTTAAAAAATAAAAAAAATCAATATTTATTCCAGCAATAAATAAATATTTTAATTTAAAAAAAATCTAAACAGTAAAAGTACACATATTTGGTATCGCCGCGTCTATAACAACCCGCCCTATTAAACTGTCCCATTAGTTAACCCCTTTAGTGAACACCATGAAAAAAAAATAAGGCAAAAAACAATGCTTTATCATCATACCGCCGAGCAAAAAGTGGAATAACACTCGATCAAAAAACGAATGTAAATAAACGTGGTACCGCTGAAAACGTCATCTTATCCCGCAAAAAATGAGCCGCCATACAACGCCATCAGCGAAAAAATAAAAAAATTATAGTCAGAATGAAGCGATGCAAAAATAATTTTTTTCTATAAAATGAGCCGCCATACAACGCCATCAGCGAAAAAATAAAAAATTTATAGTCAGAATGAAGCGATGCATTATTGTATAAAGGCGCTAAAACATTAAAAAATGCTATAAATGAGGTATTGCTGTAATCGTACAGACCCGTAGAATAAAACTGCCTTATCAATTTTTCCACACGCGGAACAGTGGTTAAACGCCCCCCCCCCCAAAAGAAATTAATGAATTGCTGGTTTTTGTTCACTCTGCCTCCCAAAAATGGGAATAAAAAGCGATCAAAAAATGTCATGTGCCCGAAAATGGTACCAATAAAAACGTCAACTCGTCCCGCAAAAAAACAAGGCCTCACATGACTCAAAAATATGGAAAAATTATAGCTCTCAAAATATGGTGATTCAAAAACTATTTTTTGCAATAAAAAGTGTCTTTTAGTGTGTGACAACTGCCAAACATAAAAACCCGCTATAAATAGTAAATCAAACCCCCCTTTATCCCCCCCCCTTAGGGAAAAATAATAAAATAAAAAAAATTATTTATTTCCATTTTCCCATTAGGGTTTTGGTTAGGGTTGGGGTTAAAGTTACGGTTGGGGCTAAAGTTACGGTTGGGGCTAAAGTTACGGTTGGGGCTAAAGTTAGGGTTGGGGCTAAAGTTAGGATTAATGTTGGGGTTAGGGTTGCGATTAGTGTTAGGGTTGCGATTAGTGTTAGGGTTGCGACTAGTGTTAGGGTTGCGACTAGTATTAGGGGTGTGTTAGGGTTGAGGTTAGGGTTAGGGGTGTGTTGGGGTTAGGATTGAAGTTGAATTGGGGGATTTCCACTGTTTAGGCACATGGCGTCCAATCTCAATTTCAGCCAATTTTAGTTTGAAAATGTCAAATGGCTCTCCTTCCCTTCCGAGCTCTGCCGTGCGCCCAAACAGTGGTTCCCCCCCCCACATATGGGGTATCAGCGTACTCAGGACAAATTGGACAACTTTTGGGGTCCAATTTCTCCTCTTATCCTTGGGAAAATAAAGAATTAGGGACTAGATCACGTTTGTGGAAAAATGTTGTTTTTTTACGACTCTACGTTATAAACTTGTGTGAAGCACTTGGGGGTTTAAAGTGCTCACCACACATCTAGATACGTTCCTTAGGGGGTCTAGTTTCCAAAATGGTGTAACTTGTGGGGGTTTTCCACTGTTTAGGCACATCAGGGGCTCTCCAAACGCGATATGGTGTCCAATCTCAATTCCAGCCAGTTTTGGTTTGAAAAAGTCAAACGGAGCACCTTCCCTTCCGAACCCTGCCGTGCGCCCAAACAGTGGTTTTCCCCCACATATGGGGTATCTGCGTACTCAGCAGAAATTGCACAACAACTTTTTCTGTCAATTTTCTCCTTTTACCCTTGTGAAAATAAAGAAATTGTAAAAGATAATTTTTGTGACTACAAAGTTAAATGTTCATTTTTCTTCCATATTCCAAAAATTCCTGTGAAGCACCTGAAGGGTTATTAAACTTCTTGAGTGTGGTTTTGAGTACCTTGAGGGGTGCAGTTTTTAGAATGGTGTCACTTTTGAGTATTTTCTGCATTATAGACCCCTCAAAGTGACATCAAATGTGAGGTGGTCCCTAAATAAAATGGTTTTGTAAATTTTGTTGTAAAAATTAGAAATCGCTGGTCAACTTTTAAGCCTTATAACTTCCTAACAAAAAAAAAATTGTTTCCAAAATTGTGCTGATGTAAAGTAGACATGTGGGAAATGTATTTAGAAACTATTTTCAAAATTTTCGCCATACTTCCTTTTTTTTCATAAACGCAAGTTATATTGAAGAAATTTTACCACTAACATGAATAACAATATGTCACGAAAAAAAACAATCTCAGAATCGCCAAGATCCGTTGAAGTGTTCCAGAGTTATAACCTCATAAAGGGACAGTGGTGAGAATTGTAAAAATTGGCCCGGTCATTAACATGCAAACAACCCTCGGGAGTAAAGGGGTTAAAGGGAACCGTAAACTCAAGAAACGCTATTTACATGCAGGCTTGAGGTAGATCTGCAGGTAACTAGCCGATTACTGAATGAGTGGCGACGGAAAAAATGAAGTCTTATTCCTATCGCTGCTTGCTTCAAGTAAATAGATTGATGCAAACAATGGAAGCTCTTGCCTTAGAAGTGTACTTCTCCACCTCGGAGAATACGAATCCTAGCCTTTTTGGCTGGTTCTCATCAAATTGCTTGTTGTAGTTAACTGTTCTTGGCAGGAGACAGTACTTCAATGAAGGTTGAGTGTCAGCTTTTTCTCCCTTTCCCAGTTATAATTAGTCCCAAATGATCAATGTGAGGATGATTTGGCCCCACTCTGGAAATGTCTTTATGGATTTCACAGTTTTTATCTACAACAACACAGCAATTGGATTTTGCTGCATTTTTGCTTCATTTTTTTGCAAATAAAACTAACTTTATCAAAGAAGCACTCCAATCAAAATTTTTATCCTCTTAATATATTGTTATCATATTATTTATCACTTTGTACTACATTTGCTCATTTTGCCCTTTTACCCTGTTAATCATTTTCTTTTTCTCTGCTCAGTGTAGAAACAGGAAGTCTCTTTTCCCTGCATGAATCATTCCCCTCTTCAACTACTGAACCAACTGCACCCTCTTCCTCACTGTCAGGGATTTTTGCACTTACTTATGACTCATGCAGGGAAAATAGACTTCCTGTTTGCACATCGAGTTCAGGAAGATTCAGCTAGTCTGTTTTTAATGGAAAATAGAAGAATTAACTTTATAAAAGGGCAAAATGATCAATTGTAAGTACACGGTGCTATATAACATGATTTCAGTATATTAAGAGTGGCTCTTACGTACTTCCGACAACTTACATGTGTGATCCACACCACTTCCCACCACCACCCCTGCCCCTCCCCCCCCAAAAAAAAACACAACAAAAATGGATTAAAAAGGTAGCAAAAACAGCATCTTTACTGCCAAGAGAGTACGTTTTGGCTGCACGAAAAAAGCTGCAAACTGTGATCATTATAAATAATAATAATAATCTTTATTTATATAGCGCCAACATATTCCGCAGCGCTTTACAGTTTAACAATTTCAAAACACAAGTCATAGGTAACAACGTTAACAATACAATAATTAAAGCAAAATAAGCCGACCCTGCTCGTGAGAGCTTACAATCTACAATGAGGTGGGGGAGATACAAAGTACAGGTGTATATATACAATGGTGCATTTACAATGATGGTCCAGCCATCTTGAGGGAGTGGGGGATGGATGGAGATAGTGAATGGGCTACACACACACACTTACACATAGAATGACTTTGGTTAGTGAATGTGATAGGCCGCTCTGAACAAATGTGTTTTGAGGGAGCGCCTGAAACCATGCAAATTGTGGATAGTCCTAATTTCTTGGGGTAGAGCATTCCAGAGGATTGGCGCAGCACGGGAGAAGTCTTGGAGTCGGGAGTGGGAGGTACGGATTAGTGCAGAGGTTAGTCGAACGTCGTTTGCAGAGCGCAGCAGTCGGTTGGGCCGATAGATAGAAATGAGGGAGGAGATGTAGGGGGGTGCTGCACTGTGGAGAGATTTGTGGGTGAGAACCAGTATTTTGAATTGGATCCTATAATGAATGGGCAGCCAGTGTAAGGACTGGCGAAGAGCGGACGCGTCCGAGTACCGATTAGCCAGATGGATGACCTGATGAGATGGGTACATCAAGGTGCACGAATGGGTTAAGGTCTCTTGTCTGTTCCTAAATATGGAACTACAAATAGGATTCCCTAAAGGCGCTTTCACATTGTGTTTTGCCACCCTTTCATTGGTTCCATCGGGGCTTACGTCTCAACTCCACGCAAAACGGGATTCGGGCACATGCATCGACTGGACCATAGACTATAATGGTGATTACAGAGTGAACGTGTGCTCTGACGTTCATCATTTTTGGGCGTATACGCCTTCTGGAAATGGACACCCAGACATAGTAGACTGCGTCTGAGTGTCCACCTCCCGTAGACATTTACGCCGAAAATGATGCACATCAGAGTGCATGTTCACTCTGTCGTCACCATTATAGTCTATGGCCCCGTCTGCACATACACCTGAATCCCGTTTTTAGAGGGGTTCAGACGGAAGCCCCAACTAGACCAAGCAACGTGTTGCAAAACCCAATCTGAAAGCACTCTAAGGCCTCTTTCACATGTCCTGATCTTTCCAGTATTGGAAAATCCATTGCCGGAGATATCAGTGTCTGTGTGTACTTGTGTGTAATACTTGTGGCAACCATGGGCTGCAACAGTACCATACGTACCGGCACCTGGGATGCAGTGGTACTGTTCGCGCTGCTCCCCAACATCGGATGCTGAAGACAGCTCATATCATTCTCCTCTGCTGGTACTGCGATAGGCGCTTACAAGGGACAATGCTGAGAGTTCTATTCAGCTGATAACAGCAAGAGCAGGTGGTGACTGATGGGAGTATTTATCAGCCGCTACCTGCGCTATAAATAAATAAAACCGTGTGGGTTCCCCTGTACTTTTGATAACCTGCCAGGCAAAACTTACATCTGCGGGCTGCAACCCTCAGCTATCTGCTTTAGCAAGGTTGGTTATCAAGAATAGAGGGGTCCCCACACTGTTTTTTTTTTAAATTTAAATAATTAAAAAACGTTGTGGGCTTCCCCTCCTTTTTGACAACCAGCCTTTCTGAAGCGGACAGCTGGGGGCTGGTATTCTCAGACTGGTAAGGGGCTATGGTTTTTGCCACCCCCCTATCCTAAAAATAGCAGCCTGCAGGCGCCCTGAAAAGGCACATCTGTAAGATGCACCAGTTCTGTCGCCTTGCCCTGTGACGGTGACAAGTGGGGTTGATGTCACCTTTGTATTGTCTGGTGATATCAAGCCCACGTGTTAGTTATTTACAGGCGTCTGTAATACACCTATCCACTACTAATCCTATAGTTGTATTGAAAAAAAAAAACACCGAAAGAATAAGGTCTTTATTATTTTAAAATAATTTTATTAAAAACAAACACATTTATACTCACCTAATGCCCATTCCACTGAAGCCCATGTCTCTTTTAATATAGCAAAAACAGAAAACAATACTATCCATCACCTGTCCATCGTTCTATCCCACGGTGTAATCTATGTCTGGGGATAAATAGTTTTCAACCTGGACGGTGCAAGATGCGACAGTCAAGGTTGAGAACCACTGATGAATGAGCTGCTATGAGTGCAGCATCAGTGAACAGCGGTGACCTCACCGAGCTGAGGTGCATTGAAGTCACTGACTGTCTTCAACACGCGGCGCTAGGAAACATCGCAAATAGTACCGCTGCTTCCCAGGCGCTGGTATGTGTGGTACTGGTACTTACTCTGCTACTATATCGCAGGTGGTGGCTGATGAATACTCCCATAAGTCGTCACCTGCTCTCAACTGTTATTAGCAGCAGCAGGTGTAGGCTGATGGGAGTAGTAGTCCCATCAGCCGCCGCTTGCTCTCGCTGTTATCAGTTGAGTACAACTCTCAACATTTGTTCCTTGCTAGCGAGCAGGGGAGAATGATGAGAGATGTCGTCAGCATTCGGAGCTTGCAGGAACAGTGCTAACAATACCACAGCTTCCCAGGTGCTGGTACGTGTCACACTGATGACGCACGGATGTGTCTGGAAACATAATGAACCCACTGAAGAGTGTTGTAATCACAGCTATAGATGTGGTTAAAACACAAAATAGAAGTGTAGACTGGGTCAAGTTTATTTTAGGAAAACCTGATATGGGCTTTTATTTTTGGAAATATCTGTAGGAAAGTGGTGGGATAGATCTTTCCCTCAAGTTCGGGTTTTGCAAGTGGCCCATGGCCACAATTCACATATAAACCTGCAGGTAAGGGTTGGGTGTGTCACTGTTGGTTTCTACCTGGCTGTGTGAGGCTGAACGCAGACCTGAGCCAGAGACTTATCCAAAGCCATTACCTTTCCGCACCTAAGATTCCTACGGTGATGGAGGTGCCAGAGATTTGGTCAAAGCCATTACTGCACCCGACATTCCTTTGGTGGTTCAGGTGCCAGAGATTTGGGCAAAGCCATTACTGCACCCGACATTCCTATGGTGGTTCAGGTACACAGATTTGGGCAAAGCCATTACTGCACACGAGACTTGACAATGGTGAAGGCACCCATGGCATCAAACTGGATACGGACATTCTGACTGTGAGCCGAATGATAGAGCTTTGAGTTTATTTTGTACATTGACAAATAAAGCCCTTTATGTAAAACTTACTTGGGTCACTGCCTTGTTATCATGCTGGTGTGAAAGCAGCTGCCTTACAATGAAAACATGTACACAGACACCCACATGCACATACCCACATATATACATACAGAAACATAGACATATATCGTAAATATACAGACATATAGACTAGTGCAATACACATACAGAATATATAATAAATATATACACATACAGACTCGTGTGTGTGTGTGTGTGTGTATATATATATATATATATATATATCTATTGTGAGGGGTTGACTCACTCGGCTGCTTCCCTAGGAAGACACAGGAACGTTTCTTGTAGTAAATCAGTTGCTGGTTTATCATAGACAGCATAAATCATAGCAGGATTCAGCAAAATAAACAGCCTGTCTGGCGTAACGGTAAAACAAAAAGATAGCATATGACAAAGTCCAATCGTCTGACGGATTCGCCTGCTCAGACCACGAGGTGTCTTAAGCGCCACCTGGAGCCGCCGTTTGGAGTTTTGCTCTCTCCAAACCACAACACACCCACAGTCTCTGAAGTCAAGCTATTTAACACCGTGACATCATCACAGGTCCTGTCTGCACACATTCCGGTGTTGGCTCTGAAGGTGGAGATATGGTGGACACCTTCCTACCCACACTATAGATGTCCACCTAAAACCATCCCATGTCTGCAATTTTAATTTAACCCTCCCAGTGTGGGGGGGAAAAAATCCTGGTTTCACATCATTGACACCATTGCACACATACACACTGAGGGTGTGTTTCCACGGTCAGGATTCCTTCAGTAAATACTGCGTGTTTGACACTGTGCGCTGGCGCAGCGTCAAACACGCAGCGTCCAGATGTTACAGCACAGTGGAGTTGATTTCAAGAAATCCCGTCTCCACTATGCGTAAAAACATGCAGGCGTCAGACCTGCCTTAATGGACATGCTGCGCGTCTTTTTAGATCGCAGCATGTCCTTTTCCCTTGCGGCGACGCTGCGTCGCCGCAAGGGAAATAACACAGGGCTATGCAGCGCTGCGATGATTCCGGATGTGTTCAATGAACACATCCGGAATCACCGCGCTTTCACAAGTGGGCAGGGCTTTGGGCGGAGCGGACTTTCCGCTCCGTCCAAAACGCTGTGGTTCCGGACCGTGGAACCACAGCCTTATGCTCAACAGCCCGCCTCTGACTGCAGATATGCCAATATATACAGTATGAGGGTGCAGGCGAATTCTGCATCCACAGGGCTGATTGCTGCAAAGAATAAACCTATTTCAACTGATTGTTCTTAGCACTGAAAAAGAAAGTTTTAGAAGCAATTTATTTTGTGAATATTCTGTTAGAGGAAAAGATTATTAAAGATAATTAACCCTTTTTCCTTAAATGTATGTAAATACAGGTTTACAGATAAAAAGCAGTAAGGATACTTAATAACCCTTGTCCCATCACACTTCATCTCCCATGGAGCTGAGATTGTTCTCTGCTGGATGCCAGCTGCTTATGTTAATTATTGCATGCTACTACAAATGACTTGTGC
Organism: Oophaga sylvatica; assembly: GCA_033576555.1. Lineage (NCBI taxonomy): Eukaryota > Metazoa > Chordata > Amphibia > Anura > Dendrobatidae > Oophaga > Oophaga sylvatica. The sequence continues at coordinate 166,388,035 of JARQOD010000002.1, forward strand.
TACAGCACAGCAATTGGCTTAATTCTATGCTTTAGTGACTTCCAAACTAAAGCAGTGAAACAAGACTATAACTCAGAATGTCTGTCATACAAGTCGGTTAATGCTGCCAATGTATCAGATTTCTTTGGTTTTAGGCTTTGTTTGGGCCCCAATGTCCAGACCACACACAGGGAGTATAAATAGTACGGTGTAGCCTGAAGCCTTTAGACAGTGGCTCTAATTTCTGCTTGATTCCCACGCATAGTTCACTCCAATAAGTCTGTGGAGTATGTATGAGCATTGGTATGAAGCAGAGAACAAAATCTAAGAATGTAGAGTCTCTCATCTCGGAGAATCAGGCCGATTCTGCGAATGACACTCTGATCAAACTCTGTTGGCATAGTGTGATCCGATTCTCTTTGATGAGAGAATTGGAGCACACCGAGGAGAAGATGGAGAACAATATGTCACCATTGTGTCAGTGTGCAGAAGTCTGACTGCACTCAGATGTCATCAGAGTGCAGTGCAAGCACTCATTGACTTGCATGACCAAATGCAATCCAAATATCGGGTCAAACTCTGCCATGCTGTGATTGTGAATTGGACATGTGCACAGCTCCCTAGACTAACATTTGTCTGAATGCGATTCGATGTTTTGTTGCATTTCACTCTTACCCATAGTACGGTGGTGTGAGCCCTTAGGATGCAAAATGTATTCCTATGTGAGACACGTTTCGGTACTGTTTAATGTGATCCTCAAAGGTTCCTTGGGGCAAAAGGCATTTAGCAATAGCTGAAGATATGAACGCATCTGTCAGAAGCTGATCTGGTTATTAGATGAGCAAACTTATTCAGAAAACATTCGCCAATCTCAAATTTGCCACAAACGGAGCACATTCGTACTCATATTCATGTACGGTTTCCCAAGCATTTTTACTCAAACGTCGGCAAAATTCGGTCACAGTTCGGTTAATCAGCGTATTAATGCTTTTGTTATGACTTTGGCTAGGATAGTGGTGCTTTACAATGCGTGGGGGGGGGACGTTTTTGACGAGATGCGGGTGGGGGTGTTTAGGTGAGAGGAGCTGCGGAGTGTTTTTTTTCTTTCCCTTTAACCCCTTAACCCCCGGGCCATTTTCTTCCCAGAGCCATAACTTTTTTTATTTTACGGTCAATATGGCCATGTGAGGGCTTGCTTTTTGCGGGACAAGTTGTACTTTTGAACAACACCATTGGTTTTAACATATCGACCTGTAGCGTCTCTATTTTTCTTGATCTGGGGCTGGGTGAGGGCTGATTTTTTTGCGCGCCGAACTGCCGTTTATTGATACACTTTTGGTGTGGATATAATGTTTTGATCGCCCATTATTGCATTTTAGTGCAATGTAGTGGCAACCAAAAAAACTTAATTCTGAAGTTTGTAATTTTTTTCTCGTTACGCTGTTTAGCGATCCGGGTAATTTTTATTTTATATTGATGGATCGGGCAATTCTGAAAGCGGAGTAACAAATATGTGTATATTTAATTTTTTTATTATTTTATTTTGAATGGGGCGAAAGGGTGATTTTTTTTTTTTTTTTTAATTTTTTTTTATAATTTTAAAAACATTTGTTTTATTTACGTTTGTATGCTTCTATACTCTCCATGTGAGAGTAGAAGCTGCACTACTTTGATCTCCTCTGCTACACATAGGTGATGAGATCGCCTGTGTGTAGCAGAAATTCTCACTTGCTATGAGTGCCAACCACGGGGCTGCGCTCACAGCAATCTGGTAATGACATCCACAGAGGTCTGCTGCAGACTTCTTTTTGTCATGCCGACCCATCGGTGACTTGCGATTATGTGATGAGTTCACCGATGGGCGGAGCCAGTGACTCTCTTCCTGTAGGCGCGAGTTAAATGCTGTACAGGTCAGCTATAATGTGCCCGGAAAGGTACAGTATCAGCGCTGGAGCTCGCACCAAACTATTAATCCGACATGTGCGTATTAAGTGTCGGCAGGAAAAGGAGGAGGGTGACTCTCAGGGTGAGTGTGGGAACAGAGACGATGACTTTGAGGTTGTTGATCCCACTTGGTGTGAACCCAGAGATATGCAACTGAGTAGCTCAGCAGAGGAGGAAGACGAGGAGGTTAAATTGCGGCTTCCCACACACAAAGTGATGCAACCACGACAAGCACTGCTTCCTCAGTTCCAACTCTGGCTGTGGCCAGCAGTAATCGCGAGTGTGCAGTTCGCTGGGGCAGCAAGGGTTGCTTAGCCTGTGCCTTTTTTGAGACCGCAAAGGATGACCCAACTCGCGTTATCTGGCAAATTAAAAAGAAAAAACTCAGTAGAGCCAAAAATTGCAATCATTTGACAACTACACGCGCGTTCAACATTCCTTAAGGGTATGCCACACTAAACAACATCGCTAACGGGATCGCTAAAAAAGTCACTATTTAGCGATCCCGTTAGCGATGTTGTTGTGTGCGGCATCTACCAGCGACGTGGCCCCTGCTGTGATCTCGTCCGTCGTCCTGATCGTTCCCGACCCTATTTTCATCGCTGGCGTCCCGCTGGTAAGTATCTAATCGCTGAGTGTGGCACCTTTTTTAGCGATTTAGCGGTACTTTTGTACCGCTAAAGTCGTTAAGGAGATCGCTAACCGCGATAGCGTCCTTAACGATATCGCTAAATTAGGTAGCTACTAGCGATTTAGAAACAATCCCGCTAGCGATCTCATTAGTATGCGACGCTAACGAGATCGCTAGCGGGATTGTGTAGTGTGGCAGTACCTTTAGTGTGGGAATCTCACTACGCTAAAATGCTGACTAATGGGCCTCTCCAACCACCTGCCGTTCCATCAACCACATCTGCTGCTTCTTCCTTTTCCATCACCGTTCCAAGACGTCTCACACAGGTCTCCAGTCGCAGCAACTCCACTTGTTTACCCCCTGCCGCCTGGGTGAATGAGATCCTATCATCTGTTACAGAAGTGGACATGCTTGCTGTTTTTGTGCCACCTAGCAAACACATCTTTCTCAATCCACCATAACATCTCAGCCTGCACCTCACTCACAGTCCAGCAGTTTGTCCTTTTCTCTCTACTCCCTCTTACAGCACAGCAGCCAGCCCTCGATCCCACAGTTGTGGTCACGTAAAAGAATGTTTCCTCCTACACAAGCCAAAGTTAAGAGCTTGAACTCCACCATCTCCGAGTTAGAGCAATAGCTGTCTCCTGGAGCCAGTGAAAGCCGTGTGCAATAACTGTGGAAACCTGGTGGCTGACCTACGCTGGGGCAACCTAACACACGTGCCTTGCGTGGCTTATGTCCTCAACTTGGTGGTACAGCAATTTTTCTGCCACTATCCCGGCCTGGATGCGCTGCTGCAGAAAACATGGTTGCTGTGTGCTCTTGTCCGACGATCCCATCTCGCAGGTCATCGCTACAGAGTTCTTTTGGCCTACCGGTTAACAGTTTTATTTGCGATGTTCCAACATGGTGGAATGAGTTCCATTCTGCACATGTTGCAGTGACTGTGGCAGCAGCGTTGTGCCCTGGTACAGTATGTCCTTTTGCATTCCCTAGGCCAACACAGTACGGACAGACGAAGACGATAATGATCCCCTCTCTGTTGTTCGTGGGAGGGCAGATAAGCGCCTTCTTGCTTCACTTTCTTCAACATGATGCCTGTATTCTTAACCCCTTTGCGACATGTGCTGTACTAGTACTGCTATGCGAGAGGTGTGTTCGCGCAAACAGCAGTACTGGTACGGCATGGCTTCACGCTGAGCGCTGAGGCGATCGCGTGCTGGTGTCCGCTGTGTGTGACAGCGCTATCAACGGCACCAAGATGGCGCAGGGTCCTTCCGGATCCTGCAGGGAAGGTGGCTTGTGTGAGCAGGCGTCGGCATGCCTCCTTTCCTGCCTGTCACATCCTGATCTGATACTCTGCTGTGCAGTGTCAGATCAGCGATCTGCTATAAAATAGTAATGTCCCATACTGGGACAACGTAATAAAGTAAAAAAAATATATAATGTATTAAAATATTTTTTTTAAAAATCCCCAAATAAAGAAAAAAAGTAGTAAAATAAATATTTTACCAATAAATACATATATTTATGTAAATAAAAAAAAAAGTACACATATTTGGTATCGCCGCATCTGTAAAGACCCGCTCTATAAAAATGTCCCACTAGTTAACCCCTTCAGTGAACTCCGTCAAAATATAAATGAAAAACAATGGCAAAAAGCAATGCTTTATCATCATATCGCAGAACAAAAAATGCAATAAAACGCCATCAAAAAGACGGACGTAAATAAAAATGGTACCACTGAAAACGTCATCTTGTCCTGCAAAAAATCAAGTCACCATACAGCTCCATCTGCAGAGAAATAAAAAGGTATAGCTCTCAGAATAGTGATGCAAAAATAATTATTTTTTCTATAAAATAATTTTTATTGTGTAAAAGCGCCAAAACATAAAAAAAATATAAATGAGGTATCTCTGTAATCGTACTGACACGAAGATTAAAGCTGCCTTACCAATTTTACCACACATGGAACAGTATTAAAAAAATAAATAAAAGCAATTCGTGAATTGCTGGTTTTTGTTCATTCTGTCTCCCAAAAATCAGAATAGAAAGCGATCAAAAATGTCATGTGCCCGAAACTGGTACCAATGGAAACGTCAGCTCGTCCCATAAAAAATAAGACCTCATATGTGACATGTCACATGTGTATCAGGCGAAATATGAAAAAAAAATTGTAGCTCTCAAAATATGGTGACGCAAAAACTTCGTTTTTGCAATAAAAAGCATCTTTTAGTGTGTGACAGCAGCCAAACATAAAAACCCGATATAAATCTGGTATCGCTGTTATCGCACCGACCCGAAGAGTAAAGTCGCCTAATCACTTATACCGCACGAGGAACAGCATAAAAAGTAAGTAAAACCAATTCTTCACATGCTGTTGATTTTTTTCATTCTGCCCCCCAAAGATCGCAGTAGGGTTTGGCGCACATTTATCCTGTGCTCTGCACTGAGTGCTTACACCGGGGTGTCCGTGTAAATCTCTGAAATATGTGATTCAGACAGAACCTCTGGCTGAAGATTCCCTATAATGAGGCAGATGGAGGCACTGTGGATGCCGTCTGACCTGTGACCCGGCGGTGTCCGTCTTTTTAAGATTGCATAAAAGTGCCGTCGGCCACAGTTTTGTGCACTTCTGAAAAGAACACCACCGAAAAGAGGCCAGACAGAGTCCAGAGTAACTGCTGCCTCTATAGTGAATGGAACCATCGGGGGTTTCTTCTGAATCAAGTCACTCAGAGATTTAGATTGACACCCCAAAGTAAGTGCTTATTGTAGAGCGCTGTATAACTGTGATTCCAAACGTTATGTAAAATGTTCCCAATAAAAGCTTCCACTCAATCCACAAAAATAGCAAGTCATCACTCAGGTCTGATGTGGGGGATCTGTCCCCCACATCAGATCTGCACTTGAGGGCTCTTTATATGGAATCCACAAACTAGTCGAGGAAAATCTGCGCTCCAGAAGTCAAATGGCGCTTTGCCACTCCCGAGTCACTCCGTATGGCAAAGTAGTACTGTACAGGCACATTTTAGGTATTTCTACATTCAGCAGAAATTGTTGTGGGTATTTCTACATTCAGCAGAAATTGTGGGACAAATTATGGTGCCATTTTTACCCATTTCCCAGTGTGAAAATGTAAAAATTCGGGTTAACACACAATCTTGGTAGTAAAAATATAAATTATTTTTTCTTCACTGCCCAATGGTATAAAACTTTGTGATATACCTGTGGTGTCAATATAATCACTGCACCCCTAGATGAATTCATTGAGAGGTTTAATCGGTAAAATGTGGTCACTTTTGGGGGGTTCTGCTGTTCTGGCACCTCAGGGGCTCTGTAAATGTAACATGGCACCCTCAAACAGGTGCAGCAAAATATGCACTGTACTATGGTGCTACTTCCCTTCTGAGCTTTTGCACTGTGCCTCAAAAATGGTTTTCGACCACATATGGAGTATCGGCGTACTCAGGAGAAATTGCATAACAAATTGTCTGGAGCAATTTCTCCTATTACCCTTATGAAAATGTAAAATATGGAGCTAAAAAAGATTTATTTGGGAAAAATATGATTCTTCTTTTTCTTTTTTTCTTTTTTTATTTCCGCGGCTCTATGCTATAAACTGTAAGGGGTCTAGTTCTGTAAGGGGTCTAGTTTCCAAAATGTTTTTTTCAAAATGGTGTCACTTGTTGGGATTTTCAACTGTTTAGGCACATCAGGGACTCTCCAAAGGTGACATAGCAATCACTAATTATTCCCGCATATTTTACATTCAAAAAGTAAAATGGCGCTCCTTCCCTTCCGAGCCCTGCCGTGTGCTCAAACAGTACGTTTCCCCCACATGTGGGGTATCTGCATGCTCAGGAGAAATTGCACAACATAATGTATGGTCCATTTTCTCCTGTTACCCTTGTGAAAGTAAAAATAAATTAGGTCTAAAGGAATTTTTCACATTTTCAAAAATTCCTGTGAAGCACCTGAATGATTAATAAACTTCTTCTGTAGTCTCTTCAATTGTGATGTGGTCCCTAAAAAAATGGTTTTGCAAATTTTGTTGTAAAAATGAGAAATCGCTGGTCAACTTTTAACCCTTATAACTTCCTAACAAAAAAATTTGTTTCCAACATTGACTGATGTAAAGTAGACATGTGGGAAATGTTATTTATTAACTATTTTGTGTGATATGACTTGTGCAAGCGTCAGGGGATTTTGAAAAGCGCAATTGCGGCAAGCCAAACACCATCTGTGCTATTCACAGACGGCGATACGCAAGAGAAGCCGAGGAGCGGGGGTGGTGGGAAGAAAAAAAACGCCGCCCTCCGGACCGGACCGCACGGATTTGCATACAAGAAAACGAACTTTACTAAGGTATTTTTACATGAAAACTGGGGTGTCCGGAGATATCATAGGTACCCATAGATTAGTTATGGGACGCACTATGCAATGATATCTTTATCTCATAGGGCTAAAATGGGGTGACAGATTCCCTTTTACAGGGAATCTGTCACCCCATTTTTGCCCTATGAGATAGGGCCACTGCCATCAGGGACTTTTCTACAGCATTCTGTAATGCTGTAAATAAGCCCCCGATGTCACCTGAAAGAGAAGAAAAACGAGTTATACTATACTCAACCAGGGGCTGTCCGCCGTCCGGTCGGGTCCGAAGGGCGTAGCAGTCCGGTCCGGGGCCTCCCATCTTGTAGTGAAGCCGGCCTCTTCTTTCTGTCCCGTCGTGGCTCCTGCGCAGGCGCACTGCTCTGCACTGCAGGCGCCGGACCTCTCTGACCTTTCCCGGCGCCTGCGCACTGTAGTACACTGCTCTGCCCTCAGCAGGGAGCAGTGCGCCTGCGCAGGAGCCGCGACGGGACGGAAAGAAGAGGCCGGCTTTGCTACAAGATGGGCGGCCCAGGACCACATTACAGAATGATGTAGATAAGCCCCTGATGGCGGTGGCCCTATCTCATAGGGCAAAAATGGGTTGACAGATTCCCTTTAAGGCCCTCCATTGTTTCGGGCGCATTTACACTGACTGACATTATGATGAACAATTGTTCCAAGACTGGCTTGTTTCCTGATAATTGACCACTTTAAACGGACTGCCAAACACTTCACAAACAGGAAATGTGCTCTTTCATTGGGTGAAATTATTTTTAAGCATGATTAAAAATTGTCATTCTGTAAACAGGACATGTGCTGCTGAGAAGAATGCTGGCCTGTGTACACAGAACAACCTATTACTGATTTTTCTGGGCCCATGGGAAGTCTTAACAGGCTGTTAAACGACCACCATTCATCAAACATGTAGCCAATTACCCATCATTTATTGGGCGCCATCGACAAGTGCAAATCCACCATTATGCACAGAAATTTAAGATCAATCAGATCTTACAGATAGATGAGCTGGCTGCTTAAAGACACAGATATATTGGTCCACACATCTGCTCTAAACATCTGTCCTGATCATCTGAAAATGAAGCCTTTTTATTCCTTGTAATGGATTTTTCTTTCAGATCTATAGATCTTAATACACTACAACCATTCTGATTGGCGGACAGCTCAGTCAGTATTTGTTACATAAGCCAGATTTAAACTAGATAAAATGGCCAGTTATTCATACCAACTTAGACTGAAATGAGACTGGACAGAAATGGTCAAATATCTGTATATGTAAAAGCATCTTTATGGCCTATTTATGTAAGCCGACCTTGGCCATTAAATGACTGCCGATCAGATACAGTTCAGTTTATTTACTTGCCTGTTTTCACTGGTCACCGAATGTTTAATGTACACAGAATGAATGTTAATGTGATCATACTTTGTTCATTATTCTATTTATTTTGTATTTATTTTACTCAGTTATATAGCACCATTAATTCCACAGCTTTCTACAGACATTATCGGCACGGTCCCCACTGGAGCTCGCAATCCAGATTCCCTATCAGTATGTCTTTGCATATAACTCTAATACTGTTTGCATTGGACAATGTGCTGCTGAGAACGATGATTTTTAAGCCAGCATACAAATAATTGTGCTCAATCATCTGATGTTTGGCACCATATCCCTACGAATGCTCATTCTGCGATTATAGGCCAGTCTCAATGTGCTGGAAGAGAGCAGCTCAGCATTCTGCCCCAAGGAGGGGGGTCCTATGATATCCCCATTTGCACTATCCCCTACCTTTCTGTGAGACCGTTTCCTTAGCTCTGTGGGGGATTTTGTGTTTTCGACATCCAGAGTGCGGTAAAGGAATATGTGACACATTTTTTATGAGATGGAAAAGTACTATACAACTTGTATTGATTTGTAATTTCATTTACACCAGTTTCTGCCATATACAAAATCTATTGGGCAGCAGGAGTTCTCCCCCACATGTGAGAAAAGTGAATTGAGGCATAAAAACATAAAAAGTAACCGCTTTTGCACAAGATTTGGGACACTGACATTCTGGCATAAATTCTAGGTTACGTTCTCCTCTAGGTGTATTCAGGACGCCTTAGTTGTCTGAGTCCTGGATTGGGATCGGTCCATATCGGCATGGGTTTTGTTCCTCCAGGTTCCTTCATTCTAACATGTAGGCAGAGTTCACACAACCTTACTTTGGTCCGAATGTGGTCTGTGAAAACACTGACCCCAAACAGACAGCACTAAAACCAATGTTATCCAATTATATCAGTTATTTTTTTCACAGACAGAATCTGCACTTGACGGAAAATGGTCTACGCGTGCACTAGCTTCTTCCGTATGTCGGATGAATCTCGCCTGTTCAGATTCATGAGTGCGGAAAAAAAAATTAAGATGTTCTGATCAACCACCTTGCAGCTTTTATTTTTACAAATATATTACCATACTTTAACATAAGAAACTGTATTTGTCCTTGTAAAATCTGGCAACTGCTGATTTAGAAAAATGGATGCCATGGGTGAAAAATGCAGATTCGAAACGGAGTCAAATCTGTAGGAAAAAATAAGCAACATGTGCATGAGATTTCAGAACCTCGTTCACTTTTCTGGGACAAGTCAAATGCTGCGTGTGAATGTGCTTTTAGTATGAGACCCGTCTCAAAGACCCTACAGATGATGAATGACTTGGTTCCCGAGGGCTGAGCTGGAGCTTCATGGATGTAGCATATCTTCTCAGCCTCCAGCCAGCACTACATGTCCCGCAGTATTAACCCCTGTAATAACCCGCCTGTGGCGCTCGCTCCTGCTGATGTATGCTGCGACTTGTGGAAATGAATGCTTACACAAATTAAAGCTATTAAATCTATGGCTTTCCTGTCAGATCTGTTGCTGTGTCTTATACCTGCCTGGCACACTGCGTCCCTTCACTTTCTCCTTGTCACAAAGTATATCACTACTGTACGTTTCCTTTTTCTATTTTTCAGACAGACCTTAGAAGCATCGGGAAGAAGTTTCTCCCTAGCGACATAAATGGAGGAAAAGTAGAGAAGGTAACGAGCAGTCCAGCTTTTTCTTCATTCCCTTTTTCCTAACCTCATTGTCACGGCGGTGTGTTACATGTGGGAAGCTGAATCCTCTTCTATTCCCCCCTTTCTAGGATGGAGACCCTTTTTATATGAGGTCATTTCTCGGGGAGTTTAGAAGACGAATTGTGTTAGAATTGCGTGCCACCGCTATTGACCTCTTGTGTGTCACCAGAGCAGCTTTGGCTGGGCCTGATTGTGTCCCCCCTGCATGTCTTGCCTGTGCGCGGGGCTGATGGAGGATGCACACCAGTGTTTTATTAATGCTTCTGAGAGGATTTAGTTTGTGAGGTAAATCAGAGCTGACTGGCGGTGAGCGGTTTCGGTGCGCTGCGCGTTACCAGCTGTTTCTATTTGTTTGTCAGCTGGGCTGCAGGGTTTGACTGGATTTGTGACAAGTGAACCACCTTCAATAATTAGGAGCGGGGCAGCCGGGGTCCGCAGGCCGGCCACATGCCCTATGTATAGACCGCCTTAAAAATAAGTCTGCTAATGTAACAGATGCACCATTCATTAGCAGCACTGTGTGGGCCCAGGAAATCCAAATGCTTGAAAGCTTATTTTCTATTTTCACCTCTCCTTATTTGTGGCTTCTGAGCACCAGCCAGTTTTGTTATCTTACGGGGTACGATGTCGCCCCCTCATGAGCAGCACTCCGTTTCTTTCTTGGAACAGATTTGCTTATTATAGTCACAGTAATCAGTTTGCTCGCCAAGTCAGAAAAGTGTTTTAATAAAACTATAAAAATGCAAGTCCCTGTGATGATCACCATTTTACAGCAGGAGAGCGGCTCTTTATTATACATGTATGGTGCATTGCTGGATGTCCGAAAACCCTGTTACCTATAGGAGCTTCTCCAGTGAGAGTTCCCGAGGTTAAAATATTAATAAAACATTGCTTATTATTTTATATAAAAGCGAATTTCCTATGCAGCAAGCTATCCCCTGGCATAGAAACCAGGTGAACATATGGCAAGTTTAGAAGTAATTGCTGAAAGGGAATCGTGCAGAGCTATGAACGTGTGAGGGGCTCAAAGTGCCGTCAGTCCTATGTTCTTGTGCTGTTCTCATACATAGTTTTCTGGTTAATTTTGTTTCCAACTTTATAGTTAGGTTCACTCTTGGGTTGATGATTCTATTCATAGAAAAGCCACAATGGCCTCCTCCATTAATTAAAAGAAAAAAAAAAAAGATACTCATGCCACTTACTTTTGCTTCGGAAGTGAGGAGTGCTGATGATGTTACGTCGACTTGCGCTTGCTATGACTCGTGCACTCATCCTTGCAGGCACCTGTTGACGGGACATCACTGCCAACCTCTAGAAGGGATTCTGTCACAAGGTTTTTGCTACCCCATCTGAGAGTAGCAAAATGTAGGGACAGAGACCCTGATTCCAGTGATATATCAGTTACTGAGTTTCTTGCTGTAGATTTGATAAAATTGCTGTTTTCCAGGACGTCCCTCCTGACAGCACCGCCAGGAGGTTGTCCTTCATATCCTTGATAGGGACAGGAACACAGAAGAGGTTAAATAGCCCCTCCCCACCTCCACCCTTCAGTGTTTTCCTGTCCCTATCAGGGACAGACGCAGGAGAGAAGCACAGAGGTGCAGATGATTTACCTCGGTGGAGCTGACTGCTCCCGGGGGAGAGAGAACTCCGTCCTCTCCGAAGAGGCTCCGGGGTCTGGAGGGGGCTCGTCGTTGGCCTCAGACTGCTGATACCGGGAGAGGTCCCTCAGCGGTCCGGTCGAGCTGCTTTCTCCCGGTGTCGGCAGCATGCCCAGGCAAAGGGCTCTTGCTCCGCAGCTGCTGCAGCGGCGTCCCAGTAGCGGGGGCCGCTGGATCCGGGTCTGACCGCACGGTCGCTCTCACAGGCGTCCCCTGTCACTTCCGGCGCGCCGCTTCATCAGGAGGTGCGCCGATGACCACTTCCGGGGGCGGAGCCAGAGAGGAAGCTCTGAGCTCCGTGGCAGAGGGGGACGCCGACGGAGGGGCGCAAATTCCTGATCTGAGCAGATTCCCAGGTGCGCTCCGGATGGTGTGCACACAGTTGAGGGGAAGGCACAGATCGTAGGATGGACAGCGCCCCGATTACCAGCAGCTGAGCTCGGAAGGAGGACGAATCAGATGTCTTGAAGCCGGGTAAGGCAGACTTCTTAAGACGGACGCCTGACAGCACACACTGACATAGTGAACATGGAGAGTGCTAGTCGCCCGGACGTCCAATCCTTAGAGCTAACCATGGACCACGTAAATGGGTAATTAGGGGGTCTGTTCAGCTGGGCTAGTTCAGATAGCTACAGGACATTTCACATTGCTTTTAGGACAAGGAGACTCCCAAGCAAACCACGTCAGCAGTCAGAAAAAAATATAACAAATGCCCGTTATGCTCGGCCAAAATTCCCGCAACAGACACAAAGAAGTTATGCGAGACATGCGTGGCTAAAATGCTTAAACAGGAGCAGACCTTTCTATTAGCTAATATACGCTCCATGATTAGAAAAGAGGTTCAAGCGAGCGTATCCTCACTGACGCCACCCCAGCCTCCCTCACCCAAGAGACCTAGATGGGACATGGACCCTAGCTCGGAAGAGGGGGAAATGTCGCACTACTTGGACTCCGGGTCAAGTGAAGCAGAAGTCTCCTTAAAATTTCCCACGGAAGAGAGGAAAAGATATTTATTTTCCTCAGAAAATACGGATACCCTATTGCAGGCAGTTAGGGATACCATGAAAGTAGAGGAATCCTCAGAGCCGCTAACCGTCCAGGACGAGATGTTTGGGGGCCTGAGGGCAAAAAAAGCAGGGTATTCCCGGTGAATAAACACATCACAGCCATGATACTGGAAGAATGGGAGGATGTTGCGAAAAAGCTTGTAGTTCCCAAAGAATTTAAGTTTCGCCTCCCATTTAACCCAGACGATACTAAAGTCTGGGAAACCATGCCGAAAATCGATATACCTGTAGCTAAGGTATCGAAGAAAACCGCCATTCCATTTGAAGACTCCTCAGGCCTTAAGGACCCAATGGATAGAAGAGCGAAGACCTCCTTAAAAAGGCATGGGAGGCATCTGCATCAGTCATGAAGACCAACATAGCTGCAACTTCGGTGGCCAGATCAATGACTCGCTGGGTGGAAGAGTTGAAAGACCAAATTACCAACAAAACCCCCAGAGAAGAGATCATGAAAACTTTACCATTATTTAAAATGGCAACAGATTTTATGGCAGATGCTTCAGCCGAGTCAGTCCGCTTTGCAGCCAGAAGTAACGCATTATCCAATGCAGCACGACGTGCGCTGTGGTTACGATCATGGGCAGGTGACACAGTCAAAAAATAAACTCTGCTCAATACCGTTTTCAGGGCTGCAGGTGTTCGGTCCGGTGTTAGATGAATTGTTGGACAAAGCGTCCAATAAAAAGAAAGGCTTCCCAGAGCAAAAACAAAAAAGAATGCCAGCCTTTCATAAGACCCGATCTCATCCGAGACAGGACTACAGGGGCAAGGGTAAGACCGGAAGGTGGAGCTACCCCAAAGGAGGTAGAGGTTCCTTTCGAGACCAGGGAACCGGGTCAGGCAAACAATGACGCCAGGCAAATCGGGGGAGGACTCCAATACTTCATAGATCGATGGAAACAAATCACAAAAAATCAATGGATCCTGAGCACAGTTGCGCACGGATACAGGGTGGAATTCACCCAGCCTCCCCCCCGAAGATTTTGCCTAACTCAAAGCCAGTCCCCGGCGGTCCACCAAAGGCTGGTCGCGGACATACAGGAGCTCAGAGAGTGAAGAGCCATAATACCGGTGCCCCAATCTCAACAGTTTCAGGGCCATTACTCCAGCCTGTTCTCTATAAAGAAACCTGGAGGAGAAAACAGGACAATCATATATCTGAAACCTCTAAACAGATGGGTAGCCTACAAACGTTTCAAAATAGAAACACTTCAGTCTGCCATACCACTAATAAAGGAAAACTCAGTGATGTGCACACTAGATCTCAAAAGCGCATATTATCATGTGCCCATCCATACCTCACATCAAAAATACTTGAGGTTCGCAATAAGAGACAGAGGAAGGATACGTCACTTCCAATTCTGTTGCCTACCATTCGGCCTCTCTTCAGCACCTCGTATATTTACCAAGCTCATAGCAGAGGCAATGGCCTTTCTAAGAACAAAAAACGTCCTCATAATTCCATACCTGGACGACCTGTTGTTAGTGGCAGATTCACATCAGCAGATGGAGGAATACCTCAGAGAAACCAGATCGCTCCTAGAAAATCTAGGATGGGTGACAAATCTAAAAAAATCGAGTCTAGAACCAGAAAGAAGAAAGGTATTTCTGGGAGTTATATTGGACTCAGGCCAAGAACACTCTTTTCTTCCTCCCCACAAACAGACAACAGTCCAACAGGAAGCCCATATGCTACAGGAACGAAAATACACCACTATCAGGAAGGCCATGAGAGTACTAGGCCTAATGACTTCATGCATAGCAAGCGTCCAGTGGAGTCAATTTCACTCGAGGACGTTGCAGAGAGAAATCCTCCGGCTATGGGACGGAAAGGATACATCATTGGACAACAGAATAACGTTGTCAGCAGAAGTAAGGCGATCCCTAGCATGGTGGACCGACGTATCAAATTTAAAACACGGAAAACCGTGGAGAGTATCCCCCTGCATAAACATCACCACAGATGCAAGTCTCAGCGGCTGGGGAGCCCATGTGGAGGGACGTTATCTCCAAGGAACATGGCCCGGTGCGATGCGCAACAGCTCATCAAATTGCAGAGAGCTCAAAGCAGTCTGGGAGACGATCAGGAGATGCCAGAGGCAGCTGTACAACCGACACGTCAGAGTATTCTCCGACAATTCAACTACAGTATCCTTTCTATGGCACCAGGGAGGTCCGAGACACCATCACTTACAGAGTATTTCAGAAGAAATATTTGCCTGGGCAGAAATAAATTTAAGATCTCTGACGGCAGTACACCTAAAAGGCGAAAACAATCAGATAGCAGACTTCCTCAGCAGACAAAAGATACAACCAGCGGAATGGGTTCTAAATCAGGAGGTGTTTACACAACTGACCAGAATATGGGGATTTCCCGAGATAGACTTATTCGCCTCAAAAACAGAGCGCTTCTTCTCGCTAGATCCAAGAGACAACCCAACAGCGATAGATGCCCTAGCGCAGGACTGGGATACGGAGCTGGCGTATGCCTTCCCACCACTACCCTTGATACCAAGAGTACTACGAAAGATTCAGGAGAGTCATACGGCAGTTATTCCGATAGTGCCATACTGGCCCAAAAGAAGCTGGTTCCCGGTACTAAAGCAGATGGCATTAGAAGACCCAATTCATCTTCCATTACAGCGGGACCTCTTGACGCAGGGCCCTCTCGTCCATCAGAACCTAGAGTTCTTAGCGCTTTCAGCTTGGATCCTGAAAAAGAGATCCTGAAATTTAAGGGCTTATCTGAATCAGTCATAGCTACTCTACAGAAAAGCAGAAAGCTTGTTACCTCATCTATATACCTCAAGGTCTGAAAAAATTTTGCTCACACTGTGCGCAACCAGTATCCCTTACTAAGGACCCAGATATTCCTAAAATCCTGGATTTTCTACAGGCAGGATTCGATAAGGGTCTAAAACCTAGTACGTTGAAGGTACAAATCTCAGCACTAGGGTCCCTTTTTCGATTACCCGTTAGCGGACCACCCTTGGGTGTCAAGATTTATCAGAGCTACGCAACGCATGAGACCCACAATACGTAGTTCCATTCCGCCATGGGACCTCAGTCTAGTACTGAATGAGCTAAGGAAGACCCCTTACGAACCACTAGACCAGGCAGACCTCAGATCAATAATGCTTAAAACAGTTTTTCTGGTGGCAATAACCTCAGCCAGACGTATAGGAGAGATCCAGGCTCTCTCCATAGGAGACCCATACCTAAGAATCCAGGAAGACTGTATAATTTTGAAACTGGACCCGACCTTTCTTCCAAAGGTGGTAACAGACTTTCACAGAAACCAGGAAATAATACTTCCCACCTTCTGCCAGAACCATAGAAATGAAAAGAAACACTCGCTCCATTCTTTGGACGTCAGACGGACAGTCCTACAGTATCTGAAACTGACAGAAGATTGGAGAATAGACTCAAATCTTTTTATACAGATGGCGGGCAAAAATAAAGGGAAGAAAGCATCAAAAGCCACCTTGGCTAGATGGCTAAAATCAACCATTACTGCGGCATACACCTCGGCAGGAAAGACTCCGCCGGAGGGTCTTAGGGCCCACTCTCTGAGAGCAATCTCGGCGTCTTGGGTAGAGAGAGCAGGAGCTTCTATGGACCAGATTTGTAGAGCCGCAACCTGGTCCAACATAAATGCTTTTAGTAAACTCTATAAACTGGACGTTCTGTCAAATCAACAGACGGCCTATGGAGAAAAGTTCTCCAAGCAGTAGTCCCACCCTAAAGAAGAGTTATTTGGTACTTCTCCTGGCGGTGCTGTCAGGAGGGACGTCCTGGAAAGTAGGAATTAATCCTCCCGATAATGTTGTTTCCAGGAGTCCATCATGACAGCACCCCTTATATACCCTCCCTTGCATTATTTAACTATGATGTGTCATTAACATTGTAGTAGAGAATTCAATAAAATTGTGTTGCATCCATCCTAGTGTGGTGCTTGGAAAATCACTGAAGGGTGGAGGTGGGGAGGGGCTATTTAACCTCTTCTGTGTTCCTGTCCCTATCAAGGATATGAAGGACAACCTCCTGGCGGTGCTGTCATGATGGACTCCTGGAAACAACATTACCGGTAGGATTAATTCCTACTTTCTCTGCTGCCGATCTATCAGTTCTCTAACTTTTGAGCTGTTTATAGCCCCACTCACATCACTGATTGGCAGCTTTTTGCCCATGTGCAATGTGCTCAGGAAGCTGCCAATCAGTAATGGGGGCAGGATTATACAGCGCTCATGAAGATGGAGGACTACATGGCAGCATGTTTACTAGTCCTCTAGTGATAAAATCATTGTTTTATCAGGAGATTATCAGAACTACACTGATCAGCCCAGTAAGTGACACCTCACTGGAATCACTTTCTCTGCCCCTACTTCATCCTTTTCTCAGACTACATAGCAAAAACTTGTAGAAAAAACAGGAGTGCGCTGACAAAGGTTGATCCAGGTGGTAAGTATAAAAAAACTTTCAATTTATTGCAAGGCACTTCATTGTAGAACCTCAACCTCCTTCCTCAGGCATGATAGAAAAGAATCCCCTCCTCCCTTATAAAGGAATTGTAGATGACGTTTAAAACACAAGTTATCACTCAACTGCTCATTTAAATGAAGAGCAAATGATTGAATATAAAAATGTGGAAATAAAAAAAAATCAATAAACATTCATGTAGACATAATTATTTAAAAAAAAAATTAACCCTCCATAGCAAAAACTTGGTGACAGAATTCCTCTAAAGTGTGAAATCAGCAAGTGCAATGTGAGAATAAATTGCATTCCATGATCTACAATGTTAGTGAATTAGGCAGTGTTCGTATTCGAGGTTTTCATCACCTAGAATTTGGGTGAGGTAAAAATCGCAGCATGCTGCGTATGGCCGCGGAAAACTGCCGAGACTCACCAATGCCAGTCAAAGGGTGCGAGAAAAACATTGCACAACACATGGACTGTGCGTTTGCCATCCAATTTTTACGCAACCATGTAATAGGAAACCTGACATTTCATCAGCCGAGTATAGTAAATTCATAGCGTGAACCATCAGAAAAGAATAGATATATTGATAGAATAGATAGAAATATATCAGTGAGATTTATAATTAATGCAGTTCGTGTGTAGCTTACCATGTATTTATTTATAAAGAAATCAAAGAAAAAAATGGCTTGGGGTCTCCCTTATTTTAAATACCCAGCTGAGGGAAAGCAGACAGCCGGGGGCTGGTGTTCTTATTCTGGGAAAAGGCCAATATCTATTAAGCTTCCCAGGCTAATAATCTCCGCTCACAGCTGTCTGCGTAGCCTTTACTAAAAATTACGTGGGGTCCCATCTATTTTTAATAACCAGCAAAGGCTGAGCAGTTAACTTCGTGCTAATATTAATAGCCTGGAATGAGCCATGCCATGGCCCCCTCCCATACTAATAACAGCAGCAGCACTTAGTGGCCCCAGAAATGGCACATCCATTACATGCGCCACTTCTGCCACTTAGCGTAAGCTCTTCCCTCTTGCCCTGCTGCGTTTGCAAGCGGGGTAATGGTTTTGGGATTGATGTCATCTGTGTAATGTCTGCTGACATCCAGCCCAGGAGTTGTGGAGAGGTGTCTAACAGACAGCCACATTACTAAGTCTGTAGTGAAAAGAAATAAACACACACAGAGTAAAGTCCTTTAATTGTAAAAAAAAAAAAAAACACTAACACCCTCTTTTACCCATTTTTCCATTGGATCTATATCTGTATATTAGATAGTTTTATTAGTTGGAAAACTAGATTGAAATGACAGAGAATTACTGTATGTAAAAGGTGATGTTAAAAACTAATTGCATACCCATATGATACTGATTCTAGGTGAGAAAAAAAATGTGAGGCACTCGTCTGACCCTCTCCAACTTTTCTGGCTGAGAATTACAGCTACTTTATATACGCGGATGTGAGTGTACCCTAAGGGCATGTGCGGACGATTCGGAAGTAGCAATGCTTTGGATGCAGAGCATGTTCGCTGCGTCCAAAGCGCTGCCATCTATTGAACGCAGGCGAATCCGCATGTGGTCACTGAACCGTGCGGATTTACCGCATACAATGCATTCTATTTGTGAAATTTCTCTTGCTGAGATGACATTTAGATGCTGTGGTCTGGAGAGACGTGCCACATGTCAGTCTCCGTGGGTGAGACGCGGGTGTCTGTGGATGCATAGTGGGCATGGGATTTCTTGAAATCCCATCCACTATGCTGTAACATCTGGCTGCTGTGGGTTGGACGCTGCACAAGTATGCAGCGTCCAACCCGCAGCGTTTACTGATCGTTTGCACATACCCTAAGAGGCATGATCGCAACCGAGGTTTTTGTTAGGATCATTTTTTTAGCTGATTCTGCTCCAAAATGTACATCAAAAAACGTTTCTTATACAGTATAAATAAGCATCCTACTACTCTGTGGGAAAACCTATAGTGTACATGGTGCTTGTTTTTTTCAACCTGAGGAAAAAGCAGCATGTCAACATATCGGTCATTTTTTCTGGTAAAAAAAGGAATTATTTTTAAAGTAGATAAGCCTCATACACAAAAAAAAGTCACAAGGGTATCTATACATGAACTCTGTAAGACGCTGGCGGACCTGCCAAGGTTTTCCTAGGTGAAGCCTTTTCAGCAGCTTCGCTGGCGGTTTTGCTGCCATTTTTGCAGCTTTCCAAATCCTAATTTAAACTATAACTAGCAGAAACAACCTGAAGATTAAACATCCTATTTCTTCTCCGAAGCTTAAATAGGTTAAAAGAAGTGACAAAAGTCTGAGCACTAGCACAATGTCATTTTTACATTGCTCTGCATCATGTTCATTGCTGTACTTTTCAGGTAGGTTCTACTTGGCATCCACCTGAAAAACATGTCGTTTGCACATACCCTTAAAAAAGGCACAAAAACGACTTACGTTTCCAAGGCAGATTTTTCTAGCAGAAATATCCTCAGTAGACTGTGTGAATATACCCTAAGGATATGTTGTTTCATGTATTTTTTTTTTTTACAAGGTGCATCCAATTGATTGCAATGGAAAATCAATGGAAAATGCAATGGAAAATCAGGTTTTTGTTTTTTGCCCTGCAGATTTGAGAACCATTTCAGTAGGTGACATGTCATGTAGGTGACATTATAAATTTCTTCTGTTCCTCAGTTGTAGTTTTTAGGGCTTTGAGTTTCTCCATGTCCAATATTTTGTTCTTTTGGGAGATAAGCCACCTGGAGAAGCGCCCGGCAGCGGATGGCGTCCTTCTGAGAAAATCATGTCAGTAGCACATTTATTAAAATAAAGTGGCAAACCCCTTTAAGTACAATATTTTAAAGATAAAGAAGGCTCAGTTTGTCTGGTAAAGCATCAATTATTGTCTTCACGTATGTGCAATGTGCCGGCAGCTTGTCTGAGGTGAAGATAATAGAGAAGGTAGCTGTTTCCCATGGCAGCGCTTCCTTAATATCTACTGTTCTTGCCGTCACTCCCGAACCGCATGCTGCGAGTGTGGAGATGGCAGATCATTACCTTTTACACTGAGATTTCTTTCTTCAGGTAGATGAAACCTGAATACTTCAGTAATAGTTAAAGATTTTATGCTTGTGTCTAGTTTCCCTACAGAAGTAGAAAGTTCTAAAACTGCTGTATGGGGATAGACAAATCCGAGAAGCTGTGCGCTCAATGCCCTTGGAAATGTCCTTTTTTTTCCCCTGGGATACGTCAATGAAAACAGTACTGGTGTGTGTGATGAGTATAGCTTTTTTAATATATATTTATGCAGCACTCTGGGGGCATTAATTGTCCAATAGAGGAACTTGTCATCAGGAATTTTAACCCCAAGCTAAGGGCATATGTTAGTGTAAAAAAAAGACACGGCTGTAAAGCTCTGTAATACTGATTATATTGATGTCCGTGGTGAAGAAATCCGCTTTGTTTGGTGGATTTCGGTGCACAGGAACAGGACTGTATATGGGGTCTTCTCCTCCCAGGCTGTGATCCCTGGCCCCTCCGGTCTGTAAATGACAAGTCACTGCTGAGATTTCAGTGGAGGCAGGCGGAGGGGCTGGGATATTATGGACAGCGAGTAGAAGACCCCATATATAGTCCGGCCCCTATGCACTGAAATCTAATTAGCCAAAAAAAACTTCAAATGGTGATTAAAGAGGAACCACAAAGTGGATTTCTGCACCAAAGGTATTGATGTAATTAGTGTTACATTTGTTCCTTATTGCCTCAGAGTTCTTATTTTAACTAGATTTTCTGCATTGTATAAGTATGTACTTGTGTCATATTATTACCACCTAAAAAAAAAAAAAGTGTGCATCTTATTGGGACTGAAAGGCTCAGTAGAGAGATCAGTGACCGTTCTGAAGGAAGTGCCGTTTTCTAGGTCTCACTAGTAGGGTGCTATAACAGGAAATCCCTAGAAGTGCACATTCTGCTTCCAGTTTCCTAGGAAGGCATGCAAACCCTCAAAGATCAAAAATGTGGCATGTTTCACGTCTGCTCAGCAGTTTTCAAACCGCCCATAACAGAAAGCCTCCCTTGCACCGCCATCTCTCCAGTCACCAGACAAAATGAGGGATCAGGGTCCTGATGAATGTGGGTCCTAACTCTGGCTCCCGCACCATTTACCAGTAGACCGGTATGAGGATGTGCCATCAATGTTCATCATGAGACAAGTCCTGTCAGACATAATGTGCCAGGCTCAGTGTGCGGCAGCTCGTGTGCCTCTGCACAGCCTTGTTGTCATATGCATGAGGTCTTATGGTTAATGGTGTCAGAGATGCCCCAGGCCTTTCTTGTCCCTGCTGTTTGCAGAAGCCTTGAAGCGACCTTCAGTAGTTGAATGTGAAGTGTTCTGCCTGAGAGATCCCACCGTCCATCCACCTGGTTTCTCATATATTCACTATATGCAGATGGGCTGGGTAAGGCTCAGTTTGTTCAGAGGTTTCCTGGGAATTCTTCTTTTACAGGCGGCTCAGTACTTTGATTTCTGAATGTCACATTGTTGTGTAGACCTTCATGTAAGCTATTCTTTTCCTCCTACAGAGCCCATCAATCAGCTTAACGCACATACATTCGCAGAGGGAAAGCAATAGCTCTGTGACATTAAAGTCGTACACGTTTAACTGCGCACTATCATCTAACAATTTAAGTGGCCTGATTTGCATGGAAATCACAGGATGGCAGTCTCTCATCTATACTCCTCCACAAAACTAAGTTGTGTCTCCTGTCACAGTCTTCCAGGGTTTACAAAAGTCCTGGTGTCTCCTGAGAAGACTATAACCTGGGCTCTGCTCTGTTATCTGTGTATGTGCTCTGTATAGAAAATAAAAACGTGGTCGATTTAATAATAGCAGTTCTCTTTATCAGTGGAAGGTATCTTATTATCTGTGGGAGTAGCACTAAGAACAATATATAGACTTTCTCAGGTGCATGATTACATGGATTATTTTTAACTTGCTGTAGGTGGGAATGAATTGCCGGTAATTTTTAGTTTTTTTTTTTTTTTTTTTAAAGTAAAATCTGTCAGCATAAATACTATAGATGTCCAGGCATGAGCTTAAAATTTTATGTACTGCAGCTATAGGCGTGCCATTAAAGCTGTGATTTGTGAGAAAAGGCAGTCTGAGACGCTTTCTTTATTTCCTGGGGAGGGAACCAGAATGGACTTATCGCTAGCATCCCACCTCTTATCCACCATCGGAGATTGAGCACTGCTTTTAAGTACGGTAGTTAAATGGCATTGACCAGAGCTAGCTCTGATCTCTGCTGTCAGAGCTGGATGCCAGCTGTATAAAGCTCACCAGCACCTGCCGTGAATGAAGTCCGCTCCATACTCTGCACCCTGCCTAGGAAACACTTTTCTTCCTTTGAGTGTGAAGGTCAGTGCTCGCTAATATAAGCGTATAACACAGACAAGTGCTGTGCAATAAAACATCACATAACACTCGGCCCAATGTCGTATTATGGGGCAGCTCACGTGCATCTGAGAATCAGATCGCACTCGCCCATGCAAGTCTACGTATGGGTGTGTGTAAAATATCGGACTGCACTCGGATGTCATCCGCGGATGCTGGATGGAGGAGATGAAGAAATTACTATCTCCGTCTGCTCCACACCTGTGCTGCGATTCTCTCATGTGTACTGACACTTGGCTCAAACTCATGACAGTGTCATTTGCATAATCTGCCATGATTCTGCTGCACCAGACAACATACACATGACTCCAGCCTGAGGGGTACTTGTGAAGCAGAGTAGTAGAGCGCAGTAAGATACATTTTTCACATTTAATTTAACACCTTCCAACATGGAACATACTGGTGCATTCTTTATCCTCAGAGGTTTTTTACCCATAGATTAAAAATTGTATATCAATAAAAAATATATAAAATATAAAAGGACAGAAAATAATGTATAATAAAAAACCTTTATTTTTAGGGTTATAACACAGTACTTTAAAAAACACACAATGAAATTATTTACATAAATGGCCCATAATAGATATAAATATAACAGCATATAATGAAATAATTATTTGTGAGAATGAATGCACGGGAGTACACTATAGATAATTAAAAATACGTAATAACCGTGAAAAAATAAATAAAATAGGTGCAGTTATTCTCAATATGTTCCCTTCCTGTTTTTTGCCATAAAGTGCTATGGTGCTAAATAATGTGCAAAATGACAGAAGTATAATGTGTAATATATTGTTCACAGATACGCAAATTATCTTCAATTCAAATTTTATTATATTTTTCACCTCTTAACACAACGAATCTGTCTCCATGTTTTTACCATGTAAACAGATAGCATAATGTAGAGACTACCGTAAGACCCTGATTCCAATGATATGTCACTTACTGGGCTGCTTGGTGTAGTTTTGACAGAATACAGATTTTGTCTTCTGTAGATGTAGCAGAGGTAAGTCTACCTGGATTGGCAGCTTTCTTTGTACACTGTACATTGACAACTGCTTACCACTGGTGGCGGCCTAGTTACACTAATTAGCCTGACTGGGCTGCGCGTGATCCGTAGTCAGGTAGTGATCATTTCCTGCAGAACACTCATTTTATGGAAACTACAACACAATAAGTGACACATCCCTGGAATCGAGGTCTCAGTGGCTGCATTATGCTGCTCTTAGATTACATAGCAAAAACCTGACTGATTTCATTTAACCTCTTACCGATCTTAGACGTACCCAATACGTCATGGCCAGCTGGTACTTACCGACCTGAGGCGTACGTGGTACGTTATGGGTGAAATGTTGCACCACGACTGTTGTCATGGTGATAGCATTCATCTGCTGCCACTATCTTGAAGCTGGACACATGGCATTGTCATCCCGGGAGGTGTTGCCGACCCCCTCAACTATGATTGCTGTGTTTGGCTGTTCAAACCTGAACAGCCAATTGCAGTGGTTCAGGCAGTTAGATTACTTGAAACAGTGATGTCCAGCCTAAGATCGGTACTGTAGGAACACCGATCATAGGCTGGAGCCTAGCAATCATGGAGTCACCAGGGCCAGCTTTGATTGATGTGATCGACTATAACAGCGATTGCACCAATCAGCGCACAGAGGTGATCTGACCTGGCACTAACCGCCTTGTACTTCCTCATTCTGGCTGTTGATTTGTACAGGGCTGTCACTCTGTCCCTCTGTGCACCGTGCTGAGCCTTGTGGTGCCACAGAAGCCTGTGATATCACAATAGCTGCTACTGCACATGTTCCTGCTCCTGCTGAAAAGAAGAAAGAAGAGTTCCTGATCCCTGATCCTTTACTAATCCACCCCAATACTCCCCTTTCCCCCCCTTTTTCCTACCTTTACTCCTCTCGTTCCCCCACCCACCCTTCTGCCACCGAGTGCTGAACAGTACTTGCTCGCTTGATTTTTGGCAGTTTTCTTCTTTATCGTGCTCCCTGCAGCCGCCGAGGATTGTTTATAGTGTCTACAAAAGGTACTCAGATTTTTCCAGATTGCAGCCCTGCAGATCTGGCCTACCGAAGCCCCTGCTTGCTCTGCCCAAGATATGACTACCTCTCTTGTGGAGTGGGCTCTAACATTGACCGGGGGAGATTTGCCTTCAGATGCGTAGGTCAGGCTGATTACTGATCTAACCCAACGTGCTAATGTTGCTTTTGACATCTTTTTTCCCTTATTCTTCCCCCAAAATTGCACGAACTGGTTGGAATCTACCCACCAATCCTTTGTGGCCTCCAAGTACCGAAGGACTACCCTTTTGACGTCTATGGAGTGAAAGGACCGTTCCAAATCATTTTTATGATTTTGACAAAAGGAAGGCAAGACTACTTCCTGACTCATGTGAAAGGGGGTCACTACCTTTGGTAGAAAAGCAGGGTCCAAACTAAGAATAATGCAGTCATCTAGAATTTTTAGGTATGGGCTTTTTATGGAAAATGCCTGTATTTCCCCAATCCATCTGGCTGTAGTTATGGCCAATAGGAATGCCGTCTTAAGGGAGATAGATTTTATATCTGAGTTTTCCAGCGGCTCATAAGGCGGTTTACATAGACCGTTCAAAACCGTGTTTAAATCCCATGGTGGAATGTAGGCTCTCACTGTGGGCCTTAATCTGCCTGTGGATTTTACAAATCGTTCAATCCAAGGATGGGATGCCAGTGGATAGTCCGTGAAAACACTAAGGCCGGGATCACACATGCGAGGAAATCGTCCGATGCTCGCATGTGAAATCCCAGCTCTGGCGCCAGCACTCGGGAGTGGAGTGCGCGGCTGCATGTATTTATTTAGCTGAGATCTGCACTTTAAGAGTACTAGGCCTTAGGGCTTTCTCAAAGCCTGCCTGTAGGAACTCTAAGATTCTGGGAATGTCAGGATTCAGAAGCACAGCTGTCGCTTCAGGATACTGGGAACAAAATTTCTTCTATATTTTTGTATGTATGGCCGAAGTCACTGGCTTCCTACTACTTTGAATAGTCGTTATGACCGCATCTGAGAGACCTCTTGACCTCAGAATCTCCCGCTCAGGATCCAGACAGACAACTGTAGGATTCTTTTTTACACATAGACTATTTAATAGCTTAGGTAATACATGTATCAGCGCTTTTACGGCTAAGTAGAGCAATAAACAAAACAATAAAATCTGCATGCAAGTCTGTACAATACCAGAAATTCATCCCGCTAAGCCACTAAACCAGTTGGCTGGATTTAACCCCTTTACCCCCGAGGGTGGTTTGCACTTTAATGATCAGGCCAATTTTTTCAGTTCTGACCACTGGCCCTTTATGAGGTTATAATTCTGGAACACTGCAACTTATCTTGGCGATTCTGAAACTGTTTTTCGTGACATATTGTACTTCACATTAGTGGTAAAATTTCTTCGATATAACTTGCGTTTATTTGTACAACACCATTTTTTGTTTAAGGACCACATCACATTTGAAGTCACTTTGAGGGGTCTATATGATAGAAAATACCCAAAAGTGACACCATTCTAAAACCTGTACCCCTGAAGGTGCTCAAAACCACATTCAAGAAGTTTATTAACCCTTCAGGTGCTTCACAGGAATTTTTGGAATGTTTAAAAAACATCCATCCCATCAGGCCTCGGGCCTACTACCGCTACATTGATGACATTTTAATCATCTGGACGGAGTCTGAACAACAGCTAAAGACGTTCCATGAACAGTTCAACCAATTTCATCCCACCATCAACTTAACACTTAACTACTCCAGCACCGAAATTAACTTTTTAGACACCACCATTAAGCTAAAGAACAATGAAATAGAGACATCCCTGTATCAGAAGCCAATCGACCGTCCAACATACCTTAAATGGGACAGTTTCCATCCAAAACACATAAAAAACTCTATTGTCTACAGCCAAGCCATCAGATACAATCGTATATGTTCCAACTCTATGGATAGAGATGAACACCTTATTCGCCTCAGAAAGACCTTTTTGAACCAGGGCTACCATCCAAGAACAATTGAGAACCAAATTACAAGAGCCACCAGAATATCAAGGAATCACCTGCTACATTACAAAGCTAAAGAAGAAAATAACCGGGTGCCTCTAGTGGTCACCTACAATCCAAATCTGGAGATGCTAAGGGGAGCTGCACGGAAACTACAACCTTTACTACAAAAAGATGCCCGATTACAATCCATATTTCCAGACCCCCCACTACTATGTTTTAGGCAGCCCCCAAATCTAAGAAACATCATTGTCAGAAGCTCCCTGTCCTCCCCAGCAGCTGCAGGAACCTTTCCTTGCAAACAGAAGAAGTGCAAAGCCTGTCCATCTATAATGACCACGGACAAGATAAAGATCCCCAACTCCCATCAGGACTACAAGATCCCAGGTACTTTCACCTGCATCACATCTAATCTGGTGTACCTCATTATATGTACTAAATGTCCAACTGGGGGTCTGTATGTGGGGGAGACCGGGCAAAAACTGAGAACAAGGATGAATTCTCATCGCCACACAATAAGAGAAAAAAGAATGGATCTACCTGTGGCCAAACACTTTTGTATGCCCGGTCATAGCATGATGGATATGGAATTACTGGTATTAAAAGCTAACTTCAAATCTGAGAAAGATAGAAAGATTTGGGAATATAAACTTATGATGACCTTTGACACTCTTAGTGCTGGAATGAACGTGTCACATGGATTCATGTCTGTGTACATCAATTAAGGAATCTGCTTCTCTGACCTGGGGGCATCAAAACACAATACCAGACCCCAATCAGAGGGCAATAAAACTCTCACTCCTTATCTATGAACTGTTCCAATATTTATGTTCATCCCTCTGCCATAATGACAGTTCTGCTTCACGTCACATGTCTTACCTATTGCATTATTCCTGTGTCCTCTTGTGTATAAATATGTGATTCTTCAGTTTTTGTTTTAGTCTTTGCCTGATGAAGAGACCTGAGTAGTCTCGAAAGCTTGCAATTTGTTACCATCTTTTCAGTTAGCCATTAAAAGGTATCAACCACTGAGGACTCTCAAGTCTAAATATTTTTCTATCTACTGGCTAACACGGTACGAAGATATACATCTTTCCTATATAAAAAAAATGAACATTTAACTTTTTTTCACAAAAAATTTACTTCGGATCCAATTTGTTTTATTTTCCCAAGTGTAACAGAAGAAATTGAACCCCAAAAGTTGTACAATTTTTCCGAAGTACGTTGATACCCCATATATGCAGGAAATCCAATTTCAACTCTCATACAGACATAAACAGACAAAAAATCATAAAACTCACTGGTGATGTCGGTTCTTGAACCGTGTTTGCAGGTTTTTACCCAGAGATATGGAGAGATCCCGAGAGACTGCAAGCACAAAAACAAAAGTGTAAGAATAAGGCTTCCTACCTTGCTGCAGCTGGAATTTGTATGTCAATCTCTCAGGGAACTCCCACATACGGATTCCGAATAGGCTGGTTGCCACTGCCCCACGTTGGGTTCCAAAATTGTAGCTGTTTTTATTTTGACCCAAAGTCAGATATGCTGGATCACCAGTGAGGCCAAATTAAGAAATTAGGCCCTCAAATAACGAGCGCTCAGAGGAAAGAATGGTTGTGAGCAAGTCACTTTTCCTGTTTATTCACCCAAGAAGGCAGTATTTTATACCATTTACAGCAATGTAATTCAGTGTAACTCATGTACCCCCCCCCCCCCCCCCCCCCCGTTACCCAGGTCATGATGACTATATTTACCATGTACCCAAAACATGTTCTTACAGGCTATTGAGAACCTGGCATATGATATAAGAAGTATAAAATTCTTGAATCGGAGACTATAAGGCTACAACAATATAAAAACAAATTCTAGCAAAAGGAAA
Organism: Oophaga sylvatica; assembly: GCA_033576555.1. Taxonomy (NCBI): domain Eukaryota; kingdom Metazoa; phylum Chordata; class Amphibia; order Anura; family Dendrobatidae; genus Oophaga; species Oophaga sylvatica. The sequence continues at coordinate 166,416,656 of JARQOD010000002.1, forward strand.
AATATTAACCCTTCTATATCACATGACACCTGGCTCAACAGGTGATCCAACTAGTATTGAAGCTCATACATTGTGACCTCCTGTGGAGCCCACACTGTGTAACTGCTTTGTACAGTCAGATAAAATTTCATGAAGAGATTTAATGTAGGAGAAATAAGTTTTAGGGGCAGTTCACTCTCGTGCATGTGATCTCAAATAAACTTCTGCTTTAGAGCATACCTCCGGCTGATTTTCGAGGTAGTGATAAAACCACTTTCATACTTCTAAAATTTATATTTATTTTGGTTTTAGTTTGCAGTCATAACATGAAAAACCATGCGCCGGCACTCGGGATGGAGTGCGTGGCTGCATGTATTTATATGCAGCCGCTCGCTCCACTCCTGAGTGCCGGCGTCAGTGCTGGGATTTCACATGTGAGACTCGGCCGTGTTTCTCGCATGTGTGATCCCAGCCTCAGTGGGTAACTCCCAATCCATTTTATTTTCTTGTGAAGTCACAATGTGGCTATCAATTAATTTTTCTGCATTGGCACTATCTTGTAGCTTTTGGTGACCTGGACCCTGTAAATTAAACAGGCTCTCATCGCTACAGAAAAGCCAAACATGTGGACACTATATGTGGTTTAGGCACACTGTAGGGATCAGAAGTTGGAGGGAGGGGCATTTAAATTTGGGAGCACAGAATTCGCTGGATTTCTTTTGGGGTGCGAGGATCCTTTGCACTTTACCAAAGCCTTTGTACTACCAGTAATGTAGAAGCTCCCTATCTTTCCTTTGACAGATGACGGACCCAAGTGAGTACTTGCTTTTATTGAGAACATTTACATAACATTTGGTATCACATTTATCCGGCCTCTCTGCTGAGCACTTACATTGGGGGTTTCCATCTAACTGTCCAAATGACGTTATTCAGATGTAACCCCTCTGGACTTCGTCTGGCCTATATTCAGCTGTGTTATTCTTTTCAGAGATGCACAGAACTGGTGAACCATGCTTTTATGCACTCTTAAAAAGACACCACCCTGATTATGGGCCAGACTGTGTCCACAGTTTCCCCATCTGCTTCATCATAGGGAATCTGTCGCCGAGGGTTCCATCTGAATTGTGTATTTTAAAGGTTTACATTGAAATCTCGGTGTATGCGCTCAGTGCAGAGCGCAGGATAAATGAGAGCCGAGCCTTACTGCGATCTTTGGATGACATAATTAATAAATCAGCAGCAGGTGAAGAATTGATTTTATTTAATTCTTATGCTGTTTTTCATGCAGTATAAGTAATAAGACTGCTTTATTCTTTTTGTTGGTGCAATTACATCAGTACCAGATTCATATCTGTTTTTTATGTGTGGCTGCTGCCACACATTAAAAAAAGTGTTTTTTTTTTTTTTTTAACAGAAACAAGTTTTGCATAGCCATAGTTGAGAACTATAATTCTTTTATATACATGTCGACAGAGTCATGTGAGTGCTTGTTTTTTGCAGGAAGAGTTGATGTTTTTATTGGTACCACTTTTGGGCACATAACATTTTTGTGATTACTTTCTATTCTATTTCTGAACCAGCAATTCAGGATTTTGTTTATTACTTTATTTTTTAATGTTGTGTTGCAAAAGCTATAAGACAACTTTATTCTTCTGGTCAGTACGACTACAGCGATACTACAATTATGTAACGTATTTTTCGGACTATAAGACGCACCGGACCATAAGACGCACCCCACATTTTGGGGTGAAAATAGCAGAATTTTTTTTTTATAATATGGGGGCCGTCTTATTGTCCGAATTTAAGGTACCTGAGGGCCGCGGTGGTACAGCAGGGTCACAGGAGGCGACGCCGCGGCCTGGTGTCCACGGGGGGGTTGCGGCAGTGGTGTGGCAGATGTGCGGTGATGCTGATACAGGGTCCCTTCCTCAGGTGGGGTGACGCCGCGGCCCGGTGTCCGAGGCAAGCAGCAAAGCTGGGTTAATCACGAGTTTCTCGGTGGTGGCGGCCATCTTCCTGAGGTTGCGCGTTCTCAGATAAGTACTCTGCCTCCCGGGGCTTCAGGAAAATGGCCGCGGGAGGCAGCGCGTGTGCAAATGGAGATCGCAGCGGCCATTTTCCTGAAGCCAAGATCTCAATCTGTGAACTCGGCTTCAGGAAAATGGCCGGCGCGATCTCTGTCTGCGCACGCGCGGCCTCCCACGGCCATTTTCCTTAAGCCACGGGAAGCAGAGAACTCAATCTGCCACGCGCGGCCTCAGGAAGATGGCCACCGAGAAACCCGGCTCTGCTCTGCGTGGACACCGTGCCGTGGCGTCACCTCACCTGAGGAAGGGACCCTGCTCAGGTGCACGTCGTACTGCCCACCGCACCTCAGCATTGCCGCACCTCTGCCACCGCCACACCACTGCCACAACCCCCCCCCTCCGGTAAGCCTGCGTTCGGACTATAAGATGCAACCCCCATTTTGCTCACAATTTTTTTTGGGAAAAAAGTGCGTCTTATAGTCCGAAAAATCCGGTAATTCTTTCATGTTTTGCCATTTTTACACAATAAAAACAAATATTTAATTAGTTATTTATCCTGGGAGCTATAGCCTTTGTTATTTCTCCAATGATGGAGGTGTATGGCGCTTGTTTTTTTTGCGGGACATGTTGGCGGTACATTTTATATGACAAATTTTGTTTACTTTTATCTAAATGCTTTTGATTTCCTTATACTTTATTCCTTTAGAACAGTGTTTCTCCACTCCAATCCTCAAGAGCCACCAACAGGTCATGTTTTCAGGATTTCATTAATATTGCACAGGTGATAGAATTAATGCTTGTGCCAGTGATGAAATTATCACCTGTGCAATACTAAGGAGATCCTGAAAACATGACCTGTTGGTGAGTGTTGAGGACTGGAGTGGAGAAAAACGGCTATTTAGAGATACTGATGAAGGTCATATTGGACTGAAACGTCTACATATATTACTCTCACTTCTTTTTGACTGCCATTCAATTAAAAGATGTATATACTGTTCAGTTACCCGTTTGAATGCCAAGTTTTTTCTATCACACTTATATTGGGACTTGTTTGTTGCCAGTAAATTTCTGCTCCTTCAAAAACGCTTCTTTTCTTTGCATACATCATTCATAACATCATTAGATTTCTGAATACAAAAAAAAGACAAAAAAAACCTGACTGGCACATTCAGACCAATGTGAACTAGGTGCAAACCAAGGGGAGCGACCCCCATGTAAAACATACGAAAAAAGGCTGCACTCAAGCATACTGAAGCATGACAACATAGAATACATGAAATTTTGAATAGCAATATGAATTTGGAGTATAAGGAAAAATTTGAGACGCTTAGTATAAACATTTGGCCAAACATTTTAAAGCCCACCAACCATCGTCAAGGTGGTCTCAATTCTGGTGAGTCCCTGACCTAATGTGAATATACCTCTATTAGGCTGATATCTGAATTTCTGGGTGAATGTACACCTCTGTCAGTAATGCCTGCATTTATGGGTAAAGTAGGGACCTGGTGTAATTAAAATCACCACCTGTTGGGGGCGGAGTGCTCGGTCAGTAAGCTAACATTTAAAAGACAAAAAAACCTGACTGGCACATCCAGACTAATGTAACTAGGTGCAAACCAAGGGGAGCGACCCCCATGTAAAACGTACAAAAAAAGGCTGCACTCAAGCATACTGAAGCATGACAACATAGAATACATGACATTAGGTCAGGGACTCACCAGAATTGAGACCACCTTGACGATGGTTGGTGGGCTTTAAAATGTTTGGCCAAATGTTTATACTAAGCGTCTCAAATTTTTCCTTATACTCTAAAGCCATATTGCTATTCAAAATTTCATGTATTCTATGTTGTCATGCTTCAGTATGCTTGAGTGCAGCCTTTTTTCGTATGTTTTACATGGGGGTCACTCCCCTTGGTTTGCACCTAGTTCACATTAGTCTGGATGTGCCAGTCAGGTTTTTTTTGTCTTTTGAATGTTAGCTTACTGACCGAGCACTCGCCCCACCAGGTGGTGATTTTAATTACACCAGGTCCCTACTTTACCCATAAATGCAGGCATTACTGACAGAGGTGCACATTTACCCAGAAATTCAGATATCAGCCTAATAGAGGTATGTTCACATTAGATCAGGGACTCACCAGAATTGAGACCACCTTGACGATGGTTGGTGGGCTTTAAAATGTTTGGCCAAATGTTTATACTAAGTGTCTCAAATATTTCCTTATACTCCAAAGCCATATTGCTATTCAAAATTTCATGTATTCTATGTTGTCATGCTTCAGTATGCTTGAGTGCAGCCTTTTTTCGTATATTAGATTTCTGAATAACATGCACACTGTGTGTGTACTTGTTCTTATCTCCTTTCATCTGTAAGGCCGGATCACACATGCTCCACTCCTGAGTGCCGGCGCCAGAGCTGGGATTTCACATGCGAGCGACGGACGTTTTCGTCGCATGTGTGATCCCGGCCTTACAAGTTTTTCTGCCACCACACTAGTTTTGCTCTTAATTTAGTAATGCAGTTGCTGGGCTGTAGTAATGTATTTTACCACTAGATGGCACTGCTCTTCTCTCGTTGCTAGATCTGTATTTACAAGATTGTGTGCGCATCATCAGCTTTTGTGAGCGGTGATGGAAAACCCTTTAATATCCATTAATAGAAGTAATGTCTCAGTAGTTAAGTATGTGAGATTTCTTTTGTATTGACTGTTGTCAGAGTTTTTTTTTTTTAATAAGTTTACTTAGCAAATTTTAATAAATTATAATTGTTTAACTATTTCACTTCTAAAAATAAATGTCATGACTTGACATGACCTGAAATTCAAAATGTTACCAAACTCCATATTGTAGATTTAGCCCATGTTTGGAATAGTGAGAACATATCCTGCAGCACTTTATAATTCAGAGGTTACAGGTAGAGAGACAGTTAGATGCCATTATTCTGCAATTTAACCACAGGAAGTGAAGTCCTAGTTAAGGTCAGGTTTACCTGATGTTTGCTGATAAACTACCGCTGATTGTCTACATGTAAAGGCTGGGTCTCACATAACGATACACCAGCGATCCCGACAACGATATGCACTTGTCAGGATCGCTGGTGTATCGCTACATGATCGCTGCTGAGCTGCCAAACAGGCAGCTCAGGCAGCGATCTGGGACAGCGACACTGCGGGTAACATCGCTTAGTTACCCGCAGTGTATGTTGGATACCAGCGCCCTGATGCAGGGAGCTGGTATCCAAGGTACACAGCGGGTTTCCAAGGCTGCGCGTGCTGGCCGCTGTGTACCTTGGAAACCCTGCCACGCTGGTCAGTAACCTGGTTTACCACCGCGGGAACCGCTGTGTACCTGTTCCACACCTGGTTCCCACCGTCACAGCAGCGATGCGTGCCTGTCAGCGGGAAACCAGCGATCAAAAAAATGTCCTGACATTTCAGCGACGATCAGCGATACCCGGCAGGGGGGCTGATCGTCGCTGAATGTCACACACAGCGATATGCTGGTGAGCTCGTGCTGCGTCACAAAACTAGTGACTCAGCAGCGATCTCGGTAGCGATATCGCTATGTGAGACGGGCCCTTTAGTACTGATGAGCAAATTTGTTAGGTTAATGATCGCCAAGCATAAATTCAGCACCAATATGGCACATTCGGATTCGTGATCGGAAACACGAGCAAAATTTTATAAAATCGTTAACATTCGGTAAAAGTGTGGGAAAATATCTGCATTGCCTCAAAAATATTTTCAGCACTTTAGCAACGATAATGGTGGTGTATGAGGGGAGGGGGTTTGCAGAGCTCAGAGGTGCGGCGTTCTTGTAAGCAGTAATTTTTTTTTCCCCAACTTTGTGTGCACATTGCGGCTAGCCAATCAGGGCGCAGGAAACACCCACAATGTCCTGACACAATGGCTTGTGTCATTGGCTGCTGAAATTAATGTCCATCTCTGTATAAATAGTGGACATCTTGTTTTATCACCATTTTGACACTGTAACAGCGCAGAGAGTATGCTCCTGACGCTTCCACTGGTAGCAGCAAGATTTCACCTAGTTAGTTAGGCGGTTGTATATCAGTCAGATAGTGTAGCTATCTACTGTCCAGTGTGGCTGTTAAGTTTACCTTCCAGCAATTTTTTTTTCTTTTTTGGACATTACTGAGGTCCACAAAGAAAGCCAGCAGTGCTGGTGTTGTGCACTGCTTCTATTGTGCTCCATTCACGAGTATGGCATTCCAATTAATATTTTTTCACAAGCTAAATGTGAAACAGCGTGCTATATCCTACCTTGTCATTTAGTGCTGTGGTGATATGAACTTGTCTGCAGACCTAAGTCACATTGAAAAAAGTTAGACAACCCTCCCTATCACACTTTGTCATTTGTTTGGGCTGAAATTAAGCAGTAGATGCCTGATCCAGAACCCACAAAAAATTCTTCTGTTATTAACGTCATACAGTAAGGGACCTGACTCTAAAATAGCTTGTAGCATCTAGTGTGTTATAGAGGCCTGATCTAGAGGCCACAAAAAATTCTTCTATTATTAACGTCATACAGTAAGGGTCCTGACTTTCAAATTGGTTGTAGCATAACTTCTTTGTCATACAGGCCTCATCCACACTCAGACAATTCTTTTTCTCTGTGACTAACATGATACAGCACGCCATATTTCAACTTGGAATTTACTGTCGCTGTAATTCAGCTGTTTGCAGAGGTGGTGCAGAGTTTAAAATCAATTTTTTTTGTTGCTAATACTGTGCTCCTACCACACTATCTGAGCAACATGACTGGGAGGAAGTGAGGCCATGGTGGAAGGTGAGTTAGACTTGGTGTTCAAGGTGTACGTGGGTAGATGGTAATGTTTGTGAAAGCACTAGTGAAGCAGCATCATGTCCTATGCAAAGACAACTGACAACTTTTGTTACTGGACAGGCTACACCACTACCTTGCTTTGGCAAATGCAACGCAGTACGCCTTGTCGATGATGCCCAGAAAGAGCATGTACTAGAGTGGATGGCAAGCACAGCTTCAAGTGGCCTCTCCTCCTCTTCCTCCACCTCAACATCACACCCATTACAGTCCACAGAGGTGGAACCCAAATTCCCCTTGCTTTCCCCCTCGTCACAACTATCCATCCGTTCAACTGAACCACAGATGGATGAGTCTGAAGAACTGTTCTTACATTCTATGCCGTGTTCATCAGAAGTGTATTCAAAAGCTTTGCAGAGTTAAGAGGAGGAAATCTGCACCGATTACCAAAATTTATTTTTAGTTTGGAACTGGGGCAGGATGAAGTCCGAACAGCATCCTGACCCTCGTCATCAGACGTTAACCCCTGGGGAGGTAATCCTGATGAGACTTGGATATCTGAGGCTCACGTGGACTGTACTGTGCTGTCAGAGCAAGAAGAGGAGGAAGGTGACTCCAAGGATGAGGACTGTGATAACACAGAGGAAGATGATGATGAGGGTTAGATCCAAGTTGGCATGAACATAGAGGCACACAGCTGAGTAGGTCATCTGAGGAGGAGGTTGCGTTGCGCTGTCCGTCGCAGACGCGTAGTGATGCAGCCACGATGAGCAATGCATCCTCAGCCACAACTGTGCCTGTGACCAGCAGCGTCCACGGGTCTGCAGCTCGCAGAGGTGGCAAGGGTTGCCTAGCGTGGGCCTTTTTTGACACTGCAAAGGATTAGCTAACTCAGTAATCTGCAAACTTTGCAACAAAAAAAAACGGAGTCGAGGTAAAAAGTGCAATAATTTGACTACTACATGTATGAACCTTCACATGCACAATCAACATGCTTTACTGTGGGAATCCCACTGCTCAAAAAAGCAGACCAGCGGACCTCAACAACCATCAGCCGCCCCATCTATCGCATCTGCTGCTTCTTCCTCCTCTGTTACCGTGCCAACTATTGAGACGTAGGTCTTCGACCACAGAACCTCGGGTTCTTTACCCGCTCCAGTCATGCTGACTGAGAGCCCGCTTAAGCTATAACGGAAGCGGACATGCCTACTGTTTTTGACCGATCTCAGAGAACGAGCCACAGACACTTGGAAGAGTAAGCATGCCAAGGGCGTTACATGTCGCTGACTGGACACTGGGTGACTCTGGTGGCTGTAGGGACAGGCGCTGCTCCACAAGTGTTGGAATCCCCAATGCTTGCAGGACAAACTTCAACATTTAATACTTCCTCCACTACTTCTGCCTCCTCCTCTATCTCCTCTAGGGCCTCCACCTGCGCCCTCAACCTCTGCCTTAACGAGACACGCATTCCAACAGTGCAGAGCAAATCCCCACCACCTCTGTACTGCGCAGCCAGGGCTCACCGCAATCAGGCAATATTAAAATTGATATGCCTTGGAGATCGCGATGTGCCAATACGGTTGAATTCCACTCTGCACATGTTGCAGCGACTGTGGCAACAGCAACGAGCCTGACGCAGTATGTTATGTCGTATAGCCTGGGCCAACGCAGTACAGAGGTGGTGCATATCACGTTTAGAGAGTGGGCACAGATTAAGGACCTCTGCACCCTTCTGCACAGTTTTGAATTGGCTGCTAAGATGGTTAGCGCTGACGACACCGTCATCAGCATCACTATTCCGTTCATGTATATGCTGGAGCAGACTTTGAATAGCCTGTGGGAGGAGATAGTGGTCCCAAAAGAAGGTAGGAAGTAAAGGAAGCTGAGGAAGGGATAACATTGTCTCTAAGTTCAAGACTGTCGTCACACAGGTGGATTACTGCGGTCGAGGGGGGCTGGTGATAACGACAAACTTATCGAAAGTGCAAGATCTGAGGAACAAATGGAGGAGAAAAAAGTGATGGGCGAGCAACTGTAGGATGAAGAGGATAATCCTCCCCTCTCTGTTGCTCACGGTTGGCGGGAGAGGACGGAGGAAACGAGCCTCATTGTTACCCAGCCACCAACACAGCATGGGCTTGGACCTCATGGTAGAGCCCGACATGTGAGTGCCTTCTTGCTGCACTATCTGCAACATGATCCACATATAGTTATGGTTAGGAATAATGCTGACTACTGGGTTGCCACTCTGTTAGATCCACATTATAAATCCAAATTTTGCCAGATGATTCCCACCATAGAAAGGGACCCGTGAATGCTGGAGTATCGAAACACTCTTTTACACTACCTTAAGAGATCTTTTCCCCAAGACAGCCGTGAAGCACACAGTTCACATCACAGCTCTACACTTCCAACCTACGGCACGTCAGTTCGTCAACGCCAAAACATTAGCAGCAGCAGCAATGGTGGAAGCAACTTCTGTGAGTCCTTTGACACTTTTTTTAGACCAACTCGTGCACCAGCACAATAGAGTCCAAGTTTTTCACGTGGTGAACGAATGAAGAGGATGGTGCAGAAGTATCTAGAACTGAATATAAACACCATCAGGGAGGGTTTGGATCTTTTCACATTTTGGTCTTCCAAAATGAATGAGTGGACTGAGCTCGCCTCACACGCCTTGGAGGTTTTATCGTGCCCGGCAGCAAGCGTTCTCTCAGAAAGTGTCTTCAGCGCTGCTGGTAGTATCCTGACGGCTGTCCCGTGAAAATGTAGACCGCCTAACTTTCATCAAGATGATCAAGTCCTGGATCTCCAAGGACTTTTTGCACCCCAATCGCAGACTGTACAGACTAGGCGATATTGCATTTTTTACTGTGATGCATTAATGTCACGTAACTGTACTCTGATATCTTTTGTGTGGCTTCTGTGCCTGCTGTGGCTGCTGCTGCTAATGTTTGCACATATTTGTGGAAATGTGAACAGTCATGATTGGTCTACATCTGCTGGGTGGTTAGCTGTAGTGGAAGACGTCTCGGTCCCAGTGATACTATTTCTATTCTCGTGACAGTTATTCCACTTCGGTGGTGTCAGGCCCTCATTTTTTAAAATGGGAACACTCCTGGTTGGGTGTCCATCTGCTGGATTGGGTGTAGTGAAAGACCTGTCGGTCCCTATTTTACTATCTATACTGTGGTGAAATTGATGCCACTTCTGTGGTTTAAGGCCCTCATTTGTTTAAATGTGACCACTCCTGGTTGGGTGTCCATCTGTTTGATTGGGTGTAGTGGAAGACCTTTCGGTCTCTTTTATAATATCTATACTGTGGTGAAATTGATGCCACTTTTGTGGTGTCTGCCAGTAATTTTTGGAAATGTGAACACTCCTGGTTGGGTGTCTATCTGCTGAATTGGATTTAGTGGATCCCTATTATACTGTTTCTACTCTAGTGAAAGTGATGCTACATCTGTGGTGTAAGGCCCTCATTTGTTTAAATGTGAGCACTCCTGGTTGGGTTTCCATCTGTTGGATTGGGTGTAGTGAAAGAGCTGTCGGTCCCTATTATACTATCCTGTGGTGAAATTGATGCCACTTTTGTGGTGTTTGCCAGTAATTTTTGGAAATGTGAACATGTGACAAGGTCGACTGGGGTGGTAGTCCTGACCGAGTTCACCCACAAAACAAAGCCTACAGACACCCCGGCTCCTTGTACGTGAAACACAGACCCGACACAGCTTCCCCCACCGATTACCTCTTCTTCTCAGCCGTCGTAGTCCAGGCAATCAAAATCCATGGTCACAGCTGCGATCCAAAAGGGATAACTTTTATTTTATATTTTGCAATATAAACGAAGTAGAAAAGGTAATAGAAGAGAATATGGTAGAAATTTCCTGCTCTTTCCCTACTCTTATTTGCGGCTGTCTCAGTATCAGCCACAGCAGCAGCCACTGTCCACAATCAGAGGTAGTGAAGACTCACTTGCCGGAATCTGGATGCTTGTAATCCCTTCGGCGGGGCACTTGCACAGTCCTGTGCCCAACTCGCTGTCTGTGGGTCCTGAGACAACACATTCTGTCCCTTCCTTGGTTCTGGCAATGTCCCGGTCGTGGTTGCGTGTCTCCCCTGGGCAGACGTGCCCGGGGTACTGACTGGAAGCAGCAGCTTCCTGCTCACTGGAGGCTGCTGGCCCAGCGCACAAAATTAACCTCTTACTTTCTCTAACTCTAGCACAATACATACAATCGGGGGAAATACAAAAACATTACAGATGACATTGCGTACACCGCACACTAATATATACAATACATGGACACATTAACATATGGCGGTACATTGCTGATACACACATTGCACAATACAAGAATAAGAAGACATTAATAAACAGGTACATAACCTTAATACAGTGAAGTGCACATGGAGAGGAGGGCAGATGGGGGTTCCTGCCACCTCCTTACAAACTCTCCTGGCTAGGTGTCCATCTGCTGGATTGGGTGTAGAGGAAGACCTGTCTGTCCCTATTATACTATTTCTACTGTGGTGAAATTGATGCTACTTTGATGGTGTCGACAATAATTTTTTGAAATGTGAATACTCCGTTGGTGTCACTTTGATGGGTGTAGTCTGTATGGAAGACCGCGTCCATTATATTTCTACGGGTGAAAATTATGCTACTTTGATGGTCTGACAATAATTTTGAATGGAACTCCTGGTTGGGTCTCCTTAATGCTTGTTACTGTAGCAGTAGGCCTCTGAGACTGTCAGGCCTCCACTTCCTTGGCCTCAACTACTCGTGTTACTATCCTTAATTTTTCTGACAATGATAGTCTACATAACTGATATTTGTGCCACCTGTGTGTGGCTCAGCATGAAAGCAGGTAGAGGTGTTGCATGCGGTATCAGAGCTCCCAGCAAAGGGCCCTACCCTGATCCCTCACCCACCTCGTCTTGCTGTGACATTCAATTGAAAGCTGTAAATGCTGTCCCAGACCCCAATACATCATGCCTGACTGATTGCTGCAGTTCCATGCTAAAATCTGTACTGTGGGTGAATTGAGGCCACTTTCCTGGTGTCTGTCCCTCATTTGATGTGTTTTGGCAGCATTTGGGGCCGTTATAAGGTGTTGTGCATGCGTTTGTTTTTGCCTTCCATTGAGCTGAATGGTGTTCGGTTATGTTTGGCGAATGTTCGACTAATTAATCGGCGAATATTGCAAATTCAGCGAACGTAATCCGAACCGAACATTGAAATATTCACTCTTCTATACATGTAAGTTGATCTACTGACATTTAATAACCTGTTTAGACAGGACATCTGCACTTCTATGCTCACAGACAGGGCCGGCGTCAGCACCTGGGCAAGTGCCGGGGCCCTGAGCAGGCTTAGGGGGCCCAGTCGACGTCAAGGACATCGGCACACTATGGGGCCCGGTGTCTGTGCCAGTGCCGACTCCCGTGAGTGGGCCCCCCCCGCTTGCTCAGGGCCCTGTCATTTGTGATACTTACCTCTCCCCGTTTCATCACTGCGGCGTCTTCTGACTGTGATGTTCAGGTCAGAGGACGCTATGGTGTCATGTCTGTGCTCCCTCTGCCTGAACAGCCACAGTGCAGAGAGCTGGAAGATGGCGACGCTGAGGAGTCCGGAGTAGAGCAGCAAGGAGAGGTGAGTATTTCTTTTTTTTTTTTTTATGTTTGGAGCATTATATGTAGGGACCATCATACACTGGTATGAGGCCCATCATACACTGGAGCATCATATATGGGGCCAATTATATATGGATCATTATATGAGCCCATCATATACTGGAGCATTATATGGAGTCCATCATAAACCGTATGGAACATTATATGAGCCTGTTTATGTATTGAGCAAAACATGGGGCTCATTATTCTTTATGGAGCAATATATGAGGACTATTATATACTGTATAGAGCAATATATGGGGCCCATTATACACTATGGAGCATTATATGGGGTCCATTATTCTGTATGGAGCAATATATGTGGCCCATTATATACTGTATGGAACAATATATGGCTCTTTATTCTGTATGCAGCAATATATGTGGCCCATAATACTGTATGGAACATTATATGGGGTCCATGATTCTGTATGGAGCATTATATGTGGTTCATTATACTGTATTGAGCATTTATATAGGGTCCATTATTCTGTATGGATCACTATGTGGTGCACATAATACTGTATGGAGCCTTATACAGGGGTTGGACATAATAATATGGTTTAGGTCCACCTTTTGCGGTGATTACAGCCTCAATTCTCCGAGGTATGGATTCATACAAGGTGTGAATTGTTTCCAAAGGAATTTTAGCCCATTCTTCAGTTAAAACACTCTCCAGTTCTTTGAGCGACGATGGCAGCGGAAATCGACGTCTAACTTGAATCTCTAAAATCGACCATAAATGCTCAATAATGTTGAGGTCTGGGGATTGTGGGGGCCAGATGAGATGCTCAACTTAATTAGAATGTTCCTCGTCCCATGCTTTAATGATTGTAGCTGTATGAATTGGTGCATTATCATCCTGAAAGATGGCTCTCCCCTTCGGGAACAGTGCTTGAACCATAGGATGCACTTGGTCGCTCAAAATGCCTAAATAATCGCCGCTGTTAATTCTTCCATGAAGGGATATCATTGGCCCGGCGGATCTCCACGAAATAGCACCCCAGATCATCACAGAACCTCCACCATGTTTTACGGTTGGGAGAAGGCAGTCTGGATGGAATGCTTCTTTCGGCTGTCTCCAAACGTACACGCAGCCGGAGGTCGTAAATAGGGTAAACAATGATTCGTCTGAGAATATCACATGTTTCTACGGCTCGAGGGACCAATTCTGGAGGTTTCTTCACCACTCTAAACGCTTGGAAACATTTGTCATTGAGAGCAGCGGTTTTCGAATTTCAGCTCTTCCGTAGAATCCAGATTTGTTCAGCTCCGACGAACAGTTTTCGTGGAAACTGGGTTCTGTAGGTGTTCATTGAGCTCAGCAGTGATTTTCGGAGCCGTGGTCTTGCGATCCTCTCTCACAATTTGCTTCAGGCCGGCATCACACTAGCGAGTTTGATGCGAGTTAGTCGCACGACTTACTTGCATCAACACCCGGCACGGCCGCCCGTTCTCGGACCAGAGTGCGCGGCGGCATAGAAATACATGCAGCCGCGCACTCTGGTCCGAGAGCGGGCGGCCGTGCCGGGTGTTGGTGCGAGTAAGTCGTGCGACTAACTCGCATCAAACTCGCTAGTGTGACGCCGGCCTTAGAGTCCGACGGTCTCTCTCAGTCAACTTCGACTTTCGGCCGGACCTGTGCTTTGCTGCGGACGTTTTTCCTTCTCTTTCAAACGCAGTCATTACTTTGGAGACAGTACCTCTTGACACGCTAAGCATTCGGGCACTTTCGGTTACACAAGCGCCTGCCATACCAGCACCAACAATTTGGCCTCTTTGAAAATCCGAGAGGTCTGCCATTGGTATCAGGTTCTCATCAATGTTCTTACAATTATGCAAAACAAACAGTTAATTTACATACACATCACATAACACAAAAAGTCAACTACAAAACATTACCATATGTCATGGTTTGCATGTTTATAACATGTTCGATGATTATGATGCCAAAACGTTAGGTGTTTCCATTATTTTGTCCAACCCCTGTATGTGGCTCATTTTACTGTATTGAGCAATATATGGGACTCATTATACTGTATTGAACAATATATGGGGCTCATTATACCAGGGTTCGACAAACCCGGGCGCCAGGTCGCCAGTGGCGCCTGGAAAATCATGCCTGGCGCACGGGGAATTAAAGAGGGGCCCTGAGCAGGCGGGGGGGCCCACTCGCCGTCGGGCACCCCGGCGCCCGTTAGCTAGCGCCGCCGCTGGGCCGCCCCGCTTGCTCAGGGCCCCGGCAGCAGCCGGCGCAATACATACCTCTCCCGTGCCTCCGCTGCCGCAGCTCCGATCTTCAGGGGGTGCCTGCCCCGGCTCTTCCTCTCTCACAGCAGCGCCGCTGAATGACGTCATCATTCAGCGGCCTGCTGTTGCAGAGAGCGCGCGGACGCCGGACAGGTGAAGTGTGTGTGTGTGTGCCTGCCTATGTGTGTGTGTGTATGTGTGTGCCTGCGTGTGTGTGTTGTGTGGCCTGCGTGTGTGTGTGTGCCTGCGTGTGTGTATGTGAGAGAGTGCTGCCTGTCGTGCTGTATGTGTGATGGTGGTGGGGGGAGGCAGTGATGGTGGTGAGGAGGCATGATGATGATGATGGGGAGGCAATGATAATGGGAAGGCAATGATGATGATGATATTAATGGGGAGGCAATGATGATGATGGGGAGGCAATGACGATGGGAAGGCAATGATGATGATGATACTAATGGGGAGGCAATGATGATGGGAAGGCAATGATGATGATATTAATGGGGAGGCAATGATAATGATGATGATGGGGATGCAATGATAATGGGAAGGCAATGATGATGATGATATTAATGGGGAGGCAATGATAATGATGATGATGGGGAGGCAATGATAATGGGAAGGCAATGATGATGATGATATTAATGGGGAGGCAATGATAATGATGATGATGGGGAGGCAATGATAATGGGAAGGCGATGATGATATTAATGGGGAGGCAATGATAATGATGATGATGGGGAGGAAATGATAATGGGAAGGCGATGATGATGATATTAATGGGGAGGCAATGATGATGATGATAGGGAGGCAATGATAATGGGAAGGCAATGATGATGATATTAATGGGGAGGCAATGATAATGATGATGATGGGGAGGCAATGATAATGGGAAGGCAATAATGATGATGATATTAATGGGGAGGCAATGATGATGATAGGGAGGCAATGATGATGATGTTGGGCAGGCAATGATGATGAGGGGAGGCAATGATGATGATAATGGGCAGGCAAAAATTCTGGCTACTAAATTTTTTTGCTGGCTCCTAGATTCTGAACAACTTTGTCGACCCTGCATTATACTGTATTGAGCAATATATGGGGCTCATTATTCTGTATGACGCACTATGTGGTGCCCATAATACTGTATGACTGTCCAATTTCTGATCTATTGTAGAATTTACAATAGATATCACTCGTAATGTAAGAAGTGAAATCTTTGACATTGGACTATACCTATATTTTTTTGCCGCATCTGTGCATCATGAATTGTGGTATGTGTTAAAGGGGCCCACTGAGACTTTCGCCCGGGGCCCATAAAAACCTGGGACCTGCCCTGCTCACAGAACAATTGTTAATATAATAGTTCTGTTCACATAAAACACAAGTTATAGGCAGCACGTTTCCTGGTTACACAGGACAATGTGCCACCTGTAGCGATGATTTTTAGTAATCTTTTCACCCAACAATCCAGCGTTTGGCTCATTTGTCATTTGATTGCCTCCCTGTGTAGACAGGGCGATCATAAGGAGACCAGCAGTGCTGTGGACACTCACTTGTATTGACCTGTCTAAACGTGCCCTTCATTTTTCTCTAGTAATACAGACATATTTCAACCACCTGCTCTGGCCCAGAAGTTTCTGAGTCCGGGAAGGGCAGTGACGACTCTTGGTACTTTAATGAATTTATGACTAGAGTTGAGTGAATTTTTCAAAATTCGGTTCCGATTACGATCGGTGGCGAATATTGTTTTTGCTATATTCACAGAACACAGCCGATCGTCATTGGAGTCAATAGGAGTAGACATAACCGAATATGTTCGGAACCGATCATCAGACATAAATTCGGTACAAATCGGGTACCAATATGGCACGCATATGATAAATTCAGATTCAGCGACCGATAATGAACATATTTGCTCGACTCTATGATCCCAAATTAGGAGCTAAAGCAAGAAGAACCATGCAGGAGTTTACAATCCAGCATCTGAGTTTATAGGTGATTGTGGAGACTAAGTGCACAAGATGGGGTCCAGGTCCATCAGTGGCATCAGTCTGGATGGATGTCTCCACACCACAGGGGACCCATTGCAAAAACTGCATACTGCACAGTATACTTATTTTTTATCCATCACATCAGCAGGAGAATGGTGTGCCCCCATGTTGAGAAACCTGTAGGTATAGAGCAGTGGAACCTGCCATACTGCTTCAGTAATTGACTGTCCATTTAGGAGACCTGTGACGTGTCCTGCCTCACCTGTCCTACCCCAGTCCAGATAGAAAGTACCTGGTTGAGTTTTGTCTGCCTCTCCTGTCCTTCTCAATAAACAGTTTGCAGACACACAGTGACAAGAAGGACACTTTGTACCTGTGTCAGGGGTCTGTGGGAATGATAATTCATGAATGAGTGCAGAGCTATACAGCTACCGTAACTACAGTCATTCATAATGTGCATTTAGACAAGCAGCAAATGAGTGTAAGATAGCACCAGGGATCACCCACAGTAGCAATATGGAGTGGTCACTCGAGATGATAATGATGCTACATATGTTTTATGATTGATGTGACTGTATGTGCATTTCCCAGAGATTTTCCTTACAATTTTTTTTTCTAGCATGAAAAGATTTATCAGCAGCACATTATCGGCCCATGTAAACAGGAACTGTGCTGCCGATAACATGATATTTTGGTCACATCAGTATTTGTTGATTGATAAGCATGTATGTAGTTAATGGTTTCTTGTTAATGCCCTGAGATCAGCACTTCTAAATGCGTTAGAGAGTAAATTTGGTGATTACTTTCTATATATCTTTTTTCTGTCTAAACTTAGATTGTACAGTTGCACGACCTTTTATTCATTCTGTGCCTAACTTGTGCTTGACTCTGTACAGTTTATCATAGCAGAGAATATAATGATTTAAAAAATAAAAATTCAGACAAACGTCCCCTGTCAGTGAATAAAGAGAAAAATAGAGGAGGAATATTTTCTTCATGTTTAAATCTAGAATACAAACTGCCATTGCCAAGCAAAGTTCTGTATTCTTGTTTTTGTCCACTAGGTGGCAACGTCAGCCAAGAATCGGCCATGTTGTGCAATGTCACATATTGGTAATGAGAACAGGAGAAAAAAAGAGTACTTTTCCAATTGTGAAATGCGCATTGCAGAATTTGTATACTTTAGATTGATTGATGTGACTCCTAATGTTGAGAGAAGCACCTGAAACTTCTAAGTAGTGTTGCTTGGAAAGTCTAATGTGCAGATTTAACAAATGGCTGCGGTGTAATGCTGCCTGTTCTGGTGACCGACAAGATGGGGTTAATTGAGGTCGAGAATCATTTCTATATTGAAGAAGCTTTTGCGACATGATCATTTCTTCCACATCTGGAATTATATTACCCTTCGCTGCTTCACTAGAGACCTCTCTTCCTCTGTGTCTTACTTCCTACTACTTTGGTAGTAGTGGTACTGATGTACTTACCGACAGGTTCTTACGTGTACTACTGCAGTACAGGCTCTTTGGCAATTTTGTGTGTTAGTGGCTCAAAAAATCTTCATCAAAATCCGCCATAAAGAAGCACATATATTAGAGGGTGAGAACTCTGTGCTATTGAGTCAGCTAAAATGCTGGACACCATGACAGTACCCACATGGGCAGGGCTGTGGAGTCAGTAGGCCAAACCTCCGACTCATCAATTACTCTGACTCCGACTCCATGTCTGCGATTCCACAGCACTGGTCACTACTGAGCATGTACATAAAGTGCAGCACAGATTCATCTCATCTCGACCCACAGCACAGACTGAAGTAACAATCTCACTAGCAGCATGCGTACATAAAGTGCAGCACAGATTCATCTCATCTACGACCCCAGCACGCACTACTGAGCATGTACATAAAGTGCAGCACAGATTCATCTCATCTCGACTCCACAGCACTGGTCACTACTGAGCATGTACATAAAGTGCAGCACAGATTCATCTCATCTTCGACTCCACAGCACTGGTCACTACTGAGCATGTACATAAAGTGCAGCACAGATTCATCTCATCTACGACTCCACAGCACTGGTCACTACTGAGCATGTACATAAAGTGCAGCACAGATTCATCTCATCTCCGACTCCACAGCACTGGTCACTACTGAGCATGTACATAAAGTGCAGCACAGATTCATCTCAACAGCACTGATCACTACTGACCATGTACATAAAGTGCAGCACAGATTCATCTCATCTCTGACTCCACAGCACTGATCACTACTGAGCATGTACATAAAGTGCAGCACAGATTCATCTCATCTACAACTTCACAGCACTGGTCACTACTGAGCATGTACATAAAGTGCAGCACAGATTCATCTCCACAGCACTGGTCACTACTGAGCATGTACATAAAGTGCAGCACAGATTCATCTCCACAGCACTGGTCACTACTGACCATGTACATAAAGTGCAGCACAGATTCATCTCCACAGCACTGGTCACTACTGACCATGTACATAAAGTGCAGCACAGATTCATCTCCACAGCACTGGTCACTACTGACCATGTACATAAAGTGCAGCACAGATTCATCTCCGCTAAAAGCCGAGATCCTTAGATCAGGAACAGAACAGACTTTTTACCAAATTTTTCTGAAAACTTTTACAGCACATCCTGCATTAAACTACTGAACCCAATTTATTATATACACTACTCGTGCAAAATTTCAGGAAGAATGAACCTAACATGCACTCTCGCTTTTCAGGTGAACTTAATGTGACTGTCTATAGACTTTTGAATGCAGATGTCCAACTGTTCAATGCTTCAGTACTTTTTGCACAACTTGCTGTTCTCTAACAAGGAGATTAATAACAATAACACAACAGGTTTTTGATCCATGAATCCACCAATAAATTTCAGGGTTTAATTTGAATTGGTATTAAACAGTCCTCCACATCATGCTGTTCATATTTTGACATCATGAGACCAAGACGACACCTAACAATTGACCAACAGTACCTCACCATTGCGAGGTTTCAAGCAGGATGCTCTCAAATGGACGTGGCCACTGAGCTTAGGGTGTCAGTCATCAGTAGGTTGTAACAGAGATAGAGAAAGACTTGAAGAGTTACAGAAAGGTAGAGAAGTGGACATCCTTTGGCCACATTCCACACTGATAACCGCTTCATTGTGAACAATGCCCTTTGGAACCAAGTGAAGAATGCCACACAACTCCAGGCACATTTAATAGAGGTGAGAGGCACCCAAGTGTCATGTCAGACCATTGAAAACTGTGTACATTAACTTGGTCTGCATGCTAGACTATCTGCAAGGCTACCTGACCACACCACCAGGCACAAGCGTCACCATCTTGCATGAGCCAGGGAGCATCTGCGCGGGAACGAGGGACCACTGGGCCTCACTGCTGTTCACTGATGAATGTCGATTCACGTTGAGCAAAAATGATGGCCACCAACAATGTTGGAGACGTCAAAGAGAGTGCTATGTATAAGCCACTGCTGTCACCAGACAAGCCTTTGGTGGCGGTGTTACAGTGTGGGCAGGCGTCTAGTCAACACAGAACTGCTCTGTACTTTGTAAATGGTACATTGACAAGCCCCTACTACTGAATAACATAATTAATCCACTCATTATGTCTCTGCACGAACATCACAGGCCTAATTTAATTTTCATGGACGACAATTCTCCAGCTCATCGAGGTTACATCATTAGGGAATGGCTGCTGGAGACAGGGGTACCTCAAATCGAGTGGCCAACACTTTCTCCAGACATAAAGCTCATAGAAAACCTTTGGGATCAGCTGAGTCGCAGTGTAGAGGCTCATAACTCAGTACCCCAGAACCTCAATGACCTTCATTTTGCCAATGAATGGCTGACTTCCTATTGCTTTCCATAGGCAGCATTGTAATCAGTGGAGACCATAGAAGTCTATAGACAAGGTCAAGCATGGTCCATAAGATGGTCACATCTGGGGACATCTCTGAGCATGTGCAGGATTAGGAAAGTACGGCTGTTTTGTTTTCACAATAAATGGTTAAAGAAGCATAATCTTAAACTGTGTTTCCAAATTGTTTTTGTGAAACTAGTTATAAAGGGAATATTGAAAAAATAATAAAGTGGTACCCAGGCCGCAATACATATAAAAGAATTAGATCATATAAACCCACTATGTTATTGCTGGCCGTTGTAAGATTTGCGGTGAGGCATACAGAGGCTCACTCCACTTTTCAGACACGCCAGGCGTGTGCTTTTAATGAATCAGTCGCGTCTGACTACAGTACACCCCCCAGGGTGGATAAAAATCATGATTTTTAAAAAAAATTCAAAAAAATCGGATTTTTTTGATTTAAATCGGATTTTTTTGGTTTAAATCGGATTTTTTTGATTTAAATCGGATTTTTTAATCAAGTTGTACACAAGCAAAACTTTGTCTTTTTGCAAATCAAATTATTTTACACAAATAAAAATATTAAAACAGTTGATGATTATGAAACCTAATAATTTTTATTTGCACTATTAATCAGAATTGAACTACAGAGAGTAAGTACTTTTTAACAATAGCCTATCTCTAACGTTTGAAGTAAGCAAACATCTTCAGTGAATACATCAGTCCTTTAAGCCTACTGTTTATTTAGGACTTTTAATAGGAAAACTAGTTGTCCTGCTTTAGCAGTTCCTAAGCGGTTTCGGACTGTTGTGTGCACAAAACCAAATGAAGAAAACAATCTCTCTACTCCTGCCGATGAAGCCGATGCAGTCAGTAGCTGAGTAGCTACATTTATTATCTTCGCTGGAAGAACAAGTGATTGCGACTTCCACCAGTCCAGTGGTTTTAGTTCATTAACGACGTTATCTGCAAACATGTATTTTTGAAATGGTGCAGATTCACACTTCAATTTCAGCACAGTTGCCACAATGTCATGGTTAGTATTGGCGAGCCACTCCATTGCAGAGTTGATTTCCGCCTCAGATAGTTTTTTCCCTCTGTAGATGGGATGCAAGATATTGGCTAAATAGTGTTCTTCTTTTAATGCTTGGTCCTTGCGGTGGTGTATTGCAACCTTTACATTGTTTGAGAGGTTCAAGCGATCTAGCGAACCTTCTAAATCTTTCCAAACTTCTGTGGCATCAGCTATGGTTGCAGTATCTTTCTGCATTTTATCCAACGCAATAGATATTGGCTTTAACCTTTCCAAAAGGTCCTCGGCATTTCTCTTCACACCAAGATTTAATACTTTGCTTCGTATATTAGCATCAATTTTATCCCGATGTGTTTCGCAAATGGACACTAATTTTGACCAGTTGTTAATAAACAGTTCCAAGCATTCAGCCAAGGTATTCCATCTAACATCTTGTGGTAGAACCAACTTCAGTCCTCCCATTTCCTTGCAGGTTGCATGTGCAAAATGATTATTGCGGAAATATTTAACAATTTCTACATGTTCCTTGACACCCGAAATATGCAGGTCTTTTGCCAAAAGATGCAACAAATGGGCAGAACAACCGTATGTAATGACATTTGTGTCATCCTCATGTGCCAGTTCCGCTCGCATTTTTGCCACATTGCTTGCGTTATCAGTAACTAAGCTCCTTACTTTACATCCAAACTGTTCTTGGCATTGGTGAATTGAGTTCTAGCAATTTCAAGTAAATATTCAGCAGTATGTGAATTTCCAGATGTATCGATTGTGTCTGTAAGGTAAGTTTCACCATCTTCTGTTGTGACACAAGTGCAAATTATGGGGTCGTTGTGGATGTTGCTCCAACCATCCAAGCTCATGTTAACAACTTTGTCTTTCAAATATTTTGTACAAGCCGCTCTTTCTTTGTCGTATACAGCCTGAAGATGTTTTCCTGAGATATCAAATCTACTTGGTGGTTTGTAGCCTGGTCTTATTCCTTCGATCATTTGTACAAACAATGGGTGTTCAACTAGTCGGAAAGAAGAATTGGTTGCAAATATGAATTTAGCAATTAATTCATCAAAATGTTCTTTCTGGCTCGTCGTAGTCTTTAAGAGGAATTTTTCTACACTTTGCACGCAAAGTTTTTTGTTGGGCTGCTTTGTTGAAGTTGTACCCAATATTGATTGTCACGTGCAGCACAAGCCATATTTGACCCTGAAAGCACAGTAATTAAAAATATAATTCGACTCCGTATTTGAAGAAATATAACGAAAATATTTTGAAACAAACTTTTTGAACAATGTAATGGACCTCGTCCTATAAGGGCTGTCTCAAAAGTTATGCTACTCAAGTTTCCGGTGAAGTTGCTGTAATACTAGTAATACCAGAGCAACTGAAAAAATTATGTCACAAAAGTTTTAAAAATGTTTTTTAAAAAAATGGTCAATTTGTAGCCTACAATAAAAAAAAAAAATAGGCGTATACACACTCTTATTTTTACTTAACGTTAATCTTCTGTGAAATATTGCCTTAACATAAATTTAAATTCTATACTCCAGAACTAGTGCTAGAAATTTTTCTTTTCATAGACTTTAACCATCCCAGTAAAACGTCTGTTAAAATAGGTTGTAATTGCCAGACTTACCACTAGTGCTAGGGTCCTGGTGCATAAGAAGCTGTGGGGGTTCATTGACATTAGTTGTATCACTATCAACATCTTCATTTCCCTTCTGGTTGCAGTTTTCATAATGTGATTTCAAACGGCAAACAAGTCCTTGGATATCCTTTTGACAGTATTTGCACTTTGCTCTCCCACCTTTCTTTCCAAGCTCTGCTGGCATCTCAACAAAATGAACCCAAATAGGGTCTCTCTTACGACCTGCCATGGCTCACGCAGATCACTTCTGAAGTTTGATTGTTACTACAGCCAACTACTGCTGACTGACTATCCAACAAGTTTGGGCATGTCAACTGAATGGAAAAAGAAACTGAAACCAAGCTACAGAAAGTGAAACCAAGCTAGAAGTGTGGAGTTAATTGAACAATGATTGAAAGCTTTAGATTTTAATCGTGATTTATATTAAAAAAATCTTTTGATTTAAATCAGTGATTTAAATCATGATTAAAATCACGATTTAAATCGATCTGATTTAAATAGAAAAAAATAATTTGATTTAAATCATGATTTAAATCGTTGATTTAAATCGGCGTGATTTAAATCAATCCACCCTGACACCCCCTCATCAAAACTGGTGTAAACAGAGCCACACTTAATGAGCTTTCTTTCTGAGATCACAATAGATTCTTTCAGAGAGATCATTAGCAAACTAGAGACTATGATCTGTTGAAAATTTTAAGCATGCCCGTCTTATTTTCAGAAGATGCCATCTGTCATTAATCAACTAAAATGATTGTTGTTAAATACAACCTGACAAACGGTCCTTGTGGTTGAAATTACCCATTTTGATCAATTTTAGGCCTCTTTAAGACATCCATGTTGCAAGTGAAAAAAATCTGACACAACACGTTTTTCTCACGTACCCATTATAATCTATGCTGCTATGCACATGTTAGTTTTTTCAGGCAGCATGCATGAATAGGGCCTACACAAGTCAATGGGTCCATGAAAAACATGTACAGCAGATAGGTGGCATCTACCGTATTTTTCGGACTGTAAGATGCACTTTTTTCCTCCAAAAATGTAGAGGAAAATTGGAACTGCGTCTTATAGTCCAGATGTACCTTCTTTGGCTGTGGTGGGAGGTGAGCTGCAGCGGCGGAGCAGCGGGTCACAGGAGGCAGGAGCCGTCTGCTGCGGCTAAGTCCTGTGC
The DNA here is from genome assembly GCA_033576555.1 of Oophaga sylvatica. Taxonomy (NCBI): domain Eukaryota; kingdom Metazoa; phylum Chordata; class Amphibia; order Anura; family Dendrobatidae; genus Oophaga; species Oophaga sylvatica. Next base: position 166,441,124 of record JARQOD010000002.1, read on the forward strand.
CCGCTGCTAACGAGAAATGAATATTCACTGCTCTCCACGCTCATGGGAGTGGAGAGCAGTGAATATTGGTTTCTCTTTAATAGCGGACACGCTCTTGGATGCAGTTGCCGGCTTCCTGCAGCTGCCGGGCGTTCACCTGTGCTCGCTACTTAAGGGAATGAATATTCACTGTTCTCCACTCCCATGGGAATAGAAAGCAGTGAATATTCATTCACTTTAGTAGTGGGCACAGGTGAACCCCCAGCAGCTGCAGGAAGTCGGCGGCTGCGTCTAACACTGTGCCTGCCATTAAAGATAAGTGAATATTCACTGCTGCACACGCCCATAGTCTTGGTGTGGGGAGCAGTGAGTATTCCGGCAGCTGTCTTCTCCTTGTAGGCAGTGCATCACTTCACTGCCATGCGCTTCTTACAAGCATAAATCAGCTGCTGGCATCGGAACAGGGCGCTGCAAGGAAGCGCAGGGAAGCTAAGTATAATGGTTTTTTTGTTTTGTTTTTCTGATGGGGGCCATTCATATCAGGATGAGGATGGGGGCCCTGCCTACCTGGCTAGGGATGTGGGTGCCATACATACCAGGATAGGGTTGATGAGGCCATGCATACCAGGATGGGAGTGGGTACCATGAATACTAGTATACAGTGCGTACGGAAAGTATTCAGACCCCTCTAAATTTTTACTCTTTGTTTCATTGCAGCCATTTAGTAAACTCAAAAAAGTTCATTTTTTTTCTCATTAATGTACACTCTGCACCCCATCTCGACTGAAAAAAACAGAAATGTAGAAATTTTTGCATATTTATTTAAAAAATACCTTAAATATTATATGGTCATAAGTATTCAGACCCTTTGCTCAGTATTAAGTAGAAGCACCCTTTTGAGCTAGTACAGCCATGAGTCTTGTTGGGAATGATGCAACAAGTTTTTCACACCTGGATTTGGGGATCCTCTGCCATTCTTCCTTGCAGATCCTCTCCAGCTCCGTCAGGTTGGATGGTGAATGTTGGTGGACAGCCATTTTCAGGCTGGGCCAGTCAAGAATGGTCACAGAGTTGCTCTGAAGCCACTCCTTTGTTATTTTAGCTATTGCTTAGGGTCAATTAAACAGTGAAAATTTTAAGGGTCTGAATACCCACTATAGGAATGGGGAGACCAGGGTAGTGATGAGGGGGCCATGCATACCATGATGGGGATGAGGGGGCCATGCATACCATGAACAGGGGGTAATGTATACCTGGATTGGGGAAATATATATACCACGATACTGGATATTAATACAGAATTGACCACTTTTTTTTGCTTCAATTTTTTTTTTCTAATTTCCTCCTCTAGAACCTAGGTTCGTCTTATGGTCCGATGTGTCTTATAGTCTGAAAATATGGTATGTGATATCAGTGTTTAGCATTGCAAATTATAGAAGTTCTGTAATTTATTTCTTTATCCATCCATGAAAAGCAACTGATGGTGAAAACGGACACACTGATGACACACTGATGGTAAAAACGAACACGGGTTACACTGATGGTAAAAACGGACACTGATGGTAAAAGCGAAGACAGATTACACTGATGGTAAAAACGAACACACTGATGAAACACTGATGCAAAACACTGATGACACCGGTACCATTTTTTACGTACATGTTTAAACACAGACCTGTGAATGGGGCCTATTACTGTGTATGGCCACCTATACGTTTATTTTAGCAGGGCGCTAATCTTCGGTTTTATTACATAGTAGCTGAGCCCGCTCCATGTCAGGCAGAACCCGGCTGTCTTACTGAGCTGGCATCTGCCTCTAACCGCACCGATTGAATCTAATGCAACGCCAATCTTTGCTGTTTTACCATATAGATGCCACTATAAATCACTCAATGGCAGAATCTAATGGCTGGGTGCTGTTGAGCGTGCGGAGCGGCTCCCATTGTCTCCCCCTGCAATGCAGTTGTGTGATGCTGATGGGTTACCATTTCAGCCCGGGGCTTACTGAATGCTCCCATCACCTTCATATTGGAACTCCTATGAAGCACAGCATGTGAATGGGCTGTGTAGGACAATGTATATACTGTAATAATCCATTATTGCTGCATATAGTGTAAGTGATCAGATATTTATGGGCTCGAGTAAGAGAACTGAAAACTAAAGAAGAATTTAATAAAGGATCTGTATCACCTGCCAGGTCTAATAATCAGAAGCGGTGCTGGGGATGCGGCAGGTTGTAGGAGGTTCGCAGTGCTCTGGTTCGTGGTCACAGACCACCCAAGTGGAGGCTGAACCAAGGTCCTGTGAATCTTTTTGCTCAACTCATCTAATTATAATAAACATTTAATTCTCTTCCCCCTCCCATCATATCATTTGGGATGGGGACAGAATTTGCAGCTAGATGCCGTCACTCTAATAATACCTAATACTCTTATTGTACTGAAAAGAATTGTTTCATTCTCATCGATTTTACTCGCACAACATGGCCGCCTTCTCCGTATCTAGTGAGAGGGGTGAAAGTGACTTTGAAGGTGACATACAATAACTTGTAATGAAATGTTATAGCAATTATGTAATGCTTTCTCTTCCCTCCCTGTTGGAGAATTAGGCTCTCTTGTACTACACGTTAGTATTTTGATCACAATGGATTTCAATAGGTTGCAAATTGATTTTTGCAATGCAAGGTTAAATGTAGTCAGACATTGAGAAAGGTCATTAAGCTGTTATTAATTGCTGCTATGAGATGCTTACGCTTTTCTGCAGGCCAGGGAGGCCTTTCTCACATAGACATAACTGCTTTGATCCATTCTATAAGGCCACTCATCGTAATGTCCAGTTTCACTATTATGTGACTGTCTTGCAAATGGTGTATTTTATCGTCAAATATTAGGTTTAAAGCTCTCATAGAGATCAGCTTGCGAATAAGGAGTGGAAAGAGAATGTACATTTCCTATACGTTCTAGATATGTGGTGATGTGTTTCGTAGGTATGGAGATTATTAGATACTGCCTTGAGTGAATGAAGAGAGCAGCTTTTCTTAGGCTATGTTCACATGTTCAGCAATGATCCGTTAGAATGAATCCAGCTGAAATGTCCATCCTTATCTTTACTTTTGCCTCCAAGTATCCCAGATAATGCCACAAGATAACCATCTTTGGGAAGAAAAAATTGTGCGTTGATCTGTCAGCAATTTTTCTGCTATATGTGTCTGCCTATGAATATATATATTTTTTTAATTCAGTATTTTTTTTATTAATTTTAAAACATTTTACAGATCTAAAGCAGGCTATCCAGATCAGAACATTTGAAGCTCAACTCAACCCTCCCCCCACCTCCCCAAACAATCAAAAAAAAACTTTTGAATACCAGTCTTGCTCGACTGGAACCCAAATTACAGTACACATATACAGTGGTGGCCAAAAGTATAAGGCAACCCTGCAATTCTGTCAGATAATACTCAGTTTCTTCCTGAAAATGATTGCAAACACAAATTCTTTGGTATTATTATCTTCATTTAATTTGTCTTCAATGAAAAAACACAAAAAGAATTGACCTAACGCCAAATTGGATATAATTCCTCACCAAACCTAAAAAAGGGGGTGGACAAAAGTATTGGCACTGTTTGAAAAATCATGTGATGCTTCTCTTATTTGTGTAATCACCAGCACCTGTAACTTACCTGTGGCACCTAACAGGTGTTGGCAATAACTAAATCACACTTGCAGCCAGTTAACATGGATTAAAGTTGACTCAACGTCTGTCCTGTGTGTACCACATTGAGCATGGAGAAAAGAAAGAAGACCAAAGAACTGTCTGAGGACTTGAGAAACCAAATTGTGAGGAAGCATGAGCAATCTCAAGGCTACAAGTCCATCTACAAAGACCTGAATGTTCCTGTATCTTCCGTGCGCAGTGTCATCAAGAAGTTTAAAGCCCATGGCACTATGGCTAACCTCCCTAGATGTGGAAGGAAAAGAAAAAATGACTAGAGATTTCAACGCAAGATTGTGCGGATGGTGGATAAAGAACCTCGACTAACATCCAAACAAGTTCAAGCTGCCCTGCAGTCCGAGGGTACAACAGTGTCAACCCGTACTATCCGTCGGCGTCTGAATGAAAAGGGACTGTATGCTAGGATACCCAGGAAGACCCCACTTCTTACCCCGAGACATAAAAAAGCCAGGCAGGAGTTTGCCAAAACTTACCTGAGAAAGCTTAAAACGTTGAGCTTTTTGGGAAAAACCATCAACATAGAGTGTACAGGAAAAAAAAAGAGGCATTCAAAGAAAAGAACACAGTCCCTACAGTCAAACATGTTGGAGGTTCCCTGATGTTTTGGGGAAATTACTGCTTGCCTTGGACGACTTCCGGGGCAAGGAAAGACTAGCGCATGCGCTGTAGTCATTTTATGCTTTGCCCACTGTTGGGCAAAGCATACTGCGCATGCGCAGGGCCGGATTTTGAATTGCACAATTGCGGGAACCTAACTCCGTCTGTGGTATTCACAGACGGCGTAACGCAACAGATGACGAGGAGCGGGGGCGGGGGAGGACATGAAAACCGCTGCCCTCCTGATCAGACTGCAGTGATTGACACCTACAATCACCAACTTTAAAAAGGTATTTTGATATGAAAACGGGGGTATCATGATATATGATACCCACCGTTAGCTTAGTTATGGGACGCACTATTCAGCCATATTTTTATCTGATATGGCTATTTTGGGGTGACAGATTCCCTTTAACCCCTTACTGTCCAATGACGTGCACAGTCCGTCATGGCAAGGTGACAGTTTCGGCACCAGGACGGACTGTGCACGTCATGCCTTTGATCTACCACTGCGTGTAAACACGCAGTGGTAGATCAGTGCCGACAGCTGTCACAGACAGCTGACAGGCACGGCAAGCGGTGCGGGGACCTTTGCCGTCGGTCCCCGCACCCACAGCGCTGTGATTGGTCAGTCAATCTGACTGACCAAACACAGCAGCGATCGCGCAGGAGAAGCTGAAATTTCAGCTTCTCTAGCGCGATCAGTGCAGGAGCCGGCGCTGCAGTGGCCAGGCTTCCTGCACTGACAGCCATGAGCGGAGCCCCCACCGCCCCTGGCTGTTAACCCCCTGACTGCTGCGATCCAGCGCGATCGCAGAGCTCAGGGGGGGAGGCAGAGGGTCGGGAGCTCCCTCTGCCTCAGATTGGCGCCCTGCAATGTATTTGCAGGGCCCAATCTCTGCCTTGATGACCCGGGGGTTGTCATGACAACCCCCGGGTCATCTAGCTACGGAAAACTGCTGTGATCATGTTCACAGCAGCTTTCCCCATAGGTACAATGCATTGCAATGCTGGAGCATTGCAATGCATTGTAACTGCAATAAAAAGTAAAAAAAGTGAAAGTCCCATAAAGGGACAAGTTAAAAAAAATAATTTTTTTAAAAAAAATTGTAAAAAAATATTAAAAAATAATTGTAAAAAAATCCCCTAAAAAATACACATTTTTATGTAATAAAAAAAATAAAAAACAAAGAAAATACACATGTTAGGTATCGCCACGTCCGTAAAAATCCCATCTATAAAAGCGTAACCCTAGTTAACCCCTTCAGTGAAAGCCGTAAAAAAAAAAAAAGTAGTAAATTATACTTTTTCCAAGCGGTATCATCATACCGCTTGGAAAAAGTGCAATAACACGCGATCAAAAAGTCAGATATAAATAATCATGGTACCACTGAAAACGTCATCTTGTCCCGCAGAAAACAAGCCGCTATATAGCATCATCAGCGAAAAAATAAAAAAGTTATCGCTCGCGGAATAAACTCATGCAAAAATAATTATTTTTTCTATAAAATTTTTTGTGTAAAAAAAACGCCAAAACATAAAAAAAAATATATAAATGAGGTATCGCTGTAATCGTAGTGATCCGAAGAATAAAGCTCCTTTATCAATTTTTACCACACGCGGAACGGAGGAAAAAAATAAATAAATAAACAATTCCTGAATTGCTGGTTTTTGTTCATTCTGCTTCCACAAAAATCGGAATAGGAAGCGATCAAAAAACGTTATGTGCCCGAATACGATACCAATAAAAACGTCAGCTCGTCCCGCAAAAATAAGCCCACAGATAACTCTGTCGGCCGAAATATGGAAAAATTATAGCTCTCAAAATACGGCTATGCAAAAATTTCTTACTAAAAATGATTCCAAAATAAAGCATCTTTTAGGCTAAGTGCACACGATCAGGAATAATTGCGTTTTTTTCGCGGTTTTTCCGCGGTAAAAACGCGATAAAAACGCAAGCATTAAGCATCCTATACATGTTAATTGATTCCGCATGTTTTGGCCACATGTTGCGTTTTTTTCCGCGAAAAAAACGCTTCGCGGAAAAAATAGCAACATGTTCATTAATTTAGCGTAACCGCGGTGATTCCGCCGCCATAGGAATGCATTGAACCGCTTACTTTCCGCATGTGGCTATGCCCACCATGCGCAATGTAAGCGGTTCATGTGCGATGGTACCCAGGGTCTGGAGGAGAGGAGACTCTCCTCCAGGCCCTGGTACCATATCCCTGGTAAAACAATAATTAAAATAAAAAATAATGATATTCTCACCTTCCGGCGGCCCCCGCAGCCTTCCCGCGGCCCCCGCAGCCTTCCCGCCTTCAGCGACGCTCCCGGCAACTTCCGGTCCCAAGAGTCCTTTGCGAGAATCACCCAGATGGCATAGCGGTCTCGCGAGATGCTACGTCATCGGTGTGATTTGTCGCAAAGCACTCCTGGGCCCGGGAGTTGCCGGGAGCGTCGCTGAAGGCGGGAAGGCTGCGGGGGCCGCCGGAAGGTGAGAATATCATTATTTATTATTTTTTTTATTATTTTTACATTAGATCTTTTTACTATTGATGCGACATAGGCGGCATCAATAGTAAAAAGTTGGTCACACGTGTCAAACACTATGTTTGACTCGTGTGACCAACCTGTCAATCAGTTTTCCAAGCGATGCTACAGATCGCTAGGAAAACGCTAGCATTCTGCAAGCTAATTACGCTTGCAAAACGCTATTATTCTGGCGGGAATCAGCATAAAAAAAACGTGCGTATTTCCTGCGGGAGAAGTGCGGGATTGCCGCGGAAATTTCCGCGGCAATTCCGCAACGTGTGAACTTAGCCTTAGTGTGTGACAGAAGCTAAACATGAAAAAAGGATGTAAATCTGGTATCGCTGTAATCGCACAGATCCGAGGAATAAAGTCGCCTAATCACTAATACCGCACGAGGAACGGCGTATAAAAGAAAACCAATTCTTCACCTTTTGTGGATTTGTTCATTGTGCCTCCCAAAGATCGCAGTAAGGCGATCACAGTGGTTCCCCCCCACATATGGGGTATCAGCGTACTCAGGACAAAATGCACAATAGCTTTTGGGGTCCTATTTCTCCTGTTAGCCTTAGAAAAATAAAAATTTGGGGGCAAAAAGGTCATTTTTGTGGAAAAAAATGATTTTTTTATTTTCACGGCTCTACGTTATAAACTTCTGTGAAGCCCTTGGGGGTTCAAAGTGCTGACCACACATCTAGATAAGTTCCTTGGGGGGTCTAGTTTGCAAAATGGGGTCATTTGTGGGGGGTTTCTACTGTTTAGGCACATCAGGGGCTCTCCAAGCGCGACATGACACCCGCAGACCATTCCATCAAAGTCTGCATTTAAAAACGGTGCTCCTTCCCTTCCGATCTCTGCCATGCGTCAAAATAGTGGTTCCCCCCCACATATGGGATATCAGCGTACTCAGGACAAATTGCACAATAGCTTTTGGGGTCCTATTTCTCCTGTTACCCTTATAAAAATAAAAATTTGGGGGCAAAAAGATTATTTTTGTGGAAAAAAATATGATTTTTTTATTTTCACGGCTCTACGTTATAAACTTCTGTGAAGCACTTGGGGGTTCAAAGTGCTCACCACACATCTAGATAAGTTCCTTGGGGGTCTAGTTTCCAAAATGGAGTCACTTGTGGGGGGTTTCTACTGTTTAGGCACATCAGGGGCTCTCCAAACGTGACATGACACCCGCAGACCATTCCATCAAAGTCTGCATTTGAAAAAGGCGCTCCTTCCCTTTCGAGCTCTGCCATGCGTCAAAATAGTGGTTTACCCCCACATATGGGGTATCAGCGTACTCAGGACAAATTGCACAATAACTTTTGGGGTCCTGTTACCCTTTGGAAAATAACAATTGGGGGTGGAAAGATCATTTTTGTGGAAAAGATATGATTTTTTAATTTTACTGCTCTATGTTATAACCTTCTGTGAAGCCCTTGGGGTTCAAAGCTCTCACCACACATCTAGATAAGTTCCTTGGGGGGTCTAGTTTCCAAAATGGGGTCACTTGTGGGGGGTTTCCACTGTTTAGGCACACAGGGGCTCTCCAAATACGACATGGCGTCCAATCTCAATTCCAGCCAAAAAAGTCAAATGGCGCTGCTTCCCTTCCGAGCTCTGCCATGCACCCAAATAGTGGTTTATCCCCACATATGGGGTATCAGCGTACTCAGGACTAATTGCAGAATAACTTTTGGGGTCCTTTTATCCTTTGGAAAATAAAAATTGGGATGAAAAGATCATTTTTGTGGAAAAAATATGATTTTTTAATTTACGGCTCTACGTTATAACCTTCTGTGAAGCGCTTGGGGGTTAAAAGCTCTCACAACACATTTAGATAAGTTCCTTGGGGGGTCTAGTTTCCAAAATGGGGTCACTTGTGGGGGGTTTCCACTGTTTAGGCACACAGGGACTCTCCAAATGCGACATGGCGTCCAATCTTAATTCCAGCCAAAAAAGTCAAATGGCGCTGCTTCCCTTCCGAGCTCTGCCATGCGCCCAAATAGTGGTTTACCCCCACATATGGGGTATCAGCGTACTCAGGACTAATTGCACAATAACTTTTGGGGTCCTTTTATCCTTTGGAAAATAAAAATTAGGATGAAAAGATCATTTTTGGGGAAAAAATATGATTTTTTTAATTTTACAGCTCTACTTTATAACCTTCTGTGAAGCCCTTGGGGGTTAAAAGCTCTCACAACACATTTAGATAAGTTCCTTGGGGGGTCCAGTTTCTAAAATGGGGTCACTTGTGGGGGGTTTCCACTGTTTAGGCACACAGGGACTCTCCAAATGCAACATGGCGTCCAATCTCAATTCCAGTCAAAAAAGTCAAATGGCGCTGCTTCCCTTCCGAGCTCTGCCATGCGCCCAAATAGTGGTTTACCCCCACACATGGGGTATCGGTGTACTCTGGAGAAATTGTACAACAAATATTGTGGTTCATTTTCTCCTGATACCCTTGACAAAATTTAAAAAAATTGTGTCGAAAGAAAAATTTTGGGAAAAAAAGTTAAATGTTCATTTTTTCCTTCCACATTGCTTGAATTCTTGTGAAGTACCTAAAGGGTTAATAAACTTCTTAAATGTGGCTTTGAACACGTTGAGGGGTGCAGTTTTTAGAATGGTGTCACTTTTGGGTATTTTCTGTCATATTGACCCCTCAAATTCACTTCAAATGTGAGGTGGTCCCTAAAAAAAATGGTTTTGTAAATTTTGTTGGAAAAATTAGAAATTGCTGGTCAACTTTTAACACTTATAACTTCCTAACAAAAAAAAATGTTGGTTCCAAAATTGTGCTGATGTAAAGTAGACATGTGGGAAATGTTATTTATTAACTAATTTTTGTGACATATCTCTCTGATTTAATGGCATAAAAATTAAAAGTTTGAAAATTGCAAAATTTTCAAAATTTTTGCCATATTTACTTTTTTTTCATAAATAAACGCAAGTTATATTTGAAAATTTTACCACTATCATGAAGTACAATATGTCACGAGAAAACATTCTCAGAATCGCCAAGATCTGTAGAAGCGTTCCAGAGTTATAACCTCATAAAGAGACAGTGGTCAGAATTGTAAAAATTGGCCTGGTCTTTAACCTACAAAATGGCTTGGTCATTAAGGGGTTAAGCTGAGGGTGCCAATACTTTTGTCTGGCCCATTTTTGGAGTTTTGTGTGAAATGATCAAGGATTTGATTTTTGCTTCATTCTCTTGTGTTTTTTTCCTTGGAAGCAAATTAAATGAAGATAAAAATAGCAAATAATTTGTGATTGCAATCATTTTCAGGAAGAAACTGAGTATTATCTGACAGAATTGCAGGGGTGCCAATACTTTTAGCCACCACTGTAGGTATGAAGTCCAAAACATCTACAACATGTTTTTTCACACTTTGTCTAGACCTGCTAACCAGCGTGCAGTCAATATATGTAGCATATCTAGTAAGGCTTTTTAGTACAATACTAAAGAACAATGATTAATAGTTGTGAACCATCCAAGGAGACCAAAGTTTGTCAAAATATGCACTTTTGTTCCTTTTGGAATAGATCCCTTTTTCAACCAAAATAAGAGATGTCACATATTTGATATATTCCCTGCGGGATGGAGGTCTCTCTGATATCCAATCTTTAGCAATTAGTTTCCTGGCGCCAAACAGCAGGTGTGCAATAGCTTTTTCCCCCACCTCTTCCACTCTCAACTCCTCAACGTATCAAAGAATACAAATCAGGGGAACTTTATGCGCTATTCATATGCCAGTTCTATAAGGTTAAGAATCACAATCCAAAATGTGTATTATTGTGGGCAAGACCATAGCACGTGAAATACTCTTGCTTTCTCCCTGAAGCAATTACCGTAGTCTGATCTGATACCCATTTTGAACAACACCACTGGTGATCTATATACTCTGTTTGACATTTTACTATTAGGAGTCTACCAGGTTCACTTAGTGAGACACTGGGGACACTTTCCAGGACCAAGGACCACCTGTCCTCAGAAATCACCCCCAGCTCCAATTCCCACTTTTGTTTAACAAGCAAATACATTTTTTTCAGAAAAACCAGTAGCAAATAGTCATCTGCCTATGAATATTTAGCGTTTATATCAGGCAATATTAGTGCTTCACAAAATTCTCTAAAATAAATGGTGCAGGGATGTTCACAGATCACTTGCATTGCTTTGTGATCCCTAAGTAGCTATGGAACCAGGACCTCACCATACACATTCGTATCACCAGAAATGTCATATCCTGTCTATGGCACTTATATTGTAGTTGCTAAATCGTGGTCCACAGGTTAACACTGAAATATCAGCCATGCAATAAAAATGCTTATGTAGAGAGAGAAAATCACAGGTCCTGTCCTCTTCAGCCGTAAAGTGTTTTACCTTAATAGTGTTATATAGTGCAAATATATACAGTATATGTGAATTGTTGCCAGGCTCTGGTGTAGGGTTAGCCAATTATTATCTCTATATTTCATGCATCAAGGCTGCATGTAGTACAGGATGTGGAGGAGGCCATTCTTCAAATTCTCAAATTTCTTCAAATAATTTGTGACATCTGAAGCCGTATGTAAATCACAATTTATGGTATCCATTTATAATTAATCTACGCTGTTCCAAAAATAAAAGGAACACTAAAATATCACATCCTAGATATCAATGCATGAAATGTTCCAGTTGCAAATCTTTATTCAGTACATAGTGGAATACGTTGAGAACAGTAAAACATAAAAATGATCAATGTAAATCAAAATTAATATCCCATGGATGTCTGAATTTGGAATCATGCTCAAAATCAAAGTGGAAAATCAAATTATAGGCTGATCCAAGTTCAATGGAAACGCCTCAAGACAAGTAAATGATCATGCAGGAACTGCTGACACGCTTCAGCCACATGAGGCCTACCACTGTCATGCACCAGAAGAAACGCAGGGTCCAGTTCACCTGCATATGGTCTCCCAATGGGTCTGAAGATCTCATCCCGGTAGCTAATGGCAATCAGAGTACCTCTGGCTAACACATGGAGGGCTGTGTGGTCTCAAAGAAATGCCTTCCAACACCATTACTGACCCATTGCCAAACCGGTCATGCTGGAGGATTTTGCAGGCAGCAGAACGTTCTCCACAGTGTCTCCAGACTTTCACGTCTGTCACGTGGTCAGTGTGAACCTACGCTCATCCGTGAAAAGTACAGGGCGCCAATGTAAAATCTGCCAATCTTGGTGTTCTCTAGCAAATGCCAATTGCCCTGCAACGATGTAGGGCTGTAAGCACAACACCCACTTGTGGACGTCAGGCACTCATACCACCCTCATGGAGACTGTTTCTGATAGTTTGAGCAGACACATGCACATTTGTGGACTGCTGGAGGTCATTTTTAAGGGCTCTGGCACTGCTCCTCCTGTTCCTCCTTGCACAAAGGAGAAAGTAGTGGTCTTGCTGCTGGGTTGTTGCTCTCCTACGGCCTTCTTCACGTCTCCTCGTGTACTAGCTTGTCTCCTGGTATCTGCTCCATGGTCTGGACCCTGTGCTGACAGACACAGCTACCCTTCTTGCCAGAGCTCGCGTTGATTTGCCATCCTGGATGAGGTACACTACCTGAGCAACTTTTGTGGGTTGTAGAAACTGCCCTAGGCTACTGTAAATCTAGTTGTGAGAGCAATGACAAAATGCAAGAGTGACAACAGCCAAAAAGGATGAGAACAGAGAAATGGTCTGTGGTCACCCCCTGCAGATCCACTCCTTTGTAGGGGTTGTCTTGCTAATTGCCTATCATTTCTACCTGTTGTCTGTTGAAATCGCACAACAGCAGGAGAAATTGATTCACAATCAGTGTTGCTTCATAACTGGACAGGTTGATTTCACAGAAGTGTGATTGACTTGCAGATACATTGTGGTGTTTAAGTGTTCCCTTTAGTTTATTGAGCATTGTATATAAGAGAATAATTATACTTGCAAACAGATTTAATTTCTCACTTGTGGTTGGCTTCAGCGCTGACATCTTCCAGTGTTGCCACCTGGCTCTGGTTGAACACAGTTTGCATGTTTTGTTTCTACAGAAATCTGTCAGAAAGAAACTACCCATCTCCCTGCAGCTCAAGGCCGATTTGTCACCAGACTTTCATACATTATTAAACAGATCTTAGACCTGATTAGTCTTGTGTGCTTACCTGTCAGAATGGCTGCATAATAGAGTTGGTGCTTTTATAAATTCACACGTAGCATTCCAACTCTGAACACTTGATCGCTGCATGGGAGAGGATGAACCGCCTCTTACCTACTGACATCTGTGGCTTATATTTTGATTAGCCGGCCTTACACACGTGCGTCGTGCCGCAAGGATGACATCACGCCAAGCTGGCTAATCAGAAGGTGAGTCACAGACATCAGCAGGTAAGAGGTTGTTTCCCTCTTCCGTGACATAACCAAGCAGTATACAATGACCTCTGTACATCATTGTCGAGTCTCCACTTTTGTGGAGTAATTTGCTCTTTCAGTTTGTAGCTTTAGTACATGCACCTTATTCTCTATATGTTTTGCGTCATTTTTAAATCCTTAATTATTTTTCTTCAACACATTTGCTTATCCAGATGTTTTAGATAGATTCTTAAAATGCGACTTTTTCTAAAGGTTGCATTTTTTAGGGTGCATCTCACTCCAGTGTCTCCTTGGAGTAAGGACTTTAGCAAAATTTTTCTTTTGGCACATCTGAAGACTGATATGCACCATTTTAAACGATTTGTGACTCTTTTTGCACCAAGAAGTCACAAAAGCTGGGATAAAGGAGAAAAAGGAAAAGAGCATTTTTTTTAATATTGCTCCAAATTCATCAACCACGTGCGATATTTTGAAAAATTTGTCTCAAATAAAGTCAGCACATTACAAAAGACAAAATAAAATGCCAAAAATCGCAAGTGGTGAATCATGGCCAATGTTCTCTTGGTAACTAGCTGCTCAGTATCACTGTACACACGCCGATACTCTGAATCTGGATACCATTACTCTGGTGGTAAATGTCAAGGTATGTGCTATTCTTCACACCGTCTATGTATGCCACGCCGTTTTCACAGGGTGGGTTGTTGGGGGTTCAGCTGCATCCTGGGATGTCTTTGTCCTCTATTTCATTGAAAATAAAACTTATCTGCTTGCTTTTCTTCTAAATCTCTCTTATTTTTTTCAGGTAGATGGTCCTTGTGTTCTACAAATTCAGAAAATCCGCAATATATCTGCACCGAAAGACAATGAAGAATCTCAGGCAGCTCCTCGGATGCTTCGATTACAAATGACAGATGGCCATACATCCTGCACGGCCATAGAGTTTAATCACCTGTCAAAAGTCAGGTAAGAGGCTCTCCCATGTAATATGCCGACTGAAAAGCCGCTAAACCAACACCCTTAGACAGAAATAACATTTATTATTTGTGGCTTATGGTTATACTTTAGTGAACCCAAACTAATTTATATGGCAATTTCTTAAGGCAATTCCACATTATGATCACAAATATCTCCTGAAAAATCTCTTCAAAGTGACCTTTCACCAGATTTTATATGTTGAACTCTACTCACGTTTTGATAGTTGCTGCAGAGAGGAATATTTTTTTTTTATTTTGGATCCAAGTTACAGAGATATTAGCAGTCAAAGTATTTAGCTCCTAATGAGTCAACTTTCTAAAAGTCCAATTATCAGATAGTTTTCACTGGGGTGTGTGTTTTCCCCCCCTGTACGATGTTGACCAATCATAAGCAGGCAGCAACATAGCAGAAAACAAACACACCTCCACCATAGCTTAGCACAGGTTTTTCAGTGTGTGAGATGTATCTCTGATCTTGTGCATGATTAGAAGCCACCGATGATTAACAACTTTCAGATAAGATCCCTCTAGGGAAAGGGCAGTGCAGCTGAGCATAGCGGTGTCTCATTACAAATTCTTCTACCAGATCTCCTCATGTCATAGCACTATCACCTCTGCTGTAATGCTCTTCCTTCCACATTGTCTGTCTGGATATGTGTCAGTATAACACTTATGTCTGTTGTACTCAGGGCAGTTTGTAATCACTCTGTAGTGAGATTAGAGCAGGGTCACAGGACAAGCCCAGAACTGATTGCTCCTGTATGAGATGTAATGACAGTCTGAGCTCATTCCAGAGTGATTACTTGAGCAGAGCAGACAGAAATGGGATTCCTCACACACACAGTAATCAGGAGAGCTTGTAGTGTGACAAAGCTAAACCTCAGCTGTACTGCCCCTCATCCTACTCTGCTTCATGCACGAGGTTAGACCAGGAGAGCAGAGCTGTATGATTACACCTCACACACTGAGAAAACTGCTCTCAGCTATTTTGGGGTCCGTATTCTTCTTTTTGAGTGTTGCTGCCTTTCTATGATTGGTCAGCTCATACAAGGGGAAGAAATATGTGCCCACATTGAAAATTGTCTGACAACTTTTCTTAAGTCCAAGTGAGTGTTAACTGATCAGTTGCCAACTACTTTGATTGCTAATATGTCTGCAACGGAGAAGCGAAATTTAAAAAAAAAAAGTTTTCGTTCACTCTGAAGACACTACTACAATGTGTATCTAGTTCAAAATGACCAATTTGGTGCAGAGTAGTAGGCATTGGCTGCGTTCATGAATCTATCTGTGTATTTTGATTACTCCTGTACAAGGAGGGATTGTGATAAGAAGTATTTATTGAGAATTGCATGTAATTTCCTTACGCTGACTTTTGTGCACTATGAGCCGTCAGAGGACCATGTTATGTGATGTTATTTAGCAGCTGAGTTGCTGTGGTTCCTAACACTTCTCAATAATACCACCCAGGATTGATGCTGGAATATTAAGGAGGGAACAAATGTCATCTACTAACTTGTTACGCAAGTGACATCCTATTACAGGACCACGCCGATATCCGTGTGCACTTTACAACAAGCCATTCTACCACAAATGTTAATAATGGCACCCTGCGTTGTGTGGGGCTGGAATTCATATTCCTATCTGTTCACATATTTTTCCCCCAGCAACCATTTTGAAAATGGCATCTCTGTGTGATCTGTATGAAAGCTACACTATCCATTACAGAATGAGAACCTGCAATGCTCATATATTAATAAGTACCACAAGTTCATGTCCTCAAAATATTTTATATTGATTACAGGTCATCAGTATCTGATTGATAAAAGTCTGACACCTGATGTTAGCAGTTGTGGAGCTGGATAGTACAGCTCTGTCACAATGTAGTGCCGAGTACTGCAGATTTGGATCTATTTGTATAGAGCAGATCTGCAGTTCCCAGCAGTGACCACTACACAGTGGACGGAGCTGAGCCATTTAGTCCTTCAACTGCCAGCATTGAAGGCAGCTGATCGTTGGAGCTGCCAAGTGTCAGACCAACGGTATTGATGATCTATCCTGAGGACAGGTTATCAACCTAAAATTAGTGGAGCAACCCCTTAACCCCTTCATGTCGTGTGACATACAGTTACGTCATGCCATGTGCCTTCCTTTGATGCGGGGTCACAAGCTGAGCCTGCATATTTCCCGGCAGATGATGGGTTCTGCCTGCGGCTGTTAACGTGTTAAATGCCGCTGTCAATTTCTGAGCAGCATTTAAAAAGCACCGTAGGTGGCACGTTATTCCACATTTTCATCGACTTGAGGTGATCATGGGTTGCCATGACAGCCGAGGGTCTGATGAAGACCCCAGTTTTTGTTATTGCAATACTGTGATAGCCAGCGTTCATAGGAGACCGTGACTTTCCCGATGCATAACAATGCTGATGCACTACTATGTATAGTACAAGTGATTGAATGATCAAGGCTTCAACAAGTACAGTAAAAAGTGAGAACAAAATGTTTTTAAAAATATGAAAAAGTAAAAGAAATACATTGTTCAGATCACAGCTATTTTGCCCTATTAAAAATAAAACCGTTAAAAAATACAGATTTGCTCTCGCTGCATTTTTTTTGGCTAATGCAGCATGGTAATAAGCTGCAATAAAAGGCGATCAAAACATCGTATCTACCCGGGCCCAAAATGGTGTGAGTAAAAATGTAATGGTGCAAAAAATGGTCCTTCATACAGCTCCATATCCCCAAAATGTAAAATGTTACAGGTCTCAAAAAATTGTTTTTAAAATCCAGCACAATATCGTAAGGACTCGGACATTGGTTTTATTTTGCAGTTTACTTACATTGTTTTGTGCACAAATGTCTCCATGCACAGTGTCAGGTGTTCAGTGCACAAATGTCTCCATGCACAGTGTCATGTTCAGTGCACAAATGTCTCTTTGCACAGTGTCACGTGTTCAGTGCACAAAGGTCTCCATGCACAGTGTCAGGTGTTCAGTGCACAAATGTCTCTGTGCACAATGTCATGTTCAGTGCACAAATGTCTCTTTGCACAGTGCCAGGTGTTCAGTGCACAAATGTCTCCATGCACAGTGTCAGGTGTTCAGTGCACAAATTTCTCCATGCACAGTGTCACGTGTTCAGTGCACAAAGGTCTCCATGCACAGTGTCAGGTGTTCAGTGCACAAATGTCTCCATGCACAGTGTCAGGTGTTCAGTGCACAAATGTCTCTGTTCTGCCTTACACCCCACAACACTGTGATTGAGAAGAGTATGTGTGGCGCGGTGCCCTGCCGCACCCTTCACTGACTATGGGTTTGAGAGTGACCGGCCAGGACAGTTTCTGCTGCTTCCAGCAGGGCCATAGACTATGAAGGCTATGCTGTCCTGGTGGTCATTAGTTGGACCCCTACCAAACTCAGTATGATAATGCTTAGGGCTGCAATATCCCTTTAACTATACTGTGTTCCAAATTATTAATCAAAAATTGTTTAGGAGTGATAAGGTAAGAATTTTTTGTTTGTCAGTTAAACTCATTGATGGTGATGTGTGTCAGGGCTCTTTATATCACTGTAAGCAATTGCAGACACCTGTGCTAATTAGTTTGGCAGGTGTGTCCAATGAAAGGCAAGACTACTTAAGAAGGCTGTCCCACATTTTTAAGCAGCCTACATTTTCTGCCAAAATGGGAAAGAAAAAGGATGTGTCGGCTGCTGAGAAGCAACAAATTGTGGAGTGTTTAGGTCAAGGCATGACTACAATCAACATTGCCAAGACACTTCATCGTGATCATCGTACAATCAAGAAGTATGTAGCTGATTCACAGTACACATGTGTGCGTGCTGATAAGGGAAAATTGAGGACTCTTTCCTACAGGCAATTACGTCAGGTTAAAAGAGCAGCGGCAAAAAAGCCCTGTCATAGCAGCAGACAAGTTTTTGAAGCTGCTGATGCCTTCAACGTCCCCCGAACAACAAGATGCAGGGTCCTTCAGAGGTTTGCAGCTGTGCGTAAGCCATCCTGTCAACCTCCTCTATCCACTGCACACAAGCAGAAACTGCTCCAGTGGGCCAAACAATACATGAAGATTGACTTCAAAACTGTTTTGTTCACCGATGAGTGCCGTGCAACGCTCGATGGTCCAGATGGATGGAGTGGAGGATGGCTGGTTGATGGACACCCCATGCAAACACGCCACGGCGCCAACAAGGAGGAGGTGGAGTAATGTTTTGGGCTGGAATCATGGGAGAGAGAATTGTCGGCCCCTTTAGGATCCCTGAAGCGGTAAAGATGAACTCCATAGTGTATGTTGAGTTTCTCAAACAGCACTTGTGCCATGCTTCAAGAAGAAGAACCGTGCATTCCTCAGCAAGATCATTTTCATGCATGATAATGCACCGTCTCATGCTGCACATCACACATCTGCATCTCTGGCTGCTATGGGCATAAAAGGGGACAAACTTATGGTGTGGCCCCCATGCTCCCCTGACCTCAACCCCATTGAGAACCTCTGGAGCATCATCAAAAGGAGTGTCTATGATGGCGGGAGGCAGTTCACATCAAGCAACAGCTCTGGGAGGGTATTCTGTCCTCATGCAAAACAATTGAAGCAGAAACCATCCAAAACCTGACAAATTCAATGGACGAGAGAGTTCAGAGCTCCTTTCGAACACGGGGTCCTATGTGCAAATGTAACATCACCTAGAATAAAGTTTTGAGTTGAAAACTGATTTCAGTTTGTAATAACCTGCTAATGCTTATAATTTCAAAAATGACCATTTATTTGTTCTTTATTAAAATGAAAAGGTTGAAAACTCTGCTGTGCATAATAATTTGGAACATGCATTTTGAGTGCAGTTTGAGTGTTTTATTTTTAAAAAAATATACTGTTATCATAGGTAGTTTGTACAAAACCTTTCAATTGTACTCTAATAGTTATTTGACTGGAAAATTACAATGACTGCAATTCATACAGGTAATTTGGGAAAATCTGAGAAAATATTATTTGCATAATAATTTGGAACACAGTGTAATTACTGATCTTTTTTCACCCACAGCAGAAGGCTGTGATTTTGGTGAAAGTAGCTGCTCTGAATGGGTAGATGACAGCCTTCCTGCAAGGAATCAATGCATAGCACTGAAATATGAAGATAGGGAGACACGAGAACATCTGAAGATTTTTTTTTCTTCAGCAGTTGTTACGTTAGGTCGGGGGAGCACAATTATTGAATCCAGCACTGTCTATAAAAACTTGACATAACACCCACTGCTCACACACTAATATAAAGGTTATCGGTAACTGCTGCGCTGAATCCATCCAGTCCTGGTATAATGGTATAATGGCCCTGGCCTGCACTTCACACCTGTACACGGTGAAACATTCCCAGTTTGCATTTGAAGCATTGTTAAAGGTTTATGCTGTTCAGTAAATGCTGTAATTTCCAGCTATCTGTGATCCAAGGCTCTGATTAATGAATGGCTGGCTCCCGCTCTGTAGAGGTGTCACTTTAATAGCTTCAAACGCTCTGCAGGAATTCACTTACATAATTACAATACCAGATCATGACTGGTGAGGCTGGGGCATGCGATAAAAGCCGCTATTCCTGTGCAGTTTCCATCGTCTCACCCCGCATGCGGGAACAGTCACCGGTCACTTTATTCTTTGTTTTCTGCTTTGAAAATGTTGTATTTTGCATGTTCCACATAGGGGTTTCTGACAGGACACCAAAATGAGTTAAGACACTTGCCAATATCATCAGAACTTGAACATTCTGCTATGGTTCTTTCTTAGTGAGGCATTATTATCTGTGATGCATTTCGGCTCGTTGCTAATGTAGGCTATAAAAAGGGTAACTGGCTGAAGAGGATTTACCAGGATTCACACAGTCTACTACATCTGAGGCTATGTGCGCATGTTGCGGATTGTTAGCATTTTTCCGCCGCAAAAACGCTGCAAAAACGCTTACACAACACAACCCATTACATTCTATGGCATTCCGCATAGCTATGCTAATGCTGCGTATTTTTCCACGGCGGAATCGCATCGCGGAAAAGTACGCAGCATGCTCATTCTTTTTGCGGAATCGTGGCGATCCTGCACACATAGGAATGCAGTGAACCACTTACTTTCCGCATGTGGCTATTCCCACCATGCGCAAAGTGAGCTGTTCATGTGCGGATGGTACCCAGGGTCTGGAGGAGAGGAGACTTTCCTCCAGACTCTGGGTACCATATCCCTGATAAAAAAAAATAATTAAAATAAAAAAAACTGTGATATGCTCACCTTCCGGCGTCCCCCGCAGCCTTCCCGGTCCTTACCGAAGCTCCCGGCAACTTCCGTTCCCAGTGATGCTTTGCGCGAATTACCTCGCAGCGTGATGTTACGTCATCTGGAGTCATTGTCGCCAGGCATCACTGGAAACGGGAGTTTCCGGGAGCTTCGGTAAAGACGGGAGGCTTTGGGCGACGCCAGAAGGTGAGAATATCACGATTTTTATTTTTTAAAATATTTTTAACATTCTATATTTTACTTATGATGCTGCATAGGCGGCATCAATAGTAAAAAGTTGGTCACACTTGTCAAACACTATGTTTGACTAGTGTGACCAACCTGTCAATCAGTTTGCTACAGATGCTACAGATCGCTTGCAAAACGCTAATGTTTTGCAGGAATACGCATGCCAATTCCCATGCATATTTCCTGCCGCAGGGAGTTGCGGGAATGCTGCGAAATTTGCGCAGCAGTTCCGAACGTGTGCACATAGCCTGAGTGTCCGCCTCTATATGGTGTACACCCCGAAAATGATGTGCAACAGAGCACACGTTCGTTCTGCTGTCATCACCATTATAGTCTGTGGCCCCTTTGGCGCATACGCTCAAATCCTGTTTTGCGGTTCGGACTTAAGCTTTGATTCAACCAACGAACGGGTGCCAGAATGCAGTGTGAAAGCACCTTAAGAGTTGTAAGACCTTGTATAAATATATGTTCTTCATCCTACTACACCTTCAGCTCACCATGGTCTGCTAATGGCCACCTGGTTTAATGTTCTAGAGCAGTGTTTCCCAAACTCTGCTCCTCACGGCCCCCAACTGTTCATGTTTTCAGGATTTCCTTAGTATTGTACAGGTGACGGATCCTGTGGCAATTTCTGTTGCGTTGATAATAATTCCATCACCTTACAAGACTAAGGAAAATCTGAAAACATGACCTGTTGGGGTCCGTGAGGACTTGCGTTTGGGAAACCAACCATTGAATATGTAACACGGGTTTCATTCTTGGAATAAAGACAAAGGCACTTTTCTATGGTTACTATTTTGTCACCTGTTTAGTGGTGACGTGTTATTATTATTATACATTTATATAGCGCCATTTATTCCATGGCGCTTTACATATGAAAAGGGAAAAATATAGACAGGTACAATAAACATGTGCTAGACAAGGGACACACAAGTACAGAAGGAGAGAGAACCCTGCCCGCGTGTTTCTGTTATACGTTTTCCTTTGATTGTTCCACTCCTGATTTTGGCTTACAAATACTGATGTAAAAAACTGACCAAATACTGATGGTGTGAACGTGGCATTATGCTCTGAAATCCATGATGGAAAAAAGTATGTGTCACTGTCAAAAACCAAGCAAACTCATCAGGTGGGAGTGTGAAACATAGCAGAGGTGCAAGAGTTTCCATTTGACAATTTGTCCTTTGTTCATGACACTCCTGGTCATGGACAAAGGAGCAAAATGCTGCCACGTGAAAGTGGCCTTAAGCCATGTACTGCCTCTTTTCCTATTTGCTTCCTGATTTGTTCGTTTAATCCATGGCATAGCTTTTTTTCACACTGTTCAGAACTACTTTGAAACTTATTGTTTTGAAAAGTAGCATTATTTTTTATATTTGTCTATTGCTGTTTTTGTTTTCCCTTAGGAGTTAGTTCTTCTTTAACACTCCATTCTAATCTATATTGTAGCTGTCCTACATCAGATCACAAAACAAGGGAAAAACCTTTCAAAATCTTTTTGATTATTCAATCTCTATTTTCTCTATTTTTGGGCCGGAAACCAACACAATGGAGAGTTGCTGTTTAAGTGGTGAGCCCCATGGGACAGCATTTTCAATGGACACATATGCGGCTCTCTATATGAAAAATACCAGATTAGTCAGAATATATTGGCATTTACCACCATTTTTTTTTTGTTAGGACCTGTATATGAATTTGTGAGTAAAAAAAAAACAAAAATTAATTGTGCATCTGTATGATATTGTGGAGACTCTGTACTGAACCTGCAGCAAACGCCTCTGCACTGTGCCCTGTCTGCGGTAGGACAAAAAGCCAAGAACGAGCCCTTCCTGCATCTAAAGGGTATGCCACACTAAGCGAGATCGCAAACGAGATCGCTAACGAGATCGCAATTGCGTCACCATTCATGACGCAGTAGCGATCTCGTTAGCGACGTAGCTGTGTGTGACATGTAGCAGTGATGTGGCCCCTGCTGAGATGTCGTTGATCGCTTATGAACGTTCTGAGCCGTTTTTTGGTCGTTGGTGTCCCGCTGGTGAGCCTGAATCGCTGAGTGTGACACCCTTTATGAACGACTTCAGCAGTATCGTAGGTGGGACTAGGTTTTCCCAACGACCGCAGAGGTCGTTATACAGATCGCTGATGAGATGTGTTTGGAATCTAACAGCTAAGTCGCTAACGAGATCGCTACTGCGTCATAAATGGTGACACAATTGCGATCTCGTTTGCGATCTCGTTAGTGTGCATACCCTTAAAGCCTCAAGGATCCGCTGTTCCTTCCTTATCAGTGCAACAGATGACTTATGATAGCCAGTCAGATTTCACCTTTCTTTCAGAGACTCGACTGCACCACTCCATCCATCCATTTTAAGAAATATCCCTGCAGTTTACAACAACAAATTAGGCTGAGCCCAATTTGCCATGGTGGCCATTAGGACATTCCTGTCTCCTAGCTTTTTATTGAGTTACAGATGGATTTCTACCCGTACATTTCTATCACTAAGTCAAGCTGCTTTTGGTTATGTAAACGTAAGTTAAATAGAATCATCATAAGGATTTTGCCACCTAATTTGAGAGCAGTGTAATTGTAGAGACAGGGATCCTGGTTCCAGTGTTGTTTCACTTACTGGGCTGCGTGCTGTAGAGCAGAAGATTATCTCTAGGGGAGTAAATCTGCCGTCATGTAGTCCTCCATATTCATGAGCTCTGTACAGCACTGCTTCCGAATCACTTTCTGCCTATGCACAGTGTACACAGAAATCTGCCAATCAGTGGTGTTGGTGAGATTATACTGAGCTCAATGTTCAGTTATGTGTATATCTGCTACATATACAACTGTGATTTTATCAAACCGTAGCAAAGTAAGCTGCATATCACTGGAATCAGAGTCTCTACCCCTACATCATGCTGCTCTGAGAGGGTAGCACTAACCTCGTGACAGATTCCCTTTAACAAAAGGCACTTCATCTTTTTGAAGGAACAGGGTAGAATATTTTGTCCTGGAGATGATTGGGATGTTAGCTTGGGTTTCCAGTGTACATGTCAGCACATGGTAATTCGATTGTGTTGTTTCCTTTCATATTAACATATTAGTTATAGAAGTTCATGACTATAAAATGCTCAAGGTAGGAAGGTCAGAGATTCACTTAAGAATACAGCTTCCATTCTAATCCTGCCTAATGCACTTACAGTCCTGTAAATCTTTATTTTTTTCCCCTTTTTTTGTTTTGCTTCATGATGATATTTCATTATTTTAAGTGCAGCATCCACATAATTGTGGTATTTGTTCATTAGATAATTAATATGTTCTCATAGCATTGTGTGGCAACCAGCATAGGAAAGTTGAAAGTTTATCCTTTTGTGTCATGTTGGAGAATGATAGTTCTGTTACAGCCAGGGGAATTGTATATACGACAATATGTGCAATGTCACTTATGTGGCTCATTTCCTCTGTAAGTACTGTATTTTATCTTCCTTTTTCATGGTTTCAAGATCTCTGAAGTCAATAAGTAGAAACATATTGTTAATGCAGTCATATGGTTGGGATATGTTATACCCTATACACAGGATCAATAACATTGATATTTGGGGGTCCGACTGCTGGGAACCCCATGGATCCCCAGAATGGGGCATTTTTATCCGTTTGGATGACGCAGTAGTGCTCAGTCATCTTAGGATATATTTTATTTGGTGTTTTTTGAAGTGCTACTTTATTGAATTAAAAATAACTTTTTAACCCCTTCACCCCCAAGGGTGGTTTGCACGTTAATGACCGGGCCAATTTTTACAATTCTGACCACTGTCTCTTTATGAGGTTATAACTCTGGAACGCTTCAACGGATCTTCGCGATTCTGAGACTGTTTTCTCGTGACATATTGTACTTCACGTTAGTGGTAAAATTTCTTCGATATACCTTGCGTTTATTTTTGAAAAAAACGCAAATATGGCGAAAATTTTGCAATTTTCAAACTTTTAATTTTTTTTCCCTTAAAACAGAGAGATATGTCATACAAAATAGTTAATAAATAACATTTCCCACATGTCTACTTTACATCAGCACAATTTTGGAACCAAAATTTTTTTTTGTTAGGAAATTATAAGGGTTAAAAGTTGACCAGTGATTTCTCATTTTTACAACAAAATTTACAAAGCCATTTTTTTAGAGACCACCTCACATTTGAAGTCACTTTGAGGGGTCTATATGGCAGAAAATACCCAAAAGTGACACCATTCTAAAAACTGCACCCCTCAAGGTACTCAAAACCACATTCAAGAAGTTTAATAACCCTTCAGGTACTTCACAGGAGCTGAAGCAATGTGGAAGGAAAAAATTAATATTTAACTTTTTAGCCACAAAAATGATCTTTTACAAACGTTTTTTTATTTTCACAAGGGTAAAAGGAGAAAATGGGCAGATAAAGTTGTTGTGCAATTTCCTGAATACGCCAATACCCCATATGTGGGGGAAAACCACTGTTTGGGCACACGGCAGAGCTCGTAAGGGAAGGAGCGCCGTTTGACTTTTTCAAACTAAAATTGGCTGGAATTGAGATTAGACGCCATGTCGCGTTTGGAGAGCCCCTGATATGCCTAAACAGTGGAAACCCCCCACAAGTGACACCATTTTGGAAACTAGACCCCCTAAGGAACTTATCTAGATCTGTTGTGAGCACTTTGAACCCAAAGTGTTTCACAAAAGTTTATGATGCCTGGGTGTGAAAAAAAAAAAAAAACAATTTTCCACAAAAATGATTTTTTAGTCCCAAATTTTTGATTTTTCCCAAGGAAATTGGACCCCAAAAGTTGTTTTCCAATTTGTCCTGAGTACGCTGATACCCCATATGTGGGGGGGGAAACTGGGCGCACGGCAGGGCTTGGAAAGGAAGCAGTAACGTTTTGGAATGCAAACATTGATGGGGGTCATGTTCCATTTGTAGTGCCCCAGATGAGCCTAAACAGTGGAAACCCCCCACAAGTGACCCCATTTTGGAAGCTAGACCCCCTAAGGAACTTATCTAGATCTTTGGTGAGCACTTTGAACTCCCAAGTGCTTCACACAAGTTTATAATGCCCGAGCATGAAAATAAAAAATCCTATTTTTTTCCCACAAAAATTATCTCTTAGTCACTAATTTTTTATTTTCCCAAGGGTAACAGGAGAAATTGGACCACAAAATTTGTTGTCCAATTTGTCCTGAGTACGCTGATACCCCATATGTGGGGGGGAACCACTGTTTGGGCGCATGGCAGAGCTCGGAATGGAAGGACCACCATTTGACTTTTTCCAACCAAAATTGGCTGGAATTGAGATTGGACGCCATGTTGCATTTGGAGAGCCCCTGCTGTGCCTAAACAGTGGAAACCCCCCACAAGTGCCCCCATTTGGGAAACTAGACCCCCTAAGGAACTTATCTAGATCTTTGGTGAGCAATTTGAACCCCCAAGTGCTTCACACAAGTTTATAACGTAGAGCCGTAAAATTAAAAAATCATATTTTTTCCACAAAATTGATTTTTTTCACCCCAATTTTTATTTTCCCAAGGGTAACAAGACTCCAAAAGTTATTGTGCAATTTGTCCTGAGTGCGCTGATACCCCATATGTGGGAGTAAACCACTGTTTGGGTGCATGGCAGAGTTTGGAAGGGAAGGAGCGCCGTTTGACTTTTTCAACGCAGAATTGGCTGGATGCCATGTCGTGTTTGGAGAGCTCCTGATCTGCCTAAACAGTGGAAACCCCCCACAAATGACACCATTTTGGAAACTAGACCCCTCAAGGAACTTATCTAGATGTGTGGTGAGCACTTTGAACCCCAAAGTGCTTCACAGAAGTTTATAACGTACAGCCGTAAAATAAAAAATCCTTTTTTTTTTTTTACAAAAATGATTTTTTCGCCCTCAATATTTTATTTTCACAAGGGTAACAGGAGAAATTGGACCCCAAAAGTTGTTGTCCAATTTGTCCTGAGTACGCTGATACCCAATATGTGGGAGTAAACTACTATATGGGCGCACGTCGGGGCTCGCAAGGGAAGTAGTGACGTTTTGGATTGCAGACTTTGATGGAATGGTCTGGGGGAGTCATGTCGCATTTGGAGAGCCCCTGATGCGTCTAAACAGTGGAAACCCCCCACAAGTGACCCCATTTTGGAAAATAGACCCCACAAGGAACTTATCTAGATGTGTGGTGAGCACTTTGAACCCCAAAGTGCTTCACAGAAGTTTATAACGTACAGCCGTAAAATAAAAAATCCTTTTTTTTTTTTTACAAAAATGATTTTTTCGCCCTCAATATTTTATTTTCACAAGGGTAACAGGAGAAATTGGACCCCAAAAGTTGTTGTCCAATTTGTCCTGAGTACGCTGATACCCAATATGTGGGAGTAAACTACTGTATGGGCGCACGTCGGGGCTCGGAAGGGAAGTAGTGACGTTTTGGATTGCAGACTTTGATGGAATGGTCTGAGGGAGTCATGTCGCATTTGGAGAGCCCCTGATGAATCTTAACAGTGGAAACCCCCCACAAGTGACCCATTTTGGAAAATAGACCCCACAAGGAACTTATCTAGATGTGTGGTGAGCACTTTGAACCCCGAAGTGCTTCACAGAAGTTTATAACGTACAGCCGTAAAAATAAAAAATCCTGTTTTTTTTTACAAAAATGATTTTTTCGCCCCCAATATTTTATTTTCACAAGGGTAACAGGAGAAATTGGACCCCAAAAGTTGTTGTCCAATTTGTCCTGAGTATGCTGATACCCAATATGTGGGAGTAAACTACTGTATGGGCGCACGTCAGGGCTCGGAAGGGAAGTAGTGACGTTTTGGATTGCAGACTTTGATGGAATGGTCTGGGGGCGTCATGTCGCATTTGGAGAGCCCCTGATGTGCCTAAACAGTGGAAACCCCCCACAAGTGACCCCATTTTGGAAAATAGACCCCACAAGGAACTTATCTAGATGTGTGGTGAGCGCTATGAAGCTCCAAGTGCTTCACAGAAGTTTTATAACATACAGCCGTATAAACAAAAAAATCTTTTTTTTTTTTTTTTACAAAAATGATTTTGTCGCCCCAGTTTTTTATTTTCCCAAGGGTAACAGTAGAAATAGGACAAATTGCACAATAACTCTTGTGGTCCAGAGTACGCTGATACCCCATATGCGGGAGTAAACTACTGTTTGGGCGCATGGCAGAGCTCAGAAGTGAAGGAGCACCGTTTGACTTTTTCAACGCAGAATTGGCTGGAATTGAGATCAGACGCCATGTCACATTTGGAGAGCCCTGATGTGCCTAAACAGCGGAAACCCCCCAATTCTAACTCCAACCCTAACCCCAACACACCCCTAACCCTAGTCCCAACCCTAACCACAAACCTAACCCTAACACACCCCTAACCGTAATCCCAACCCTAATCCTAATCTTAACGTTAGCGCCAACCCTAACCCTAACTTTAGCCGCAACCCTAACCCTAACCCTAATGGGAAAATGGAAATAAATACATTTTTTTAATTTTTTTAATTTTATTATTTTTCCCTTAAGGGGGTGATAAAGGGGGGTTTGATTTACTTTTTATAGCGGGTTTTTATGATTGGCAGCTGTCACGCTAAAATACGCTTTTTATTGCAAAAAATAGTTTTTTGCATCACCACATTTTGAGAGCTATAATTTTTGCATGTTTTGGCCCACAGAGTCATGTGTGGTCTTATTTTTTGCGGGACGAGGTGACGTTTTTATTGGTACCATTTTTGAGCACGTGACATTTTTTGATCGCTTTTTATTTCGATTTTTGGGAGGTTAGAATGAACAAAAATCAGCAATTCATGAATTTCTTTTGGGGGAGGCGTTTGTACCGTTCCGCGTGTGGTAAAATTGATAAAGCAGTTTTATTCTTCGGGTCAGTACGATTACGGCGATACCTCATTTATATCATTTTTTTTATGTTTTGGCGCTTTTATAGAATGAAAACAATTTTATATAAAAAATTATTATTTTTGCATCGCTTTATTCTGCGAGCTATAACTTTTTTATTTTTTTGCTGATGATGCTGTATGACGGCTCGTTTTTTGCGGGACAAGATGACGTTTTCAGCGGTACCATGGTTATTTATCTCGGTCTTTTTGATCGCGTGTTATTCCACTTTTTGTTCAGCGGTATGATGATAAAGCATTGATTTTTTGCTTCGTTTTCTTTTTTTTTTTTTAAGGGGTTCATTAAAGGGGTTAACTAGTGGGACAGTTTTATAGGGGGGGTCGTTACGGACGCGGCGATACCAAATATGTGTACTTTTATTGTTTTGGTTTTTTTATTTACAGGAAAGAATGAATTTATTGGGGAATATTTTTTTTTTTTTTTATGATTTTTTTTTACCACTTTTTATTTTTATTTTTTTTACTTTTATACTTTGTCCCAGGGTGCGACATCACTGTATTTTAGCAGATCGCTGGTGTGACAGTGTGCACAGCACTCTGTCACACCAGCGATCGCTCTGGCACTGCTGCAGGCTTCCCAGCGCCTGCTCTCAGCAGGCACTGAGGAAGCCGCCTCCCTGCAGGACCCCGGCGCCATCTTGGATCCGGGGACCTGGAGGGAGGACGGACCCTCGGAACAGCGCGACACATCGCACTGCTCTGAGGGTCTCGGGAGCGCGCGATCCTCCCCTGTGCCCCGGGTACACCGCGATCATGTTTGATCGCGGTGTGCCAGGGGTTTAATGTGCCGGGAGCGGTCTGTGACCGCTCCTGACACACAGTCACGGGTGTCAGCTGTGATAATCAGCTGACACCCGGCGGCGATCAGCTGCGCTCCCCCCGGGAGCGCAGCTGATCGCCCATGACGTACTATTCCGTCCATGGGAATAAGGTCCAGGGTCAGATGGACGGAATAGTACGTCTGATGGCAGAGAGGGGTTAATGTTCATCTTCATTAGTTAATTTTTTTTTAGAGTTTTCTAAAGTTTTGAAAAAGCCTGAATTTTTTGCTTGTATGACTGTTTACGGTTTTACATGTCTAGTGACATAATAATAAAAATTGTTACATGTATATTTAAAAAGTGTTAAATAATTATTTTAATTTAATATTAAACATCTATTCTATTATTTCTAAACACTGTTTTTCGGTGATTACTTTGTATCTCCGTTCATACTGCACACACACACACACACACACACACACACACACACACACACAAATGATACACCATTTGAAAGGTAAACTTGCCCCTTCAGCAAGAAAATAGCCAAACAAACCACACATCCACGATTTGATCACAAAATACAGTTTAAATATTAATTTTCATAAACCTGCAGTAAGGAAAAATGACCTGCAAGTTGCACCACACTACCCCAAAGCACACTACCACAAAGCAGCTTACAGACATCACAAACAAATCCAAACATTTGCCTTGGGGGCTTTCCAGCTTGCTGAACTGCTTGCCCAGCCTATTTCAGCCAAATTGGAGGATTGCACTCTTCATTGCAGGTGAGGCACATATGCAAACACATTTGTAAACATGCACTGCCTATTGAATTGCACACTTGCTCCATTCATACTCCACCCACACAAACAAATGATACACCATTTGAAAGTTCAAATGACCTGCTGTCATGGGTGCATCGCCACGAAGATCGTCGCGATTGCACATTCTGACTTCTCACAGCTGAGCTTCTGTTTCTTTGTTTTTTGGTAATGTGAGAGTTAATTTTTCCTAGCTCTTTGCTAAGGCTAGGTGCAGCCTCGCCCGGCTGCTTTTGATTATGTTCTAATTAGTTTCCTTTATATTTCTGCCAGTCTGGGTGTTAGACGCCGGTGAAAGCATTCATGTAGTTCAGCAGACTGGATCGGTTCTGAGAATATTTAAGCTAAGAGTTCATTAGGTGTTTTTACTCTTATAGCTTATAGTTAATCTCTGAGACCTTAGGTGTTCCTACTGTGTGTGAGTGTTGTATGTAAGACTTTATTTACTTTATTCCTTCTCTTTCTTGTATGTCTTTCTGTTCATTATCCGTTACCTGTTCATTCCCTTTGGTGGTATTCAGGGTCCTTCTTAGGACTAGAATACAGTTGGCAGGGATTGATAGGAGACAGGGTTTACGCTGGTGGCCTGGACCTCTGTTCCTTTAACAGTACCTCCAGGTTGAGGGATTAGTTAGGACCCCAGTTCAGGGTCAGCTTAGACCCCGGTCACCCTCTAGCCGGAGACAGCGTATAACGGATTCCGTTTTGACCCAGTGGACATTCTGTCAGGTAAATCCATGTTATAATATATCTATGCGCATGTTATATAGTATGTTGCCCTTTTTTATATAGATTACAGACATCTCGTACACATATCATAAGACCGCGTGACATTTTCACCGGCCCAAACTAAAGATTCTCCCCAGCTGTCATGGATCCAGTAGCCCAGCTGGCCCGACAGTTGCAGGGGTTGTCCATGGAATTTGCAGACATTAAGTCCAAGGTTTTGTCCCTCCCAGAGCAAACCAGATCTGAACCTAAGGTTGCTCTCCCGGACAGGTTCACTGGTGGGCGGGACAAATTTTTTACTTTCCGGGAGGCATGTAAATTGTACTTTCGGCTGCGGCCTCGGTCATCTGGGAGTGAAGAGCAGAGGGTGGGAATTGTTATCTCGCTCTTACAAGGGGACCCTCAATCTTGGGCGTTCTCTATTCCTCCAGGCTCCCCAGATCTACAGTCAGTGGAGCGATTTTTTACTGCCCTGGGTCTGGTATATGATGATCCGGATCGAGTTTCCCTTGCTGAAACAAAGTTACGTAAAATACGGCAAGGAAATCGTCCAGCGGAGGAATATTCTTCTGAGTTCCGTAGATGGGCAACAGATACTCAGTGGAATGACCCAGCTCTTAGGAGCCAGTTTTGTCAAGGGTTGTCTGACAAATTAAAAGATGTGTTGGCTCAGTATGATTCTCCTCCATCACTGGAGGCTGCTATGGCCCTCGCTATTCGCATTGATAGACGACTTCGGGGAAGACGCGAGGTAACTCCGCCCCCCATGATGACTCCACCTACTACTAAAGTCCCTTATACTGAGGTTCCCCTGGTCTGTTCTGAGGAACCCATGCAGTTGGGAGGGACATCATTTTGTAGGAGGGAATCGGCGGTGCGCCGCAAGACTAGAAGGTGTTTCTTTTGCGGGAGAGAGGGACATTTTGTTGGGGGTTGTCCATCCCGGACCTCTTTGACCCAAGGAGTTAACCTGGGAGTCTGTATTTCGTCCCCAAATCCCTCTCAGTTTATCGTGCCTGCGGAGGTGGTGATTGGTACTAGAACTGAGAGGATTTCTGTTTTTCTTGATAGTGGGTCTGGGGCTAATCTTGTGGACGCTCGGTTTGCCCAGGTGCATGGTATGCAACTGAGTTTATTGGCCAAACCGGTCCCTATACTCTCTATTGATTCTAGACCTCTTGGTCAAGGTAGCTTGGTTCAAGCTGTTCATAACATAGATCTTCGAGTAGGGGCAATACATAAAGAGCAATTGTCTTGTTATGTGTTGGAGGGTCTACCTACTCCTATTGTGTTGGGACTGCCTTGGTTGGCTAAACATAACCCAGTGATTGATTGGCAATCCAGAAAGATTAGCCAGTGGGGTGAATTTTGCAAGAATAACTGCATGAGCACGGTCATCGGTGCGGTTGTACCTAGGACTTTGCCTCCTTTTCTGGAGGACTTTGGGGAGATGTTCTCAGAGGAGGGGTGTAAAGAGTTACCTCCTCATCGCGCATATGACTGCTCAATAAAGTTGCTTCCTGATGCCTTATCTCGTACTTTCCCAGGGACCGGGAGGATGGATGATCCGGTTCCTATTCCTCAGGAGGGAGTTGTAGTGTCAGCTGTATGCTCTGAGCTTGAGGGGGAGGTATTGGGGGCTCAGGGGGACGCCCCTGTAGGACTTCCAGGGAGACTGATAGTTCCAGATCAGTTAAGACTGAAGGTTACGGAGAACCGTTACAAACGGATGGCTGATAGGGGGAGAGTTTCTGGTCGAGATCTGAAGGTGAATGATCTGGTGTGGTTGTCTACCAGGAATATTAAACTTAAAGTTCCCTCCTGGAGGTTGGGTCCCAGATTCATCGGGCCGTACAGGATCAGCTCCATAATTAATCCTGTGGCATTTCGTCTGGACCTCCCTCCTACGTTTAAAATTCATAATGTGTTTCACAAGTCATTACTTAAAAAGTATGTGGCACCAGTCATACCGTCACCTCTACCTCCTTCAGTGGTGGTCAATGATAACGTGGACGGACCTTTCACACAACTCACCCGGACAGACCTGGTCATGAGGGTCCTGAGGCCCCTCGTAGAAGGGGGGGTACTGTCATGGGTGCATCGCCACGAAGATCGTCGCGATTGCACATTCTGACTTCTCACAGCTGAGCTTCTGTTTCTTTGTTTTTTGGTAATGTGAGAGTTAATTTTTCCTAGCTCTTTGCTAAGGCTAGGTGCAGCCTCGCCCGGCTGCTTTTGATTATGTTCTAATTAGTTTCCTTTATATTTCTGCCAGTCTGGGTGTTAGACGCCGGTGAAAGCATTCATGTAGTTCAGCAGACTGGATCGGTTCTGAGAATATTTAAGCTAAGAGTTCATTAGGTGTTTTTACTCTTATAGCTTATAGTTAATCTCTGAGACCTTAGGTGTTCCTACTGTGTGTGAGTGTTGTATGTAAGACTTTATTTACTTTATTCCTTCTCTTTCTTGTATGTCTTTCTGTTCATTATCCGTTACCTGTTCATTCCCTTTGGTGGTATTCAGGGTCCTTCTTAGGACTAGAATACAGTTGGCAGGGATTGATAGGAGACAGGGTTTACGCTGGTGGCCTGGACCTCTGTTCCTTTAACAGTACCTCCAGGTTGAGGGATTAGTTAGGACCCCAGTTCAGGGTCAGCTTAGACCCCGGTCACCCTCTAGCCGGAGACAGCGTATAACGGATTCCGTTTTGACCCAGTGGACATTCTGTCAGGTAAATCCATGTTATAATATATCTATGCGCATGTTATATAGTATGTTGCCCTTTTTTATATAGATTACAGACATCTCGTACACATATCATAAGACCGCGTGACACCTGCAGGTGACAGCACACTACCACAAAGCGGCTTGCAGACATCACAAACAAATCCAAACATTTGTCTTGGGGTCTTTCCAGCTTGCCCAAGTGTTTGTCAAAGCCATTTCAGGCATATTGGAGGATTACACACTTCACTGCAGGTGAGTCACATATGCAAATACATTTCTAAACATGCACTACTTTTTCGGTGATTACTTCGCCCCACACACACAAATGATACACCATTTAAAAGGTAAACTTGCCCCCTTCAGCAAGAAAAGAGCCAAACAAACCACACATTCACGATTTTATCACTATAGTTTAAACATTTATTTTCATAAACCTGCAGAAAGAAACAATGACCTGCAGGTGGCACCTCAACCGGAAGACAGTTTTTGGCCTCTACTTATCAAACCAATTTATTGTATTACCAATCTACATACAGTCATGGCCAAAAGTTTTGAGAATGACACAAATATTAATTTTTACAAAGTCTACTGCTTCACTTTTTCTAATGGCAATTTGCATATACTCCAGACTGTTATAAAGAGTGATCAGCTTAACAGCAATTACTTGCAAAGTCAATATTTGGCTAGAAAATGAACTTTATCCCCCAAAACACATTTTAACATCATTGCAGCCCTGCCTTAAAAGGACCAGCTAACCTCTTTTCAGTGATTGCTCCATTAACACAGGTGTGGGTGTTGATGAGGACATGGCTGGAGATCAATCTGTCATGATTAAGTAAGAATGACACCACTGGACACTTTAAAAGGAGACTGGTGCTTGGCATCATTGTTTCTCTTCTGTTAACCATGGTTATCTCTAAAGAAACACGTGCAGTCATCATTGCAATGCACAAAAATGGCCTAACAGGGAAGAGTATCGCAGCTAGAAAGATTGCACCTCAGTCAACAATCTATCGCATCATCAAGAACTTCAAGGCGAGAGGTTCCATTGTTGCCAAGAAGGCTTCAGGGCGCCCAAGAAAGACCAGCAAGCGCCAGGACCGTCTCTTAAAGGTGTTTCAGCTGCGGGATCGGGCTACCAGCAGTGCAGAGCTTGCTCAGGGATGGCCACAGGCAGGTGTGAGTGCATCTGCATGCACTGTGAGGCGGAGACTCTTGGAGCAAGGCCTGGTCTCAAGGAGGGCAGCAAAGAAGCCACTTCTCTCCAGAAAAAACATCATGGACAGACTGATATTCTGCAAAAGGTACAGGCAGTGGACTGCTGAGGACTGGGGTAAAATTATTTTCTCTGATGAATCCCCTTTTCGATTGTTTGGGACATCAGGAAAACGCCTCATTCGGAGAAGACAAGGTGAGCGCTACCACCAGTCTTGTCTCATGCCAACTGTTAAGCATCCTGAAACAATTCATGTGTGGGGTTGCTTCTCAGCCAAGGGAATCGGCTCTCTCACAGTCTTGCCTAAAAATACTGCCATGAATAAAAAATGGTACCAGAATGTCCTCCAAGAGCAACTTCTCCCAACCCTCCAAGAGCAGTTTGGCGATCAACAATGCCTTTTCCAGCATGATGGAGCACCTTGCCATAAAGCAAAGGTGATAACTAAATGGCTCAGGGAACAAAACATAGAGATTTTGGGTCCATGGCCTGGAAACTCCCCAGATCTTAATCCCATTGAGAACTTGTGGTCAATCATCAAGAGACGGGTGGACAAACAAAAACCTAAAAATTCTGACAAAATGAAAGCATTGATTGTGCAAGAATGGACTGCTATCAGTCAGGATTTGGTCCAGAAGTTGATTGAGAGCATGCCAGGGAGAATTGCAGAGGTCCTGAAGAAGAAGGGTCAACACTGCAAATATTGACTTGCTGCATTAACTCATTCTAACTGTCAATATAAGCTTTTGTTACTCATATGTTTGCAATTATTATATTTCTGTCTGTGATAAAAACATCTGTCAAACACACATAAAAACCAGAGGGCAGCAGATCATGTGAAAATATAATATTTGTGTCATTCTCAAAACTTTTGGCCATGACTGTATATAAATACTTGTCTGTGTTCTTCATCTCATGAAATAGATTTACATTTGACCAGCTTGCTTTTTCTGAAATTGCTTGCGCCCCCGACAACCAATGTGCAAAAATTTTGCACGGGTAAAGCTAGTAGATGATTAAAATGAGACTGTATTTAGAAAATCACATTTCCAAATATGATCCTACAGAGATCCCAACTCTGAACAAATGTAACATAGAACAAAAGTAACAGATATGCATTATTTGAAAAATTTACAAGATACAGGTTTTTTTTGTTTTTTTTTAAATCGACCATCAAAATTTAGAATTTGACTCCTCAAAAACAAAATCTAAACAAACATATGTAATTGAAGCCCATATAATTCTTAACAAAATGATGCCTCTTTCATCTCTTTATCTTAATTCTAGTACAGTATATGATAACAAATGACTTTTTCACAAGGGTAACAGGAGAAATTGGACCCCAAGAAATTATTTTGCAATTTCTCCTGCGTACGATGGTGCCCCATATGTGGGGGGGAAAACTACTGTTTGAGCACATGGCAGGGCTAGAAAGGGAAGCAGCAAAAATAACAGGAATCGATAGTGGACACCATGTTGCGTTTGAAGAGCCCTTTTATGTGCCTAAAGAAGTGGAAATCCCCACAAGTGACCCCATTTTAGAAACTGCACACCTTAAGGATTTTATCCAGGGAAATAGTGAGGATTTTTAACACATATTTACTACACAGAATTTGATAACATTAGTTCGTCATATTGAATATGTCATCATTAGTGTTGATCGCGAGTGCTCACTGCTCGAGTTTGCATTGGGGTGTTTCGGTAAGAACCAGCCTATTTTGAAAGTGCGTTTTCTTGCCGTTCGCTTTCATAGACGCACAGACTTTCTTGTTAGCTGTAATTCGACTCACTTCATCACTATTGTAAAAACCTTTCACTGTATCCACTATAGAGTTATCTAGTGATTTCCCTGGTTTAAGATTAGGACTAGAGATGGGCTAACCCGAACAGTATTGTTCGACGTCCATACTGAACATCTAGGCACGGACATCGAAAATGGACTTTACCAGGAAGTCCGTGTTACTGTTCGGGTTCGGCCCCCCGAACACTGGGAGTTTGTTGCGCTGTCATGTGCATGTCTATAAGACGTCTATCCATTACTAATCCTATAGTATATATTGTAAATAAACACACAGCCATAATGAAGTCCTTTAGTTGAAAGAATAACACAGACTCCGTTAATGATTCTAAATTAAACCATACTCGCGTCATCGCCCATTCCATTGAAGCCCTCGTCTCTGTAATAAAACAAAAATAAAAAACAACAATATCCATCGTTCTGTCCCACGCCATAATCCATGTCTGGGGATAAACAGTTACCAACCTGGATGGTGCCAAGATGCACTTATTGTCTAATCAGGACAAGTCCTGAAACTTCATTTTTTATTTGGAAAATATAGACAATACACTTTCAGAGGACAGACTGAACAGATCTGAATTTGTGATTTTCAAATTGACACTGTTTATATAGGTACTTCTTGACGTATGATCCCTTTGAGATCCCAATTTGAACTTTGATACAGATGTGGCTAGGAGCATAGGAGGCAAATGTGAATTTTTTTAACATTTTACATCATATACTTTTTGGGTTTTTTTTTTTTTTAGAAATGCTTTTCAAAATTTTGCATTTGAGTCCGCATGGGTAAATTACTAACAAAGATACTCTTGTGACATATCGGAAGAAAGCCTTTACAGTTCTGAGTGGAATGGTGTTTTTTTCCATTTGTCTATCTTGGCTCTGTCCAGGCATTTTTTCAAAACTTTGAAAATTGATTTAAAAAAAAACAACTAAAGTTTAAAGAATTGTTTTTTTTTCTTCACATTTTGCATTCTTTAACACACTATTACCAAACAGCAAAATGTCAAAATAATTAAAACTATAGATGACAATTGCATTGATTCACTTGAAATGGAATTACCCTGCTCTGGAAGACCCATAGAGAGTGAATGGAGTGACAACTGCATGCTGTCTCTCTATTTTAATAGGAATAAAAATGGCTCATTCTGCCCATCAGTGGGGGTCTGAGAGGATGGACCTCCAATTATTTAAGGGCTTGTTTGGGACTTTTATATCAATTGCCTATCCTTAAGGTAGGTCATTAATATCTGATCAGTGGAAGTTTGATCGGCAGCGTTCAGCTCAGTTGCCAAACTGCAAAGCCCAGCTCTGTCATCTATGTAGTGGCCGGGACCTGGCACTGTACATCTTCAACCAATTAGACGCCGATCAGATAGTGATGACCTAGCCCTAGAATAGGCCATCAATGTAAAGGTCCTGGACAACCCCTTTAAAAGTCATCACCTATTCTGTCGATAAGTGATATGTTCTAACCAGACAACCCCTGTAAGTGGGAAAAACGGTTCTGACCATCCTTGTGCACATCCCCTGAGATGCGGCCTTCGTGTGCCGGAATATTGAGCTTCTTTCACACTGAGGGGTGGATGTGGGGTTTCCATGCATTCCATGGACAGCTGTTGATTTGAATGGGTGCATTGTGTGTGGCAGGTTGCAGCTCCCCTTGGTGATAACAGATGTTTGTTGGGAAGAGACAATTCGGAGCTACCCATACTATTAATGTCTCTGATTTTGGAAGCAAATGACTGGAATGCACACGTGAATATGGTGTTTTCATCTCTATGTCTTGAGCCTTGCAATAATTTTGTGTTGATTTCTGAGAACAACATGGCCTCCTAGAGCATGACGATGAGCGATGAACTTGACCATCTGCATTGTTTACTTAAAATGTGCTTTGTTAGCACAAAAACAAAAAAAAATCATTATGTGAAATGGGTGTTTGAAAGCCTGGCTGATGTCCCAAACTGTTTGGTGCCCAGAAACAGACTTGCATAGAAATTATCAAAAATTACAGATGTGTCCTTGAAAACAAGTTAACAATTTGCTGAATTCAGCACATTCCAAAGTTATTCCGCATCTTAATGTTATGTTGCTATAAGATATTGTTGCGAAATTGAGAAAAGGTGAAGGGGAACAGGATCTACAGAATGGCATACATATTCCATTATGATCCATTCATCCAATGTACAGATTGGTTGTTGCAGCCGCAGCCAAATAATTTATGACTCTACAGGATGAATTCTCAGTTGAGCAGCAAAATGTTGTATTCCGGACCATTAACCACGTATCGTTTAATTTTTGTGGGTTGGCAATTATGAATCTGAGGCATATAATTGCTATTTTGGCTGCTTGAGCATACTGATCGAGAAATCTCTGGAGTACGTGCAACAAAAGAAATATGGTTTATGGACTTTTATATTATTTGAATTATGTTATTATCTTATTTGAAATATATAATTTGTGCCATGTAATAGTTCTGATTTTAACATAGTCACTGAAAATAGCTCTGTAAGACTTTTCATACTTGATATACACGAACCGTAAGGCGGGGAGCATATAGGGCATATTTGCTTGCAGGAAAGTTGCATCAAAATCCTTATGGTTAATTGTTGCTTCTGCAGGCAATTTTGTTGCTGCAAACTTCATCCTATGTATTGTTCCTGGTCAGGTCTGCAATAAGTTCCACCCAAAAAATTGCAAAAAAAATATGCCTTGGAGTATTTTTTTAAATGGATCATGAAGAAGAGACTTGTAAACATCCAAGTTCTGCAGCGGCAAAATCAGCACTAAATTTCTGAAGAAGGAGCCTCTGCGCTCTGAAAGCTTGCGAACATATAATTTTCTGGTTAGCCAATAAAGGTATCACTCTAACAAAACTCTTGTCATCTTTGGACGGAAAAGTATTCACATCGAGCTTTCAAAAGAGTAATTTATAAAACCAATGGATGAATTTAACGTCCGGTTATAAGCTTTGATTTACATAACATGGATAAGCGACACAACTTCTGTCAGGGAGTGTGTGTGTATATATATATATATATATGTATATGTGTATATATATATATATATATATATATATATATATATATATATATATATATATCATATATATATAACATATATATATATATATATATATGTATATATATATATATATGTATATATATGCAGCTCCCACAAAAATTGAGACCACTCCAAAATTTTCAGTTTGTCTGATTTTTCTCTTTATAGGTATATTTTTGAGTAAAATGTAAATTGGTCTTTTATTCTATAAACTACTGACAACATGTCTCCGAATTTCAAAGCTATAAATTTTGTATTTATTTTCAAAAAATGAGAAATTGTCAAAATAAAAAAAAAATGCAGTGCTTGCAGACCTCAAATAATGCTAAGAAAACAAGTTCAAAATTATTTAGAAACAACAGTACTAATGTTGTAACTCAGGAAGAGTTCAGAAATCAATATTTTGTGGAATAACCATGATTTTTAATCACAACTTTCATGCGTGTTGGCATGCTTTCCACCAGTCTTTCACACTGCTTTTGGGTGACCTTGTGCCACTCTTGGTACAAAAATTTTAGCAGTTCTTCTTTGTTTGATGGCCTGTGACTATCCATCTTCCTCTTGATTACATTCCAGAGGTTTTCAATGGGGTTCAGGTCTGGAGTATGGGCTGGCCATGACAGGGATGTGGTGGTCCTTGATCCACACATTGATTGACCTAGCTGTTTGGCATGGCGCATTGTCCTGCAGGAAAAACCAATCCTTAGAGTTGGGGAACATTGCATGAGCAGAAGTAATCAACTGTTTTTCCAGGATAACCTTGTATGCAGCTTGATTCATACGTCCTTCGCAAAGATTAGCCTGCCCAATTCCAGCCTTGCTGAAGCATCCCCAGATCACCACCGATCCTCCACTAAATTTCACAGTGGGTGCAAGACACTGTGGCTTGTATGCCTCTCCATGTCTCAGTCTAACCATTAGTTGACCAGGTGCTGAGCAAAACTGAAAATTAGACTCATCAGAGAAGATTACCTTACTCCAGTCCTCTATGGTCCAATCCTTATGTTCTTTGGC
This sequence comes from Oophaga sylvatica, assembly GCA_033576555.1. Taxonomy (NCBI): domain Eukaryota; kingdom Metazoa; phylum Chordata; class Amphibia; order Anura; family Dendrobatidae; genus Oophaga; species Oophaga sylvatica. The sequence goes on from JARQOD010000002.1 coordinate 166,481,878, forward strand.
AAATTTCAGCCTGGCTCTCCTTTGCTTCTCATTGATGAAAGGCTTTTTTCTAGCTTTACATGAGTTGAGCCCTGCCTCTAGGAGCCTGTTATGAACTGTTTTTGCCATGAACTTCACCCCAGCTGCCATTTGCCATTCCTTTTGTAGTTCACTTGATGTCATCCTGTGGTTGCTCAGTCATCCCGGTCAGTGAAGAGTCGTTTTCGCCTTCTGCCGATCTGTAGCTTTGTTGTCCCCAGCGTCTGCTGCTTGACCTTGTTGTAATGGACTGCCGTCTTTGAAATTTTAAGCATGGAGGCAACATGACACTCACTGTATCCCTCTGCTAGTAAAGCCAGAATTGAGCCCTTCTGTTCCTCAAACAAGACTTTTCTTTTCAGCTCCTTTGGCATGGTAATTTTTTTTTCATTCCTATTACTTTTAGGATATTACTAGCTATTGCAAGAGGATTGTGAACACCACAGCAGTGTTCTTTATTCTTTCCTACGTGAAATAAGATTTGGTTCCGGGGATCACCTAATTAGAAGCACATTAAGTAGAATGAGGTGTAATCTGACTGGAATTCAACTGACACTGGAATGGAATGGCTGTCGGACATGTAGAGAAGCTGATTTTTATAAAACTGAGCAGTGGTCACTTAATTTTTGCCAGACATAGAAGATATATGTATGTATGTTTGTGTGTATATGTGTATAATATATATTATATATATAATATATATATATATATACAGTACAGACCAAAAGTTTGGACACACCTTATTCAAAGATTTTTCTGTATTTTCATGGCTATGAAAATTGTAGAATCACACTGAAGGCATCAAAACTATGAATTAACACATGTGGAATTATACATTACACTTTACAAAAAAGTGTGAAACAACTGAAAATATGTCTTATATTCTAGGTTCTTCAAAGTAGCCACCTTTTGCTTTGATTACTGCTTTGCATGCAGAAAAGGTGAACGGATGGACACTACATGCCTGGTTCCCACCGTGAAGCATGGAGGAGGTGGTGTGATGGTGGGGGGTGCTTTGCTGGTGACACTGTTGGGGATTTATTCAAAATTGAAGGCATAGTGAACCAGAATGGCTACTACAGCATCTTGCAGCAGCGTGCTATTCCATACGGTTTGCGTTTAGTTGGACCATCAATTATTTTTCAACAGGACAATGACCCCAAACACACCTCCAGACTGTATAAGGGCTATTTGACCAAGAAGGAGAGTGTTGGGGTGCTACGCCAGATGACCTGGTCTCCACAGTCACCAGACCTGAAACCAATCGAGATGGTTTGGGGTGAGATGGACTGCTCACCGCTTCAATTTTGAATAAATCCCCAACAGTGTCACCAGCAAAGCACCCCCACACCATCACACCTCCTCCTCCATGCTTTACGGTGGGAACTAGGCATGTAGAGTCTATCCGTTCACCCTTTCTGCGTGCAAAGCAGTAATCAAAGCAAAAGGTGGCTACTTTGAAGAACCTAGAATATAAGACATATTTTCAGTTGTTTCACACTTTTTTGTAAAGTGTAATGTATAATTCCACAAGTGTTAATTAATAGTTTTCATGCCTTCAGTGTGATTCTACAATTTTCATAGTCATGAAAATACAGAAAAATCTTTGAATGAGAAGGTGTTTCCAAACCTTTGGTCTGTACTGTGTATATATATATATATATATATATATATATATTTATATATATTTATATATAGTTAGGTCCATATATATTTGGACAGAGACAACATTTATTTAATTTTGGTTCTAGACATTACCACAATGAATTGTAAACAAAACAATTCAGTTGCAGTTGAAGTTCAGACTTTCAGCTTTCATTTGAAGGTATCCACATCAAAATTGGATGAAGGGTTTAGGAGTTTCAGCTCCTTAACATGTGCCACTCTGTTTTTAAAGGGACCAAAAGTAATTGGACAATTGACTCCAAGGCTATTTCATGGACAGGTGTGGGCAATCCCTTTGTTATGTCATTTTTAATTAAGCAGATTAAAGGGCTGGAGTTGATTTGAGGTGTGGTGTTTGCATTTGGAAGGTTTTGCTGTGAAGGAAACATGCGGTCAAAGGAGCTCTCCATGCAGGTGAAACAAGCCATCCTTAAGCTGCAAAAACAGAAAAAACCCATCCAAGAAATTACTACAACGTTAGGAAAGGCAAAATCTACAGTTTGGTACATCCTGAGAAAGAAAGAAAGCACTGGTCAACTCATCAATGCAAAAAGACCTGGCCACCCACGGAAGACAATAGTGGTGGATGATCGAAGAATACTCTCCATGATGAAGAGAAACCCCTTCACAACAGTCAACCAAGTGAACAACACTCTCCAGGAGGTAGGCGTATCAATATCCAAATCTACCATAAAGAGAAGACTGCATGAAAGTAAATACAGAGGGTTCACTGCACCGTGCAAGCCACTCATAAGCATCAAAAATAAAAAGGCTAGGCTGGACTTTGCTAAAAAACATCTAAAAAAGCCAGCACAGTTCTGGAAGAACATTCTTTGGACATATGAAACCAAGATCAACCTCTATAAGAATGATGGAAAGAGAAAAGTATGCCGAAGGCGTGGTACAGCTCATGATCCAAAGCATACCACATCATCTGTAAAACATGGCGGAGGCAGTTGATGGCTTGGGCATGCATGGCTGCCAGTGGCACTGGGTCACTAGTATTTATTGATGATGTGACACAGGACAGAAGCAGCCGAATGAATTCTGAGGTATTCAGAGCCATACTGTGTGCTCAGATCCAGCCAAATGCAGCCAAACTGATTGGTCATCGTTTCATACTACAGATGGACAATGACCCAAAACATAAAGCCAAAGCAACCCAGGAGTTTATTAAAGCAAAGAAGTGGAATATTCTTGAATGGCCAAGTCAGTCACCTGATCTCAACCCAATTGAGCACGCATTTCACTTGTTAAAGACTAAACTTCAGACAGAAAGGCCCACAAACAAACAGCAACTGCAGTGAAGGCCTGGCAGAGCATCAAAAAGGAGGAAACGCAGCATCTGGTGATGTCCATGAGTTCAAGACCTCAGGCAGTCATTGCCAACAAAGGGTTTTCAACCAAGTACTAGAAATGAACATTTTATTTACAATTATTTAATCTGTCCAATTACTTTTGGTCCCTTTAAAAACAGGGTGGCACATGGTAAGGAGCTGAAACTCCCAAACCCTTCTTCCAATTTTAATGTGGATACCCTCAAATGAAAGCTGAAAGTCTGAACTTCAACTGCATCTGAATTGTTTTGTTTACAATTCATTGTGGTAATGTCTAGAACCAAAATTAAATAAATGTTGTCTCTGTCCAAATATATATGGACCTAACTACAGTACAGACCAAAAGTTTTGACACACCTTCTCATTCAAGGATTTTTCTGTATTTTCATGACTATGAAAATTGTAGAATCACACTGAAGGCATCAAAACTATGAATTAACACATGTGGAATTATACATTACACTTTACAAAAAAGTGTGAAACAACTGAAGAACCTTGAATATAAGACATATTTTCAAAGTAGCCACCTTTTGCTTTGATTACTGCTTTGCACACAGAAAAGGTGAACGGATGGACTCTACATGCCTGGTTCCCACCGTGAAGCATGGAGGAGGTGGTGTGATGGTGTGGGGGTGCTTTGCTGGTGACACTGTTGGGGATTTATTCAAAATTGAAGGCATACTGAACCAGCATGGCTACCACAGCAACGTGCAGCAGCATGCTATTCCATCCGGTTTGCTTTTAGTTGGACCATCCTTTATTTTTCAACAGGACAATGACCCCAAACACACCTCCAGGCTGTGTAAGGGCTATTTGACCAAGAAGGAGAGTGTTGGGGTGCTACGCCAGATGACCTGGCCTCCACAGGATGTAAAAGTTGAATGTGCTGTCAACATAATCACACAAAAATCATCAATGGAAATCAAATTTTTGAACCAATGGAGGCCTGGATTTGGAGAGACCCCCAAAATGAAAGTGGAAACAAGTCAAAATAAAAATCAAAACAAGTCAAAATTAAAGTGGAAACAAGTCAAAATGATGCTCAGTATTGTGTGTGGCCTCCACGTGCCTGTGTGACCTCCCTACAACGCCTGGGCGTGCTCCTGTTGAGGTTGCGGATGTTGTCCTGAGGGATCTCCTCCCAAACCTGGACTAAAACATCCGTCAACTACTGGACAGTCTGTGATGCAACGTGACATTGGTGGATGGAGCGAGACATGCTGTCCCAGATGTGCTCAATTGGCTTCAGGTCTGGGGAACGGGAAGGCCAGTCCATAGCTTCAATTCCTTCATCTTGCAGGAACTGCTGACACACTCCAGACACATGAGGTCTGGCATTGTCCTGCATTAGGAGGAACCCAGGGCCAACCGCATCAGCATATGGACTCACAAGGGGTCTGAGGATCTCATCTCGGTACCTAATGGCAGCAGGCTACCTCTGGCTAGCACATGGAGGGCTGTGCGGCCCTCCAAAGAAATGCCACCCCACACCATTACTGACCCACTGCCAAATCGGTCATGCTGAAGGATTTTGCAAGCAGCAGATCACTCTCCACGGAGTCTCCAGACTCTGTCACGTCTGTAACATGTGCTGAGTGTGAACCTGCTCTCATTAACAGAGGCTGGACAGACATCTGTCTGGGATGATTTAGTGAATCCTGCTTTGAGCAGGGGGTTGGACCAGATGACCCAGGAGGTCCCTTCCAACTCTAACATTCTATGATTCTATGATCTGTGAAGAGAACAGGACTCCAGTGGCATTTTGCCAATCCTGGTGTTCTCAGGCAAATGCCAAGTGTCCTGCACGGTGTTGGGCTGTGAGGACAACCCCCATCTGTGGATGTCGGGTGCTCAGGCCATCCTCATGGAGTTGGTTACTAACCGTTTATGCAGACACATGCACATTTGTGGCCTCCTGGAGTTCATTTTGCAGGGCTCTGGCAGTGCTCCTCCTGTTCCTCCTTGCACTAAGGCGAAGGTAGCAGTCTTGGTGCTGGGTTGTTGCACCCCTACGGTCCCTCCACGTCTTCTGGTGTACTGGCCTGTCTCCTGGTAGCGCCTCCATCCCCTGGACACTACTCTGACATTCACAGCTACCCTTCTTACCACAGCTTGCATTAATGTGCCATCCTGGATAAGCTACACTACCTGAGCAACTTCTGTGGGTTGTAGACACTGCCTCATGCTACTGTACAGTACCTCTAAGGATGAGAACAATGACAAAATGCAAAAGTGACCAAAGCAACAGCCAAAAAGGATGAGAAAAGAGAAATGGTCTGTGGTCCCCACCTGCAGAGCCACTCCTTTATAAAGGGTGTCTTCCTAATTGCCGATCATTTCTACCTGTTGTCTGTTCCATTTGCACAACAGCACAAAAAATTGATTCACTATCGGTGTTGTTTCATAACTGGACAGGTTGATTTCTCAGAAGTGTAATTGACTTGGAGTTATATCGTGTTGGTGTTCCCTTTATATTTATTTTTTGGGCAGTGTATGTGTGTGTGTGTGTATATGTATATATTTATATGTATATATATATATATATATAATATATCTCTGCCCGCCAATTCATCTGCAGTGTACAGTACAATCACTGCCGGAGCTGACAGGATAGAAGAGATGGATTTCATACAGTAAATACAAATAGAATAGGTAAATATACAGATGTCAGTGACAAATACGATTAGAACAGTGTGTGTGCAGCTTACTGTACATGTATTTAATTAATAAAGATTGTTTATTTTTTGGAAAAAATGGCATGGGCTCCCGCTCATATTTAGTAACCCACAGAGGGAAAGCCGACGGCTGGGGGCCGATGTTTATAGCCTGGGAAGGGGGTAATACCCGTAGAGCTTCCCAGGCTATTAATATCAGCTCACAACTGTATACTTAGCCTTTACTAGCTATTAAAATGGGGGGACCCTAAAAAATAAATGACATAGTGTAGCTCTATAATTAATAACCAGCAAAGGCTAAGCAGACAGCGGCTGGTTTATATTAAAACCCTAGGAAGGGGCCATGGATACTGCCCCCCCAGGCTAAAAACATCAGCTCTTAGTCACCCCTTAAAAGGCGCATCTCTAATATGCACCAATTCTGGCACTTAGCCTCGCTCTTCCCACTTGCCCTGTAGTGGTGGCAAGTGGGCTGATAGTTGGGGGATTTATGTCACTTTGTATTATCAGGTGACATCAAGCCCGGAGGTTAGTAATGGAGAGGCATCAATAAGATGCCCCCATTACTAACCCCTTGGTCACAATGAGAAATACCATAAACAGAAAAAATTGCCTCCAAGGTGCAGATAGTGACGACTCGCATTATAGTATTATAAACAAGAGAAAAAGAGTCCTAACTATACTATGAAAATTAATCATTAATAAAAAAGGCACATATAAAGAACAGGACACATGCTAAATATGTAACACAGGTTTACAATGAACACTATATCTGGGACAACAAGAGAGCAGAGAGTAGTGCCACTATGATTGTATATATATATATTGCCTATGTATGGTTGTGTGCAACTAAACATAACTCCAGTGGGAAATGTTGCACGGTTGCACCTTATTTTGGTATATAGCATGCAGAGCTGTTTTCTAAATAGATTACAAATACAATATTGCGCACAGAGAAGGTTCTCTGTTGAGCTCCATGGTAGTATGCCTTCATTCTCTCTGTGAAATCGTTCTTACTAACTCTGATCCTGTATATCACTATGGGCAACGTGCAATACATGTCTCTTTTCCCACTGGAATGTTATGTTTAGTTGCACACTACCATACATAGGCAAAATATATATATAATATATATATATATATATACAATCATAGTGGCACTACTCTCTGCTCTCTTGTTGTCCCAGATATGGTGTTCATTGTAAACCTGTGTTACATATTTAGCATGTGTCCTGTTCTTTATATGTGCCTTTTTTATTAATGAGATAATTTTCATAGTATAGTTAGGACTCTTTTCAGCAGCAGACGAAGGAAGGAGACACACACTAGTCATTACTAGTGGGTAGGCGGAGCCCAGATGAGATAGACACCTCAGATTAAAAAGAGTGTTGACCGGCCCCTCCAGCTCAGGCTCCTCCTACTCAGCTCTCCAGTCTAAAATTTGAGGTCTCAGAGGATAGTCGCTGCTGGAAGCAGCTCCTCAGAAGATTTTATTATTTTAAATCGGACAAGAGACTTGGATCACCAGAAGTGGTCTCAGGGGTCGCCAGCGCTCCCACCTCTCCCTTGGCGGATCTGTATTTACCCTGTATGGTAGTCCCTGCAGAATCATGCCGGCCCTGGGGGATGAGGATGGCTTCCCTGGCGGGGACGCAAACCGCACATCGGGGGTCACTGCGTTCCCCGCCCCGAGGGGAAGCGATGGGCACAGCGCCACAAACCCCTGGGGGTCCCGGTGACGCTCGGCTGGTGAGTACTCCGCATTATGTATGTGAGTGCTTTCAGCGGCTGCTGCGGCAGCCGCTGTTACATGTAATGACATGTTTGGTGACTGTATTTTTGTCCGCAGGCAAATGCCTGCAGGACAGAGGAGAGCAGAGAGCGAGGGAGTTCGCGCTCTTTTTTGAAGCCGGCGGGGGGCGTGGCTTCACGCTTCCCGGTCTTCTTGTGCAGAAGCGCGCGATTATGTGCTTCTCTTCCGGCTTCTCTCAGCGCGGCGGCCATTACGGGGTCCAGAAACCGGGCTCCTCATGCTCCGCTCCTCCCGATATATATATATACATCACCGCGGCCAGCTGGGTGAGTGAAAGTTATCACCCCCACAGCGCAGGACCTATCTGTATGACAAGTGGCAGATAGCGCTATCCTGCAGCTGCGGTCTCATATATAGAGACCTTGTTTCGCCTGGGACTCGCACACTCCCTTTTATTTTAATAAGGGTGTTGTGGGGAGCCTGCGACTTAACCCCTATGAAAGGTTAACCCGTTCAGCAAGAATCCAGCAATGCCCGCCGTAGGTTCTATTCCGGTATGGATCAGAACATAAAGGGTTAATTATACTGCTGACATATTCTGCTGATATTTAAAAAAAAAAAAAAAACAGCTGGGGTAGTTCTCTATTTTAAGAGCTTTAACCCTTCAGCGTGTTTTTCATCCACTGAAGAAACCACACTTTTTCCTAATTACTGACAGGTTTTTACCTGCCATATACTGTGTGAGGGCATGTCGGATCAGGGTCCAGAAGGTGCGGACCGTCGCTCAGATCCACTTCAGGATCAGTCGCGCGTATCTGATACGCAGACCTCGACGACGTCAAGTGCAGCAGTCGGAGGTTACAGCGATGCCAAATTGGATGCCATCGCTCGTTCTATTGATGGCCTGTCTGACCTTTTAGGTCATTGGGTGTCAGCTAGATCCCCTCATGACAGGAAGCGACACAGACCGGTTCCATCCTTTCCGCGTAGCGAATCAGAGGTCTCTGATGTGGAATGCGGACAGGGTTCCCTTCAGACTCGGATGGGGAGTTATCCGATTTGGATAAGGAGGATCGGCAGGGGCATTCTGCCTCTCTCGTGGGCCGAACAGAGGCTTTGATTGAAGCCATGAGGGAGGCGTTACAGTTACCGGAGGAGGTAACTAGACGTCCTGGTAAGTCGGCCCGAATGTACCAGGAGTACCGTAAGTCGCGATCGACATTGCCAGCTCTGGTTGAGCTTAATGGAGCAGTGGAGGAGGAACGCCTGTGTCCAGATAAACGTTTTCAAGGGACACGTTTCTTTGAGGCACTATATCCGTGTTCTACGGAGTTGATTGATAATTGGATTCCTTCTCCTGAAGTGGATGTTCCTTTATCACAGCTTAGTAAATCCTCGTTGCTCCCTGTTAAAGGGAAGGCGAGTCTGCAGGACCCGCTAGACAGGAAAACGGAGATGGCAGCGAAATCCACCTACGAGGCCGCGGGTCATGGATTCAGAGCGGTGTTAGGATCCATGTGTGCTTGCAAAGCTTCCCTGAGCTGGTTGGTCCGTATACGGACGGCGTTGGAAAATAGATCTCCAGTTATCCGAGGTAGAAGGGCTTCTCGAATTGTTGGAGATTGCAGCCAAATATAGCTATGATGCAGGTCTGGATACTGCGTCACTGTTGTCCAGGGCGCAATCCTCGGCGGTCACAGTCAGAAGAGCACTGTGGCTTAGACAGTGGACCGGGGACGCGGTTTCCAAGCAAGGTTTACTGTCTTTAGCTTACAAGGGTGGTCAGCTATTTGGGTCTGACCTCACAGAGCTGATTGCCAAGGCAAAGGCAAAAGAGGCGGCTTTACCGCAGCCAAGGGCTATGGCTTCTGCGTCTGGCAGGCCTAGTGCCGGTAGTACTCGGCGGTCCTTTCGGTCCAGGGGACGATTTGGTCAGTCCTCTTGGGGATCGAGTCGTCCCTCTTGTTCAGGAAAAAAGTCCTCTCAGAAATCCCGTACCCCCTGGAAACAAAGTTTCCGTCAAGACAAGCGGGAAGCTGACAAGAAGCCCGCCAAGGCGGACTGACGCCAGGGTTCCACTCGAGGGCTCTCGAGTGGGGGGTCGCCTGCTCTAGTTCAAAGCGACTTGGATTTCCCACGTTCCGGACACCTGGGTAACGCGGGTCGTGTCGCAGGCTATTTTATAGAGTTTTCTTCTCGACCCCCGAACAGTTTTTGCCAGTCTCGCATCCCGTCAGAGCCCGAGCTATGTTCTGCTCTACTGCGAGAGGTCGACTCCCTCCTGCGGAAGGGTGTGGTAGTACCGGTTCCGCCAGAGGACAGGGGAAGAGGTTTTTATTCCAACCTCTTTGTGGTCCCCAAAAAGGAGGACAAATTTCACCCCATCCTGGATCTCAAACGATTGAATCGGCATGTCCACACCCGAAAATTTCGCATGGAGTCACTTCGCTCCGTTGTGGCAGCCTTGTCACAGAACGACTTTTTGGTGTCAATCGACATTCGCGATGCTTATTTACACGTTCCAATCGGAAGGGCTCACCAACGCTTCCTTCGTTTTGCCATAGGCCAGGACCATTACTAGTTTATGGCTCTGCCATTCGGTTTGGCCTCAGCGCCCAGAGTATTTACAAAGATTCTGGCGCCTCTCATGGCGATTCTTCGAAGACAGGGTGTCACGATTCTTCCCTACCTGGACGACCTTCTGATTGTGGCGTCTTCCAAGGAGGAGGCGGTAACTGCTCGCTATCTATCCCTTCAGCTTCTGGAGGACTTCGGGTGGTTGGTCAATTGGGAGAAGTCGTCTCTGGAACCGTCGCAGTCAATCCTGTTTTTGGGGATGCACTTCGACACGGTACAAGCAGTGGTTTCCCTGCCCCCAGACAAGCAAGCATGTCTTCTTCGACATGCACAGGTTATGAAGTCTTCGACGGCAATGTCCCTTCGAAGCTGTATGCGCCTTCTGGGTTTGATGGTGGCGTCCATGGAAGCAATTCCTTTTGCCCAGTTTCATTCCAGGGCCCTCCAGAGGTTCATTCTGAACCGTTGGGATCGATCGCAGACTTCACTGAATTGCAGTGTCATCATCTCCCACAGGGTACGAGAGTCTCTGGGATGGTGGTTACGTCCGGAAGCGCTATCCATGGGGAAGTCCTTTCTCCCTCCGAAGTGGTCGGTCATAACCACAGATGCCAGCCTGACGGGCTGGTGGGGTGTCTGGAACGATCTCTGGACTCAGGGAGTATGGTCGTTGGAGGAGTCTGTTTTGCCGATCAACCTCCTGGAATTGAGGGCAATTTTCCTTTGCCTCCAACACTGGACGGTCCCTTTAAGCGGCCTGCCAGTCCGAGTGCAGACAGACAATGCGACGGCGGTTGCATATATCAACCACCAAGGCGGGACAAGAAGTTCCAGACTCATAGTGGAAGTATCTCGGATCCTGGTATGGGCAGAGACCAGAGTACCAGCCATCTCTGCGATCCACATTCCAGGAGTTCAGAATATCACGGCGGACTTTCTCAGTCGCGAGAAGATGGATCCCGGAGAATGGAGTCTTCATCCGGAAATTTTTGCACTGCTGTGCTCCCGTTGGGGAACTCCCCAGGTGGATCTGATGGCATCCAGGTTCAATGCCAAGCTACCGACTTTCATGTCCAGGTACAAGGATCCGAAAGCTGTGGCGGTGGATGCTCTAGTGGCTCCGTTGGACCAATTCGAGCTAGTCTATGTGTTTCCGCCGATTTCCTTACTTCCTCTGGTGTTACGTCGGATCAGACTGGAGAGAATCTCGGCTCTGTTGATAGCCCCAGATTGGCCAAGGAGGACGTGGTTCTCGACACTGGTGTCGCTCCTAGCAGCGCCGCCACTTCCACTTCCTCTTCGCTCGGACCTGTTAACCTAAGGGTCCGTTCGTCATCCGGACCTGAAGTCTCTGCATTTGACGGCGTGGCTCTTGAGACCAAAATATTGACCCGTCGAGGTTTTTCAGCCGAGGTCATTGCCACTTTGCGAGCTGCCAGAGGTCCGGCTACTACTAGAATTAATCATAAGACTTGGGAAGCTTTCTTTTCATGGTGTTCGGGTTTTTCAAGGAACCCGAGGATTTTTTCCATTCCCAATTTGTTGGCTTTTCTGCAATTCAGGCTGGACAAAGGTTTGGCAGTAAGCACCCTGAGGGGTCAGGATTCTGCTCTGTCCTTGCTGTTTAGGAAGGTTATCGCTTCGCACAGGGACGTACGTTCCTTTTTTTGCGGAGTAACCCGTCAGTTTCCGCCGCGGAAGGCGCCTGTGTCTCCTTGGCGGCTCAATCTTATTTTGGAGGCTCTCCAACACGGGCCTTTTGAGCCTATGGATTCCGTTAACCTTTCGTTGCTTTCTTGGAAGGTTGCCTTCCTGGTGGCGGTCACCTCTTTGAGAAGGGTTTCTGAGTTGGCGGCTCTTTCTTGCTCGCCTCCTTTTCTGGAGTTTCACCCGGATCGGGTAATTCTTCGCACTCGGGGCGATTTTCTACCTAAGGTGGTGTCACAATTTCATGTCAACCAGGATATTGTGTTACCCTCTCTCTGTCCGAGGCCGAGGAATGCGAAGGAACGAGCCTTGCACACATTGGATTTGGTGCGTGCTTTGAAATTTTATTTGTCTGTTACCCAAAGTTTTCGGAAGTCGGACTCTCTGTTTGTGATTCCAGCAGGTCGTCGACGTGGTCAACGAGCTTCCAAGGATTCCATAGCTCGTTGGATACGGTCGACCATCCTGGAGGCTTACCGACTTAAGAGCGAACCTTGCCCGATTAAGGTTCGAGCTCACTCCACGAGAGCTGTAGGCTCATCGTGGGCTTTTCATCAAGGGGCCTCGGCAGCTCAGCTCTGTCGGGCTGCGACCTGGCGCTCCGTCCACACCTTTACAAAATTTTATAAGGTGGACGTTAGTGCTTCCGCTGATGCGGCCCTAGGACGTAGGGTCCTGCAGGCGGCTGTAGTTTAAAGTTCTAGTTAACTTGTGTGTTAGCGCTGGTTGCGCTTTTACTTAGGTTGTTGGGTTCTGCCTTTTCTGTTTTTTTCCCACCCTTAATTTTTGGACTGCTTTGGGACGTCCCACTGGTAATGACTAGTGTGTGTCTCCCTTCCTTCGTCTGCTGCTGAAAGACGGATTTTGGTAAGAACTTACCTGTAAAATCCTTTTCAGCGAAGAAGGAAGGGAGACACACACATCCCTCCCATGGCAGAAGTGTGTTGTTGTGTTTCAGATGCGGTGTGACCCTCCTCTGATAGCGATTATCTGGGCTGAGGTCGGCGCGCTAAGGCTCTGTTCCAGCATCGCCAGCTCATCGCAGTAGTCAGGTTCAGTGAGTAGTACCTGGAACTGTGTGGTTTTTTACTGTGACATGCATAACCTGTATTCTTGTTCCTTCTCTGAAGTCCTTCAGAAGGGGTTATGTTGCTCCGCTGGTGATATTTGCTCTTCTTTAAGCTTGTGTACGACTGGAGAGCTGAGTAGGAGGAGCCCGAGCTGGAGGGGCCGGTCAACACTCTTTTTAATCTGAGGTGTCTATCTCATCTGGGCTCCGCCTACCCACTTGTAATGACTAGTGTGTGTCTCCCTTCCTTCTTCGCTGAAAAGGATTTTACAGGTAAGTTCTTACCAAAATCCGTCTTTTCTCTTGTTTATAACCCCTTAGTCACAATGTATGAAAACACAGACGTCCAGTAAAAAGTCATTTAATTGAAAGAAAGACACAGACTCCTTTAATAATCTTAATTAAACCATACTTATGACCTCGCCCATTCCACCGAAGCCCTCGTCATCTGCAAAAGAGTTAAAAAAAACAAAAAAAAAAACAACAATATTCCTCACCTTTCCGCAGAGATGCTTTTAATTCATTTGTCCCACGACTGGTCTAGCTCTGCTACATCTAGATGGCAGACTGCATGGTTGCATTATATATATATATATATATATATATATATACATATATATATGTATATATATTTATATGTATATATATATATATATATATATATATATATATAATGTGTGTGTGTGTCACTGACATCTATATATCTATGTATTCTATGTGTATATATCAATTCTCTAATCTAACCTGTCACACTGTGATCTTACTGAACGCGTCGCTTGAATTGCCGGCTTTTATTCTGTCTTTTACCAGATGTTGCCGACTTTTTCCCATTTTAAGAAAAAAGGCTTTTGTTACCGATCACGAAGCCGAATACCATATTTGTGCTGAATTTATGTTTGGCGATCGTTTTCCGAACATATTCGCTCATCTCTAATTAAGAGACGCATGAAAAGTTGCTGTTCTACACATGGCCGCAAGTATTTATAATCACAATCAAGTGACACCCACTCGCTGGCAATAGAAGGCAATCCTGTCAGTGTGCACATTGTCAGGATTCAGCAATGTGCAGTAATAGTGACTTCAGAAATGTATGTTCAGCCTAGGCCCTTTACACCATTCCCACCGCAGCCACTATTTCATACCTGAAATGTTACATTATGTGACAATAACTTTGGAGTACTTCAACATATCCAGTGATTCGAAGATTGGGTTTGTTTTTCTTTTTTACTTATTGCACGTTGGTAAATTTAGGTTGATGTGATTTACTTTTATTTATGAACATATTGGAAAAAAAAATTAGTAGAATTTTGATGACATTAAGGGCTTTTTCAGATGAGCTTATAATAATGAGTATATGGACAGCACGCCGGTCAAGGTTATCGAATAGAGCTGTTCAGATGACAGGTTTTTTCACACTGTCCATATGAAAAATTGCAGCATTCACTGTTCTCCATGTTTCAGATGTGATTCTTCTATTTACAGTAAGTCTTTGGGTGCACAAGAAATATCAGATCCCATATCGATTATCCTTATTGCATCTTACAGATACAATGCAGGATATTGTGACTTCACTGAAATTATTGATATACTTAGGTACTGATTTACATGCATTTTTGATGTGTTTCTACCTTGGAAACCTACTAAAAACGTATATGCATTTAATACCTGCAGATCTTCTGCACCTTAGTCTGTGGGGAAAATCCGCACAAGAAACTCAGCTCATCCGCAAGAGAAATTGACATGTTGCAGATTGGAAAAACGCACAGCAGGTCAGTTTACTCAGTGTAAATAAGAAGCTCAGTGGGCTTTATAGATTTATAGAAATCTCACCCACTTTGCGGGAACTGTAAGACACTGCGTTTTTGATGCGAGGAACACACCCTACGCAAAACACATTAAAAGCACATTGTGGGAACGTAGCCTTAAACAGACTTTTAGGGGTCTATATGTCAGAAAACTTGCCAAGTAGATAGAGCCTCCCTGACCGAATTAAAACTGGATTCAGGGAGTTTGTTAACCTGACAGGTGCTTTACGTGTGCTGTTTTGTCAGAAACTACAGTTTGGGCACATGGCAGGGTTCAGCAGGGAAGGAGCGCTATTTGTCTTTTGGAGCTCAAATTTGGCTGAAATAGCTTGTGGATGCCATGTCTCATTTACCAAACTTCTGAGATACTAAACAGCAGAAACCCCCACAAGTGACTTCACTTTGAAACAGGCTCTATAAAGAATTCATCTAGGGGTGCAGTGAGCATTTTGAACACACAAGTGCGTCACAGAATTGTATAAAATTATTCCATGAAAACAAAATATTACCGTGTGTTGTTTTAAGCGTAACATTTTTTTTTTTTACAAAAGACAATAAGATGTAATGGATTGCACATTTTTTTTTTTTGATAAATATATTGAACATATGGCAGGTCTCGAGAGGAAGAAGCGCAATTTGACTTTTGCTGCACAGACTTTCTTGAGTGGTTTGCAGGCATTATATATAGAGCCACAGAGGTGCCATAACATCAGAATTCCCCATGTGAGGCAGAGTGACTGGTGTTACATGTAGAGGTCACGGTTTGTTCTCCCCAGGATGTGTACGGAGGCTTATGAAGGCCATAGGAGCACATGGCAGTCATGGACGTAGCTGTGACTGCAATGCAGACTAAAGTAAGTATAGGTCTTGGACATGCTAGTTGTCCAAGGCAGATTTAGGGAAAGCCTGCTCTGGGTTTTTGTGTTTTGAAACAGACTGCAGGATTATAGTTGTGCAGTCCATTTCATTCCAGGCCTGGGTTTTCCATGTGGCTGAAGGCCACAGATTCAAGTTAAAAGCCCTGCAGTAAAGGGGTATGGGTGTGTCAGGGCTAGTGTTAGGCCGGGATCACACATGCGATAAACACGGCCGAGTCTCGCATGTGAATTCCCAGCACTGGCGCCGCCACTCGGGAGCGGAGCGAGCCGCTGCATAGAAATACATGCAGCCGCATACTCCACTCCCGAGTGCCAGCGCCAGTGCTGGGAATTCACATGTGAGACTCGGCAGTGTTTCTCGCATGTGTGATCACGGCCTTAATCTGGTGTTTGGATGAGTTCAGAGCAGAAGGCTTTGCAGAGCTCCATCTGCGTGAAGCTACACAGGCAAGCTTAGCCAAACAGCCAAGGGAGCTAAGAGGTCCAGCACCTGCAGCTCACACAGCGGTGCAGTCGCCCACTGCGATATGTCAGAGGAGGACTAGCGTGTTTAGTGACTAAACTGAAGGATATCGTGTACTGTGAAAAGCTGTGAGTAAAGAGACATTAACATGGCGGTGCAGTTGCCCACGGAAACCGGTCAGAGTTGGACCAGCGTGTTTAGTGGCTGTGTAAACTGAAGGATATTGCGTACTATGTAGTGCTGTGATAAAACATCGCATAGCACTCGGACCAGTATTAATCTATGGGGCAGCTCCCATCACCGTTTTTTTTTCTCGACCGTATTCTACGTGCGAGTGAAATCACAGCATACTGCGATTGTCACCGACACTCTGCTGAGTCTCGGCGCACTCGCACCCATGTAAGTCTATGGATGCGAGTAAGACAGCGCACATCACTTGGTTATCATCCGAAAGCTGTGCGATATACTCCGACTCCGGCAATGGAGGAGATAGAGAAATTAGTTTCTCTGCCTCCTCCGCAGCTTTGCTCCGATCCGCTCTGTGCGAGAGGCTCAGAGCACAGTCGCATGACACTCGTCTCCCGCACGCAGCAGAGCAAGAGCCAAGGGTCATTAGCATATCGCATCCGATGTTCTCGCATCGGATGCCATACGCAAGTGTGACCCCGGCCTTACAGAGATTGTGCCGGCCACCACAACTTTTCTGTCTGCACGTCATTTGGACATCCTGTTACTTTAATTTGCGGGAACGTGTCCCCAAATATGATATGCTAATACTTCTTATGTCGGGAAGGGATCAAATTGGCAAGGATTGAGAAAAGTTTGGTATCTGGCATTGAATGTCACTCATTCACTTACTAGAGCTAGTGATAACTGCAATTGCAAACATAACCCATGGACAAGTGTGCTGCTGATACTTTATAAAAGACCTTCCGTCTCATCATGGACGAGCCCTTTAGTTTAATACACAGTATAGCACAACTTATATACCTATACAGACAGTAAGGGAGTAATGTAAGTTCTGCTGCAATGTGTTTCTGGTTTGATATCTTGGTTAGGCTTCTTTTAGAACTTGATGGTAGAATACACGTAGGATGAAAGGTCCGCACTTCTAATTTTTCACTATTTGCTGGATTTTCTTTTTAGTCTAAAATATATCTGAACACGTTTTCGGATATGATTTTTCTCAAAAGGCCTTCACTATGAAACCTACTGACAAGGCTGACACGTTTTATTAGTCTGTCAGAATTATTCAATATAAATATTGTAATAGACATCTAAAAACCGTGTGAACTCTGGCTTCTTGCAAATGAAAGGCTGTCATTCGCAGTGAGCCAGAGAGCAGCTTAATAGACATGCTCTGCATATTTAGGAAGCAGTATATTTGTGTGCAAAAGCCCCTTGTATGAATATAGCTGCATATGTTCCCTCTAGCGTTGGTGGAACTTGTAGCAATTTAATACTTTTGTCTGTACATGAGCTATTATCCACTGAGTCTTTTCACTTTTCTACATTTAGAGAGTATGGCTACAACATTGTCATTAAAGCAAACCTGTCCGCAGGATTTTTCAAATAAACTACAGGCATTGTCAGGTTGGTGCTGTTATACTGATTAAAATGATGTCTGGGATGAAGAATTCTGTCTTGTAGTTATGTAAGTGTGTTAGAAGTTTTCAGTTAATGAGATGCCCGTGCACGGGGCGGAACTGCAGGCTTGGTCTACCCACAGGTCGCCCCGAAGCACAAACAGTCTGTTTCTATGACAAGGAACATGTTTGTTTTTCGGGGTGAGCCTGTGGGCAGGTCTTTCCTTGGTTTCTGTGGCTTAGAGCAGTATCATAAGACTCTGCCTACAGTCCTACACCAGGGCATGAGAATCTCATTAATTGAAAGCTTCTAACACTAATTACACAAGAACCACATGACAGATTTTTTCACCCCCAGGTGTCATTTTAATCAGATTAACACTGCCAACCTGACAATGCCTGTATTTTACTTGCCAAAATCCTGCTGACAGGTTCACTTTACACTGGTAAATGTTTCTTTAAGTCGGATTTCCACGTTTTTGTGGACGTATAACTTAAAGGGAACCTGTCATGTAAAATAACGCTTTTAACCTGCAGATATGGGTTAAATCTGCAGGTTAATAGCCTTGTAACACCGTGCAGCACCCGCACTGAGAGCCTGGAGGAAATTAACTTTATTCCCCCTGGCAGCATTCGGCTTCCAGTCATAGCCAGGAGTGACGCTGGCATGGTTTCAGTCACCGCTCTGTGCGAAGAGAGCAGTGGCTGTAACCGAACCCCCGTGTCACGCACAGTGTAGGACAGACTAAGTGCAACACAAAGGGATAAGGGAAGGAGAACAAACTACCAGGGAAGGCGGAATTGGAGACCCGTAGACAGATCTAACATCACCCTGTCTGTCCTATCATCCCTATATAGGTTCCACACCGATCACAGAGCAGGATACCTAATCCCTGTGTGACCCTGGCGATAAGCCCTGCAACGAGAAGGCCAGGAAGACAACTAGTTAATCCCACTAACACTAAAGACAGTAAGGATAAATGAAACCAGGGGGACACTTAGCTTGAACAGACTCAGAGAGAAATGCCGACGCCCTCCAAAATCCAAGAGGACCCTAGCAGACTGCTACAACTCCAAGCTTCCAACAGAGAAGTGCAAATAGGAAATAACACCCCCAACTCCCAACAGGAAGTTGGGAGTTATAAACACCCAGATCCAGGTGACACTATTAAGGCCGGGGGAAGGTGGCCACTAGTCTGCAAGGCCGCACACTGTAGCGCTATAGCCTGCAAACACGAAATATGAAAAATATGAAAAATGAATTGCATCATTACCTTAGAAATATGAAAAATTGAGAAGTCTTAGCGCATAAGATGGCCAAATTATGTGAGCCTGATAGCCACGTCAAGGCTCTTCTCGTATATCAGGTCCTAACTAATGCCTATCCTCGCTTAGAAAAGTCTGTCTGCATGGGAACGTATGAATCCTCTCTTCAGACTAAAATCTACATCTCTGTGGAGGGGTGATGAACCTGTTGTAATTAAAAAGCCTGTGACCACCAGGTGGAGTGCTCAGGTAGAAGGTAAATGAATACATATCAAAAAACTGACCGGCACATCCAAACATAGATTCAGTGTGAACAGGTGCTAAACCTAGAGTCACCAACTCATTTACATACAAGAGAAAAAGGTAGCACACTGTAGCGCTATAGCCTGCAAACACGAAATATGAAAAATATGAAAAATGAATTGCATCATTACCTTAGAAATATGAAAAATTGAGAAGTCTTAGCGCATAAGATGGCCAAATTATGTGAGCCTGATAGCCACGTCAAGGCTCTTCTCGTATATCAGGTCCTAACTAATGCCTATCCTCGCTTAGAAAAGTCTGTCTGCATGGGAACGTATGAATCCTCTCTTCAGACTAAAATCTACATCTTTGTGGAGGGGTGATGAACCTGTTGTAATTAAAAAGCCTGTGACCACAGAGATGTAGATTTTAGTCTCCATATCTACAGGTTAATAGCGTTATTTTACATGACAGGTTTCTTTAAGTGAAGCAGCCAGCAGGTTTTGCTATTACATCTAAGAGCACAACAGTGTAGCGGTAGAGATCTTTATTCCAGGGATGTGTTACTTACTAGGATGTGTGCTGTAGTTTCAATACAATCAGTGTTTTGTCTGCAGGAGATTATCGTTGCTGTACTAGGTTGAGTGCAAGCAGGTCCAACCGATCTATGTAACCCCGCCCCCACCACAGATTGGCAGCTTGCTGACAATGCACAGGGTACACAGGAAGCTGCCAGTCAGGGGTATACACAGCTAAGCATTCTGAGCACTGATACATTTACAACAGAGAAAGTAGGGATTCTATCAAAACTACGCTCAGCAGTCCAGTAAGTGATATGTTGCTGGAAACCTGGTCTTTGCCCCTAAATTATACCGTTTTCGGATCCCTTTTACTCAAGAGCCTTTACTGTGGTAAACAATCAGCAATAGCATAAAAATAATCGCTGACAGGTAACTTATGAGCAATGTGACTTACTGTACCCTATTAGATGCTCAGAACCATTTAATTAACTTTTTTCAAAATCTCTCAGATCTGTTCACTTGCTGCCTAATGTAGCTCACCCTTTCTTAGATGCCATTATCACATCGTACTTAAAAGTGTATTCCCATCTCCAAGAGCCTATCCCAATATGTAGTAGGAGACGGAGTAATAATAATAATGATAGCAAATACCTCCATTTAGAAATGTAGTATAGGTCTTCTGATTAGCTATGTCACTAATCAAGTGCAGAGCATTGCAGTAGCTTAGGTATCCATGGTTATGGCCACATAGTGACAGTAAGATAATTAGTGGTCGTAACCATTGATATTTAAGCTACCAAAATGCCCTTCTGCATGGTTGATCGACATATCTTTTTAGAAGAACTATGCTACATTTAAAGTTGGAAGTATTTGCGAATATTATTATTATTACACCTACATATTGGAAGATGGGAATACCCTTTTTAACGTTAAAATCACTGACATGTGAAGTAACATAATGTCTGATCAGTGAATGTCTAGTCCTTGAAAGGCCTTGGATTTATTAGATGGTTTTTAGATGCACATTAATGTACACCACAAGCCTGGTGTGAACGTAGCCTAACTAACTAGGCTGCACTTTTATGTCCTGATTTTTTTTTAAGCAACAATATGTAGACACATGCAGTTTTTTTCTGCAGTTGGACTCTCTAGCTCAAATTCATTAATACTGCAGATCCAAAATCCCCACTTTCTGATTTTTTCCTATGTATATCACTCTTGGCAAAGGGTGACTTGTGTGGCAAAGCCTCAGTGTTTCTGCAGTTAAATATGCACTTTTTACTTTTGCAATTTCACTTCCAAAAGCCCTAAGTCTACCTGCACATGCTGCAATTCTCCTGCAAA
This sequence comes from Oophaga sylvatica, assembly GCA_033576555.1. Taxonomy (NCBI): domain Eukaryota; kingdom Metazoa; phylum Chordata; class Amphibia; order Anura; family Dendrobatidae; genus Oophaga; species Oophaga sylvatica. The sequence goes on from JARQOD010000002.1 coordinate 166,502,785, forward strand.
ATCATAATATCTCATGGTAAACACAGGCACATTATTTTTCAGAAAACACCGTAAATGCATACGCATACTTATAATGTACAGACAAAGCCCAACATAACTTTTCCTTATACCTTTTTGAGTATTTTTCATCTCTATTTCCCCTCTGTGCATCCAGTTTCCCATAGCAGGATGGACAATCCTATTTTTACACTGCTAAATTTTCCGTATATACTCATGTATAAGCCGACCCGTGTATAAGCCGACCCGTGTATCTGCCGACCCCCCTAATTTTGCCACAAAAAACTGGGAAAACTTTTTGACTCGCGTATAAGCCTAGGGTGGAAAATGCAGCAGCTACTGGTAAATTACAAAAATAAAAATAGTTACCAATAAAAGTAAAATTAATTGAGACATCAGTAGGTTAAATGTTTTTGAATATCCATATTGAATTAAGAGCCCCATATAATTCTCCATATAGGCATTGATGGGCCCCATAAGATGCTCCATAGAATAATATGCCCCATATGCTGCTTCATAAAAGTTATGCCCCATAAGATGCTCCATATATTTTTGCCCCCATAAGATGCTCTATAGATTATGCCCCCATATGATGCTCCATAGATTATGCCCCCCTAAGATGCTCCATAGATTATGCCACCATATGATGCTTCATAGATTATGCCCCCATATGATGCTCCATAGATTATGGCTCCATAGATTATGCCCCCATATGATGCTCTATAGATTATGCCCCCATATGATGCTCCATAGATTATGCCCCATATGGTGCTCCATAGATTATGCCCCCATATGGTGCTCCATAGATTATGCCCCCATATGGTGCTCCATAGATTATGCCCCATATGGTGCTCCCTAGATTATGCCCCCATAAAATGCTCCATAGATTATGCCCCCAAAAGATGCTCCATAGATTATGCCCCCATATGATGCTCCATAGTATAGGTCCCGCTGCTGCTGCAAAAGAATAAAAAAAATTACATACTCCCCTCTCGTCACTGGGGGCCAGGTGCCGGTGTCCTGAGCAGGCTGGGACACCGGCGCGCTATGGGGGACAGGTGCCGGTGTCACCGCTGGCTCAGGACCCCGGCACCTGAGATATTCACCTGTCCCCGGTCCACCGCTGCGCGCCGCTCTCTTCATGGTCCTCCAGCAGTGAATGGTCAGGCAGAGGGCACGGCGCGCACTAACTACATCATCGTGCCCTCTGCCTGAACATCACAGCCAGAGGACGAGGAGGTCAGAGCGGCGCACAGCGGTGGACTAGGGACAGGTGAATATTGCATATACTCACCCCCTCCTGGCGCGTCTCTGCAGCCCCCCTGCTTCTCCCGCTGTCTCCGGCAGCTATTCCTTCCTACAGCGGTCACGTGGTACCGCTCATTAAAGTCATGAATATGTGCAGGAAGGATCGATGCAGGAAGGAGCCTGAGATTGTGGGTGAAGCAAGGGGGCTGCAGAGACGTGCCGGTGGGGGGATAAGTGTGATCTGACACCCCCGCTCCCCCTCCCCTGCCGACCCCATGGTATATGACTTGCGTATAAGCCGAGAGGGGGACTTTCCGCTTCAAAAAATGGGCTGAAAATCTCAGCTTATACGCGAGTATATACGGTACATTTCCCAGCAGCAGCAGCTTCTGCTGTCACGCGGATACCACAACAGAAAGGGGCCAGAAGATTATAGCGTCTCATCACATGAAATGCTGCACTGATTAGAACTGCTTCACCATCCTATTAAACAGTGCCATTTTTTTTCCTTCCTCTGTCATTACAACAGTTAATCCATTCAGTTCATCTCCTGAAGCTCTCCATCCTAGAATTCCTCAACTGTTCTGTGTTAGCCACTCCACTCTGGTATATATGCTTGCCACTGTCACGTGGGAATTGCCAGTGATAGTTCTGCTTCCTGGTTAGGTGTTGGAGAAGAAATTTGGTGTTTGGAGTAGGCAGTTGGAGAATTGTTCAGGAGATTTCTGCTTAGAGTTGGTTTGCATGATTATCCTCATCCCTTCCTATTTGCTTTCTCCTTCCTAGTCCTCTCTTGGGTTCCACTCTTGTTTTGTGAGTATTTTTGTATGATTGTAGTTTTCTTCCATCTCTCTCTGTCTATCCTTGTCTGTCTGGTTAGTGTAATCCTATACACTTTATTCTCACACCTCCTTGGGTAGGGGAGGTAACAGATAAGGTTTAAGTTAGGAGCATAGCAAGATATACAGTACATGTTCTCTTGACTAGCCCTTCTCTGAGATATGAAGGTAATCTAAGTATAGTATTCAGCTTATGCTTCTTTGCAATCTCTGTACATACTCTGCATGGCTGATTTTATCTTCTGCCATCTTCATCTGTGTAGTCACTTATGTGTTTTTACAACATTAGCTTATTTCTAGCAGTATTCACTCCTTCACGACTGAGCTTGTAATTACTAGGCAGTGCAGAACTGAGCTGGGTTTGTTGCCTGCTGCTGACTGGTCAGTGACGTAAAATGGCAAATGCTATTCATTTGATGCATATAACAAGATTGTTTTCTGTTATGTGCATCAGCAGAGCATCATTTGCAGGTTGATATCTCTGATCTGTCAGCAGCAGTCAACAAACAAATCTCAGTTCCTCTATATGCACCCCATCCTGCAATGTATCCTGATATATAGCCCCATTCTGCAGTATATCATTCCTCTCAGCTCCCTTTATACTCCCCCCATCCTGCAGTACATCTCTCCCCCAACCCTTCTATACACAGCTCCCTCCTGCAGTATATTACTCCTTTGAGCATATTGCATAAAAGCTGTGGAGGAACAAAAAGCGCTCGAGCCCATTGGGTGATATCCTTTTTGCTACAAAGGAAAGTAAAAGGAAGGTGCTTACCTGAGCAGGCTGTGGCCAGGACATCTCCTATGAACGTCTGACATCAGATGCTGCTACTTCATGGCGGGGGGTTGATCTCTTCCAGGATAGTTGACCAGTTTGGACCATAACATAATATCAAGCTGCTCTGCTGTAATGAAGAATTCTTCAAGCCAAGATGAGTTGAATGATTTTTATTTCCGCGATGCCTTTCAAAAGTGGACTAGCGTCGTTTTCAAGTGAAAAAAACTCTAACAATTTGAGCATATTGTGTAATATCACACGATATGCTGAATCATGTCACATGACCCTATCATGCTGTATATCACTCTTTATTGCCCCATTCTATAATATATTATTCCCCATAGTATACAGTCCCACCCTCTTTTCTGTCCCCTCGTCTAGCTCTCTCACCTGATGCTGTCCATTACTAAACTGTTGTTCCCGTGTACCGACATCTGGCTTCTCTACTGGCTACGCAACCTGCTGCTCATCATCCAATACCACACTGCTGTTCGTGTTGTGGTAGATAGATTCACTCGGCTGCTTAGCGAGGTAGCCAAAGGAATGTTTTCTGTTTTAAATCTTCAGCTGTTTTATTAAAACATGCCTCATAAACCAGTCTAAACTTAAGGGCCTTTTACATTTAGCGATACACCAGCGATCCTGACCACGATGCGACCCGGTCAGGATCGCTGTTGCATCGCTAAATGGTCGCTAGTGAGCTGCCACACAGGCAGATCTCACAGCGACTTAGCGACGCAGTAGCGGTCGTTACTTACCTATCAGACTCGGCGATCCTGACGCCCTCCCGCCCGCTTCCACGCGTCGCTCGTCGGCGCCAGCAGGAAGCCCAGCAGGAAGTGCCCGACGAGAAATGGAGCTGCACACTCTCGCGCGATCAGCGACAGACGGCGGGGGAGCCGGTCGGAGGTAAGTATCACACATAGCGATATCGCTAGCAATATCGATGCTGCGTCACAAAATCGGTGATGCTTTAGCGATATTGCTGGCGATATCGCTATTTGTAAAGGCCCCCTAGACATATTCAGTCTTGTTGGCCTAAACAAAAAGTGAAAAAAAAGTTTCAGCTCCAGGATGAATTAAAAGGATTTCTTTGTTTATTTAGTAAATGCTAAAATAGCATGGCACTGGGCATAGTAACACAAAGGAAAAAGCTAGTGCCATGCTATTTTAACATTCACTAAAAAGACGTGTGATCGGGACAGAGTTCCCTGCACCTGGAGTATTCAAGTTGGTGAGCTGACCTCTCTCCCCTTTCATTATATGCTAAACAAAAGGCGCTTATTGCAGTCCATGTAACTGCGGGGTCCACCCACTAAGAAAATAGGATTCAACTCTGTTAAGTAAGAGCCCAGCTCTTTAGGTCAGCTCACGCAGAACAGTCAGTCATTTCAAAGGTTTCACTTTAACCTCCTGGACCACAGCCTAGGGTTGAGATTTGTTGAACAGCCATCCCACCCAACTCTTTGCTCTCCAGAATAAGCCTGACCCTGTCATGGCCAATTAAACCCTCTCCGCACATAACATGCTTCCAGGTTCATATCACTGAAGCTAATAACCTCAGTGAAACATCTCCCCTCCAGCACATTAGCAATGACCCTCTTGCTCTGTGTACCGATTTCTTGCTTTCTTTGACTGTGCTACCAACCTCTGCTACCTTTGTGGTTGCGACTCAAATCCAGACCAGATCCTAACACTGCACTTTATGTAGTGTTAGTTTAGTTTTAGTTTAGTTTAGTTTTAGTTTAGTTTTATGTGTCCCACATAAAACTAAACAAATATTTGCCTGCCAGGTCATTGCCACTCTTGCAATGTTGGCGCTGTGTCATGTGACTTTGTCATATGACTGGTGCAAGCACTGCAGCTGCTCCGATGGAATATTAAAAGGTTGCAGCGGATCAGCAGCCACTGATTGGCAGCAGTGATGATGTGACATTACAGTCTCACTTGACAGCCAGGAATCACGAGTGCCCTCGTCGAGGGGTTAAGAATATGATTTTTATTTTATTTTATGTGAGGCACTTGAACAATAAAGAAGGTTTTCCAGTTGTGGACAATCCCTTTAAAATTCTTATGTATTTATATATTCCTGTATTACAATATGGATTTTCTACATGGAATATCTTCATGAAATATGCTACTTGTGCATGTAACCTAAAAGTATCATTTTCTAGCAAGTGTGCCAGTGATTGCATACTTCTTGAGTCTTTCCTCACCCCATTAGGTTTGGACAATTCTGCTGTAGTGTTCTGCAGGAAGAGGGCAGCAGTGCCATGGATAAGAGAGATACCTCTAAAATTTAATTTGTATGATTCACCTATGAAGGATTGCCTACAGATTGCTTCTGGCTCTCTGATTCTGCTCAGCTCTTCCTCCTTTACGGATGTGTTGATACAAGACTGCTTTGATTTCACATAAATGCTATAGCCTTGTTAATAAAGCTGTGTTATGTTCGGTTCTCAGGCTTGGAGAGACTTAATGGTTGAATAGATTTGACCTGTGTTGAAATTTTACACTTATAGAAACTCAAATATAACCGGTAACTGAATATTCAACCACATGTATCACACAAAAAGACTGATTTACAGCTTACTTTTTTTTTAGACAATAGCTTTGAAACACGTCAGGCGATACTTCGCTTCCAAACCAGGTGCTCAAAGGTTCAAACTTTTACATTGTAATGAGATCCTTGATAAATTGGGCATAAATGATAAATCGTATGTACTAATTGAAGGAAGTTTTTATTCAGCAGCTCATGGTGCCTTTTGTATTGATACATAGTAAGAATATTGTTAGAAAGATGCAATGATCTTTTGTGGTACAGAATAATGCAGAAGATTTATTACAGATAATCTGTCAATCGGATCAACCCACCTAAGCCGTCATGCATGTAGGTCATAGGAAGCTGTATAAATTGTTGCCGTGAGATCTGCGATCTGATGTCTTTGTTCCAGAGAAATTTATGTTTTTCTTATATGTAAATGAGCTGTTCAGAACTTTAGGTTGGACAATGATCTGTGCGAGAATCTGCTTCCAGAGATTATTTTTTAGTTATAGGTGTTGTTACCAGTGTGAGACATGAAACTAACAGAACAGCAGAACTGAACTTTGTCTCCTTACAAGTATAGGAAAGATGTGTATCTTCGTACCGTGTTAGCCAGTAGATAGAAAAATATTTAGACTTGAGAGTCCTCAGTGGTTGATACCTTTTAATGGCTAACTGAAAAGATGGTAACAAATTGCAAGCTTTCGAGACTACTCAGGTCTCTTCATCAGGCGAAGCACATTTGTGGCAGTTCTGCTGTATTGCAATACTGTCTCCCTGTGAGATGGAAGCTGAAGCCCTGAGAGGAACCTGCAGATGTGTCCGGTACAATCACACACAGCTCTGCAGTGAGATCAGGAGAGCAGAGAGCGGCCATTACACGTCACACTGGTAACCATTATACATCACACTGATTATAATAAACATTGATCACTAGATGTTCTGCTGTGGCAGAATTTGTATGCATATATCAGTCCTACCGTATATATAACCAACATGAACACACTGAATTTTAATACCATACTGTGACTAAATATAACCACCTTACAGACACAAAATAATACTACTATTCTTTTAACTAAATAATACTTCCATTTACTGACTATAACGACATTGACACTGTGAATAATGCTACCATACTCTGACTACCGTATTTTTCGGACTATAAGACGCACCGGACCATAAGACGCACCCCAAATTTTCAGAAGGAAAATAGGGAAAAAAAAAATGTGTCAAATGGGGGTCCGTCTTACAGTCCGAATTCAGGTTACCAGCGAAGGGATCAGCACAGGTAGAGGAGTGGTCACAGGGTCGTTCGGTGGTCCAGGCTGGTGCGGTGGTGGTGCTCTGTGTTGCAGCAGTGCTCTGTGGGGTGGCTGTGCTCTGTGGGGTGGCTGTGCTCTGTGGGGTGGCTGTGCTATGTGGTGTGGCTGTGCTATGTGGTGTGGCTGTGCTCTGTGTGTGGCTGTCTGTGGTGTGGCTGTGCACTGTGGGGTGGTTGTGCTCTGTGGGGTGGTTGTGCTATGTGGGGTGGCAATGTACTTACAATCCGGCGGCGGCCCAGTGGCGGCAGCGGTCCGTGGCGGCGGTCCCAATTCAGCCTCCGGTGCGGTGGTGTCGGGGCTCTGATATGGCTGCAGCGGGGCTCTGCGCTGCGTGAGGGTCTCCACTGGCATTTCGTCCTAACCGCGAAAGCCCCCCGCAGCTCTGCTGTTGTGACACAGTGGCTTCCTGAAACCTGGCCGCCGAGATCTCTTTGCCGAGATTTGAATTTCTCGTTGCGGCAGCCATCTTTCCGGAGGCCCCCGGCGGCCATGTTTCAGGAAGCCAGCGCGTCGCAACAGCGGAGCTGTGGGGGGCTTTCTTGGTTAGGACGAAATACCGCTGGAGCCCCCCACGCAGCACAGAGCCCCGCTGCAGCCACATCAGAGCCCCGACACCACCGCACCAGAGGCTGCATTGGGACCCAGCCGCCGCGGATTGTAAGTACATTGCGACCATAAGACGCACCCCCATTTTCCTCCAAAATTTTTGGGATAAAAAGTGGGTCTTATGGTCCGAAAAATACGGTAAATAATTCTTTATACTTTAGCCACAAAATAATTAATTATAACTACAATACAGACACATAATAATACTACTTCCATACTTTTACTGAATAATATTGTTATACAATTACAAAATATAACCATCATACAAAGACCAAATAATACTGCCATACAGTGGCTTAATACTGCCGTACTATGACAAAATATAACCATTATACATAAATCGAATAATACTGCCATACAGTGACTTAATAATAGTGCCGTACAATGACAAAATATAACCATCATACAGAGACAGAATAATATTGCCATATAATGAAAATATATAACCATCATACACAGACATAATGCTGCCATACAGTGAGTGGATTCCCTTTCTATTGAGCTCATACTTGGCTGTGTGCATGGCTCATTCAGGAATTGTGTGCTTCAGTGCAGTGTTTTGAATCGTCGTTGTGGGTCTCTGTACATTGGTCCCCCAACAAGGATATTTGAAGGACTTTTGTCATTTGGGAAAAAAAATGAAATGACAGTTATACTTTAAGAATATCACTTTCATTGTAAAGGGTTATCAGGTAGCACGCGCTACCTGCGAATAATGGAGACTGTTCTGTTTTCATAATTAGTTATGCACTCGTTGATTGCAATCAAGCTCCGGCAGCATTCTGTGCCTGCACGGCGTAGTGTGCTGGCCTCATCTTCATCTGCCACTGCACATGCACTTGGTACAAGCCATGACTGCATAAAAGTTCACACGTAGTGTGTGCTATCTGAACATTTTATTTTATCCTTTTATGAAGGTGACATTTTAGGTTTTTGGAAGTATGTTATTATCCTGTATAATACTATGGCAGCAGTGTGAAGGTTTCCTATGTTATATCTGAATGAGAATGCAGTGACTGACTTATTATGCAAGCTTCTGTTAAATATTCAAGTGTGTGTTTTTGTATATGTATTGTATATGTATATGTATCTATATGTGTAGCTAGAGATATATGTGTGTGTACGTATGAGTATACATATATGCTATATACAGTTGAAGCCGGAAGTTTCCATGCACTATATAAAACTATATAGAAAGACACATATGCATATCAGATTTTCTCAATATCTGACATGAAATCAGAATAAACCTTTCCCAGTTTAGGTCAATTAGGATTACCTTAATTATTAATATTTTCCAAATTCCAGAGTAATGAGAGAGAGAAAATGTTTTAAGGTATTTTTTATTACTTACTGCAAAGTCAAAAGGTTGCCTATACTACAGTCATGGCCAGAAGTTTTGAGAATGACACAAATATTAATTTTTACAAAGTCTACTGCTTCACTTTTTCTAATGGCAATTTGCATATACTCCAGAATGTTATAAAGAGTGATCAGCTTAACAGCAATTACTTGCAAAGTCAATATTTGGCTAGAAAATGAACTTTATCCCCCAAAACACATTTCAACATCATTGCAGCCCAGCCTTAAAAGGACCAGCTAACCTCTTTTCAGTGATTGCTCCATTAACACAGGTGTGGGTGTTGATGAGGACATGGCTGGAGATCAATCTGTCATGATTAAGTAAGAATGACACCACTGGACACTTTAAAAGGAGGCTGGTGCTTGGCATCATTGTTTCTCTTCTGTTAACCATGGTTATCTTTAAAGAAACACGTGCAGTCATCATTGCAATGCACAAAAATGGCCTAACAGGGAAGAGTATCGCAGCTAGAAAGATTGCACCTCAGTCAACAATCTATCGCATCATCAAGAACTTCAAGGAGAGAGGTTCCATTGTTGCCAAAAAGGCTCCAGGGCGCCCAAGAAAGACCAGCAAGCGCCAGGACCGTCTCTTAACAGTGTTTCAGCTGCGGGATCGGGCTACCAGCAGTGCAGAGCTTGCTCAGGAATGGCAGCAGGCAGGTGTGAGTGCATCTGCACGCACTATGAGGCGGAGACTCTTGGAGCAAGGCCTGGTCTCAAGGAGGGCAGCAAAGAAGCCACTTCTCTCCAGAAAAAACATCATGGACAGACTGTATATCTGCAAAAGGTACAGGCAGTGGACTGCTAAGGACTTGGGTAAAGTTATTTTCTCTGATGAATCCCCTTTTCGATTGTTTGGGACATCAGGAAAACGCCTCATTCGGAGAAGACAAGGTGAGCGCTACCACCAGTCTTGTCTCATGCCAACTGTTAAGCATCCTGAAACCATTCATGTGTGGGGTTGCTTCTCAGCCAAGGGAATCGGCTCTCTCACAGTCTTGCCTAAAAACACAGCCATGAATAAAGAATGGTACCAGAATGTCCTCCAAGAGCAACTTCTCCCAACCCTCCAAGAGCAGTTTGGCGATCAACAATGCCTTTTCCAGCATGATGGAGCACCTTGCCATAAAGCAAAGGTGATAACTAAATGGCTCAGGGAACAAAACATAGAGATTTTGGGTCCATGGCCTGGAAACTCCCAGATCTTAATCCCATTGAGAACTTGTGGTCAATCATCAAGAGACGGGTGGACAAACAAAAACCTAAAAATTCTGACAAAATGAAAGCATTGATTGTGCAAGAATGGACTACTATCAGTCAGGATTTGGTCCAGAAGTTGATTGAGAGCATGCCAGGGAGAATTGCAGAGGTCCTGAAGAAAAAGGGTCAACACTGCAAATATTGACTTGCTGCATTAACTCATTCTAACTGTCAATATAAGCTTTTGTTACTCATTTGTTTGCAATTATATTTCTGTCTGTGATAAACACATCTGTCAAACACACATAAAAACCAGAGGGCAGCAGATCATGTGAAAATATAATATTTGTGTCATTCTCAAAACTTTTGGCCATGACTGTACAATTACTGTGCCTTTAAACAATTCTGGACTGTGCATATGATGATGTCATGTGTTTGGAAGCTTCTGATAGTTTTTTTTTTTTTTGCAACATCTGAGTTAATTGGAAACACACTTGTGGATGTATTTTAATGCACACCTGAAACACACTGCTTCTTTGTATAGCATCGTGGGAAAGTCTAAAGAAATCAGCCAATATGTCAGGAAGAGAATTGAGGACTTGCACAAGTCTGGCTCATCCTTGGGTACAATTGGGTACAAGATACCTGAAGGTGCTTCGTTCATCAGTACTAACAATTATATGCCAGTATAAACAAGATGGGACTGTCCAGCCATCATACTACTCAGGAAATAGACGGGTTCTGTGTCCCTGAGATGAACATGCTTTGGTCCGACATGTGCATATCAACTCAAGGACAAAAGCAAAAGACCTTGTGAAGATGATGGCGAAAGCTGGTAAGATTGTGTCAATATCCACAGAGAAACATGTACTGTATCAACATGAGCTGAAAGGCTACTTTGCCAGGAAGAAGCCATTACTCCAAAGAAACAAAAAAGCTAGATTAATGTTTGCAAATGCAAACAGGAACAAAGACCTTAATTTTGGAGAATTGTCCTGTGGTCTGATGAAACTAAAATTGAGCTTTTTGGGCATAATGACCATTTTTAAGTTTGGAGGAAAAAGGGAGAAGCTTGGAAGCCTAAGAACTCCATCCAACTGTGAAACATGGGGGTGGCAGTGTCATGTGATGGGGTTGTTTTTCTGCAGGAGGGACTGATGCACTTCACAAAATAGATGGCATCATGAGAAAAGATGATTATTTGGCAATACTGAAGCAACACCTCAGTCATCAGCCAGGAAGTTAAAACTTGAGCGAAAATGTGTCTTCCAAATGGAGTATGACCCGACGCATACTGGTAAAATGGTAACAAGGTGGTTTAAGGATAACAAAGTCAATGTCTAGGGGTTGCCATCTCAAAGCCCTGATCTCAATCCTATTGAAAATTAATAGTCAAAGCTGAAAAGGGAGGTGCGAGCAAGGCGACCTACAAACCTGGATCAGTTAGACCAGTTTTGTCAGGAGGAATGGGCCCAAATTTTGACCCAACTATTGTGAGAAGCTTCTGGAAGGATATCCCAAACTTTTGACCCAAGTCATTCAGTTTAAGGGCAATGATACCAAATACTAATGAAATGTATGTAAACTTTTGACTTTGCAGTAAGTAATTAAAATGCATCAAAACATTCTCTCGCTCTCATTTTTCTGTCATTTGGCAAATATTATTAATTATGGTAATCCTAACTGACCTAAAACGGAAAGGTTTATTCTGATTACTTGTCAGATATTGAGAAAAACAAGCACGTGTCTTTTTATATAGTGTATGTAAACTTCTTTATATATTATACATATCATACAGCTCTGGCAAAAATTAAGAGACCACTGCAAAATTTTCAGTTTGTCTGATTTTTCTTTTTATAGGTATATTTTTGAGTAAAATGTAATCTGCTTTTTTTTTTCTATAAACTACTGACAACATGTGTCCGAATTTCCAAGCAACAAATTTTGTATTTACTTTCAGAAAATGAGAAATGGTCAAAATAACAAAAAAATGCAGTACTTGCAGACTTCAAATATTGCTAAAAAAAACAAGTTTATAATCATTTAGAAACAACAATACTAATGTTTTAACTCAGGAAGAGTTCAAAAATCAATATTTTGTGGAAAAAACATGATTTTTATGCGTCTTGGCAAGCTTTCCACCAGTCTTTCACACTGCTTTTGGGTGACCTTATGCCACTCCTGGTACAAAAATTTAAGCAGTTCTTTATTTGATGGCTTGTGACTGACCATCTTACTCTTGATTACATTCCAGAGGTTTTGACTATCCATCTTACTCTTGATTACATTCCAGAGGTTTTCAATGGGGTTCAGGTCTGGAGATTGGGCTGGCCATGACAGGGATTTGATGTGGTGGTCCTTTATCCACACATTAAGTGACCTAGCTGTGTGGCATGGCTCATCGTCCTGCTGGAAAATCCAGTCCTTAGAGTTGGGGAACAATACCTGAGCAGAAAGAATCAACTGTTATTCCAGGATAACCTTGTATGTGACTTGATTCATACGTCCTTTGCGAAGATTAACCTGCCCAATTCCAGCCTTGCTGAAGCATCCCCATATCATTTTAAAAATAATTTTTCTAAATAAAGCTGAATGAAAGATTTTTATCAACACTCTGGTGTGTGAGCTGGAACCATTTTCACACTGTCCAAGTTGTTAAGTGCTGTGCTGCAGCAGTATTCCTGTGCTCCTATCCTGGACTGGAATTACGCCTCAGGGGTGAGCTGATTTTTCATTTATTCATCCCCAGATCAGCATCAATCCACCACCAAATTTCACAGTGGGTGCACGACACTGTGGCTTGTACACCTCTCCAGGACTCCGTCTAACCATTAGATGACCAGGTGTTGGGCAAAGCTGAAAATTAGACTCATTAGAGATTACCTTACTCCAGTTCTCTATGGTCTTTGGCAAACTTCAGCCTGGCTCTCCTTTGCTTCTCATTGATTGAAAGGCTTTTTTCTAGCTTTACATGACTTGAGCCCTGACTCTAGGAGCCTGTTACGAACTGTTCTTGCCTTGCACTTCACCCCAGCTGCCATTTGCCATTCCTTTTGTAGGTCACATTATGTCAACCTGCAGTAGCTGAGTGACATTCAAATAAGATGACGGTCATCCCGATCAGTGGAGAGTCGTTTTCGCCCTCTTCCGGTCTGTAGCCTTGTTGTCCCCAATGTCTGCTTGACCTTGTTGTAATGGACTGCCATCTTAGAAATTTTAAGGATGGAGACAACATGACGCTCACTGTATCCTTCTACTAGTAAAGTCTGAATTGAGCCCTTCTTTTCCTCACTCAAGATTTTCTTTTCAACTCCTTTGGCATGGTTAAAAGTTATTTTTCATTCCTATTACTTTTGGGATATTACTAGCACTAGTTTTGCCATCCGGCTTGTCCTAATGCAGAGGATTGTGAACACCACAGCAGTGTTTTTTATACTTCCCTTCGCTAAATAAGATTTGGTTCAGGTGATCACCTAATCAGAAGCTCATTAAGTAGAATGAGGTGTACTCTGGTTGGAATTCAACTGACACTGGAATGGAATGGCTGTCAGACATGTAGAGAAGCAGATTTTTATAAAACTGTGCAGTGGTCTCTTAATTTTTGCCATATATTATATATATATATATATATATATATATATATATATATTGTTCTCTATATATACACTCTGGAAAAAATTAACCCATTAGTGACAGAGCAGCTTAATGACCTGTCCAATTTTTACAATTCTGACCACTGTCACTTTATGAGGTTATAGCTCTGGGACGCTTTAACGGATTCCGCTGATTCTGAGATTGTTTTTTCGAGACTTATTGTACTTCATGTTAGTGGTAAATTTCTTCGATACGACTTGGGTTTATTTATGAAAAAAATGGAAATATGGCGAAAATTTTTAAAATTTTGCAATTTTCAAACTTGTAATTTTTATGCCCTTAAATTAGAGAAATATGTCACACAAAATACTTAATAATAACATTTCCCACATGTCTCCTTTACATCAGCACAATTTTGGAAACAATTTTTTTTTTGTTAGGTAGTTATAAGGCTTAAAATTGACCAGTGATTTCTCATTTTTACAACAAAATTTACAAAACCACTTTTTTTAGGGACCACATCACTTTTAAATTCTCTTGGAAGGGTGTATATGACAGAAAATACCCAAACGTGACACCATTCTAAAAACTGCACCCCTTAAGGTGCTCAAAACCACTTCAAGAAGTATATTAACCCTTTACGTGCTTCACAGGAACTGAAGCAATGTGGAAGGAAAAAATTAACATTTAACTTTTTTTTTTACAAACATTTTACTTCAGAACCATTTTTTTTAGTTTCACAAGTGTAAAAAGAGAAAATTAATCACATAATTTGTTGTGAAATTTCTCCTGAGCACGCCGCTACCCCATATGTTAGGGTAAACCACTGTTTGGGCGCATGGCAGAACTTGGAAGGGAAGGAGCGCCATTTGTCTTTTTCAATGCAGAATTGGCTGGAATTGAGATAGGACGCCATGTCGCGTTTGTAGAGCCCCTGATGTGCCTAAACAGTGGAAAACCCCACAAGTGACACCATTTTGGCAACTAGACCCCTTAAAGAACTTATCTAGATGTGTGGTGAGCACTTTGAACCCTCAAGTGCTTCACAGAAGTTTATAATGTAGAGCCGTGAAAATAAAAATCATATTTTTTCCACAAAAATGATTTTTTCGCCACCAAATTTTTATTTTCACAAGGGTAACAGGAGAAATTAGACCCCCAAAGTTGTTGTGCAATTTGTCTTGAGTATGCGATACCCCATATGTGGGGGTAAACCACTGTTTGGGCGCATGGCAAACTTGGAAGGGAAGGAGCGCCATTGGTCTTTTTCAATGCAGAATTGGCTGGAATTGAGATAGGATGCCATGTCACATTTGGAGAGGCCCTGATGTTCCTAAACAGTGGAAACCCCCCACAAGTGACCTCATTTTGGTAACTAGACCCCCCAAGGAGCTTTTCTAGATTTGTGGTGAGCACTTTGAACCCCCAAGTGCTTCACAGACGTTTATAACGCAGAGCCGTGAAAATAAAAATATTTTTTTCCTCAAAAATGATATTTTCACCCCCAAATTTTTACATTCACAAGAGTACCAGGAGAAATTGGACCCCAAAAGTTGTTGATCAATTTGTCCGGAGTACGCTGATGCCCCATATGTGGGGGTAACCACTGTTTGGGCGCATGACAGAGCTCAGAAGGGAAGGAGCGGCGTTTTGGAATGCAGACTTTGATGGAATGGTCTGCTGGCGTCAGAGCCCTTGATGTGTCTAAACAGTAGAAACCCCCCACAGCTGACCCCATGTTGGAAGCTAGAACCCCCAAGGGGCTTATCTAAATGTGTGGTGAGCACTTTAAACCCCCAAGTTCTTCACAGAAGTTTATAATGCAGAGCCGTGAAATAATAAAAAAAAAATTTTCTCCACAAAAATCATTTTTTTTAACCCCAATTTTTTTTATTTTATCAAAGGTATCAGGAAAAATTAGACCCCCAAAGTTGTTGTGCAATTTGTCCTGAGTATGCTGATGTCCCATAACTGGGTGAAATCACTATTTGGGCACACGGCAGAGCTCAGAATGGAGGGAGCACAGTTAGACTTTTTGAACACAAAATTGGCTGGAATCAATGGTGGCACCATGTTGCATTTGGAGACCCCCTGATGTACCTAAACAGTGGAACACCCCAATTCTAACTACAACCCTAACCCCAACACACCCTAACCCTATTCCCAACCCTAACTATAACCCTACTCCCAACCCTAACCCCAACACACCCCTAACCTCAACACACTCCTAACCATAACCGTAACCACAACCCTAACCCTAATACCAACCATAACCCTAACCACAAACCTAACCCCAACACACCCATAACCCTAACCCCAACCCTAAAACTTTAGCCCAACTCACTTTAGCCTAACCCTAATCCCAACCCTAAAACTTTAGCCCAATTCACTTTAGCCTAACCCTAATCCCAACCCTAAAACTTTAGCCCAACTCACTTTAGCCAAACCCTAACGCTAACACCTTAGCCCAACTTACTGTAGCCTAACTCTAACCCAAAAACTTTAGCCGAACTCACTTTAGCCTAACCCTAAAACTTAAGCCGAAATCACTGTAGCCTAACCCTAAAACTTTAGCCCAACTCACTTTAGCCTAACCCTAAAACTTTAGCCCAACTCACTTTAGCCTAAAGGGTATGCCACACTAAGCGAGATTGCAAACGAGATCGCTAACGAGATTGCAATTGCGTCACCATTTATGATGCAGTAGCGATCTCGTTAGCGACTTAACTGTGTGTGACATGTAGCAACGATGTGGCCCCTGCTGAGATGTCGTTGATTGCTTATGAACGTTCTGAGCCGTTTTTTGGTCGTTGGTATCCCGCTGGTGAGCCTGAATCGCTGAGTGTGACACCCTTTATGAACGACTTCACCAGCGTCGCAGGTGGGACTAGGTTTTCCCAACGACCGCAGAGGTCGTTATACAGATCGCTGATGAGATGTGTTTGGAATCACAGATCGCTGATGAGTTGTGTTTGGAATCTAACAGCTAAGTCGCTAACGAGATCGCTACTGCGTCATAAATGGTGACGCAATTGCGATCTCGTTAGCGATCTCGCTTAGTGTGGCATACCCTTAACTCTTAACGATAACCCTAACCTTAAAACTTTAGCCCTACTCAGTTTAGCCTAACCTTAAGACTTTGGTCAACTCACTGTAGCCTAACTGTAACCCTAATGGAAAAATGAAAATAAATATATTTTCTTTATTTTATTATTTTTCCCTAAGGGGGTGGTAAAGGGGGGAGGTTTATTTACTTTTTTTTATTTTGATGAATATGATAGCGTTTATCACAGTGACCAAAATGAACCAATAGGAAAAATCTTCCTATTATTGCCGGGTGCTGGCCGGTAGATCTCGGCTGGAGCACTGCACATGCGCCCGCCATTTTCTTCCAGGAAGAAGATGCCGTGATCCGTCGGGGGATTCCTGAGGGTCTGGGGACACCGGGAAGTACGGGGGGCAGTGATCGGGGGACCCTATTTCTCTCTCCTATTATGTGCAACCACATCAGAGGAGAGAGAAATTAAATGGCACAACGGACTTTTATTTTTGCGGTCGCTGTTACACTGTTAATAACGGCGATCGCAACCCCGAGGTAAAAACTGACCCGAATCATGTTTTCTGGGGTCTTGGCTACAGCCGAGACTCCGGAGAAAATCCGACTCTGGGGTGCTATAGGCTATTTCCACAGCGCCGTTAATTAACGGCGCTGTGGTTTAAGTACCCTTAACTAGCGCCGTTAACCCCTTAACCCTCAATGGTGGTTTGCACGTTAATGAAGGGCCAATTTTTACAATTCTGACCACTGTCTCTTTATGAGGCTATAACTCTGGAACGGGTCTTAGCGATTCTGTGATTGTTTTCTCGTGACATATTGTACTTCATGATAGTGGTAAAATTTCTTCGATATAACTTAAGGTTATTTATGAAAAAAATGGAAATATGGCAAATTTTGAAAATTTTGCAATTTTCAAACTTTGAATTTTTATTCCCTTAAAAAAAGAGAAATATGTCACAAAAAATAGTTACTAAAAAACATTTCCCACATGTCTACTTTACATGAGCACAATTTTGGAACCCAAATTTTTTTTTTGTTACAAAGTTATAAGGGTTAAAAGTTGACCAGCGATTTCTCATTTTTACAACAAATTATACAAAACCATTTTTTTTAGGGACCACCTCACATTTGAAGTCACTTTGAGGTGTCTATATGGCAGAAAATACCCAAAAGTGACACCATTCTAAAAACTGCACCCTCAATGTACTCAAAACCACATTCAAAAAGTTTATTAACCCTTCAGGTGCTTCACAGGAGCTGAAGCAACTTGGATGGAAAAATGAACATTTAACTTTTTAGTCACAAAAATGATCTTTTAGAAACAATTTTTTTTTATTTTAACAAGGGTAAAAGGAGAAAATGGACAGATATAGTTGTTGTGCAATTTCTCCTGAGTACGCCAATACTCCATATGTGGGGGAAAAAACACTGTCTGGGCGCACGGCAGGGCTTGGAAGGGAAGGAGCGACGTTTGACTTTTTCAAACCAAAATTGGCTGGAATTGAGATTGGGCGCCATGTTGGGTTTGGAGAGCCCCTGATGTGCCTAAACAGTGGAAAACCCCCACAAGTGACACCATTTTGGAAACTAGACCCCTAAGGAACTTATCTAGAGCTGTGGTGAGCACTTGCCCCCCCAAGTGTTTCACTAAAGTTTAAAATGCCTTTGTGTGAAAAAAAAAATTTCCACAAAAATTATTTTTTTAATCCCCAATTTTTGATTTTTCCCAAGGAAATTGGATCCCAAAGTTGTCCAATTTGTCCTGAGTACGCTGATACCCCATATGTGGGGGGAAAATACTGTTTGGGCGCACGGCAGGCCTCGGAAAGGAAGTAATGACGTTTTCGAATGCAGACTTTAATGGGTGTCATGTTCAGTTTGCAGAGTCCCTGATGTGCCTAAACAATGGAAACCCCCACAAGTGACCCCCATTTTGGAAACTAGACCCCCTAAGGAACTTATCTATATCTTTGGTGAGAACTTTGAACCCCCAAGTGCTTCACACAAGTTTATAATGCCTGGCATAAAAGTAAAAAAGCCTATTTTTTTCCCACAAAAATCATATTTAAGTCACCAATTTTTTTTATTTTCCCAAGGGTAACAGGAGAAATTGGACCATAAAAGTTGTTGTCCAATTTGTCCTGAGTACGCTAATACGCCATATGTGTGGGGGAACCACTGTTTGGGCGCACGGCAGAACTCGGAATGAAGGAGCGCCATTTGACTATTTCAAGCCAAAATTGTCTGGAATCGAAATTGTACGCCATGTCACATTTGGATAGCCCCTGATGTGCTTAAACAGTGGGAACCCCCCACAAGTGACCCCACTTCAGAGACTAGACCCCCTGAAGAACTTATCTTAATCTGTGGTGAGCACTTTGAACCCCCAAGTGCTTCACACAAGTTTATAACGTAGAGCCGTTAAATTAAAAAATCATATTTTTTCCACCAAAATGATCTTTTCACACCAATTTTTATTTTCCCAAGGGTAACAAAGCCTCAAAAGTTATTGTGCAATTTGTCCTGAGTGCACGGATACCCAATATGTGGGGGTAAACCACTGTTTGGGTGCATGGCAGAGCTCGGAAGGGATGGAGCACAGTTTGACTTTTTCAACGCATAATTGGCTTGACGCCATGTCGTGTTTGGAGAGCACCTGATGTGCCTAAACAGTGGAAACCCCCGACAAGTGACACCATTTTGAAAACTAGACCCCATAATGAACTTGTCTAGATCTGTTGTGAGCAGATTCAACCCCCAAGTGTTTCACTAAAGTTTATAATGCCTGGGTATGAAAAAAAAAAAATTTCCACAAAAATTATTTTTTAGTCCCCAATTTTTGATTTTTCCCAAGGAAATTGAACGCCAAAGTTGTCCTATTTGTCCTTAGTTTGCTGATACCCCATATGTGGTGGGGAAATACTGTTTGCGCGCACGGCAGGGCTCGGAAAGGAAGTAATGACATTTTGGAATGCAGACTTTGATGGGTGTCATGTTCAGTTTGCAGTGCCCCTGATGTGCCTAAACAGTGGAAACCCCCCCACAAGTGACCCCATTTTGGAACCTAGACCCACAAAGGAACTTATCTAGATGTGTGGTGAGCACTTTGAACCCCAAGTGCTTCACAAAAGTTTATAACTCCCGGGCTTGAAAATAAAAAAAAGTCATATTTTTTCCACAAACATGATCTTTTTGTCACGGGTGTGTCGCGGCGGAGATCGTCACGATTGCACACCCTGACTTCGCACAGCTGAGTTTCTGGTGCTGGGTGTTTTTCAGCACTGAGGGAGTTAATTCTTTCTCTCTCGATGCTGGACAGACCAGCCTCGCCCAGCTGCGATTGATGTTTTGTTAATTAGCTTCCTTCATATACCTGCTGGTCTGCTGGGGAAGTTGCCGGTGAAAGCATTCATTCAGACCAGCAGAGCGGATCGTTTCTGAGAAGACTTAAGCTAAAAGTGCCTGTTGTGGTTTTTCCTCTCCTCGCTTATTGTTTATCTCTTAACCTTTTGTGTTCCTCTGTAGTGGAAGTTTTGTATGCAAGGCAGTGTTTTCTTTACCCCCTGTCTGTCTCGTTTGTATTTGACTGTGTGTAAGCTGTTGCCTGCCCATTCCCTGTGGTGGTAATCAGGTTCCTTCTCAGGACTAGATTACAGTGGTCAGGGATCTACAGGAGACAGGGTTACGCTGGCGGCCTGGACTTCTGTACCAATAACAGTACCTCCAGGTAGAGGGACTAGTCAGGTCCCCAGTTCAGGGTCAGCATAGACCCCGGTCCACCTCTATCCTGAGACAGCGTTTCACGTGCACAGTATAGACCCACAATACTTTGGATATATTGTCAGGTAAGACATTGCTGGCAGATTCTACGTATACATGTTGATATTTTCTATAATATGAAATATAGAGTGTTGTCTCTTTAGATATTTGTTACTATCATAGAATATATCTGTTATACGTCGTGACATTTTCACCGGCCACTTCTAAAAGATTCTCCCCAGCTACCATGGATCCAGTAGCCCAGTTAGCTCAGCAGTTGCAGAGTTTGTCCATGGAGCTGACGGACGTTAAGTCCAAGGTTTTGTACCCCCGGGAGCAAACCAGATCTGAACCTAAAGTGGCTCTCCTGGACAGGTTCACTGGTGGGCGGGACAAATTTTTTACCTTCCGGGAGGCTTGTAAATTATATTTTCGGCTACGGCCTCGGTCTTCGGGGAGTGAAGACCAGAGGGTGGGAATTGTCATCTCGCTCTTACAAGGGGACCCTCAATCCTGGGCGTTCTCTCTTCCTCCAGACTCCCCGGCTCTCCAGTCAGTAGATCGATTTTTTACAGCCCTGGGTCTGGTATATGATGACCCGGATCGGGTCTCCCTTGCTGAAATAAAGTTACGTAAGATACAGCAGGGAGATCGTCCGGCGGAGGAATTTTCTTCTGAGTTCCGTAGATGGGCCACAGATACTCAGTGGAATGACCCAGCTCTTAGGAGCCAGTTTTGTCAAGGATTATCTGACAAATTAAAAGATGTGTTGGCTCAGTATGATTCTTCCCCGTCACTGGAGGCCGCTATGGCCCTTGCGATTCGCATTGATAGACGGCTTCGAGAGAGGTGCGAGGTAACTCCGCCCCCTGTGATGACTCCACCTTCTACTATAGTCCCTCATATTGAGGTTCCCCTGGTTTGTTCTGAGGAGCCTATGCAGTTAGGAGGGACATCGTTTCGAGGGAGGGGATCGGCGGTGCGCCGCAAGACAGGAAAGTGTTACTTCTGCGGGAGAAAGGGACATTTTGTTGGGGGGTGTCCATCCCGTACTTTGCTGAGCAAGGAGTCGCCGGAAAACTGTTGATCCCAGGTTGTGTGGTGGACGACAATCTGGGAGTATGTATTTCGTCCCCAAGTCCGTCTCAGTTTCTCGTACCAGCGGAGGTGGTGGTAGGTACAGGAACTGAGAGGATTTCTGTTCTTCTGGATAGTGGGGCCGCGGCTATTCTGGTGGACGCTCGGTTTGCCCAGGTGCAAGGTATGCAACTGAGTGTATTGGCCAAACCTATCCCTATATTCTCTATTGACGCCAGGCCTCTCGATCAAGGTAGCTTTGTGCAAGTCGTGCATAACATAGACCTTCGAGTGGGGGCAATACATAAAGAACTATTGTCTTGTTATGTGTTGGAGGGCCTTCCCACTCCTATTGTGTTGGGACTTCCTTGGTTAACTAAACATAACCCAGTTATTAATTGGCAATCCAGAAAGATAAGCCAGTGGGGTGAATTTTGCCATAGTAACTGCATGAACACGGTCATCGGTGCGGTCGTGCCTAGAACCTTACCTCCTTTTCTGGAGGACTTTGAGGATGTGTTTTCAGAAGAGGGGTGTCAAGAATTACCTCCTCATCGCGCGTATGACTGTGCTCTAAAATTGCTTCCTGATGCTAAGTTACCTAAATCTAGGTTATATAACCTTTCTGGTCCTGAGAGGCAAGCTATGAAGGATTATATTTCGGAAAGTCTAGCCAAGGGGCATATTAGACCTTCATCTTCCCCAGTGGCCGCGGGGTTCTTCTTTGTGAAGAAAAAAGATGGAGGCCTACGCCCTTGCTTGGATTTCCGTGAGCTTAATCGGATTACGGTCCGAGATCCGTATCCGCTCCCACTTATTCCTGATCTCTTCAATCAGATTGTGGGCGCCAAATGGTTCTCTAAGTTGGATCTCAGGGGGGCGTATAATCTGATTAGGATAAAGGAGGGGGATGAGTGGAAGACGGCGTTTAACACTCCGGAGGGACATTATGAGAACCTTGTCATGCCTTTCGGTCTGACTACTGCCCCGGCGGTGTTTCAACATTTTGTTAATGACATCTTTCGCCACCTAGTGGGACAGTTTGTTGTCATTTATCTAGATGACATCTTAATTTACTCGCCGGATCTTGTGTCTCATCAGGAGCATGTGAGACAGGTGTTGCAGATCTGACAATAAACTGTACGCCAAATGGAGAAGTGTGTATTCGCCGTACAGGAACTTCAGTTTTTAGGATTCCTGGTGTCAGCTTCTGGTTTCCGTATGGACCCTGGGAAAGTGAAGGCAGTGCTTGAATGGGATCGGCCAGAGGATCTTAAGGCACTGCAGCGTTTCCTGGGGTTTGCTAACTACTACCGGAAATTTATTCGTAATTTCTCATCCGTTGTCAAACCTCTCACTGACATGACAAAAAAAGGGACGGATTTTTCTAGGTGGTCTGACAAAGCTTGTCAAGCATTTTCCTCCTTGAAAAAATGTTTTGCTTCAGCACCCATACTCATCCAACCTGATGCATCACAACCGTTCATTGTGGAGGTAGACGCATCTGACGTAGGAGTGGGTGCGGTATTATCTCAAGGTCCGTCCCCTGGTAAATGGCATCCGTGCGCTTTCTTCTCTAAAAAATTGTCGTCCGCCGAGAGGAATTATGATGTCGGCAATAGGGAACTCTTGGCCATTAAGTTGGCTTTTGAAGAGTGGCGTCACTTTTTGGAGGGGGCAGTCCACCCGGTCACCGTCATTACTGATCACAAGAACCTGCTGTATTTAGAGTCTTCAAAACGTCTGAATTCCTGACAAGCTAGATGGTCGTTGTTCTTTACCAGGTTTAATTTTGTCGTCACATATCGTCCTGGGTCAAAAAATGTAAAGGCTGATGCCTTGTCTCGTAGTTTCCCGGGGGCCGGGAAGACGGATGACCCGGTTCCTATTCTTCAGGAGGGAGTTGTGGTGTCGGCTGTATGCTCTGAGCTTGAGGAGGAGATATTGGAGGCTCAGGGGGACGCCCCTGTAGGACCTCCAGGGAGACTGTTTGTTCCAGATAAGTTAAGACAAAAGGTTATCGAGGCACATCATAATTCTGCTTTGGCAGGACACCCAGGGAGTAAAGCAACTGTGGATCTCGTTTCTCGCCGGTTTTGGTGGCCTAACTTAAATAAAGAGGTGGTAACTTTTGTCGCGTCCTGTGGGGTTTGTGCGCGCTCTAAGACCCCACATACCCGTCCGTCTGGGGCCCTTTTACCGTTGAAAATCCCGGAGCGTCCATGGACCCATCTGTCTATGGACTTCATTACGGACCTCCCTCCGTCTTCAGGTAAAACTGTCATACTAGTTGTAGTTGACAGGTTCAGCAAAATGGCACATTTTATTGCTCTTCCTGCTCTTCCTAATGCTAAAACTCTGGCGCAGGTGTTCATTGGGGAGATTGTGAGACTTCACGGGTTGCCTTCCGATGTGGTGTCGGATCGGGGGTCTCAGTTTGTGTCCAAATTCTGGAGGGCATTTTGTTCTCGTCGGGGGATGCAGTTGTCATTTTCTTCGGCTTTTCATCCGCAGACTAATGGTCAGACAGAGCGTCTGAATCAGAGCTTAGAGACATATCTCCGGTGTTTTGTCTCAGAGAACCAAGAGGACTGGTCTTCTTTCTTGCCTCTGGCAGAGTTCGCTCTTAACAATAGGCGGAGCGAGTCCACTGGTAAGTCCCCGTTTTTTGGGGCATATGGTTTTCACCCCCAGTTTTGTACTTTCAATGGGGGGGGCTCTTCTGGGGTTCCTGAGGAGGAACGATTTTCGTCGTCACTTGCTTCAGTGTGGAGAGGAGTGCTTAATAATCTGAGCACTATGGGGAACCGATACAAACGTATGGCTGATAGGAGGAGAGTGTCTGGTCCGGACCTAAGTGTGAACGATCTGGTATGGTTGTCTACCAAGAATATAAAACTTAAGGTTCCCTCCTGGAAACTGGGTCCCAGGTTCATCGGGCCATACAGGATCAGTTCAATAATTAATCCGGTGGCTTTCCGTCTTGACCTCCCTCCTACGTTTAAAATCCACAATGTGTTCCACAAATCGTTGCTTAAGAGGTATGTGGCGCCAGTTATACCGTCACCTCTACCTCCTCCTCCAGTGGTGGTCAATGGTAATTTGGAGTTTCAGGTATCGAAGATCATTGACTCACGTCTGAATCGCCGGTCCCTTCAGTACCTTGTTCATTGGAGGGGGTATGGTCCTGAGGAGAGGATGTGGGTTTCTGCGTCGTATATTAACGCAGACCGATTGGTTCGGGCCTTCCACACTACTCACCCAGATAGACCAGGCCCTGAGGGTCCAGAGGCCCCTCGTAGAAGGGGGGGTACTGTCACGGGTGTGTCGCGGCGGAGATCGTCGCGATTGCACACCCTGACTTCGCACAGCTGAGTTTCTGGTGCTGGGTGTTTTTCAGCACTGAGGGAGTTAATTCTTTCTCTCTCGATGCTGGACAGACCAGCCTCGCCCAGCTGCGATTGATGTTTTGTTAATTAGCTTCCTTCATATACCTGCTGGTCTGCTGGGGAAGTTGCCGGTGAAAGCATTCATTCAGACCAGCAGAGCGGATCGTTTCTGAGAAGACTTAAGCTAAGAGTGCCTGTTGTGGTTTTTCCTCTCCTCGCTTATTGTTTATCTTCTTAACCTTTTGTGTTCCTCTGTAGTGGAAGTTTTGTATGCAAGGCAGTGTTTTCTTTACCCCCTGTCTGTCTCGTTTGTATTTGACTGTGTGTAAGCTGTTGCCTGCCCATTCCCTGTGGTGGTAATCAGGTTCCTTCTCAGGACTAGATTACAGTGGTCAGGGATCTACAGGAGACAGGGTTACGCTGGCGGCCTGGACCTCTGTACCATTAACAGTACCTCCAGGTAGAGGGACTAGTCAGGTCCCCAGTTCAGGGTCAGCATAGACCCCGGTCCACCTCTATCCTGAGACAGCGTTTCACGTGCACAGTATAGACCCACAATACTTTGGATATATTGTCAGGTAAGACATTGCTGGCAGATTCTACGTATACATGTTGATATTTTCTATAATATGAAATATAGAGTGTTGTCTCTTTAGATATTTGTTACTATCATAGAATATATCTGTTATACGTCGTGACATTTTTAGTCCCCAGTTTTTTATTTTCCCAAGGGTAACAGAGAAATTGGACCGCAAAAGTTGTTGTTCAATTTGTCCTGAGTACGCTGATACCCTATATGTGGGAGAAAACTACTATATGGGCACATTTCGGAGCTCGGAAGGGAAGTAGTGAAGTTTTGCATTGCAAACTTTGATGTAATAGTCTGCGGGCGTCATGTCGTGTTTGGAGAGCCCCTTATGTGCCTAAACAGTGGAACCCCCCACAAGTGACCCCATTTTGGAAACTAGACCCCCAAAGGAACTTATCTAGATGTGTGGTGAGAACTTTGAACCCCCAAGTGCTACACAGAAGTTTATAACGTACAGCCATAAAAATAAAAAATCATATTTTTTCCACAATAATGATTTTTTTCGCCCCCAATATTTTATTTTCCCAAGGGTAACAGAAGAAATAGGACCTGAATAGTTATTGTGCAATTTTTCCTGAGTACGCTGATACCCCATATGTCGGGGTAAACTACTGTTTGGGCGCATGGCAGAACTCAGAAGGGAAGGAGCACCATTTGACTTTTTCAACGCAGAATTGGCTGGAATTGAGATCAGACGCCATGTCACGTTTGTAGAGCACCTGATGTGCCTAAACAGTGGAAACCCCCCAATTCTAACACCAACCCTAACCCCAACACATCCCTAACCCTAATATCAACCCTAATCATAACCCTAACCACAAACCTAACCCTAACACACCCCTAACCCAAATCCCAAACCTAACCCTAACTTTAGCCCCAACCCTAACCCTAATGGGAAAATGGAAATAAAATTTTTTTTTTAATTTTTCCCTAACCAAGGGACGAGTTGACGTTTTTATTGGTACCATTTTTGGGCACATGACATTTTTTGATCGCTTTTTATTACGATTTTTGGGAGGCAGAATGAACAAAAACCAGCAATTCATGAAATTCTTTTGGGGGGGGGCGTTTATACCGTTCCGCGTGTGGTAAAATTGATAAAGCAGTTTTATTCTTCGGGTTAGTACGATTACAGCAATACCTCATTTATATCGTTTTTGCATGTTTTGGCGCTTTTATACAATAAAAACATCACTGAAGGAGAGATTACTCATCTACTTTTCAAATCACACCTCACCACCTGTGCACTTGACCCCATCCCTTCCCACCTGCTCCCCAACCTCACTAACACGCTCATCCCAGCCCTAACCCATCTCTTCAACCTATCGCTATCTTCTGGTATCTTTCCCTCTGCCTTCAAACATACCAACATCACACCCATCCTCAAAAAAACAAACCTTGACCCAACTGCTTTGCCCAGCTATCGCCCAATATCATTGCTCCCGTTTGCTTCCAAACTCCTTGAGCAGCATGTCCACGCTCAACTTTCCTCCCACCTCTCATCTAACTCTCTCCTCGACAACCTCCAATCTGGCTTCCGCCCCCACCACTCCACTGAAACTGGCCTGACCAAAATTACTAATGACTTACTCACAGCCAAAGCTAACAGACAGTTCTCCATCCTCCTCCTCCTTGACCTGTCCTCTGCCTTTGACACAGTCGACCACTTCCTACTGCTACAGATTCTTTCTTCCCATGGCATCAAAGACCTTGCCCTGTCCTGGATCGCCACTTATCTTTCCGACCGCACATTTAGCCTCTCCCACTCCCACTCTACCTCCTCATCCCGCCCTCTGTCTGTTGGAGTCCCTCAAGGCTCTGTCCTGGGGCCCCTACATTTTTCCATCTATTCCCTTGGCCTAGGACAACTCATAAAGTCCCATGGCTCCCCCTGGGAGCGCAGCTGATCGCCTGTGACGTACTATTCCGTATTTGGGAATTAAGTCCCAGGGCAAATGGATGGAATATGGGGTTAAAATGCGTACCGGCGGTGGTTAATGGGTTAAGAGACCACCACATCAAAACCCTGTCATGTGCAGTCCATTCTCAAGACCTGAACCCCATTGAAAACCTCTGGAATGTAATCAAGAGGATGATGGATAGCCACAGGCTATCAAAGAAGAACTGCTTAAATTTTTGTGCCATAAGCAGTGTGAAAGCATGCCAAGACGCATGAAATCTTGTTTTAAAAATCATGGTTATTCCACAAAATATTGATTTCAGAACTCTTCCTGAGTTAAAACATTAGTATTGTTGTTTCTAAATAATTATGAATTTAGTGCTTGGAAATTTGGAGACATGTCAGAAGTTTATAGACTAAAAGAACAATTTACATTTTACTCAAAAATATACCTATAAAGATATATAAAGATATATATATATATATATATATATATATATATATATATATATACAGTGCCTACAAGTAGTATTCAACCCCCTGCAGATTTAGCTGGTTTGATAAGATGCAAATAAGATAGAGCCTTCAAACTGCAAACGAGAGTAGGATTTATTAACAGAAGCATAAATCTTACAAACCAAAAAGTTTTGTTGCTCAGTTGAATTTTAATAAATTTTAAACATAAGTGTGGGTCAATTATTATACAACCCCTATGTTTAATATTTTGTGGAATAACCCTTGTTTGCAATTACAGCTAATAATCGTCTTTTATAAGACCTGATCAGGCCGGCACAGGTCTGTGGAGTTATCTTGGCCCACTCCTCCATGCAGATCTTCTCCAAGTTATCTAGGTTCTTTGGGTGTCTCATGTGGACTTTAATCTTGAGCTCCTTCCACAAGTTTTCAATTGGGTTAAGGTCAGGAGACTGACTAGGCCACTCCAACACCTTGACTTTTTCCCTCTTGAACCAGGCCTTGGTTTTCTTGGCTGTGTGCTTTGGGTCGTTGTCTTGTTAGAAGATGAAATTACGACCCATCTTAAGATCCTTGATGGAGGAGCGGAGGTTCTTGGCCAAAATCTCCAGGTAGGCCGTGCTATCCATCCTCCCATGGATGCGGACCAGATGGCCAGGCCCCTTGGCTGAGAAACAGCCCCACAGCATGATGCTGCCACCACCATGCTTGACTGTAGGGATGGTATTCTTGGGGTCGTATGCAGTGCCATCCAGTCTCCAAACGTCACGTGTGTGGTTGGCACCAAAGATCTCCATCTTGGTCTCATCAGACCATAGAACCTTGAACCAGTCTGTCTCAGAGTCCTCCAAGTGATCATGAGCAAACTGTAGATGAGCCTTGACATGACGCTTTGAAAGTAAAGGTACCTTACGGACTCGTCTGGAACGGAGACCATTGCGGTGGAGTACGTTATTTATGGTATTGACTGAAACCAATGTCCCCTGTTATGATTCGGTAGCTGAGGAGTGCAGGTAAAAAAGGAAATACACCAGAGCAGTTGGAATCTATGAGATTGCAGTGCCCTGACTAACACCACAACTAGAGGCAGCCGTGGAGCGTTCCTACGTTGGTCCTAGACGCCTCGTCACAGCCTGAGAAACTAACTACACCTAAAGATAGAAAGAGGAAAGCTATCTGCCCGGAGCAGATCCCCAAAGAACATAGAAAGCCCCCAAACATGTAATGGCGGTTAGACAAGAGGAAATACTGACACAGACAGAAAATAGTATGAGCAAACGTTGGAGCCCAAACTACCTAAATAGAAAAGGATAGGAAGGGCACTTACTGCAATCCCAAAAAACCCTGA
Source organism: Oophaga sylvatica (assembly GCA_033576555.1). Taxonomy (NCBI): domain Eukaryota; kingdom Metazoa; phylum Chordata; class Amphibia; order Anura; family Dendrobatidae; genus Oophaga; species Oophaga sylvatica. The sequence goes on from JARQOD010000002.1 coordinate 166,531,876, forward strand.
AAAGCACCAACTCTACTAATTTCAAAAACACCTGAGATCACACGACCTCTACCACCTAAATTAGTTCTCTGGTGTAACAAAATCAAAACAGCAGCCACTGAAAAAACTGGAAAAAGCAAATGTACAAACATCAGTGGCTGAACTAAACTGAGAGGGCAAAAGCCCCCGGAGGGGACCCAGAAGGCCCCCACAGAAGTGCAGGACAAAATGCAAAAATCAAGCACAAAAACAAAAAGAAGAAAATGTCTTATCTGTTAGCAGGAGATGCAGACACGACACAGCAGGCTACAAAGGAAACAGGAATCAAGGATTGAGACCAGAACAATTGATCACCGGCAACCCTGATGGGAAGGCGACTCCCTTAAATAAGACCAGTCAGTAACACCTGATTCCCAATCCTCACAATCTTCACTGGACAGTCCAGTACCGCTTGTAACCACCAGAGGGAGCCTCTGCTCAGAACTCATTTCAAGTCCATTCACAACAGTACCCCCCCCTTGAGGAGGGTCACCGAACCCTCACCTGAGCAACCAGGTCGGTCAGGATGAGCTCTATGATACGCACGGATGAGTCTCCTAGCATGGATGTCCGAAGCAAACACCCAAGAATTGTCTTCCTGACCATAACCTCTCCACTTAACCAAATACTGGAGTTTCCATCTAGAAAAACGAGAATTCAAAATTTTCTCAACCTCAAACTCCATATTGCCCTCAACCAGAACAGGGTCAGGAGGCAAAGCAGTAGGAACCACTGGCTCAACAAACCTCTTCAACAAGGACTTGTGGAACACATTATGGATCTTAAATGTCCCTGGAAGAAGCAAACGAAAAGAAACAGGATTAAGAATCTCCATGATCTTATAAGGTCCAATGAACCTAGGCTTAAATTTAGGAGATGCCACTCTCATAGGAATATTTTTGGAGGACAACCAGACCAAGTCCCCCACTTTAAACCGAGGACCATCAGTCCTATGCCGGTTAGCAAACCGCTGGGCCCTCTGCTGAGAGAGGGACAACCTCTGCACTACCTGGTCCCAAATCTGTTGCATACGCTCCACAACAGAGTCAACACCTGGACAGACAGAAGCCTCCGTCTGTCCTGAAGAAAATCGAGGGTGAAACCCAGAATTACAGAAAAATGGAGACATCAAAGTGGCAGAGCTAGCCCTATTATTAAGAGCAAACTCAGCCAAAGGCAAAAAAGAGACCCAGTCATCCTGATCAGCAGACACAAAGCATCTTAGATAAGTCTCCAATGTCTGATTTGTTCTCTCAGTTTGACCATTGGTCTGAGGATGAAACGCCGAGGAGAAAGACAATTGAACACCAAGTTTAGAACAAAAGGTCCTCCAAAATCTGGAAACAAACTGGACTCCTCTGTCAGACACAATGTTCTCAGGAATGCCGTGCAAACGAACCACGTGCTGAAGGAACAAAGGTACCAATTCAGAGGAGGAAGGCAACTTGGGTAATGGCACAAGATGTATCATCTTGGAAAACCTATCACAAATCACCCAGATGACGGTCATTCTCTGAGAAACAGGGAGGTCGGAAATGAAATCCATAGAGATATGGGTCCATGGTCTCTTGGGCACAGGCAATGGCATCAACAAACCACTAGAGCGGGAGCAAGGCTTAGAGCGAGAGCAAGTCCCGCAGGACTGCACAAATTCCCTGACATCACGAGACGAGGTAGACCACCAAAAGGACCGACTAACCAAGTCTCTGGTACCAAAAATTCCGGGATGACCTGCCAACGCGGAACAATGAATCTCAGACATCACACTCTTTTTCCAGTGGTCCGGGACAAACAATTTCCCAACAGGGCAGCGCTCGGGCCTATCCTCCTGACACCCCTCCAGAGCCAGTCTCAAATTGGGCGAGATGGCGGAAAGAACTACACCTTCTTTCAAAATAACAGAAGGATCAGATAACTCAGGAGTGTCCGCAAGGAAACTCCTTGAAAGGGCATCCGCCTTAACATTCTTAGTGCCAGGAAGAAAGGAAACCACAAAATTAAAACGTGTGAAAAACAAGGCCCACCTGGCCTGTCTAGGATTAAGTCGCTTGGCAGATTCCAGATAAACCGGATTCTTATGGTCAGTAAGGACCACCACCTGATGTTTAGCTCCCTCCAGCCAATGTCTCCACTCTTCAAAAGCCCACTTCATGGCCAATAACTCCTGATTACCCACGTCATAATTACGTTCAGTAGGAGAAAATTTTCGAGAGAAAAAGGCACAAGGGTTACTTTTAGAGGTCTCTGGATCTCTTTGGGACAAAACGGCACCTGCCCCAATTTCAGAGGCATCCACCTCCACCTGAAATGGCAGAGAAACATCAGGCTGCCGTAGAACAGGAGCAGAAGTGAATCTCTGCTTAAGTTCCTGAAATGCAGAGACTGCCTCAGGAGGCCAATTCACCACATCAGAACCCTTTTTGGTCAAATCAGTTAATGGTTTAACAATAACCGAGAAATTACCAATAAATTTACGATAAAAATTGGCAAAACCCAAAAATCTTTGAAGAGCCTTTAATGAAGTAGGTTGGACCCAATCACAGATGGCCTGAACCTTGACCGGGTCCATTTCAATAACAGATGGGGACAAAATGAATCCCAAAAATGAGATCCTCTGTACGCCAAAAAGACACTTTGATCCCTTCACATACAGAGCATTCTCTCTCAAAATCTGGAATACAGTTCGAACATGTTTCACATGAGAGTCCCAGTCATTAGAAAAAATCAAGATATCATCCAAATAAACGATCAGAAATTTATCCACAAAATCCCTGAAAATGTCATTCATGAAGGACTGGAAGACAGAAGGAGCATTAGTGAGCCCAAAGGGCATCACAAGGTACTCAAAATGCCCCTCAGGGGTGTTAAATGCCGTCTTCCATTCATCCCCGTGCTTAATGCGAATAAGGTTATATGCCCCCCTGAGGTCAAGCTTGGTAAACTAAGTAGCGTTTTTCACCCTGGAAAACAGGTCAGAAATCAAGGGTAACGGGTATTGATATTTCACAGTAATATTGTTCAAAAGACGATAATCAATACACGGCCTTAATGAACCATCTTTTTTGGCTACAAAGAAAAAACCGGCACCTAAGGGTGAAGAGGATGGTCTGATATGACCTTTCTCCAATGACTCCTTGATATAAGACCGCATAGCGTAATGTTCAGGTACAGACAAGTTAAAAAGGCGACCTTTAGGGAATTTACTACCAGGCACTAATTCAATAGCGCAGTCATAGCTCCTATGGGGAGGCAAGGATGCAGATTTACTTTCGCTAAACACATCAGAAAAATCAATCAAAAAGTCAGGAACATCCTGAGCCTGAGGGGAGGCAGAAAAAACAGGAGTGTTGGTATTAACACATTGGCAGCCCCAACTGGTTACAGACACAGATTTCCAATCCAAAACAGGATTATGAGACTGTAACCAAGGGAAACCCAGCACGATAATGTCATGCAGATTATACAGAACCAAAAATTTGCAGCTCTCCTGATGATCAGGTTCGACCCTCATTATCACCTGAGTAGAGAACTGAGGTTTATTCTCAGCCAAAGGGGTAGAATCGATTCCCAGTAGGGGAATAGACTTCTGTAGGGGTATCAAGGGAAACCCACAACGTTTAGCAAAATCAAAATCCATCAGGTTAATAGCTGCTCCCGAATCAACGAAAGCCTGAGCAGAAAATGAGGACAGAGAGCATATCAGAGTAACAGTTAATAAAAACTTAGTCTGAACACTACCCAAGACAACTGAGCGTGCAAAACGTCTTCCCCGCTTAGGGCAGACTGAAATAGCATGAGAGGCATCACCACAGTAGAAACATAACCCATTGCGCTTTCGAAACTCATGACGCTGTGTCCCAGAAACCACTCTATCACACTGCATGGATTCAGAAGCAGGTTCACAAGGCAACACTATTCCACGCATACTTCTCCGCTCACGCAAACGTCTGTCAATTTAAATCGCTAATGACATAGAATCATTGAGACCAGAGGGGACAGGGAATCACACCATAATATCCTTTACATTATCTGACAGACCCTTCCGAAAAAGGGCTGCCAAAGCGTCGTCATTCCATTTGGTCAGGACTGCCCACCTACGGAATCTCTGACAGTATAACTCAGCGTCATCAAGCCCCTGATTTAATGCCAACAAGGCTTTTTCAGCTTGATCAGTGACATTAGGCTCATCGTACAATAACCCCAAGGCCTGAAAAAATGCATCAACATCACTCAAAACAGGATCCCCAGGTGTCAGGGAAAAAGCCCAATCCTGAGGATCGCCGCGCAGGAGAGAGATGACAATTTGAACCTGCTGCGCTGCGTTCCCTGTGGACTTAGATTTTAAGGCAAAAAACAATTTACAATTATTTTTATAATTCAGAAACTTGGCTCGATCCCCCAAAAACAAATCTGGCATGGGAATCCTAGGTTCCACAACAGGCAACCTAGCAAGATAGGTAGCAATACTCCGAACCTCAGTGGCAAGCTGATCCACACGGCCAGACAACTGTGCAAACTCCATTGAGAGAAAAAATCCTCCCCAGCACCCAGAGATACAGAGGGAAAAAAAAAAATGCAACAAACAGAAAAATATTTCTGACAACTCTGACAACCTTTTTTTTTTCTTTCACAATATTTTTCCCTCTGTGAGTACCATTCAGTTTTTTTGGCCGGTGATACTGTTATGATTCGGTAGCTGAGGAGTGCAGGTAAAAAAGGAAATACACCAGAGCAGTTGGAATCTATGAGATTGCAGTACCCTGACTAACCACCACAACTAGAGGCAGCCGTGGAGCGTTCCTACGTTGGTCCTAGACGCCTCGTCACAGCCTGAGAAACTAACTACACCTAAAGATAGAAAGAGGAAAGCTATCTGCCCCGGAGCAGATCCTAAAGAACATAGAAAGCCCCCAAACATGTAATGGCAGTTAGACAAGAGGAAATACTGACACAGACAGAAAATAGTATGAGCAAACGTTGGGGCCCAAACTACCTAAATAGAAAAGGATAGGAAGGGCACTTACTGCAATCCCAAAAACCCTGAAAAGCACCAACTCTACTAATTTCAAAAACACCTGAGATCACACGACCTCTACCACCTAAATTAGTTCTCTGGTGTAACAAAATCAAAACAGCAGCCACTGAAAAAAACTGGAAAAAGCAAATGTACAAACATCAGTGGCTGAACTAAACTGAGAGGGCAAAAGCCCCCGGAGGGGACCCAGAAGGCCCCCACAGAAGTGCAGGACAAAATGCAAAAATCAAGCACAAAAACAAAAAGAAGAAAATGTGTTATCTGTTAGCAGGAGATGCAGACACGACACAGCAGGCTACAAAGGAAACAGGAATCAAGGATTGAGACCAGAACAATTGATCACCGGCAACCCTGATGGGAAGGCGACTCCCTTAAATAAGACCAGTCAGTAACACCTGATTCCCAATCCTCACAATCTTCACTGGACAGTCCAGTACCGCTTGTAACCACCAGAGGGAGCCTCTGCTCAGAACTCATTTCAAGTCTATTCACAACAGTTCCCACTGCCATGAGATCTTCCTGGAGCTCCTTCCTTGTTGTCCTTGGGTTAGCCTTGACTCTTCGGACAAGCCTGGCCTCGGCACGGGAGGAAACTTTCAAAGGCTGTCCAGGCCGTGGAAGGCTAACAGTAGTTCCATAAGCCTTCCACTTACGGATGATGCTCCCAACAGTGGAGACAGGTAGGCCCAACTCCTTGGAAAGGGTTTTATACCCCTTGCCAGCCTTGTAACCCTCCGCGATTTTGTCTCTGATGGCCTTGGAATGCTCCTTAGTCTTTCCCATGTTGACCATGTATGAGTGCTGTTCACAAGTTTGGGGAGGGTCTTAAATAGTCAGAAAAGGCTGGCAAAAGAGATCATTAATCCACACATGTGAAGCTCATTATTCTTGGTGCCTGAACTACTTCTTAATACTTTAGGGGGACCAAACAGAATTCTTGTGGTTTGAGGGTTGAATAATAAATGACACTCTGAATTAACTTTTAAACGTTTTTTTAAAAAAAAAAAAAAAAAAAAAAAATTTTTTGCTGCAGTGCATTTCCCACTTCCAGGCTAATCTACAGTACAAATGTCACAATGCCAAGTTAATTCCGCATGTGTCAACCAGCTAAATCTGCAGAGGGTTGAATACTACTTGTAGGCACTGTACAGTCATGGCCAAAAGTTTTGATAATGACACAAATATTAATTTTTACAAAGTCTACTGCTTCACTTTTTCTAATGGCAATTTGCATATACTCCAGAATGTTATAAAGAGTGATCAGCTTAACAGAAATTACTTGCAAAGTCAATATTTGGCTAGAAAATGAACTTCATCCCCAAAACACATTTCAACATCATTGCAGCCCTGCCTTAAAAGGACCAGCTAACCTCTTTTCAGTGATTGCTCCATTAACACAGGTGTGGGTGTTGATGAGGACATGGCTGGAGATCTATCTGTCATGATTAAGTAAGAATGACACCACTGGACACTTTAAAAGGAGGCTGGTGCTTGGCATCATTGTTTCTCTTCTGTTAACCATGGTTATCTCTAAAGAAACACGTGCAGTCATCATTGCAATGCACAAAAATGGCCTAACAGGGAAGAGTATCGCAGCTAGAAAGATTGCACCTCAGTCAACAATCTATCGCATCATCAAGAACTTCAAGGAGAGAGGTTCCATTGTTGCGAAAAAAGCTTCAGGGCGCCCAAGAAAGACCAGCAAGCGCCAGGACCGTCTCTTAAAAGTGTTTCAGTTGCGGGATTGGGCTACCAGCAGTGCAGAGCTTGCTCAGGAATGGCAGCAGGCAGGTGTGAGTGCATCTGCACACACTGTGAGGCGGAGACTCTTGGAGCAAGGCCTGGTCTCAAGGAGGGCAGCAAAGAAGCCACTTCTCTCCAGAAAAAACATCATGGACAGACTGATATTCTGCAACAGGTACAGGCCGTGGACTGCTGAGGACTGGGGTAAAGTTATTTTCTCTGATGAATCCCCTTTTCGATTGTTTGGGACATCAGGAAAACGCCTCATTCGGAGAAGACAAGGTGAGCGCTACCACCAGTCTTGTCTCATGCCAACTGTTAAGCATCCTGAAACCATTCATGTGTGGGGTTGCTTCTCAGCCAAGGGAATCGGCTCTCTCACAGTCTTGCCTAAAAACACAGCCATGAATAAAGAATGGTACCAGAATGTCCTCCAAAGGCAACTTCTCCCAACCCTCCAAGAGCAGTTTGGCAATCAACAATGCCTTTTCCAGCATGATGGAGCACCTTGCCATAAAGCAAAGG
>JARQOD010000002.1:166539296-166736276 GCA_033576555.1 Oophaga sylvatica
GTCTGCGGCTGAAATCATGCATTTTTTGCTTGTAGAGTGTTGAAGAGGGTAAAAGAATGTCTGTTTGCGCAAAGCTTTATCCGTCAACACTACCTTCCTACTGTCACGCGTAGGGTAGGGTAGCGTGGTGGCAATTAGCTGACTATCAAATGTGAGGTTAGGCTGCGTTATTGCGCACTAGGGACGCCAAAAAAATACAGCAGTAATAATTTAATGTGTAATACTACACTATGACAAACAAAAAATTACGTTCCCTCTTTAACAATGTACAAGACTAACAAGCCTAATGGTTGACGCTGACTTAATTGAGATACAGTATTACATCAACATTGTCCATGAGTAACTATGCACTGTGATACCTATATACCAGTATTAATTTATATCTCTTGTGGTTGTTTCAACAGCACTTGCAGGTATAAGTACCTATTGTCAGTATGCATGATGCACTTTCTAGATGTAATAATTTATTATTGGACATTATTACCATGTTTACATGCTGGCCATTTCATATATGGTGTTTGAAGTTACAGTTGGCATCAGTATGTGTATTTTATAATGTCTGTCATAAATAAAACTCGTCATGATGATGATGAGGATGTAATGATTCGTACATCCATTGAGTGCATTATCTTACAGGTACAGATAAAGTTCCTTTAAAAGCATTAATTCATAAGTCTGAAATGTACTTTTATGCATTAATTTAAAAATGTGAAGAGTAGACTATGTTTTATTTTTTGTTACCATTTCTAATAGACATGTGCAGATATGCGCTGTGATGACAAATTATTATTTGTCCATATTTTTCTTAAAAATTTATCATTCTAGGCCTGCAAAACTTCACAATTTCATGTTTTCAGCATAACAAGCAGGGTGACGGCTCTTCCCTATTTGGAGCATGTTGGTCATGTGTTTTTCTGTCCATGTGTCGGGAACAGGACACTTCTTGCCGTTGACACAGCAGGGGAACAGCTGGCGTTACTGAACCCCACTAACAGTAGAGCTTGTGTTTTGTTCTGTGGACACGACACTTCTGAGCAGCAACTGGCAGTGTTGGAGCCCAGGGAGTAGAGTTCAGGTGGTGAAAGATGAACATAACAGGAGACATGGATAACGTTGCGAACCAGTTATTTAATCTGAAAACGGACAGAGAAATTCTGGCGAGATCCATGCCTTGTTCATTTTCAGAAAAGTAAGCGGTCTACATTATCGGAGGATAGTCGCATGCGACGGTCTGTTAGTACACCACCTGCAGCACTAAAGACGCGCTCCGATAATACACTGGCAGCAGGGCAAGCCAGCACCTCCAATGCATACTGGCTAAGCTCTGGCCATGTATCCAGCTTAGAGACCCAAAACTTGGGGAAGAGCCATCTGGGAGTACACTGAGAGGCAAAGCCAAGTAGTCTGTCACCATCTGACGGATACGTTGCCTCCCGCTGACTGGAGCCCTCTCGGATGGTGTAGACATTTGTGGCGCTGCCACAAAACTTTGCCACATTTTGAACATACTGGTCTTTCCCTGTGCAGAGGCACTGCGTGTGCTCCCTCTTGTTGCAGAGCTCTCTACACTGCCTCGACGCACAGAGCTGCTTTGTAAAGCAGTAGCAGCAGCAGTGCTCTCGGCAGTAAGGTTAGAACATTAGGGATTGCACCAGTGTGTCTTGGTACTCCCGCATTTTACGCTCCCGGTTCAACGGTGTGATGAGGCTTTTGACGTTGTCCCGGTAGCGAGGGTCTAGGAGGGTGTACACCCAATAATCAGACGTCGTGAGAATGTGGGCGATGCGGCGGTCGTTTCTTAGGCACTGCAGCATGAAATCAACCATGTGCTGCAGACTCCCAACTGGCAAAGAAACGCTGTCCTCTGCAAGAGGCGTTATCTCTGCCTGCTCTGCATCACCCCACCCTCGCTCTACATACTGACTAGAGCGTTGTGTACCTCCCTCTGGAGCGATGTCTTCCTCCTCCATTGACTCCTCCTCCTCATCCTCCTCACAAAGTGAGCCCTGCCCAGCCCTTTGTGAGGAACCACGTTGCGCTGACTTTCCAGAAGGTGATGGAATTTGTGACTCCTCATCCTCCACCTCTTCCAAAACCTCACCTTATTGCTTGCAGTGTTTTTGAAGCAGGCAGATAAGGGGGACAGTCAGGCTGACTAGTGCATCATCTGCACTCGCCATCCGCGTTGACTCATCAAACGCACGCAAAACGTGGCACATGTCCTCATAGTGGCCCACTCATTAATGGTGAAGTGTGGACGGCGCAAATTGCGTGTTGATTGCGCCTGATGCAGCTGATACTCCATAACTGCTGGCTGCTGCTCACACAACCGCTCCAACATATGTAACGTTGAATTCCACCTGGTGGATACGTCACATATGATGCGATGTTCAGGAAGGCGCAATCTGCGTTGCAGAGCTGCAATGCGCGATCTGGCCATGCTGGAACGTCGCAAGTGAGCGCACTCTAGGCGGACCTTGTGCAGCAGTGCATCAAGATCCGGATAGTCCCTCAAAAAACTCTGCACGACCAAGTTGAGCACATGTGCCAGACATGGTATGTGAGTGAGGTTGCCAAGGCCCAGAGCTGCCACCAGATTTCGGCCATTGTCACACACTACCAAACCTGGCTGGAGATTCGCTGGCAAAAACCACACGTCGCTCTCCTGCTTGATGGCATTCCAGACCTCCTGCGCTGTGTGGCTTCGATTCCCCATGGGAATTAATTTCAGAACGGCCTGTTGCCGTTTGGCCACGGCTGTGCTCATATCGGTCGCATCAGGTAAGCGTCCACGGGTCCATGTGGAGGTAGACCGTGACGGCTCCTGCAGCGATGATTCTGAGGAACTGGAGTAGGAGGAGGAGTCAATGTGGACAGACTTGATTCCGGCAATCCTTGGAGTTGGCAGAACACGTACAGCGCCACTCGCAAGATCTGTACCCGGCTCCACAACATTCACCCAATGGGCAGTGAGTGAAAGGTATCGTCCCTGGCCATGGGTACTGGTCCACGCATCGGTGGTCAGGTGGACCTTGCTACTGACGGCGTTTAGTAGCGCATGTTTAATTTTTGCCTCAACATGCTTTTGCAGACCAGGGACGGCTTGCCTGCTGAAATAAAATCGGCTGGGCACATTGTATTGTGGGACTGCCAATGCCATTAATTCACGGAAACTGTCAGTCTCCACCAGCCTGAATGACAGCATTTCAAGGGACAGGAGTTTTGCAATGACAGCATTCAGAGCCTGTGCTCGTGGATGGTTTGCCGAGTATGGCCGTCTTTTATCCCATGCCTGTGCTACCGATGGCTGTTTTGTGGCCTGGGTGTGTGAGGATGACAGGGAACTTGCACCTGTGGGTGGAATAACACTGTGTCTCTGGACAACAGTGACAGAGGTTCTTCCATGGCGATCCTTTGAGGAAGCCTTACCAGCTGTGTGTGAACTGGAGGAAGAGGCTCCAACAGGAGCTGAAGATGTAGGTGCTGCTGTAGGTTGGCCTACATCTCCAGTGTGTCTTTGTAACTCAACAAAGTGCTTTGACCGCACATGTTTCCACATATTTGTTGTATTAAGGTTACTGACACTTTTACCTCTTTTAATTTTTTGATTACACAGCTTGCATTTGACATAGCAAATATCATCTGCAACTGTATCAAAAAAGGACCACGCAGAGCAAGTCCTGGGAGCGCCCGGTTTGGCTGTTGTAAGAGAACTGCTCCGAACGGGTGCCAAACTGGAGGCTACAGGCAAGCGAGTCTGCAGCCTACCTCTCCCTACTGTTTGGACCGTTGGGGGAATCTCTTCCTCAGAGCTGCTCCCACCACCTTCCTGTTCCTCACGCCATGTTGGGTCTTGGACCTCATCATCTCCACCACTACCCTCTTCCAACACCTGCTGTTGTTGGGTGGTCTGGCCAGCACCATGCTCAACAGAAACTGGCAACTGAGTCTCATCATCATCAGATGCGTTCTGCGGTGTGCTGACCATCGGCACTGGCTCACCCGCCTCTTCAGATTCAGAGAGACACAGCTGTTGCGCATCACTGCATACTGCCTCTTCTTCACATTCCAGAATGCTGCTTGGCTGGGCCCCTGTTTCCAAGCCAACAGATTCTGAGAACAGAAGCAGAGACTCAGCTGGCTCCTGTACAGAGCTCTCTGACTGCCTGGGCAATTTGGCAGGCGGTGAAGAGACTGATGGTTGTTCAACAGTGCTGTGGTCCTGAGAGGAGGTGGAAGGTATTGAAGTCGATGCATTGGCTGCCATCCAACCAACAACGGCTTCAATTTGTTCTTCACGCAGCAGGGGGGTACGCTGAGCTCCTACAAAAGTGCGCATAAAGGAACGCTCACGGGGAAAACTGGTGGATGCTGTGTCACTGGGTGCGGCAGCAGCCACAGAATCCCACGTCCTCTCCCTGCTGCAAATCCACGGCCTCGACCACGACCACGTGCCTTACTCACTGACTTCTTCATCTTGGTAGATTGATAAAGAAAGTCAGAAAAGTTAAGGCCTAAGTGTGGTTATTCCTCACAGACTACAGTGAACCCTGCAGACAACTGTTCAGTATCTGTGAAAGGCCCCTTTGTGTAGTTCTATAGTGTTTGCAACCAATGTATTGTATACGGATGGAAGCGCGTCACACTAATAGATTATATTTTTTTCCACTAAAATGGAGCAGCACCAATTAGAGAAAAATGTGAAGGATGAGACAGTGACACACGCTCAGCAGACTACAACCGGCAGTGGTTGAAGTACAAACTGGAGCGTAATCTGCACTCACAAAATGAAAAGCTCACAGACTACAGTGAACACTGAAACACAACTATTCACTATCTGTGAAAAGCTCCTTTGTGTAGTTCTATAGTGTTTGCAACCAATGTATTGTATACGGATGGAAGCGCGTCACACTAATAGATTAGTTTTTTTTCCACTAAAATGGAGCAGCACCAATTAGAGAAAAATGTGAAGGATGAGACAGTGACACACGCTCAGCAGACTACAACCGGCAGTGGTTGAAGTACAAACTGGAGCGTAATCTGCACTCACAAAATGAAAAGCTCACAGACTACAGTGAACACTGAAACACAACTATTCACTATCTGTGAAAAGCTCCTTTGTGTAGTTCTATAGTGTTTGCAACCAATGTATTGTATACGGATGGAAGCGCGTCACACTAATAGATTAGTTTTTTTTCCACTAAAATGGAGCAGCACCAATTAGAGAAAATGTGAAGGATGAGGCAGTGACACACGCTCAGCAGACTACAACCGGCAGTGGTTGAAGAACTAACTGGAGCGTGATCTGCACTCAAAAAATCAAAACCTCACAGACTGCAGTGAACACTGAAACACAACTATTCACTATCTGTGAAAAGCTCCTTTGTGTAGTTCTATAGTGTTTGCAACCAATGTATTGTATACGGATGGAAGCGCGTCACACTAATAGATTAGATTTTTTTCCACTAAAATGGAGCAGCACCAATTAGAGAAAAATGTGAAGGATGAGGCAGTGACACACGCTCAGCAGACTACAACCGGCAGTGGTTGAAGAACTAACTGGAGCGTGATCTGCACTCAAAAAATCAAAACCTCACAGACTGCAGTGAACACTGAAACACAACTATTCACTATCTGTGAAAAGCTCCTTTGTGTAGTTCTATAGTGTTTGCAACCAATGTATTGTATACGGATGGAAGCACGTCACACTAATAGATTTGATTTTTTTCTAATATAATGGAGCTGCACCAATTCCACTAAATAAAATAAAAAAAAAGAGTCAGTGACACGTGCAGATGCCTACAAACAGCGGTGGATGCAGAGCAAACTGCAGCGTCACCTGCACTGTCACACACACACCTTGCACAGAGCTGTTAAAACAACACTGGCAAAATGAAGCTTTACACAGCGGTTGGTAAACTAGCCTGCCTCAAGCACAGTAGTACACAAAATCGCAATATGTAACTGTCCCTCAGAGTTAGCAGAGTAGCGTTCTGTCCCTTACTGAGTTCACAGCACAGTGACGCTAAAATGGCGGCGGCGCCTTTTATAGTGCATTCTGACATCATTTCAGCAGCCAATCACAGCCATGCCATTAGTTAAGATGACCGCAGCATTACAGGATGTGCCCACACTTCGTAGGATTCCTCATTGGCTGACTAAAATCACATTGCCTCTCAAAGAATTATGGGAACTTCCGATTCCGGTATACGATATGGAAAAAGTATCGGAATTAAGTATCGGAATTCCGATAACGCGAATATCGGCCGATACCCGATACTTGCGGTATCGGAATGCTCAACACTAGTGGTGAGCACTTTGAACCCCCAAGTGCTTCACAAAAGTTTATAACTCCCGGGCTTGAAAATAAAAAAAAGTCATATTTTTTCCACAAACATGATCTTTTTGTCACGGGTGTGTCGCGGCGGAGATCGTCACGATTGCACACCCTGACTTCGCACAGCTGAGTTTTTGGTGCTGGGTGTTTTACAGCACTGAGGGAGTTAATTCTTTCTCTCTCGATGCTGGACAGACCAGCCTCGCCCAGCTGCGATTGATGTTTTGTTAATTAGCTTCCTTCATATACCTGCTGGTCTGCTGGGGAAGTTGCCGGTGAAAGCATTCATTCAGACCAGCAGAGCGGATCGTTTCTGAGAAGACTTAAGCTAAAAGTGCCTGTTGTGGTTTTTCCTCTCCTCGCTTATTGTTTATCTTCTTAACCTTTTGTGTTCCTCTGTAGTGGAAGTTTTGTATGCAAGGCAGTGTTTTCTTTACCCCCTGTCTGTCTCGTTTGTATTTGACTGTGTGTAAGCTGTTGCCTGCCCATTCCCTGTGGTGGTAATCAGGTTCCTTCTCAGGACTAGATTACAGTGGTCAGGGATCTACAGGAGACAGGGTTACGCTGGCGGCCTGGACCTCTGTACCATTAACAGTACCTCCAGGTAGAGGGACTAGTCAGGTCCCCAGTTCAGGGTCAGCATAGACCCCGGTCCACCTCTATCCTGAGACAGCGTTTCACGTGCACAGTATAGACCCACAATACTTTGGATATATTGTCAGGTAAGACATTGCTGGCAGATTCTACGTATACATGTTGATATTTTCTATAATATGAAATATAGAGTGTTGTCTCTTTAGATATTTGTTACTATCATAGAATATATCTGTTATACGTCGTGACATTTTCACCGGCCACTTCTAAAAGATTCTCCCCAGCTACCATGGATCCAGTAGCCCAGTTAGCTCAGCAGTTGCAGAGTTTGTCCATGGAGCTGACGGACGTTAAGTCCAAGGTTTTGTCCCCCCGGGAGCAAACCAGATCTGAACCTTAAGTGGCTCTCCTGGACAGGTTCACTGGTGGGCGGGACAAATTTTTTACCTTCCGGGAGGCTTGTAAATTATATTTTCGGCTACGGCCTCGGTCTTCGGGGAGTGAAGACCAGAGGGTGGGAATTGTCATCTCGCTCTTACAAGGGGACCCTCAATCCTGGGCGTTCTCTCTTCCTCCAGACTCCCCGGCTTTCCAGTCAGTAGATCGATTTTTTACAGCCCTGGGTCTGGTATATGATGACCCGGATCGGGTCTCCCTTGCTGAAATGAAGTTACGTAAGATACAGCAGGGAGATCGTCCGGCGGAGGAATTTTCTTCTGAGTTCCGTAGATGGGCCACAGATACTCAGTGGAATGACCCAGCTCTTAGGAGCCAGTTTTGTCAAGGATTATCTGACAAATTAAAAGATGTGTTGGCTCAGTATGATTCTTCCCCGTCACTGGAGGCCGCTATGGCCCTTGCGATTCGCATTGATAGACGGCTTCGAGAGAGGTGCGAGGTAACTCCGCCCCTGTGATGACTCCACCTTCTACTATAGTCCCTCATATTGAGGTTCCCCTGGTTTGTTCTGAGGAGCCTATGCAGTTAGGAGGGACATCGTTTCGAGGGAGGGGATCGGCGGTGCGCCGCAAGACAGGAAAGTGTTACTTCTGCGGGAGAAAGGGACATTTTGTTGGGGGGTGTCCATCCCGTACTTTGCTGAGCAAGGAGTCGCCGGAAAACTGTTGATCCCAGGTTGTGTGGTGGACGACAATCTGGGAGTATGTATTTCGTCCCAAGTCCGTCTCAGTTTCTCGTACCAGCGGAGGTGGTGGTAGGTACAGGAACTGAGAGGATTTCTGTTCTTCTGGATAGTGGGGCCGCGGCTAATCTGGTGGACGCTCGGTTTGCCCAGGTGCAAGGTATGCAACTGAGTGTATTGGCCAAACCTATCCCATATATTCTCTATTGACGCCAGGCCTCTCGATCAAGGTAGCTTTGTGCAAGCCGTGCATAACATAGACCTTCGAGTGGGGGCAATACATAAAGAACTATTGTCTTGTTATGTGTTGGAGGGCCTTCCCACTCCTATTGTGTTGGGACTTCCTTGGTTAACTAAACATAACCCAGTTATTAATTGGCAATCCAGAAAGATAAGCCAGTGGGCTGAATTTTGCCATAGTAACTGCATGAACACGGTCATCGGTGCGGTCATGCCTAGAACCTTACCTCCTTTTCTGGAGGACTTTGAGGATGTGTTTTCAGAAGAGGGGTGTCAAGAATTACCTCCTCATCGCGCGTATGACTGTGCTCTAAAATTGCTTCCTGATGCTAAGTTACCTAAATCTAGGTTATATAACCTTTCTGGTCCTGAGAGGCAAGCTATGAAGGATTATATTTCGGAAAGTCTAGCCAAGGGGCATATTAGACCTTCATCTTCCCCAGTGGCCGCGGGGTTCTTCTTTGTGAAGAAAAAAGATGGAGGCCTACGCCCTTGCTTGGATTTCCGTGAGCTTAATCGGATTACGGTCCGAGATCCGTATCCGCTCCCACTTATTCCTGATCTCTTCAATCAGATTGTGGGCGCCAAATGGTTCTCTAAGTTGGATCTCAGGGGGGCGTATAATCTGATTAGGATAAAGGAGGGGGATGAGTGGAAGACGGCGTTTAACACTCCGGAGGGGCATTATGAGAACCTTGTCATGCCTTTCGGTCTGACTACTGCCCCGGCGGTGTTTCAACATTTTGTTAATGACATCTTTCGCCACCTAGTGGGACAGTTTGTTGTCATTTATCTAGATGACATCTTAATTTACTCGCCGGATCTTGTGTCTCATCAGGAGCATGTGAGACAGGTGTTGCAGATCTGACAATAAACTGTACGCCAAATGGGAGAAGTGTGTATTCGCCGTACAGGAACTTCAGTTTTTAGGATTCCTGGTGTCAGCTTCTGGTTCCGTATGGACCCTGGGAAAGTGAAGGCAGTGCTTGAATGGAATTGGCCAGAGTTTCTGGTGCTGGGTGTTTTTCAGCACTGAGGGAGTTAATTCTTTCTCTCTGGATGCTGGACAGACCAGCCTCGCCCAGCTGCGATTGATGTTTTGTTAATTAGCTTCCTTCATATACCTGCTGGTCTGCTGGGGAAGTTGCCGGTGAAAGCATTCATTCAGACCAGCAGAGCGGATCGTTTCTGAGAAGACTTAAGCTAAAAGTGCCTGTTGTGGTTTTTCCTCTCCTCGCTTATTGTTTATCTTCTTAACCTTTTGTGTTCCTCTGTAGTGGAAGTTTTGTATGCAAGGCAGTGTTTTCTTTACCCCCTGTCTGTCTCGTTTGTATTTGACTGTGTGTAAGCTGTTGCCTGCCCATTCCCTGTGGTGGTAATCAGGTTCCTTCTCAGGACTAGATTACAGTGGTCAGGGATCTACAGGAGACAGGGTTACGCTGGCGGCCTGGACCTCTGTACCATTAACAGTACCTCCAGGTAGAGGGACTAGTCAGGACCCCAGTTCAGGGTCAGCATAGACCCCGGTCCACCTCTATCCTGAGACAGCGTGACACGTACACAGTATAGACCCACAATACATAGGATATTATGTCAGGTAAGACATTGCTGGCAGATTCTACGTATACATGTTGATATTTTCTATAATATGAAATATAGAGTGTTGTCTCTTTAGATATTTGTTACTATCATAGAATATATCTGTTATACGTCGTGACATTTTTAGTCCCCAGTTTTTTATTTTCCCAAGGGTAACAGGAGAAATTGGACCGCAAAAGTTGTTGTTCAATTTGTCCTGAGTACGCTGATACCCTATATGTGGGAGAAAACTACTATATGGGCACATTTCGGAGCTCGGAAGGGAAGTAGTGAAGTTTTGCATTGCAAACTTTGATGTAATAGTCTGCGGGTGTCATGTCGTGTTTGGAGAGCCCCTTATGTGCCTAAACAGTGGAACCCCCCACAAGTGACCCCATTTTGGAAACTAGACCCCCAAAGGAACTTATCTAGATGTGTGGTGAGAACTTTGAACCCCCAAGTGCTACACAGAAGTTTATAACGTACAGCCATAAAAATAAAAAATCATATTTTTTCCACAATAATGATTTTTTCGCCCCCAATATTTTATTTTCCCAAGGGTAACAGAAGAAATAGGACCTGAATAGTTATTGTGCAATTTTTCCTGAGTACGCTGATACCCCATATGTCGGGGTAAACTACTGTTTGGGCGCATGGCAGAACTCAGAAGGGAAGGAGCACCATTTGACTTTTTCAACGCAGAATTGGCTGGAATTGAGATCAGACGCCATGTCACGTTTGTAGAGCACCTGATGTGCCTAAACAGTGGAAACCCCCCAATTCTAACACCAACCCTAACCCCAACACATCCCTAACCCTAATATCAACCCTAATCATAACCCTAACCACAAACCTAACCCTAACACACCCCTAACCCAAATCCCAAACCTAACCCTAACTTTAGCCCCAACCCTAACCCTAATGGGAAAATGGAAATAAATTTTTTTTTTTAATTTTTCCCTAACCAAGGGACGAGTTGACGTTTTTATTGGTACCATTTTTGGGCACATGACATTTTTTGATCGCTTTTTATTACGATTTTTGGGAGGCAGAATGAACAAAAACCAGCAATTCATGAAATTCTTTTGGGGGGGGGGGGCGTTTATACCGTTCCGCGTGTGGTAAAATTGATAAAGCAGTTTTATTCTTCGGGTTAGTACGATTACAGCAATACCTCATTTATATCGTTTTTGCATGTTTTGGCGCTTTTATACAATAAAAACATCACTGAAGGAGAGATTACTCATCTACTTTTCAAATCACACCTCACCACCTGTGCACTTGACCCCATCCCTTCCCACCTGCTCCCCAACCTCACTAACACGCTCATCCCAGCCCTAACCCATCTCTTCAACCTATCGCTATCTTCTGGTATCTTTCCCTCTGCCTTCAAACATACCAACATCACACCCATCCTCAAAAAAACAAACCTTGACCCAACTGCTTTGCCCAGCTATCGCCCAATATCATTGCTCCCGTTTGCTTCCAAACTCCTTGAGCAGCATGTCCACGCTCAACTTTCCTCCCACCTCTCATCTAACTCTCTCCTCGACAACCTCCAATCTGGCTTCCGCCCCCACCACTCCACTGAAACTGGCCTGACCAAAATTACTAATGACTTACTCACAGCCAAAGCTAACAGACAGTTCTCCATCCTCCTCCTCCTTGACCTGTCCTCTGCCTTTGACACAGTCGACCACTTCCTACTGCTACAGATTCTTTCTTCCCATGGCATCAAAGACCTTGCCCTGTCCTGGATCGCCACTTACCTTTCCGACCGCACATTTAGCCTCTCCCACTCCCACTCTACCTCCTCATCCCGCCCTCTGTCTGTTGGAGTCCCTCAAGGCTCTGTCCTGGGGCCCCTACTTTTTTCCATCTATTCCCTTGGCCTAGGACAACTCATAAAGTCCCATGGCTCCCCCTGGGAGCGCAGCTGATCGCCTGTGACATACTATTCCGTATTTGGGAATTAAGTCCCAGGGCAAATGGATGGAATATGGGGTTAAAATGCGTACCGGCGGTGGTTAATGGGTTAAGAGACCACCACATCAAAACCCTGTCATGTGCAGTCCATTCTCAAGACCTGAACCCCATTGAAAACCTCTGGAATGTAATCAAGAGGATGATGGATAGCCACAGGCTATCAAAGAAGAACTGCTTAAATTTTTGTGCCATAAGCAGTGTGAAAGCATGCCAAGACGCATGAAATCTGTTTTTAAAAATCATGGTTATTCCACAAAATATTGATTTCAGAACTCTTCCTGAGTTAAAACATTAGTATTGTTGTTTCTAAATAATTATGAATTTAGTGCTTGGAAATTTGGAGACATGTCAGAAGTTTATAGACTAAAAGAACAATTTACATTTTACTCAAAAATATACCTATAAAGATATATAAAGATATATATATATATATATATACAGTGCCTACAAGTAGTATTCAACCCCCTGCAGATTTAGCTGGTTTGATAAGATGCAAATAAGTTAGAGCCTTCAAACTGCAAACGAGAGTAGGATTTATTAACAGAAGCATAAATCTTACAAACCAAAAAGTTTTGTTGCTCAGTTGAATTTTAATAAATTTTAAACATAAGTGTGGGTCAATTATTATACAACCCCTATGTTTAATATTTTGTGGAATAACCCTTGTTTGCAATTACAGCTAATAATCGTCTTTTATAAGACCTGATCAGGCCGGCACAGGTCTGTGGAGTTATCTTGGCCCACTCCTCCATGCAGATCTTCTCCAAGTTATCTAGGTTCTTTGGGTGTCTCATGTGGACTTTAATCTTGAGCTCCTTCCACAAGTTTTCAATTGGGTTAAGGTCAGGAGACTGACTAGGCCACTCCAACACCTTGACTTTTTCCCTCTTGAACCAGGCCTTGGTTTTCTTGGCCGTGTGCTTTGGGTCGTTGTCTTGTTAGAAGATGAAATTACGACCCATCTTAAGATCCTTGATGGAGGAGCGGAGGTTCTTGGCCAAAATCTCCAGGTAGGCCGTGCTATCCATCCTCCCATGGATGCGGACCAGATGGCCAGGCCCCTTGGCTGAGAAACAGCCCCACAGCATGATGCTGCCACCACCATGCTTGACTGTAGGGATGGTATTCTTGGGGTCGTATGCAGTGCCATCCAGTCTCCAAACGTCACGTGTGTGGTTGGCACCAAAGATCTCCATCTTGGTCTCATCAGACCATAGAACCTTGAACCAGTCTGTCTCAGAGTCCTCCAAGTGATCATGAGCAAACTGTAGATGAGCCTTGACATGACGCTTTGAAAGTAAAGGTACCTTACGGACTCGTCTGGAACGGAGACCATTGCGGTGGAGTACGTTACTTATGGTATTGACTGAAACCAATGTCCCCTGTTATGATTCGGTAGCTGAGGAGTGCAAGTAAAAAAGGAAATACACCAGAGCAGTTGGAATCTATGAGATTGCAGTACCCTGACTAACCACCACAACTAGAGGCAGCCGTGGAGCGTTCCTACGTTGGTCCTAGACGCCTCGTCACAGCCTGAGAAACTAACTACACCTAAAGATAGAAAGAGGAAAGCTATCTGCCCCGGAGCAGATCCCCAAAGAACATAGAAAGCCCCCAAACATGTAATGGCGGTTAGACAAGAGGAAATACTGACACAGACAGAAAATAGTATGAGCAAACGTTGGAGCCCAAACTACCTAAATAGAAAAGGATAGGAAGGGCACTTACTGCAATCCCAAAAAACCCTGAAAAGCACCAACTCTACTAATTTCAAAAACACCTGAGATCACACGACCTCTACCACCTAAATTAGTTCTCTGGTGTAACAAAATCAAAACAGCAGCCACTGAAAAAACTGGAAAAAGCAAATGTACAAACATCAGTGGCTGAACTAAACTGAGAGGGCAAAAGCCCCCGGAGGGGACCCAGAAGGCCCCCACAGAAGTGCAGGACAAAATGCAAAAATCAAGCACAAAAACAAAAAGAAGAAAATGTCTTATCTGTTAGCAGGAGATGCAGACACGACACAGCAGGCTACAAAGGAAACAGGAATCAAGGATTGAGACCAGAACAATTGATCACCGGCAACCCTGATGGGAAGGCGACTCCCTTAAATAAGACCAGTCAGTAACACCTGATTCCCAATCCTCACAATCTTCACTGGACAGTCCAGTACCGCTTGTAACCACCAGAGGGAGCCTCTGCTCAGAACTCATTTCAAGTCCATTCACAACAGTACCCCCCCCTTGAGGAGGGGTCACCGAACCCTCACCTGAGCAACCAGGTCGGTCAGGATGAGCTCTATGATACACACGGATGAGTCTCCTAGCATGGATGTCCGAAGCAAACACCCAAGAATTGTCTTCCTGACCATAACCTCTCCACTTAACCAAATACTGGAGTTTCCGTCTAGAAAAACGAGAATTCAAAATTTTCTCAACCTCAAACTCCATATTGCCCTCAACCAGAACAGGGTCAGGAGGCAAAGCAGTAGGAACCACTGGCTCAACAAACCTCTTCAACAAGGACTTGTGGAACACATTATGGATCTTAAATGTCCCTGGAAGAAGCAAACGAAAAGAAACAGGATTAAGAATCTCCATGATCTTATAAGGTCCAATGAACCTAGGCTTAAATTTAGGAGATGCCACTCTCATAGGAATATTTTTGGAGGACAACCAGACCAAGTCCCCCACTTTAAACCGAGGACCATCAGTCCTATGCCGGTTAGCAAACCGCTGGGCCCTCTCCTGAGAGAGGGACAACCTCTGCACTACCTGGTCCCAAATCTGTTGCATACGCTCCACAACAGAGTCAACACCTGGACAGACAGAAGCCTCCGTCTGTCCTGAAGAAAATCGAGGGTGAAACCCAGAATTACAGAAAAATGGAGACATCAAAGTGGCAGAGCTAGCCCTATTATTAAGAGCAAACTCAGCCAAAGGCAAAAAAGAGACCCAGTCATCCTGATCAGCAGACACAAAGCATCTTAGATAAGTCTCCAATGTCTGATTTGTTCTCTCAGTTTGACCATTGGTCTGAGGATGAAACGCCGAGGAGAAAGACAATTGAACACCAAGTTTAGAACAAAAGGTCCTCCAAAATCTGGAAACAAACTGGACTCCTCTGTCAGACACAATGTTCTCAGGAATGCCGTGCAAACGAACCACGTGCTGAAGGAACAAAGGTACCAATTCAGAGGAGGAAGGCAACTTAGGTAATGGCACAAGATGTATCATCTTGGAAAACCTATCACAAATCACCCAGATGACGGTCATTCTCTGAGAAACAGAGAGGTCGGAAATGAAATCCATAGAGATATGGGTCCATGGTCTCTTGGGCACAGGCAATGGCATCAACAAACCACTAGAGCGGGAGCAAGGCTTAGAGCGAGAGCAAGTCCCGCAGGACTGCACAAATTCCCTGACATCACGAGACGAGGTAGACCACCAAAAGGACCGACTAACCAAGTCTCTGGTACCAAAAATTCCGGGATGACCTGCCAACGCGGAACAATGAATCTCAGACATCACACTCTTTTTCCAGTGGTCCGGGACAAACAATTTCCCAACAGGGCAGCGCTCAGGCCTATCCTCCTGACACCCCTCCAGAGCCAGTCTCAAATTGGGCGAGATGGCGGAAAGAACTACACCTTCTTTCAAAATAACAGAAGGATCAGATAACTCAGGAGTGTCCGCAAGGAAACTCCTTGAAAGGGCATCCGCCTTAACATTCTTAGTGCCAGGAAGAAAGGAAACCACAAAATTAAAACGTGTGAAAAACAAAGGCCCACCTGGCCTGTCTAGGATTAAGTCGCTTGGCAGATTCCAGATAAACCAGATTCTTATGGTCAGTAAGGACCACCACCTGATGTTTAGCTCCCTCCAGCCAATGTCTCCACTCTTCAAAAGCCCACTTCATGGCCAATAACTCCCGATTACCCACGTCATAATGACGTTCAGTAGGAGAAAATTTTCGAGAGAAAAAGGCACAAGGGTTACTTTTAGAGGTCTCTGGATCTCTTTGGGACAAAACGGCACCTGCCCCAATTTCAGAGGCATCCACCTCCACCTGAAATGGCAGAGAAACATCAGGCTGCCGTAGAACAGGAGCAGAAGTGAATCTCTGCTTAAGTTCCTGAAATGCAAAGACTGCCTCAGGAGGCCAATTCACCACATCAGAACCCTTTTTGGTCAAATCAGTTAATGGTTTAACAATAACCGAGAAATTACCAATAAATTTACGATAAAAATTGGCAAAACCCAAAAATCTTTGAAGAGCCTTTAATGAAGTAGGTTGGACCCAATCACAGATGGCCTGAACCTTGACCGGGTCCATTTCAATAACAGATGGGGACAAAATGAATCCCAAAAATGAGATCCTCTGTACGCCAAAAAGACACTTTGATCCCTTCACATACAGAGCATTCTCTCTCAAAATCTGGAATACAGTTCGAACATGTTTCACATGAGAGTCCCAGTCATTAGAAAAAATCAAGATATCATCCAAATAAACGATCAGAAATTTATCCACAAAATCCCTGAAAATGTCATTCATGAAGGACTGGAAGACAGAAGGAGCATTAGTGAGCCCAAAGGGCATCACAAGGTACTCAAAATGCCCCTCAGGGGTGTTAAATGCCGTCTTCCATTCATCCCCGTGCTTAATGCGAATAAGGTTATATGCCCCCCTGAGGTCAAGCTTGGTAAACCAAGTAGCGTTTTTCACCCTGGAAAACAGGTCAGAAATCAAGGGTAACGGGTATTGATATTTCACAGTAATATTGTTCAAAAGACGATAATCAATACACGGCCTTAATGAACCATCTTTTTTGGCTACAAAGAAAAAAACGGCACCTAAGGGTGAAGAGGATGGTCTGATATGACCTTTCTCCAATGACTCCTTGATATAAGACCGCATAGCGTAATGTTCAGGTACAGACAAGTTAAAAAGGCGACCTTTAGGGAATTTACTACCAGGCACTAATTCAATAGCGCAGTCATAGCTCCTATGGGGAGGCAAGGATGCAGATTTACTTTCGCTAAACACATCAGAAAAATCAATCAAAAAGTCAGGAACATCCTGAGCCTGAGGGGAGGCAGAAAAAACAGGAGTGTTGGTATTAACACATTGGCAGCCCCAACTGGTTACAGACACAGATTTCCAATCCAAAACAGGATTATGAGACTGTAACCAAGGGAAACCCAGCACGATAATGTCATGCAGATTATACAGAACCAAAAATTTGCAGCTCTCCTGATGATCAGGTTCGACCCTCATTATCACCTGAGTAGAGAACTGAGGTTTATTCTCAGCCAGAGGGGTAGAATCGATTCCCAGTAGGGGAATAGACTTCTGTAGGGGTATCAAGGGAAACCCACAACGTTTAGCAAAATCAAAATCCATCAGGTTAATAGCTGCTCCCGAATCAACGAAAGCCTGAGCAGAAAATGAGGACAGAGAGCATATCAGAGTAACAGTTAATAAAAACTTAGTCTGAACACTACCCAAGACAACTGAGCGTGCAAAACGTCTTCCCCGCTTAGGGCAGACTGAAATAGCATGAGAGGCATCACCACAGTAGAAACATAACCCATTGCGCTTTCGAAACTCATGACGCTGTGTCCCAGAAACCACTCTATCACACTGCATGGATTCAGAAGCAGGTTCACAAGGCAACACTATTCCACGCATACTTCTCCGCTCACGCAAACGTCTGTCAATTTGAATCGCTAATGACATAGAATCATTGAGACCAGAGGGGACAGGGAATCCCACCATAATATCCTTTACATTATCTGACAGACCCTTCCGAAAAAGGGCTGCCAAAGCGTCGTCATTCCATTTGGTCAGGACTGCCCACCTACGGAATCTCTGACAGTATAACTCAGCGTCATCAAGCCCCTGATTTAATGCCAACAAGGCTTTTTCAGCTTGATCAGTGACATTAGGCTCATCGTACAATAACCCCAAGGCCTGAAAAAATGCATCAACATCACTCAAAACAGGATCCCCAGGTGTCAGGGAAAAAGCCCAATCCTGAGGATCGCCGCGCAGGAGAGAGATGACAATTTGAACCTGCTGCGCTGCGTTCCCTGAGGACTTAGATTTTAAGGCAAAAAACAATTTACAATTATTTTTAAAATTCAGAAACTTGGCTCGATCCCCCAAAAACAAATCTGGCATGGGAATCCTAGGTTCCACAACAGGCAACCTAGCAAGATAGGTAGCAATACTCCGAACCTCAGTGGCAAGCTGATCCACACGGCCAGACAACTGTGCAAACTCCATTGAGAGAAAAAATCCTCCCCAGCACCCAGAGATACAGAGGGAAAAAAAAAATGCAACAAACAGAAAAATATTTCTGACAACTCTGACAACCTTTTTTTTTTCTTTCACAATATTTTTCCCTCTGTGAGTACCATTCAATTTTTTTGGCCGGTGATACTGTTATGATTCGGTAGCTGAGGAGTGCAGGTAAAAAAGGATATACACCAGAGCAGTTGGAATCTATGAGATTGCAGTACCCTGACTAACCACCACAACTAGAGGCAGCCGTGGAGCGTTCCTACGTTGGTCCTAGACGCCTCGTCACAGCCTGAGAAACTAACTACACCTAAAGATAGAAAGAGGAAAGCTATCTGCCCCGGAGCAGATCCTAAAGAACATAGAAAGCCCCCAAACATGTAATGGCAGTTAGACAAGAGGAAATACTGACACAGACAGAAAATAGTATGAGCAAACGTTGGGGCCCAAACTACCTAAATAGAAAAGGATAGGAAGGGCACTTACTGCAATCCCAAAAACCCTGAAAAGCACCAACTCTACTAATTTCAAAAACACCTGAGATCACACGACCTCTACCACCTAAATTAGTTCTCTGGTGTAACAAAATCAAAACAGCAGCCACTGAAAAAAACTGGAAAAAGCAAATGTACAAACATCAGTGGCTGAACTAAACTGAGAGGGCAAAAGCCCCCGGAGGGGACCCAGAAGGCCCCCACAGAAGTGCAGGACAAAATGCAAAAATCAAGCACAAAAACAAAAAGAAGAAAATGTCTTATCTGTTAGCAGGAGATGCAGACACGACACAGCAGGCTACAAAGGAAACAGGAATCAAGGATTGAGACCAGAACAATTGATCACCGGCAACCCTGATGGGAAGGCGACTCCCTTAAATAAGACCAGTCAGTAACACCTGATTCCCAATCCTCACAATCTTCACTGGACAGTCCAGTACCGCTTGTAACCACCAGAGGGAGCCTCTGCTCAGAACTCATTTCAAGTCCATTCACAACAGTTCCCACTGCCATGAGATCTTCCTGGAGCTCCTTCCTTGTTGTCCTTGGGTTAGCCTTGACTCTTCGGACAAGCCTGGCCTCGGCACGGGAGGAAACTTTCAAAGGCTGTCCAGGCCGTGGAAGGCTAACAGTAGTTCCATAAGCCTTCCACTTACGGATGATGCTCCCAACAGTGGAGACAGGTAGGCCCAACTCCTTGGAAAGGGTTTTATACCCCTTGCCAGCCTTGTGACCCTCCGCGATCTTGTCTCTGATGGCCTTGGAATGCTCCTTTGTCTTTCCCATGTTGACCATGTATGAGTGCTGTTCACAAGTTTGGGGAGGGTCTTAAATAGTCAGAAAAGGCTGGCAAAAGAGATCATTAATCCACACATGTGAAGCTCATTATTCTTGGTGCCTGAACTACTTCTTAATACTTTAGGGGGACCAAACAGAATTCTTGTGGTTTGAGGGGTTGAATAATAAATGACACTCTGAATTAACTTTTAACGTTTTTTAAAAAAAAAAAAAAAAAATTTTGCTGCAGTGCATTTCCCACTTCCAAGCTAATCTACAGTACAAATGTCACAATGCCAAGTTAATTCCGCATGTGTCAACCAGCTAAATCTGCAGAGGGTTGAATACTACTTGTAGGCACTGTACAGTCATGGCCAAAAGTTTTGAGAATGACACAAATATTAATTTTTACAAAGTCTACTGCTTCACTTTTTCTAATGGCAATTTGCATATACTCCAGAATGTTATAAAGAGTGATCAGCTTAACAGCAATTACTTGCAAAGTCAATATTTGGCTAGAAAATGAACTTCATCCCCCAAAACACATTTCAACATCATTGCAGCCCTGCCTTAAAAGGACCAGCTAACCTCTTTTCAGTGATTGCTCCATTAACACAGGTGTGGGTGTTGATGAGGACATGGCTGGAGATCTATCTGTCATGATTAAGTAAGAATGACACCACTGGACACTTTAAAAGGAGGCTGGTGCTTGGCATCATTGTTTCTCTTCTGTTAACCATGGTTATCTCTAAAGAAACACGTGCAGTCATCATTGCAATGCACAAAAATGGCCTAACAGGGAAGAGTATCGCAGCTAGAAAGATTGCACCTCAGTCAACAATCTATCGCATCATCAAGAACTTCAAGGAGAGAGGTTCCATTGTTGCGAAAAAAGCTTCAGGGCGCCCAAGAAAGACCAGCAAGCGCCAGGACCGTCTCTTAAAAGTGTTTCAGTTGCGGGATTGGGCTACCAGCAGTGCAGAGCTTGCTCAGGAATGGCAGCAGGCAGGTGTGAGTGCATCTGCACACACTGTGAGGCGGAGACTCTTGGAGCAAGGCCTGGTCTCAAGGAGGGCAGCAAAGAAGCCACTTCTCTCCAGAAAAAACATCATGGACAGACTGATATTCTGCAAAAGGTACAGGCCGTGGACTGCTGAGGACTGGGGTAAAGTTATTTTCTCTGATGAATCCCCTTTTCGATTGTTTGGGACATCAGGAAAACGCCTCATTCGGAGAAGACAAGGTGAGCGCTACCACCAGTCTTGTCTCATGCCAACTGTTAAGCATCCTGAAACCATTCATGTGTGGGGTTGCTTCTCAGCCAAGGGAATCGGCTCTCTCACAGTCTTGCCTAAAAACACAGCCATGAATAAAGAATGGTACCAGAATGTCCTCCAAGAGCAACTTCTCCCAACCCTCCAAGAGCAGTTTGGCAATCAACAATGCCTTTTCCAGCATGATGGAGCACCTTGCCATAAAGCAAAGGTGATAACTAAATGACTCAGGGAACAAAACATAGAGATTTTGGGTCCATGGCCTGGAAACTCCCCAGATCTTAATCCCATTGAGAACTTGTGGTCAATCATCAAGAGACAGGTGGACAAACAAAAACCTAAAAATTCTGACAAAATTAAAGCATTGATTGTGCAAGAATGGACTGCTATCAGTCAGGATTTGGTCCAGAAGTTGATTGAGAGCATGCCAGGGAGAATTGCAGAGGTCCTGAAGAAGAAGGGTCAACACTGCAAATATTGACTTGCTGCATTAACTCATTCTAACTGTCAATATAAGCTTTTGTTACTCATATGTTTGCAATTATTATATTTCTGTCTGTGATAAAAACATCTGTCAAACACACATAAAAACCAGAGGGCAGCAGATCATGTGAAAATATAATATTTGTGTCATTCTCAAAACTTTTGGCCATGACTGTATATATATATATATATATATATATACATATATATATATATTGTGAGACAGTGAGTGAATATGTGATGAATGGGGTGTACATTTCACCTAGGTATAAGGGAAATGTGTGGCTTTGTAAACCTAGTGGTAGAGAAAGGTCACTACACCTCACATTCAGCACACACTTGCAGCACAAGCCTGAAACTACTCAGGTCTTAATTAGGAGACCAGAAGTAGGTGTCTGCAAACACAATCTGGGAGCTAGTTTAGCCTGGACACAGGAAGGTGTCTCGGCACAAGAAACAGTCTCCAAGAGTGTTAGAGCTGTCTTTAGCCTGGACACAGAGAGGTGTCCTGGCACAAGGAAGCAGTCTCCAAGAGTGTTAGAGCTGTCTTTAGCCTGGACACAGAGAGGTGTCCTGGCACAAGGAAGCAGTCTCCAAGAGTGTTTGAGCTATCTCAGTTTGGGTGCAGGAAGGACCCCGGACATAGGAGTAGTCTCAGTGCGAATCCGTGTGAAGAGCGGCTGAATAGGAGTGGATCTCTCTCAAGTCTGGACATGGAAGGTGCCTTCAGACACAAGGAGGAGTATCTGTGAAGCTCCATACTGGTAACATATGTGATATGTGTTGTTTTGGGCACAGACTGGTAGAGTCTGGGTCCCGGATAGAGAGGGCCATCTATCTAAGTGTAATTAGAGGCTAGACAAGCCCAGGTTTTCTGTTTATGCTTTGTTTTAATCTGTTTGCTGTGGACTTTAATAAAGCTGGTTGCGGCCAGTTTTGCACCAGAACTGCTGTCTGAATGAACTGTTTTCATACCATTCTGTCTACCCAGACAGCGATCCTAGAGCTATATCCCTGGAAATGCTACAATATATATATATATATATATATATATATATATACACTGCTCAAAAAATAAAGGGAACACTTAAACAGCAGAATATAACTCCAAGTAAATCAAACTTCTGTGAAATCAAACTGTCCACTTAGGAAGCAACACTGATTGACAATCAATTTCACATGCTGTTGTGCAAATGGAATAGACAACAGATGGAAGTTATTGGCAATTATCAAGACACACTCAATAAAGGAGTGGTTCTGCAGGTGGGGACCACAAACCACATCTCAGTACCAATGGTTTCTGGCTGATGTTTTGGTCACTTTTGAATGTTGGTTGTGCTTTCACACTTGTGGTAGCATGAGAAGGACTCTACAACCCACACAAGTGGCTCAGGTAGTGCAACTCATCCAGGATGGCACATCAATGCGAGCTGTGGCAAGAAGGTTTGCTGTGTCTGTCAGCGTAGTGTCCAGAGGCTGGAGGTGCTACCAGGAGACAGCCAGTACACCAGGAAACGTGGAGGGGGGCCGTAGAGGGCATCAACCTAGCAGCATGACCGCTACCTCCGCCTTTGTGCAAGGAGGAACAGGAGGAGCACTGCCAGAGCCCTGCAAAATGACATCCAGCAGGCCACAATTGTGCATATGTCTGCACAAACAGAAACCGACTCCATGAGGATGGTCTGAGTGCCCGACGTCCACAGATGGGGGTTGTGCTTACAGTCGA
Source organism: Oophaga sylvatica (assembly GCA_033576555.1). Lineage (NCBI taxonomy): Eukaryota > Metazoa > Chordata > Amphibia > Anura > Dendrobatidae > Oophaga > Oophaga sylvatica. The sequence goes on from JARQOD010000002.1 coordinate 166,562,233, forward strand.
ACACCGTTCAGTACGCTTGGCATTTGCCACAGAACACCAAGATTGGCAAATTCGCCACTGACGCCCTGTGCTCTTCACAGATGAAAGCAGGTTCACTCTGAGCACATGTGACAGACGTGACAGAGTCTGGAGACGCCATGGAGAGCTATCTGCCTGCAGCATCCTTCAGTAAGACCGGTTTGGCAGCGGGTCAGTAATGGTGTGGGGTGGCATTTCTTTGGAGGTAGGCTGACTGACATTAGGTACCGAGATGAAATCCTCAGACCCCTTGTGAGACCATATGCTGGTACGGTTGGCCCTAGGTTCCTCGTAATGCAGGACAATGCCAGACCTCATGTGGCTGGAGTGTGTCAGCAGTTACTGCAAGATGAAGGCATTGAAGCTATGGACTGGCCTGCCCATTCCCCAGACCTGAATCCGATTGAGCACATCTGGGACAGCATGTCTCGCTCCATCCACCAGCGTCACGTTGTACCACAGACTGTCCAGGAGTTGATGGATGCTTTAGTCCTGGTCTGGAAGGAGATCCCTCAGGACAACATCCGCAACCTCATCAGTAGCATGCCCAGGCGTTGTAGGGAGGTCATACAGGCACGTGGAAGCCACACACAATACTGAGCCTCATTTTGACTTGTTTCCTCTTTAATTTTGTCTTGTTTTTATTTTCATTTTGACTTGTTTCCACTTTCATTTTGGGGGTCTCTCCAAATCCAGGCCTCCATTGGTTCAAAAATTTGATATCCATTAATGATTTTTGTGTGATTATGTTGACAGCACATTCAACTTTGTAGAGAACAAAGTATTCAATGTTCAGTGAGAATATTTCATTTATTTAGATCTCTAGATCTAGGATGTGTTATTTGAGTGTTCCCTTTATTTTTTTGAGCAGTGTGTGTAATTATGTGTTGTATGTGTGTGGTGTATATATATATATATATATATATTATTTATATATATATATATTATATATATATAAAATGTTCATATAATATAAAATTCAATAGATATATAAAGCAGATTGAGAGCATGTTGTTAAGATCCAATATTTTTTGTGTGTGTATGGTACATATAATGTATATTATACTATACTATCTCTTCATGGCAGCGTACATAGACCATAGACATTAGGGGGCTCCTTACAAAGAATTATAAATGAGATCAATAAGTCCGTACTGCACAGAAAAGTGTATGTACGTTATATGGGTATGTTCACACATGGGTTTTTCCTCCAGAATTACCAAAAGCAAGTTATAGTAGCACCATAGTGGATGAGATTATAACAAATTTTCTCCATGTCGTGCAGAAACCCAAAATCTGCCGCGTGTCAATTTATGTAGCTGATTTAGCACCTGGTAATGCATAGAGTGAAATTAGCAGCAATTTCAAAATAAAATACTCTTGTAAAACATTGTAACCCAGATATACAGAAGATATATGGGAAAGAAATGAAACCCCATCCTATTCATGTATCATGGGTGTCACAGTGCACAGACTTCCGCTGAATCCAGTCTCTTATTTCATGGCTGCAGTATCTGCTCTAACTACGGCTTTGAGAGGGGACTTTGTGGGGACTGTGCTGCCATGTCCATAGTATCGGACTACTGGAAGATACCGTATTTTTCGGACCATAAGACGCACTTTTTTCCCCCAAAATAATGGGGGTGCGTCTTATGGTCGCAACATACTGAAAAGTCCGGTGGCGGCGGCAGCGCTCCCAATGCAGCTTCGCTGTGATGCGGTGGTGGTGTCGGGGCAGCAGCAGGGCTCTGTGCTGCGTCAGGGGCTCCGCCGGCATTTCGTCCTAGCCGGAAAGCCCCCCGCAGCTGCGACGCGGTGCCGGGCTGAAGGAAGGCCTCCAGGGGCCTCCTGTGGCGGTCCCGATGCAGCCTGTGGTGTGGTGGTGGTGTCCGGGCAGCAGCGGGGCTCTGGGCTGTGAGGGGGGCTGCGCTGGCATTTCGTCCTAGCCAGAAAGCCCCCCGCAGCTGCGACGCGGTGCCGGGCTGAAGAATGGCCGCCAGGGGCCTCCGGCAAGATGCGCCGGCTCGGCAGTGCGCCGCATACTCTTATTCAAATCTCGGCAACAAGATCTCTTCCCGAGATCTCGTCTCCCGACAAGACAAGATCTTGTTGCCGTGATTTGAATGCCGGCGGAGCCCCCGACGCAGCACAGAGCCCTGCTGCTGCCCTGACACCACCACCGCACCGCAGGGAAGCTGCATTGGGACCGACGCCGGATTTGTGAGTATATGGCCACCCCACAGTGCCCAACCACCCCACAGAGCACAGCCACCCCACAGAGCACAGCCACCCCACAGAAAAACAGCCACCCCACAGAGCACAGCCACCCCACATAGCACCACTACCGCACCAGCTTGGACCACCATCGACCCCAGTGACCACTCCTCTACCTGTGCTGATCCGTTCGCTGGTGAGCTGAATTCGGACTGTAAGACGGACCCCCATTTGACACATTATTTTTTTTTCCCAATTTTCCTTCTGAAAATTTGGGGTGCGTCTTATGGTCCGGTGCGTCTTATAGTCCGAAAAATACAGTAAGCAGTCCTCCTCTGTGATGAATGGAGTCAGCTTAACCTTTATGGTCTTGCTGATTTCTCATGATTCATGCTATTGTGTTCTTTTGCCTTTGTTCTACATTGGTTGGGTCTAATGCTGCAGCTAGAGGTTTATTATGAAAAGGAAGATATTTTTATCTCATGCATTTTGGGTCATTTTCATTTCTATGAAATAGCATCAGTCACTTGAAGCATATTGAAGCAACAAAAGTAAAAGCTGTGAGAATCTTGTGTATAAATGGTTGACATCCCTGCTTATTCTTCATCTATGAAAGAACATATAATGGAAGGTTATTTTGTGATTTTGCTGCATAGCATAAACAGGGAGAAACGTTGAAGATGTGGGCACGTTCCTCGCAGTGCTTGCCTGAATGTCTCCTGCAGAAAAATACAAAGGATCCAAAATTTGTATGAAAAGACTAAAAAGTTTTTAGAAGCACTGCACTAGAATCTCACGTGTACTCTTCACCTCGCTGTTTATCATGGATACTTTCCGCCATACCTGATTACAATATCCGTCACTCATTGTGGTTGCTGTAATTAATATGCACTAATGGAAATCTTAGAGGATCCAGAGCTATTACTGCAACCCAAGCTTTTAATGTCACGTGTTTACAGGTTACTGCACAACAATGAATTGTGTTTGGGTGGTATGAATAGTTGTGTAGAACCTAAAGACTTAGAAGATTTAAAGGTAACCAGTGAGTAAGATCAAACTCACCAAACGGCATACAGTAGCGGCCAAAAGTATTGCTTTTTTTTTTTTCATAAAAGAGTGATTACCCCGTAGTGACCGGGCGAAATTTTTGAAATCTGACCAGTGTCACTTTATGTGATAATAACTCTGGAATGCCTCAACAAATCCTAGTGATTTTCAGATTTTTTTTTCTTGGCACATTATAATTTATGATAATATGTAAATTTTGATCGATATGTTTTTTGTTTATAAAAAAAAATCAGAAATTTGACAAAAATATAAAAACTCTGAATGATTATCCCTTTAATCTAGACAGTCATACTTTACAGAATTTTTTTTTATAAATAACATTTCTCTCATGTCTGCTTTACATCAGCTCCATTTGTAAAATGTTATTTTATTTCATTACCTTTTAGGAAGTTTTAAAATGTAGCAGTAATTTTTCATTTTTAAACGGAAATTTACAAAATGTATTTTTTTCAGGGAGTTATCCAGGTTTCAAGTAACTTTGGGGGTCCTATATATTGGAAAACCTCCAAAAGTGATACAATTTTAAAAACTGCACCCCCTGACATACTGAAAACTGCTGTCAGGTAGTTTATTTTCCTTTCAGGTGATTTTCAGGAATTAATGCAATGTGGCATAACAGGAATGAGAAAATGAATTTTGTCACCTTATTATGGCAATCTTCTGAACAGTCTGCCATTACCGGCGTACTCTAAGGTCGCTATTTGGCCGTGAATTGCCATGGAAGTCATCAGGACCACACAATCATGATCTCAGTGTGCCGATTGGGATAAAGAGGAATTCCCCACACTCTGTTAATTATTTCTATGATGTAGTCACTATTGACCACTGCATCTAAAGGGTATGCCACACTAAGCGAGAACGCTAGCGAGATCGCTAACGAGATTGCTACTGCGTCACCATTTATGACGCAGTAGCGATCTCGTTAGCGACTTAGCTGTGTGTGACATGTAGCAGCGATGTGGCCCCTGCTGAGATGTCGCTGATCGTTCATGAACGTTCTGAGCCGTTTTTTGGTCGTTGGTGTCCCGCTGGTGAGCCTGAATCGCTGAGTGTGACACCCTTTATGAACGACTTCACCAGCGTCGCAGGTGGGACTAGGTTTTCCCAATGACCGCAGAGGATCTTCCCTTCAGGGACAGTAATCCTACAGATAAAAGGGCGGTACCTCTCCTCTGCCCCCAGTTGGTTTCCTGTCGCTGACGGGTGACCTACAGGTTTCTGGTACCTGAAATATGAAGATGGAAGATCCGGGGCCAACCTGTCCGGATCCTGGCAGCGGGGAGGCTCCTGTCACGGTGGGTGCAGTTCCCGAAGCCGCCACCGCTGGGACCGATGGGTGTGCAGGGTGAGCGGGGGAAGACGGAGCCGCTGGGAGGCTGGGGCTGGTGAGGACCCGGAGAAGACGCACGGGGCAGCGCCGAAGTATGCGGAGGTGATCCAAGATGGTCGCTGCCCTGGAAATAAAAACACCTTCAGGGTCCCTGAGTCAGCGCATGCGCCGTGCGTGCTCCCCGGAGTAAGTGCGGTGCAGTATAGGAGGAAGTGACGTCACATGCCAGGAAATTTAAAAATGGACATTGGAAATGCTCCTGGCTGGAAACGTCCTGTGCATAATGGAGGATAGCGACCAGGAGCAGCAACGGCAGCAGCAGCATCACCACCGACCGAAGAACTGGGACAGACGAGACACCCGGTCCAGTAGTCACTCCACGCAGCACAGCAGATCAGCTGCAAGGAGCAAGTCACCATCCACGGATCATCCTATACAGGATCCGATCCCACCTCCTGAACCGGTACCTGTGACCGCATACATATGGTGAGTGATCTTCGTGAACGTTCACCATTGTAATGGGCTTCTTTTCCCTTATTAGGGAAATAAGAAGGGGAAAAGGAAGAACAGGGAATGCCCCAATTGTAACAGAACCTTACCAGTATCATGGGATAAGATGCTCTGTGAATCTTGCATACAAGAAGTACTCTACGAGGAAACACGGGATTTCACCTCTGATCTTAGAGCTGTAATTAGATCAGAGGTTCAGAGCCCTAACATCTATGAAACAGGGGAATAAAGTGAAAAAGAAGGGCACCTTAGTAGATCCCCAATCAGATCCCTCTACATCTGGAGAAGTTAACTCAGATACATCGGACTCCTTCTCATCCTTAGACGAGGAAGCGTGGGGCCTCATTGTTTTCCCCTAGACGAGGTAGACACACTAGTGAAAGTTGTGAGATCTACCATGGGGGTGTCGGACCCTCGTCCTGATAGGTTCAGGACATAATGTTCGGGGGACTGGGCCAAAAGAAATGCAGGGTGTTTCCGCTAAATGAAAATGTACTGGGCCTGATCAAAAAAGAATGGGAGAAGCCGGACAGGAAGAACTCCACGGTCCCTTCCCTTAAAAGGAAATATCCCTTCAACGAGGAGCGTCCAGATCGTGGGACAAGGCCCCGAAACTCGCTGTGGCCAAGGCCTCAAAAAAGTTTGCCCTCCCCTTTGAGGATATGGGTACACTAAAGGACCCCTTAGATAAAAAAGCCGACACCTTCCTCAAGGGGACCTGGGAATCAGCAGGGGGAAACCTTAGACCGGCCATAGCAGCAACATGCACCTCAGATCCCTAATGATATGGGTGGATCACCTCGAGAAACAACTGAGGGAGGGAACACCTAGAAATAAGATTCTAGAATCTATCCCAGTGATAAGGGGGCTGCAGCCTTCTTGGCAGACTCATCGGCTAACTCAGTCCGCTTAACATCTAAAGCGGCAGCCCTCTCGAACGCAGCCCGAAGAGCATTATGGCTCAAATGCTGGCCAGGGGACTTACAAGCTAAAATTAAATTATGCTCAATCCCATGCAATGGAAAATTCATATTTGGCGAAACACTGGATGATATCCTCCAGAAGGCAGGTGATAAGAAAAAGGACTTTCCGAACCTGGAGCCTGTGGCATTTAAACGATCCTTTCGGAACAAAAAGTTTTTTCGTAAAAGGCCATCGAGGGAACAGAACTGATGGGATGAGGGGAGAAAGAGGAATAAAGGTTTCCTCTTCGGCAGTTCTTCCCGGCACAAGAAATCCTCAAAGTGACAGTTCGCCCAGGGTGGGGGGAAGATTAACCGTTTTCCTTCCGGCCTTGGGGGAAAATCTCGAACAGCCCTTGGATATTAAATCTAATCAGTCAGGCCTGAGGATAGACTTTCTCTCTCACCTCAAAAATACATGGTAGCCCACTAAGATCCTCTACACGAGAACAAAAAGCCCTAGAAGGTGAGGTCCTAAATCTAGTAAAAAAAGCAGTCCTTCACGAGGTTCCCCCTCAGGAGATGGGCAAGGGGTTCTACTCACCGCTTTTTCTAGTGTCCAAACCGGATGGACACATATCGAGCAATTATAAATTTACGAAAACTAAATGGGTATGTCAAAAATTCAAGATGGAATCAATCAAGTCCACCATCAAAATCCTGTTCCCGAACTGTTTCATGACTGTACTAGAGCTCAGCGACGCGTACTATCATGTCCCCATTCACGAAGTCTCCCGGAAATTCCTCAGACTAGCGGTTTTCATAGAGGGGAAAATAAGGGAATTCCAATACCGAGTTCTGCCTTTCTGAATATCTAGCCCCTCGCGTGTTCACAAAATTAGTAGCAGAGATAATGGCCTACCTGAGGGAGCAGGACATCCTAATAATCCCATACTTGGACGATTTCTTAATAGCAAGTGAACAAAACTGCAAAGAACAGAGGACAGAGTGATGAACACTCTACAGAATCTCGGTTGGCTTCTAAACCTGGAAAAATCAAGGCTGGAACCCAGCAAAGTGCAGGAGTTCCTAGGGCTCATGTTGGACAAGAACAAGCAAGAATGCCGCCTCCCAAGCCACAAAAAAGGGAAAATTGTGCAGATAGTGTCAAAAGCCATACGGAACCCCTCCATGACTCTAAGAAAAGCGATGTCACTGCTGGGTTCCTTTTCCGCCTACTTACCGGAAGTCCAGTGGGCGCAACTACATACAAGGGATATCCAATGAGATACAGTTATATGAAAAAGTTTGGGCACCCCTATTAATCTTAAGCTTAATGTTTTATAAAAATTGGTGTTTTTGCAACAGCTATTTCAGTTTGATATATCTAATAACTATTGGACACAGTAATGTTTCTGCCTAGAAATGAGGTTTATTGTACTAACAGAAAATGTGCAATCTGCATCCAAACAAAATTTGACAGGTGCATAAGTATGGGCACCTCACCAGAAAAGTGACATTAATATTTAGTAGATCCTCCTTTTGCAAAAATAGCAGCCTCTAGTCGCTTCCTGTAGCTTTTAATGAGTTCCTGGATCCGGATGAAGGTATTTTTGACCATTCCTCTTTACAAAACAATTCCAGTTCAGTTAAGTTTGATGGTCGCCGAGCATGGACAGCCCTCTTCAAATGATCCCACAGATGTTCGATGATATTCAGGTCTGGGGACTGGGATGGCCATTCCAGAACATTTTAATTGTTCCTCTGCATGAATGCCTGAGTAGATTTGGAGCGGTGTTTTGGATCATTGTCTTGCTGAAAGATCCATCCCCTGCGTAACTTCAACTTTGTCACTGATTCTTGAACATTATTGTCAAGAATCTGCTGATACTGAGTGGAATCCGTGCGTCCCTCAACTTTAACAAGATTCCCGGTGCCGGCATTGGCCACACAGCCCCAAAGCATTATGGAACCTCCACCAAATTTTACTGTGGGTAGCAAGTGTTTTTCTTGGAATGCTGTGTTTTTTTGACGCCATGCATAACGCCTTTTTGTATGACCAAACAACTCAATCTTGGTTTCATCAGTCCACAGGACCTTCTTCCAAAAAGAAATTGGCTTCTCCAAATGTGCTTTTGCATACCTCAGCCGAATCTGTTTGTGGCGTGCTTGCAGAAACGGCTCCTTTCGCATCACTCTCCCATACAGCTTCTCCTTGTGCAAAGTGCGTTGTATAGTTGACCGATGCACAGTGACACCATCTGCAGCAAGTTGATGCTGCAGCTCTCTGGAGGTGGTCTGAGGATTGTCCTTGACTGATCTCACCATTCTTCTTCTCTGCCTTTCTGATGTTTTTCTTGGCCTGCCACTTCTGGCCTTAACAAGAACTGTCCCTGTGTTCTTCCATTTCCTTACTATGTTCCTCACAGTGGAAACTGACAGGTTAAATCTCTGAGACAGCTTTTTGTATCCTTCCCCTGAACAACTATGTTGAATAATCTTTGTTTTCAGATCATTTGACAGTTGTTTTGAGGAGCCCATGATGCCACTCTTCAGAGGAGATTCAAACAGGAGAACAACTTGCAAGTGGCCACTTTAAGTAGCTTTTCTCATGATTGCATGCACCTGGCTATGAAGTTTAAAGCTCAATGAGGTTACAAAACCAAAAAAAGTGCTTTAGTAAGTCAGTAAAAAGTAGGTAGGAGTATTTAAAACAAGAAAATGTTACTGTGTCCAATAGTTATTAGATATATCAAACTGAAATAGCTGTTGCAAAAACACCAATTTTTATAAAACATTAAGCTTAAGATTAATAGGGGTGCCCAAACTTTTTCATATAACTGTATATTAACAAACTAGTCGGCATTAAGGGGTCACTTAGAGGGTCACATAACCCTAAATTCAAGAATTATTCATTCCCTAGCCTGGTGGAAGAATACCAACAACCTATCCAAGGGGATCCCCGAGTAACAAAAATATCACACATAGTCACCACAGATGCCAGTCCCATGGGATTGGGAGCACACATGGACAGCAGGGTTGCTCAGGGAGAATAGAGGGGTCAGGAACTAGAGGCCTCATTAAACCAGAAAGAACTTTGGGCAGTAGGTTATGCACTATCACGCCTCCTACTTTGCTACGGGGTCATCACGTTCGCATATTCTTGGACAACCAGGTGACAGTGGCCTATATAAACCATCAGGGGGGAACAAGGTTCCGAGCCCTAATGAATACCTCCTCCAAAATCCTCAGCCTGGCAGAGAAAAATCTGCTATCCCACTCCGCATTACACATTCAGGGAAAAAAGAACCAAAAGGCAGACTTTCTGAGCCACACTCAGTTGAGGCAGGGTGAGTGGGTCCTAAATCAGTCCATTTTTTGGCAGATTGTAAAGATGTGGGGAACCCCGGACTTTGATCTGTTCGCTGATTTCAAAAACAAAAAGGTGGAAGCATTCTGTTGTCTAGACACCAGGGGGAATCCTCGGGCCCTGGACGCCTTTATGCTCCCATGGACTCAGAACCTGACATGCATTTCCCCCGATCATCCTGATTCCTGCAGTCATAAGGAAAGTTAGGGTGTGTTTCCACGGTCAGGAAACACTCAGTAATTGCTGCCTGTTTGACGCTGTGCGCTGGCGCAGCGTCAAACACGCAGCGTCCAGATGTTACAGCATAGTGGAGGGGATTTCAAGAAATCCCATCTCCACAATGCTTAAAAACACGCAAGCGGCAGACCTGCGTTAACGGACATGCGGTGCTCCGTCACCGCAAGGGAAATAACAGAGGCCTGTGTAGCGCTGCGGTCATTCCAGATGTGTTCAATGAACACATCCGGATTGACCGCGCGTTCACTAGGGGGCGGGGCTATGGGCGGAGCGGACTTTCGCTCCGTCCAAAGCGCTGTTTCCTGATCATGGAAACACAGCTTTAGGGAGGACAAAACGAGAATGATGTTAATAGCCCCTTTCTGGCCAAAAAGAACTTGGTTTTCCTGGCTGAGGATGCTGATCGATCACCGACCCTTGGATCCTACCGGATTTCCCAGACCTACTATCTCAGGGACCGGTATCACACCCTTGGGGCAGTGAACCTCCATTTAACAGCGTGGAATTTGAAAGGGCACTGCTGAGGGGAAGGGGGTTGTCTGAGAACCTAATTACTACACTACTAAAAAGTAGAAAACCGGTCACAACAAAGGCTTATGGGAAAACCTGGAAAAAATTCCTGTCCACCTCCGGGGTAAGAGTCCAGGATGGGGTCCCGGTTACTAAAATTTTCGAATTTTTACAGAAGAGCCTAGAACAAGGTTTAGCAGTCAATACATTAAAGGTGCAGGTAATGGCTTTAGGTGCCCTATATAACCATGATGTGGCAGGTAACCCATGGATAGCACGATTCATTAAAGCGGCAGCTAGATCTAGGCCGATAATTGGTCAAAAACTACCGTCATGGGATCTGAATCTAGTACTATCTGCACTAAGTGTCCCGTCACACTTAGCGACGCAGCAGCGATCCCGACAACGATACGACCTGGCAGGGATCGTTGCTGTGTCGCTTTGTGGTCGCTGGTGAGCTGTCACATAGGCAGACTCACCAGCGAGCACGCTGGTATCCAGTGTAAACAGCGGGTAACTAAGCGCCGCGTGGCACCTAGTTACCCGATATGTACCCTAGATACCGGCTCTCAGCTTCTGCTGTAGAGCGCTGAGAGCCGGTATCCAATGTACATATCTGATAACTAAGCACCGCGCGGCACCTAGTTACCCGATATGTACCCTAGATACCGGCTGTCAGCGCTCTACAGCAGAAGCTGAGAGCCGGTAACCAGGGTACATATCGGGTAACTAGGTGCCACGCGGTGCTTAGTTACCCGATATGTACATTGGATACCAGCTCGCTGATCGTTGGTCTCCCGCTGTCACACGCAGCGATGCGCGCTGGCCAGCGGGAGACCAACGATGAAAAAATGGTCCAGGACATTCAGCGACGATCAGCGATACCCAGCAGACGGTGACGCTTCAGCGATCTCGCTAGTGATCTCGCTTAGTGTGACGGGGGCTTAACAGGTTCCCCGTTCGAGCCTATTGAGTCAGCCCCTCTTAAAATCTTATCGTTAGAAACTGTTCTACTGGTAGCACTAACATCGGCTCGTAGAGTGAGCGATATTCAGGCTCTATCTGCAGTACCACCATTTACAAAACTTTTGGAAGATAGTCATCCTAAAGATTAACCCGGCCTACTTACCTAAAATAGCATCATATTTCCATAGGTCCCAAGAAGTAATCCTTCCTTCCTTCTGCCCAAATCCTAGGAATAGGGGAGAAAGAGGTTTCTCACCCTAGACATGGAGAGATGCCTAGTTCAATACTTAGAGGCCACCAAGGGGTGTAGGAAGGAAGATTCTCTCTTTGTGCGTTTCCACGGGCCCAGGAAGGGACCCAAAGCATCCAAGAGTACCCTGGCAAGGTGGATAAGCGATGCGATTGTATTGTCCTATTCTTCAGCGGGAATACCATCCTGGAAGTGTTGAGAGCCCATTCCACAAGAGCAATGGCGACCTCATGGGCTGATAGATCTGAGGTATCGATAGAACAAACCTGTAAGGCGGCCACCTGGTCATCACCTTCAACCTTTTTTAGACCCTATCGATTAGATCTAGCCTCTGCGTCTGACTTGACCTTCGGGAGAAGGGTCCTTCAGGCTGTGGTCCCACCCTAAACTACCAGTCTCTGTAATTCTCTGTAATTCGTGGTGCTGTCATGGGGGAAAGAGAAAAACGTAGTTACTTACCGATAACTGTATTTCTCAGAGCCCATGACAGCACCCGCTTATTCTCCCCCCCCCCCATCACGTGTGCGGTGAGCACGTTTTTACTGTTCGTAAAGTGTTTTCGTATAGGCACGTGTTGTTATTTAAGTATATTAATGTTATATTTATTTTGTTTTTCTGTGTTTAACCTGGAGACCCTCTGATGCTCTGTAACCAACTGGGGGCGGAGGAGACGTACTGCCCTTTTATCTATAGGTTTCCTGTGCCTGAAGGGCAGATCCCCTCGCTCCGTGGTCCTGTCATGGGCTCTGAGAAATACTGTTATCGGTAAGTAACTACATTTTTCCTGGTGATGAATGGAAAATGCATGAGTTGTCATGGCACTTGACCTTAATTGTAGCCAAAATGCTTTAGAATATAGGTATGGTCATTTAATTAAAGAAAACTGACTGCCAAAGCTGCAGTGTTTTTTTTTCTATTTTATCTCTGGAGTGGTGTTTCAAAACTAAGTCTCCTGCTCCCTGTCTTGTTTCACTTTTCAGCGTCTTCATCTATTACCACTGCTGATCCTGTTGGTCTCTGGCAGATTGTGAGCTGCCGGCTGCCCCAAAGTTTCATGGAGTAAGCAGGAGGTCACAACTCAATACAAGTCTATGAGAGCCAGAACGAGGTTTGGAGAGTTTGTGATGTAACTTCTGCCTTCCTGCAATTCATTCTGCAGTCACAAGATGGAAGCACCAAAAATCTGTGAAGATGCTGCAGTGTGAGTATAAGAGTAGGGGCAGTGACCTTAGGTTTAATGCACCACTCCAGCAAGCACTGAATAAAAAAAACCCACCGGAGTGGCGATTTAAGGGTTATTCATACAACAGTTTTAGTTATCTTAGTGTGCTTTTATAAACTAACGTGTCAGTAGTGCTATTCACACATCAATTTATCTCACTAACCTAGGTGCCTGAATCATGAAAATCGCAGTGCGTGTCCTATTGTAGTCTATTTTTGTGTGTACCGTCTATAGTAGTGAGGAAAAAAAAAGGGAAGCGCACGGCGACAAAATCTGACAGTCGTGTCAGTTGTGCTTTACTCCTCAATGATGTTGGCTGCTCTTTGATTTGGCCGCTCTACTCATTTTAGCTTACAGATTCTTGCTATATCGTCAGACTCCGAAGCTTCCAACTTTGTAAAGAAACGGTAAAATAATCCATCGATGTTGGGTTTAAAAACTGTAATTTTATACATTTATTGACTTGTTTACAGAAAATGGTTGGTAAAGCGCTATTGCTCACCTGTCATTACATAACAAAATGTCATTCTTAAGGGGTTTTTCCACCACATTACATTCATCACCTTTGCACAGGACCATTGCGCTTCGCTGTTTGTCAGCCTCGTATACTTTGATTGGCAGCTGTCACCAATCCATTTAAGTTTATTTTTGGTACAGTTTTGCAGGTGTGGAGAAACTGGGCATTGTAGGGATTGTGGGGGTCCCAGCAATCGTACACTTATCACCTATCCTGTGAGTCACTGAACCCAATCTGGTTAATTGACATTGGAGACTTTTGTAGGTGACACATTTCTTTTTTTTTTCATTGGAACGGATGATTCAGAATGCCTCTGTTGTCTGTTCATGTTGGGTCCATGCATATTAACTTACCAACTAAGGAAAGTGACAGGGTTTTCTAAAATATTAAATAAATGGTTGTAGTTTCAGTTCAGAGTCCTTAATTCTTACATATCTTGTGCTATAAGAAACAATTTTTTGTTTAACATTCCTGTATTTGATTGCGTTCCACTTCACTAGCGCAATGTGTGGTCATACGTTGTAGAATTGATGGCAAGCCGCCGCGTGGTTCCATTGTAAGAGGTGCAGTGTGTTATAGGACACAATAATTGCTTGTGTTGTACTTTGCTTGCATCGTGGGATTTACCATATGTTCTACTGTCATAACTTCATTGACCTTGTAATTGCTTCTAATGTGGTGTTACGTACAGTATTTTTCAGAAAGTAAATCCTAAACGGCAGCAGTACATACTTTAACTGCTGATTGCAATGTTCGCGAGCCGTGTACTTATGTCTCCTAAGTGTTTGTACTGTTACATTTGTTTTTGTATGCATTTAGAAGAAAATTAGAATTGATTATTGCATTTCTTGGCAGCTTGTACAGAAGTCTAACATTTTAATTGTATTCTGTCTTTTTCCTCCCTTCTAGCTTGAACACTCCACCTGGCACAAAAATAAAGCTATTAGGAACTGTTGAAGTGAAAAATGGATGCTTGCTTTTGGATGACACCAACACAGTCGTGCTTGGAGGTGAAGTGGAACCGCTCATAGAGAAATGGGAGCTGCAAAGGGTGAGCCTAAAACAAATCACTTTGAGCTCTTGTTGCTGGTGTGTTACTAAATTGACTCTTCCAGGCAGAGAATGAATCTCCTTTTGGAAGCATACATCCAATATTTCCCTTTATAACAGTGTTTGCCTATTTATTCCAAGCACGCAGTGTTAACAGAATGCATTTTATTGCAGGCATTGTGATGATTTAGACCTTTATTCCATTTCATTGCAGCCATTTTTTTAGGGAATTGTAAAATAACATACATTTGTTATAATATCTAAATTTCTTTACATACAGTACTGGGCAAAAGTTTCAGGCAGGTGTGGAAAAAGTTCTGCAAAATATGCTTGCTTTCAAAAATAGAAGTGTTAATAGTTTTTTTTATCAATTGACAAAATGAAAAGTGAATGAGCAATGAAAAGTCTAAATCCAATCAGGATTTGGTGTGACCACCCTTTGTCTTCAAAACAGCAATAAAGGGACTCTGTCAGTACAGAATGACTGTTCTATGTGCCACATCTCGGGGCTTCATGGCGGGGCCAATCGTTTAAATACACCTTCCTTCACACATACTTGTTTTCCCTCAGTCTCCCACCCCTTCTTTGCTTGACAGCTATGTCTTCATAGGGCCAGAGAAGGGTGGAGATAGAGGGAAAGCAAGCGGTGAGAAGCTGTATTTAAATGATTGGCCCTGCCGTGACGCACCGAGTGCCTGTACTTGGGTTGAACAGTTATTCTGTGCTGACAGTCTCCTAAAGGGAACCTGTCAGCAGGATTGTGCACAGTAACCTATAGACAGTGTCAGGTCGGCACCGTTATACTGAATAAAATGATAACTTGGTTGATGAAATCTCTCTTGTGATTGTTGTTTAATCTTTATTTTCAGTTTTTAGTTAATGATATGTTGATGCCCCGGGGTGGGCCTGGAGGGGAGGGCTTTAAGTGGTGCTCTGATTAGGTATTCATAATGCAGACCACTGACAGATGACTAATCCCTCAGTGACCTGCCCCCTAGTTTTCATAATAAATACCTGTACATACTGAAGAAAAAAAAACCTTCTGCAGTCAGTGCCCGCCGTGGCACCTATGCTGCAGCATAATCGCATGTTTAGTGCCCTAGTAATAACTGTTCTTGATGTTATTGAGCAAGTAAAAAAAATAAATAAATTTGAAAATGGTGCCCGCCACACCTATGCAGTAGCAGCTCACGGTGTATATAGAGATCCGATAGCTGATACTGTGCAGGCACGAGCGGCGCCATCTTGGAGGATTTTTTTTTTCCTTTCTAGCAAGATGGTGCCGCCTGTTATGATTTGGTAGCTGAGGAGAGCAGGCAAAAACGGCAATACACCAGAAAGGTTGGAATCTACTGGATTGCAGTACCCTGACTAACCACCACAACTAAAGGCAGCCGTGGAGCGTTCCTACGTTGGTCCTAGACGCCTCGTCACAGCCTGAGAGGTTAACTACACCTAAAGATAGAAAGAGGAAAGCTATCTGCCCCGGAGCAGATCCCCAAAGAACATAGAAAGCCCCCAAACATGTAATGGCGGTTAGACAAGAGGAAATACAGACACAGACAGAAAATAGTATGAGCAAACGTTGGGGCCCAATCTTCCTAGAAAGAAAGGATAGAAAGGACACTTACTGCAATCCAAAAAACCCTAAAAAAATACCAAACTCTACTAATTGCAAAAACACCTGAGATCACACGACCTCTACCACCTAAATTAGTTCTCTGGTGTAACAAAACTAAGCCGCACCCACTGAAAAAACTGGAAAAGGCAAATGAACAAATAACAGTGGCTCAGATAAACTGAGAGGAGCACAAGCCCCGGAGGGGACCTGGCTGACCTCCACAGAAGTGCAGGGAACAATGCATAAAAGCAAGCACAAAAATAAAAGCAGAAAATATCTTATCTGTTAGTAGAAGATGCAGGCAAGACTCAGAAAGCTTCCAAGTGAACCAGGAACCAAAGTTGAGACAAGAACAATTGATCACCGGCAACCTTGATGGGAGGGAACCTCCCTTATATAAGACCAGTCTGTAACTCCTGATTGCCAATCTTCACAATCTTCATTGAATGGTTCAGTACTGTTTGTAACCACCAGAGGGAGCTTCTGCTCAGAATTCATTTCTAACACATTCAAAACAGCCGCCCGTGCCTGCGCAGTGTTAGCTAACTGATCTCTATACGGTTTAGCGGTGAATTTGCAAAAAAAGTGCAATTCCACAATTGTTTTTTAGTTTTTTTGTTTTACCATGTTCAACATGCTAAAAATGTCCTGCTATTATGATTCTCCAGGTCATTACGAGTTCACAGACACCAAACACGTCTAGGTTCTTTTTTTTTTTTTTAAGTGGTGAAAAAAAAATCCAAAGTTTGTTTTAAAAAAAAAAATTGTGTCTTATTTCGAGACCTGCAGCGTCTCTATTTTTCAAGATCTGGGACTGGGTGAGGGCTTATTTTTGCGGTCCAAGCTGACGTTTTAATTGATGCCATTTTGGTGTAGATACAATCTTTTGATCTCCCGTTATTGCATTTTAATGCAATATTGCAGCGACAAAAAAAAAAACGTAATTCTGGCATTTTCATTTTTTATGTGTTGATAGATCGGGCGATTCAGAACACGGCCATACCAAACAAATGTGTATTTTTTTTATATATTGTTAATTGTTTTATTTTTGAATGGGGTGAATGAGGGTGATTTAAACTTGTCCGTATATACTCGTGTATAAGCCGACCCGTGTATAAGCCGACCCCCCTAATTTTGCCACAAAAAAACTGGGAAAAATTATTGACTCATGTATAAGCCGGGTGTATAAACTGCCCTCCTGCTCTGTGCTGCCCCCGTCCTGCTCCTCCCTGCTCCCCCATTCTCCTCTGTACTCCCCCCCCTCCTGCTCCGTCCTCCGCTGTGCCCTCACCTCCCTCCATGCTCCCCTCCCCGTCCCCTCTCGTCCTGCTCCATGCTTCCCCCCTCGTTCCCCGTCCTCCTCTATGCTTCCCCCTCCTCCTCTACTGCTTCCCCCGTCCACCGATCTCCCCCCCCCGTCCTGTTCCATGCTTCCCCGTCCTCCTCTATGCTTCCCCCGTCCTCCTCTATGCTTCCCCCGTCCACCGATCTCCCCCCCCCGTCCTGTTCCATGCTTCCCCGTCCTCCGTTCTCCCCCTGTCCTCCTCCATGCTTCCCCCGTCCTGCTCCAGCTTCCCCCGTCCACCGTCCCTCTCCCCCCCCGTCCTGTTCCGTGCTCCTTGTCCTCTCCTCCTATCATACTCACCCCTCCCCGTGCCATCGCTGAGCGTCCCTGCAATCCTGCGTTCTCCCCGTCTTCCTGCAGCTCTCTCCAGCACTGAGCGGTCTGTAATACCGCTCATTAAGGCCATGAATATGGAGGCGACGCCCATGGGAGTGGCGTCGCGTCCATATTACATGACCTTAATGAGCGGGTATTACGTCACCGCTCAGTGCTGAAGAGCTGCAGGAAGATGGGGAGAACGCAGGATTGCAGGGACGCTCAGCGATGGCACGGGGAGGGGTGAGTATGATCCCAGCCACCGGCTCCTGCCGCGGCATCCCCTCCCCCGCTGGTTTCTGCCCTATGACTCGTGTATAAGCCGAGGGGGCATTTTCAGCACGAAAAAAGGTGCTGAAAATCTCGGCTTATACACGAGTATATACGGTATGTATTGTTTTATATATATATATATATATAAATATATATATATATATATATAATTAATATATATATAATAAATATATACAGTACAGACCAAAAGTTTGGACACACTTTCTCATTCAAAGATTCTTCAGTATTTCATGACTATGAAAATTGTAGAATCACACTGAAGGCATCAAACTATGAATTAACACATGTGGAATTATACATTACACTTTACAAAAAAGTGTGAAACAACTGAAAATATGTCTTAAATTCTAGGTTCTTCAAAGTAGCCACCTTTTGCTTTGATTACTGCTTTGCACGCAGAAAAGGTTAACGGATGGACTCTACATGCCTGGTTCCCACCGTGAAGCATGGAGGAGGTGGTGTGATGGTGTGGGGGTGCTTTGCTGGTGACACTGTTGGGGATTTATTCAAAATTGAAGCAGTCAGCGGTCCAGCTCACCCCAAACCATCTCGATTGGGTTCAGGTCTGGTGACTGTGGAGGCCAGGTCATCTGGCGTAGCACCCCATCACTCTCCTTCTTGGTCAAATAACCCTTACACAGTCTGGAGGTGTGTTTGGGGTCATTGTCCTGTTGAAAAATAAATGATGGTCCAACTAAACGCAAACCGGATGGAATAGCATGCTGTTGCAAGATGCTGTGGTAGCCATGCTGGTTCACTATGCCTTCAATTTTGAATAAATCCCCAACAGTGTCACCAGCAAAGCACCCCCACATCATCACACCTCCTCCTCCATGCTTCACGGTGGGAACCAGGCATGTAGAGTCCAGCCATTCACCTTTTCTGCATGCAAAGCAGTAATGAAAGCAAAAGGTGGCTACTTTGAAGAACCTAGAATATAAGACATATTTTCAGTTGTTTCACACTTTTTTGTTAAGTGTAATGTATAATTCCACATGTGTTAATTCATAGTTTTGATGCCTTCAGTGTGATTCTACAATTTTCATAGTCATGAAAATACAGAAAAATCATTGAATGAGAAGGTGTGTCCAAACTTTTGGTCTGTACTGTATATATATATATATCTATATATATATCTATCTATATATAGATAGATATATATATAGATATATATATCTATATATATATCTATCTATATATAATATAGATTATATAGTGTGAGACAGTGAGTGAATATGTGATGAATGGGGTGTACATTTCACCTAGGTATAAGGGAAATGTGTGGCTTTGTAAACCTAGTGGTAGAGAAAGGTCACTACACCTCACATTCAGCACACACTTGCAGCACAATCCTGAAACTACTCAGGTCTTAATTAGGAGACCAGAAGTAGGTGTCTGCAAACACAATCTGAGAGCTAGTTTAGCCTGGACACAGGGAGGTGTCCTGG
This sequence comes from Oophaga sylvatica, assembly GCA_033576555.1. Taxonomy (NCBI): domain Eukaryota; kingdom Metazoa; phylum Chordata; class Amphibia; order Anura; family Dendrobatidae; genus Oophaga; species Oophaga sylvatica. Next base: position 166,581,420 of record JARQOD010000002.1, read on the forward strand.
CACAAGAAACAGTCTCCAAGAGTGTTAGAGCTGTCTTTAGCCTGGACACAGGGAGGTGTCCCGGCGCAGGAAGCAGTCTCTGTGAGAATGCATGCGGATAAGCTACTGAAGAGGAGGAGAGCCGTCTCAGTCTGGGTGCAGGAAGGACCCGGACATAGGAGTGTCTCTGTGAACCTCCATGCTGATGATTACTGAAGAGGAGGGGAGCTGTCTCAGTCTGGGTTAGAGGTACCCCGGACACAAGAGTGTCTCTGTGAACCTCCAGCATAATGACTACTGAATAGGAGTGGATCTCTCTCAAGTCTGGACGTCGGGTGGACCTTCAGACATAAGGAGGAGTATCTGGGAAACTCCATACTGGTAACATATATCATATGTGTTGTTTTGGGCCCTAGGCTGATAGAGCCGGGTTCCTGATAGAAAGGGAAAATCTATATAAGTGTAATTAGTGGCTAGACAAGCCTAGGTCTTTTGTTTATGCTTTGTTTCTTTTATCTGTGTGCTGTGGACTTTAATAAAACTGGCTGCGGCCAGTTTTTTTACCATAATTGCTGTCTGAATGAACTGTTTCCGTGCCATTCTGTCTACCCAGACAGCGATCCTAGAGCTAATACCCCTGGAAATGTTACAATTGGTGGAGGATGCTGGGGCAGCGCAGTGCCTGATACAGTTAGTGCTGGAGTGTGTATGCAGCACAGTGGCGAGAGACAGCATTAAAGGTGAAGTCTATTGAAATAGCAGCAGAAAAAAAAAAAAGTGTGTCAGCAGAAACGTCTGTTTGGAGCAGTCTTGGAGAGACAGTGGCCCTGATAGGGTCTGCAGAGAGAAAATGTATGCACAGCAAAGCTGAACTTGTTGTGAAAATGACTGTGGAATGTGCAGCAGCAAAAGAAAAGTCTGTGGAGCAGTCTTAAAGAGACAGTAGCCCTAATAGACTTTGCAAAGGAAAAAAAAAAAAAAAAAAAATGTCTGCACAGCAGAGCTGAATTTTTCTGTGGAAAAGACTGTGGAGTGTGTATGTCTTGAGTGAAGACTGCCGTTGTTAAGACAGAGAAGTCTGACAGCATGGATGACAGCATGGAGGCGCTGTTTGAACAAATGGCGCAAGTTATTGTGCAACATAAAACTGCTGTGATTGAGACAGATGAGTCCGGCAGTATGGAGGGGTTCGTTGAGTACCTGGTACAGGCCCAGCGGAGCATGGAGCAACAGCGCCTGCAGCACCAGCAGCGCATGCAGGAGCACCGGCAGAAATTCCTGCAGCAGCAGCAGGAGAATAACCGGTTGTTGGAGCAGATTGCAGCTCTCCGCACCGCGTCTCAGAGTAATGTTGTGAAGGCACCTGACTTGTCCGATGTAAAGAAGGCGGTAAGACGGTCCTTGAGAAAAATGACACCTCGTGATGATGTGGAGGTATATCTTACTAGGTTTGAGAGACTGGCAGAGAAGGAGAATCTGCCGCTATCTGAATGGGCCATGGTGGTCGTACCCTATCTGATTGGGGAACCCCAAAAAGTCTGGGCTGACCTGAGCAAGCAGGACAGCGAAGACTATGCCAAGTTGAAAGCTGCGATTCTTACCCGGCTGGGTGTTACGGTGACAGCCCGTGCCAGGGGAGTTCATGACTGGAGATGCAGTTGGGAGTCTGCAGTGAGCAAACCTGATTATGGAGTTGAAAAGGTCATAGTGAACCGCTACACCCGAGCACGTCCTCCTGAGGTACAGCCGTCTGAGAGGTCGTCACTTCAGAGTTCCCGGACGCTGAACTCTCGCGGTAAGAGCGTTCCAGCTGTTGGGGACATGGGGTATGCTGATAAGCGGGTTCAGGCCCGAGGGGACATGTGGGTGGGAGAGTGTGATGGACAGTGTTGGAGCTGGCGTGAAATTGCAGCCAACTGTCCAATAGAGGGGGAGCCTATGTGTTGTGATGTTGGCAGATCCCTCTCTCCCTGCGCAGAGCCTGTGTGTGTGTCCACCTCAGCCGAAGAGACTGGACCACAGGGGTCCCCGGTGGTTGTAAGTGACTGCCCAGCACAGGCCCTCTTGGACTCAGAGAGTCCAGTGACTTCCGTATGTGACAGCCTGATTGATAGGGACTTCATCCCTGATAAGCACCTGAGTGTGGTGTGCATCCATGGAGACACCAAAGTCTACCCAGAGACTGCCGTGGACTTGGTCCCCAAACTCGGGGAGGTTTCATGTGAAGTGGGGGTAGTGAAGACCCTGGTGCAACCCGTTATATTGGGTAATGACTTTCCCCGGTCTAAGGATCTCTGGGGGAAAAATGTTTCTGATGGACAGTGTGATGAAGCTCCTATTGAGGGTGCGCAGTCCCGAGGGGCGGAACACAATGCTAGTGGGCCGTTAAACTTATGTGATAATGATGATGATGATCATGATAATGATGATGACCATGATGATAATGATGATGATGATGATGATGATGATGATCATGATAATGATGATGACCATGATGATGATGCTCATGCTGATAATGATAGTGATGATGATCATGATAGTGATGATGATACTGATCATAGTCATGATAATGATATTGATAATAATGATGACTGTGATAGTGATGAAATTCCTTTGCAGGTGATGTTGGGAGACGAGGATGGTGGTTCTCGAGAACCGAGTGTCCCTGACTTACCTGTGTCCTGTGACAATTTTGAGAGTGAGCAGTGGCGAGACCCCTCTCTTAAAACGGCACAGGAAAATATGATTGTTCTAAATGAGGTTTCCCAGGAGCCTGGCTCTGAGGAGAGGTTTCCTCATGCTGCCATGAACAATAGCCTATTGTATAGGGACACTGAAGTCCAGGGAGAGGTCGTGAGTCAGCTCCTAGTACCTGAGCTATATAGAAGTATAGTGCTGGGGTTGTCACAGAGTCACATACTTGAGGGACCAGATGGTGAAGTTAATGTTGTGGATGACATGTTAACTAAGGTTCCAGATCAAGATGTGAATGAAAATGAATTGTATAACCCTGACAGTGAGCAGGATGTGAATGAAAATGAATTGTATAACCCTGACAGTAAGCAGGATATGAATGAAAATGAATTGTATAACCCTGACAGTGAGCAGGATGTGAATGATAATGAAGTGTATAGCCCTGACAGTGAGACAGATGTGGCTGAGAAAAAGGGGTCAGATAGTGATAGTGAATTATCTGATGACCATAAAGCAACCAGTGCAAATGAGGAAGGCATGGTAGCAGAGGAGGTTGAGAGTCCTGAGAAGAAAGCTGATGCTGACCTTACAGCCAGACAGAAGATGGCATCTGAAGATGTTTTCAGTTGGCCGGTTCCCTGGCGAAGACTAAGGTGAAAGGAGGAGAGCTGAGCTTTAAAGGCAGGACTCTGAAACTGAACACAGCACAAGTGGATGCTGTTGAAGATGAGAAGTTGTCAGTGTGTGGTGTGGATCTGCATCATGCCAAGGACTCTGAAGGTGATGCTGCAGAGGTGGAAAAAGCCATGGAAGTGGTGGTCACCAAGCCAGATGCCTCATCAGAAGCTGAGGTTTCAAGTGAAGCTGTGAGGAGCAAGACTGAAGATATGGGGACTGACTCTGTCCAGGAATCTGTTTCTGCCGAAGACAGCGGCGTGGATGGGTTACGGTCCGGATCAGTAGCTGGCATTGGTGAGCTCAAGCGCACTTTCAGGGAGGCTACATCGGAGCCACGTCCCAACAAATGGGAAAAGCGATGTGTCACTCCGTTGCCGCTGCAGACACACGGGAGCCCAGATGGGATGCAGAACGTGGCTGAAGAGGTAGAGTCTAGGACTGACGGTGGGGCTTCTGGTCATGTCCTGCCAGAAGAGCCTGAAAGTGGGGAACTGGAGAAAAGTGAAAAACCCCCTATACCTTCTGTGATAGTTGGTGACACATGGTCAGTGCACCAGGGACAGGAGGTACGTGAGTTTCTGAGGAAGAGTCAGCAGAAGTGTTCTGATGTGTCGGGTCGTACTTCTCTGGCCAGGCACTATATCGAAAATGAGCCCGGCCCTAAGGTCAAGATGAAACCGTGCAGGATACCCGAGGCCCGCAGAGAGTATAGGCCTGGGAGGGTACAGGGTAGTGCGGATGCTTCAGATGAAGAGGAAGTTGATGTTGGCTATGACTCAGGTGACGATACAAATGACAGTGGTGGAGATGAAGCTGGTGAGGGCCATGACTGGTCCAGAGTTCACTGTCTCTGTTGGATTGTTGACCAGCCCTCCGGTCTGGATGGCCAGCCCTCCGGTCTGGAGAAGAGGGAGGGGATATGTGAGACAGTGAGTGAATTGTGATGAATGGGGTGTACATTTCACCTAGGTATAAGGGAAATGTGTGGCTTTGTAAACCTAGTGGTAGAGAAAGGTCACTACACCTCACATTCAGCACACACTTGCAGCACAAGCCTGAAACTACTCAGGTCTTAATTAGGAGACCAGAAGTAGGTGTCTGCAAACACAATCTGAGAGCTAGTTTAGCCTGGACACAGGGAGGTGTCCTGGCACAAGAAACAGTCTCCAAGAGTGTTAGAGCTGTCTTTAGCCTGGACACAGGGAGGTGTCCCGGCGCAGGAAGCAGTCTCTGTGAGAATGCATGCGGATAAGCTACTGAAGAGGAGGAGAGCCGTCTCAGTCTGGGTGCAGGAAGGACCCCGGACATAGGAGTGTCTCTGTGAACCTCCATGCTGATGATTACTGAAGAGGAGGGGAGCTGTCTCAGTCTGGGTTAGAGGTACCCCGGACACAAGAGTGTCTCTGTGAACCTCCAGCATAATGACTACTGAATAGGAGTGGATCTCTCTCAAGTCTGGACGTCGGGTGGACCTTCAGACATAAGGAGGAGTATCTGGGAAACTCCATACTGGTAACATATATCATATGTGTTGTTTGGGCCCTAGGCTGATAGAGCCGGGTTCCTGATAGAAAGGGAAAATCTATATAAGTGTAATTAGTGGCTAGACAAGCCTAGGTCTTTTGTTTATGCTTTGTTTCTTTTATCTGTGTGCTGTGGACTTTAATAAAACTGGCTGCGGCCAGTTTTTTTACCATAATTGCTGTCTGAATGAACTGTTTCCGTGCCATTCTGTCTACCCAGACAGCGATCCTAGAGCTAATACCCCTGGAAATGTTACAATAGTTTTAAATGTTTTTAAAAACATTTTTTTTTTTTACTTTTCACTTGCTTCAATAGTCTCCGTGGGAGACTAGAATCTGTGATCATCGATCGCCTGTGCTACACACAGCAGGGCTTCAGCACTGCTCTTTGTAGCAGAAATGCTCACTTGCTATGAGCACTGACCGCTGGGCGGCCCTGATAGAGATCTGGCAATGACAACCACAGGGGTCACCTGCAGACCCCATGTTGTCATGCCAACTCATTGGCGACCTGCGGTCATGTGACATGGGCGCCGATGGCTGTGTTTGTGACGCACTTCCAGCATGGTGCATTTTAAAAACTGAGTTTGACAGCAACATTTAACATGTTAACAGCTGCAGGTGAATCGCGTTTCCACCCGCAGCTGTTAGGGGCACATGTCAGCTGATAAGACCAGCAGTCATGTGCCTGAAAAAGTGAAGGCTCAGCGCCGGAACCGCACCAAAGAGGAGGAGGGGACATCTGCTGTATTAGTACGTCAGATGTCGGGAAGGGGTTAATGGTGCCCTCAATCCTGAGAAATGCGCACAGAAATACACACAGATATTTATTCGTAAATCATTACCATCAGGAAATCGGCTATTTGGCTTCAAATTTATTCTACAGTAGGACAATAAGCCCAAACATACAACCAATGTCTTTGAGCGCCATCTTCACCGTAAAGAAGATCAAGGAGTCCTGGAAGTCATGATATGGTCCTCACAGAGCTATGATCTCAACATAGAGTCTGTGTGGATTACAAGAAGAGACAGAAGGATTTGCAGAAGCCTACATCCACAGAAGATATGTGGTTACCTCTCCAAGATGTTTTGTAACAACTTCATTGCTGAGTTTCTTCAAAAACTGTGGTTAATGGTACCTAGAAGAATTGATGCCTTGATGCTGTTTTGGAGGCAGAGTGGTCACACCAAATATTGATTTAAGATTTGTGGTTTGTTTATTCACTTTGCATTTTGTTAATTTATGAATGTAAACTTCATTCATGCTTTGCTGCATTTTTCCACACCTGCCTAAATGTTTTGCATATTACTGCATTTAAATTTTTTCCAGATGCAGAAAAGCAGCTATAGTTTTGCCACATAATACATATCAATACAGATAACAGATGTTTTGATTTTATAGAGAAAAAATATGTCCTAATGAAGTTACAAAAGCCTAAAATAATGTGTTAGTAATCCGCTTTTCAAAGGGATCTAATATTACTAGTGCAGATTTACCAAGTTCTATCTGTCATAGATTTTTAGTGGTGTCTTAGGCTCATGATAAACATCCCTAATACTGAAAAGAAAAATTGTGACAACTGAAGGCATAAGATGTGTGACAGCTGTGATCTGTCTTATCTATGCCCTACATCATAAGAAAAAAAATATGGGATGATATGATATTTGAAGATTGACAAACTGGCATATTTTCAGGAATAGATAAAAACTGGTATCAGCTCACTCGCTTGCTATTGAACCACAAACTACACTGTAATCGATGTTCAGAACATCCTCTTTGTTGACAGTAGGTGAAGCGGCTTTTGAAGAAGAATCATCCGGTACTCATCCAGTCACTGAAAACATACAAAATATATTCAATTGGTTAGAATGCACACAAGCAGAAATCTACAGGTACAGAAACGCATCTTGATCTCTCTGTACTCAGGAACTATACATTAAAGGGGTTGTCCAGGCTTGGAATAATAGTCTGCAGACATTCTATGTGACAGTAGTCTAATAACACCGCATAGCGTGCACACTACACGCTGTCAGGATTCTCCTGGGAGTGCGGCGAGAACGGGCAGTCACATGATCGCAAGTATGCCATTTGCATGCTTCTATCCACGTTCTGACTAAACATGCGTGGCCTCACTGAGTGAATTGAGTAAGGCTGCGTGCCTAGTCTTCGTATCGTCACATGGATGTAAATCACGTTCTTATGGTTATGTGACTGCTGGCACGGGAGAGTATTTCATCCCAGACCTAGATAAATTCTTTAATGTTAACTGTAGCATAATATAATAATGTAACGTTACATTAATATTGATGAAATACTTTTAGGATGGGTCATCAATACCAAATCGGTGGGCATTCGGCACAGGGCACACCCACGAATTAGCTGTTCCCGGTGCCAGTAGCGGCCAGATATTGTTAGTTGTGGAGCAGAAGAGCACACCTCCATCAACTTCATAGTGGTCACAGCGGATTACTGCAGATCTGCCCCAATTCATTCCAATAGGAGAGGATGAGCTGTGCAATGCAGCTCTGCAACTGATCAGCTTTTCGGTGGGGGTGCCAGTGTTCACTCCTCACTGATCTAATTTTCATTACCTATCTTAAGAATAGCCATTTAAACCCCTTTAAATTTATAGCTAATCTGAGCCCGTACCTATTGCCTTCTAGTATTCTATACATATTTAATACATTTTGTTGGCTAATTACAGACACATTATATGTTTCAATTTTTTATTTACATGTGTGTCTGTTTAAAAACAAATTGCAAGTTTATAATCTGCTCCTAATTTCACTCTTTTCTGATATGGTGTTTTTACTCCTGGTAGTGGCTGCGTGTTCAGAGTTCTGCTTCCTTCACTAGCTCTCATGTTCCAACTTTATTCTTAAACTGATTTCTCCTTCTACATTCCTTAAGGAATCTCTTATCCTTTGTGCTGACTTAAACTGCTGTTTTGACCCTATACCTTACCCCTGCAGAGTCCTCTAAGCTTGCTCTCTTTTCTCACTTCACAGTCTGTGTTTGCTTTTCTTATGAAGACCTACCGTAATTGTGTGAGCTCTATATTACTGAATTCAGTACAACCTTTGTGATCTGCACTTCTTGAATGTCCATGCTTCCTGCATTTCTACACTTTGATCTGCCATGTCCAACATCCACCCCACTCTTTGATTGCCTCTTTTACGCTGAGAGGAGAGCAGGAGAGAGCAGAGACTGGTTACACAGCCAGAAGCTGTATGCTTCATTTATTATGCCCTTATGTTCTGCCTTGTATGACCTCCTCAACCTACATGATAATGTCCCTAACCCTGAGAGGAGGGTGCAGAAATGGGCCACACAGCCATATATGACATGCTTTCAGATCTATGTCAGAAGCGGCTGCACACAGTTTGTAATGTACAAAAGTTGCACAGAATCTACAAAAACATTTGTTTAGAAAGTTAATTCAGTTTCTTTTTTTGGCTTTAGTAAGCATAAAAGTTGAGTCTTTAGAGTATGTGAAGGTGACTACTCGGCAAGGAGCTTTTAATGAACTAGGACACAGTTGAATATTTGCAGCAGATTTTTTTGCAACAAAAACCAGAGTTTTGGGCATGAAAAACACCCTAGAAAATATGTGTGGTTTGGATGCTTTTTACTTGCGTCGTTTTCCCCATTCATTTGAATGGATAAAAAACACTGATAAAATTGACATGCTGCAGATTAAAAAAAACACTTTGGTTCAAATCCGCAAGGAAAAAGTAAGTAGCGTGTACATGTGATGTCAGAAATCTTGGCAGGTGTGAACAAGCCCTTAATCTAGTAAATTTTAATACAATCATTAGTGAAGATGTTAATTATGATTAGTCTTACCTCTTATAAATACTTTTTATATGGTGTAGCAAAGCCTAGGGTTAAATCATAGCTCTACATGTTCTGATTAGGTGCACCTGGCTGGCTCTGCTTATAACAGGCTTGGCGTCCACCTTAGGCTCCCTAAACACATGCGCATAAAAATACGTCCATGTGGGATATGTTCCGTTTTGACTATTCGTGTGCTTTTTGTTCAACATCCGTGTGTACGTTTGTTTTTTTGTTTTTTTTCAATCGGTTTGTCATCCACAGGGCTGTGAAGTCGGTAAGCCAAACCACCGACTCCAACTCTGACTCCCAACTTCTTAATTTCCCTGACTTCCGACTCCACAACTCTGACTCAATATCTCAATATTTCCCTGACTCCTCACTATGACTCCACGACTCCGACTCCACAAAGAATAAGTATTGAACACATAAAGAAAGAGAGGTGCAAAAAGCCATGAAAAGTCATGACACCAGCTGAAATCTATCAATAATTAGAAAGCAATCCTGCCACTTAGTGAACAATAACATCAACTGGTTCAACTGATGGCCTATAAAAAGGTGTCTCATTACTAAGGTGCCACTCAACAAACATCTCATGATGAGTAAAACAAGTGCACAGATTCAAGACTATCGCAACGTTATTGTTGCAAAACATACTGATGGCATTTGATACAGAAGAATTGCACTGTTGGGGCCATAATCCGGAAGTGGAAAGAATATCATTTCACCATAAACCGGCCAGAACTATGTGCTCCTCGCAAGATTTCAGACAGAGGAGTGAAAAGAATTATCAGAAGAGTTGTCCAAAAGCCAAGGATCACCTGTGGAGAGCTACAGAAAGAGGTGGAATCAGTAGGAACAATTGTTAAAAAAAAACAAACAAAAAAAAACATATAATTAATGTACTCAACCTCCATGGCCTGTATGCACGCTCACTACGCAAGAATCCATTGTTGAAAAAAAGCAGGTTAAAGCGCGTTTAACCCCTTTCCGACATCGGGCGGACATTTACGCTGATGTTGGACACCTTCCCTTTGATGTGGGCTCCAGCGGTGAGCCCTCATCTTTCCTGGTACATGTCCACTGTTTTGAGCAGCTGACATGTGCCCGCAGTAGCCGCGGGTGGAATCGCGATCCACCCGCGGCTATTAATCCGTTAAATGCCGCTATCAAACGCTGACACAAGTGCTTCCGGCAATCGCACTGGAAATCCGCCCACCGGTGACCCACATCGCGGGTCACCGGTGTGTTTGGCATGACAACCAGAAGTCTCCTGGTTTAAGTGCCACACAGTGCTCGGCACTAATAGCAAGTGAGTAATTCTACTACGTAGAGGCAAACTGATCATCGCCTCTATGTAGCAGGGCCGATCGGGTTATGGCAGCTTCTAGTCTTCCATGGAGCATGCCAAAAGTAAAAGAAAAAAAATGTTTTTAAAAATATAAAAAAATATAAAAGTTGAAATCACCACCGTTTCGCCCAATTCAAAATAAAATATAAAAAAAATCAAACATACACATATTTGGTATTGCCGGGTTCAGAATTGCCCAATCTATCACTAAAAAAAGGATTAACCCAATCGCTAAACGTCTTAGCAAGAAAAATAGTCAAAACACCAGAATTCCATTTTTTTTTGGTCGCCACGACATTGCATTACAATGCAATAATGAGCGATCAAAAGATCGTATCTGCACCAAAATGGTATCAATAAAAATGTCAGCTCAGTGCGCAAAAAATAAGCCCTCACCCAACCCGAGATCACGAAAAATGGAGACACTACAGTATCGGAAAATGGCGCATTTTTTTTAACAAAGTTTGGAATTTTCTTTCACCGCTTAAATAAAAAAGAACCTAGACATGTGTGGTGTCTATGAACTCGTAATGACCTGGAAAATCATAATGGCAGGTCAGTTTTAGCATTTAGTTAACCTAGTAAAAAAGCCAAAAAAAAAAAAAACAAGTGTGGGATTGCACTTTTTTTTGCAATTTCACCGCACTTGGAATTTTATTCCCGTTTTCTAGTACACGACATGGTAAAACCAATGGTGTTCAAAAGTTCAACTCGTCCTGCAAAAAACAAGCCCTCACACGGCCATATTGATGGAAAAATAAAAAAGTTATGGCTCTGGAAGAAGGGGAGCGAAAAAATAAAATACCTCTGGGTTAAGGGGTTAAAGTTTGCTCACCAACATTTAGACAAGCATGTGATGTGCTTGGAGAATACCATCTGGTCAGGCTAAACCAAAATAGAACTCTTTGGATGCCATAATGCACACCGTGTTTGGAAGCCATAAGGCACTGCATATCACCCCAAAAACACCATACAAACAGTAAAGTTTGGAGATGGGAGCATCATGGAGTGGGGCTGTTTTTCTGCGTTACGCACTGGCAAATTTCATATAATTGAAGGAATGTTGAATGGACAAATATACAGAGACATTCTTGATAAAAATCTGCTGCTATCTACCAGGATGATGAAGATGAAACGAGGGTGGTCATTTCAGCAAGACAATTATCCCAGACACACAGCCATGGAAACTCTCAATTGGTTTCAGAGAAAGAAAATAAAGCTGCTAGAATGATCCAGCCAATCACCTCACCTGAATCCATAGAAAATGTATGGAAGGAACAAAAGCTCAGAGTTCAGGATTTGAAGAGTGCTTGTGTGGAAGAATGGGCCAAAATCACACCCGAGCAATGCAGCGCTAGTTTCTCCATACAGGAGGTGTCTTTAAGCAGTCTTCTCAACGTGAAGACTTTTCTACAAAGTATTAAAGAAATGTCTGAGGGCTAACGTTACTGACGTGTCCGCTTTTCAGAATCGCCAAATCTCGCGCTGTGTAGCCGGACCGCACAGTGGCTGTATGCAAAGGCTGTGAAGAGTCAGAACAAGGCTCCATAGCCTTTGTTTGTTGGAATCGGACTGCGCCGGATTTGGAGGACGATGGTGGATCTGCGTGGGATTTTTTTCCTTTTTGAATAAAGTAGTGAAAGAAGGAAAGTGTGAGGGAAAAAATAGGGGCGACCCCACGTCATTTTTTATTTAATGTTTTATTTATGTGGCTTATTAGAAAGCACTGCAAGCTATTTATTGTCTTTGCACATCACTTAAAAATCTGTAATTTCTTGAAAGCATTATATTCCGGCACGTGTCACACGGCTGTCATCAGTGTGCGGTACGTGTTTTACACGGAGCCATAGACTTGTATGGGTCCCTGTGATATGTACTGCTGGTAAAAAAAAAAAGTAAAAATACTGACATATCGCTGTGTGTCCGTGTGAATATACGGACATTGGTTCAGCCCCATAGATTATAATGTTATAATGACTGGACGTGTGAAATGGGCCATAGTTGGACAGTTGCGGAGAAGCTGACCAGAGGGGATTGTATTGTAGCTGCAGAGATAGAAAAGCCAGAATCCCTCTCTAAGAAGAAACTGTCTTGTGCACCAAACTGCAAGTATCAGTGATTGATGTGGACAATAGCCGTTGTGTTTGACAGAACTGGGACCATCTCGGCCGTGTATGAGCAGCAAGCCTCTACTTTGTTTAGTTAGTGCATGGACAATGCTAGGGATGTTGTGTTTATGGTTGTAAATAAACGTTACATTGTTTTGACTAAAGAATCCAGTGCTCCTGTGAACTCTACCTAATACCTACCTGAGAGTGCAAATCTTTACAACGGCTATTAAGCTGCATGAAATAAAATATTTGCTTGGCTTGTCAAAAAAGCAAAAATCAAGGTTCATTGTCACATTATGCCTCATGGTTCTAAATCAAGCTTTAATAGTCACATCGCTCCTTTTGATTTTTCATGGTTCTGTAAGGTTTCTCTCCATTGAGTATTTTTATTTTCCTGATCACAATCTTTACTTTTCCAGTGGGTAGTTTAATTTCTTGCAAACAGATTGCACTTATCTTTCTTTTCCCCTCTGTCTGGTGCTTTTAGTTTATTTTTATTATGTGTTCTGTGCAGTGATTATGGTGTGCAGTGATTGCAATGCTGGGTACTCGACTGTTCAGTTTTTACTTCCTTCCTATTTCTACAATATAAATTCATTTTGTAGCTGTTCACCGTTCACAAGCTGTATCTGCTTTGCGCTGTATACAACAACATAATTATTATTAATGCGTTTATACAGAAGCGTGCGTGTTTGTGGAAGATTACAGCTGTGGTTGGATTTGGCTGGATTTACGCACCATTTCTATAATAAATGGTAATCATCGAGCACAATCTAAACGTTATCTGACCCGCTAAATGTTTCCAATCTTATCACGGTTATTGCTGCAGTTATAGCTTCTACTCTTAATTGGATTGGAAAACCCTATTATGAGGATCATATAAGAGACCATCACTTCTAGGGATAACCCTTATCAGTAGATATGGCCTGTGTGCACAGTGATAGTAGTATAGGATGTAATTAAAAGTGTGCATGCACAACACTGTGTATAATTGACAATAGACCTGAAAATAGTCACTGCTCTCCAAGACCTGTGGCTAGTAAAACCAGTGTAAAGGCACTGTCACACTTAGCGATCGCACTAGCGATCACGACAACGACACGACCTGGCGAGATCGCTGGTGCGATCGCTATGTGATCGCTAGTTAGATTCCAAACACAACTCATCAGCGATCTGTATAACGACCTCTGCGGTCGTTGGGAAAACCTAGTCCCACCTGTGACGCTGGTGAAGTCGTTCATAAAGGGTGTCACACTCAGCGATTCAGGCTCACCAGCGAGACACCAACGACCAAAAAACGGCTCAGAACGTTCATAAGCGATCAGCGACATCTCAGCGGGGGCCACATCGCTGCTACATGTCACACACAGCTAAGTCGCTAACGAGATCGCTACTGTGTCATGAAATCGGTGACTCATTAGCGATCTCGTTTAGTGTGTCAGTACCTTTAGGCATCTTTCATGGGTTTGAGCTTGTGTTTCTCTACTTGCAAAGGGAAGGATTTTAACCCCTTCACACTCCAGCCTGTTTTCACCTACCTGACCAGGCCAAATTTTACAATTCTGACCAGCGTCACTTTGTGAGGTAATAACTCTGGAACACATCAACATATCCCAGTGATTCTAAGGTTGTTTTTTTTGTGACATGTTGTACTTCATAATAGTGGCAAATTTTGGTCGATATGATTTCCATTTGTTTATGAGAATATCGAAAATTTGTCAAAAAATGGGAACATTTCACCATTTTCAAACTTTGAATTATGCCCTTAAATGGGTTGTCCACTACTAGGACAACCCCTTTTTAAACTAAATGTTTGGCCTGATAGAATAATAAAACCTATACTCGCCTCTCATGCCGACATTCGACGGTCGGCACTCTTTGTCCACAGGGCTGTGATGCGGTGTTGTGACAAAGCCGGCACACAATCAAAACTGGCATCACTGTCTCTGCCTTCATACCAACTGAACATTAAGAGGAAGCCAGGGCTGAAGCTCATCCCAGACTTCCTCTTCATGTTCTGTTTGTCTGATGGTAGAGACAGTGACGCCAGCGCACATCAGGTGTTATTCCACTGCATTACAGCCCCGGGACCGCGAGTGCCTACACCGCTGGAACGGAGCCGACATGGGAGGTGTGTATCGGCTTTATTTTATCGGGGCCAAACATTTAGTTTAAGAAGGGGTTGTCCTAGTAGTGGACCACCCCTTTAAACCATATACGGTAGTTATACCACACAAAATAGTTAACAAATAACATTTACCACATTTCTACTTTAGAGCAGCATCATTCTTTAAGCAAATTTTTCTGTTAGGCAATCTTTCATTTTCCAGTAAAACTTACAAAACCATTTTTTTTAAGGGCCACATCACATTTAAAGTGACTTTGATGGGCTTATGTGACAAAAAATGCCCAAAAGTGACACCATTTTAAAAATGACACACCCTCAAAGTGCTCAAAACCACATTCAAGGAGATTATTAACCCTTTTGGTGCTTCACCTGAATTAAAGCAATGTGAAAGGAAAAAAAAAAGTTTTAATTTTTCAATTTTTCCATTAAAAATGTTGATTTGTCTCCAAAGTTTTCATTTTCACAAGGGTAACAGAAGAAAATGGACCATACTCTTTGTTGTGCAGTTTCTCCTCAGTGCACAGATACCCCATATGTGGTGGAAAACTACTGCTTGGGTACAGGGCAGGGCTTGACTGGGAAGGAGCGCCAATTGAATTTTGGATAGCAATTTTGGCTGGAATAGATGTCATATTTGAAGAGCCCTTGACATGCCAAAACAGCAGAAACCCCAACGCGTAACCTGTGTTTGAAAACTTCCACTTTTCTTGATTGCGTCAACACCCTACATATAATTGGGAAATACTATTCAGGCATAGCGGAAATCTCAGAAGGGATGGAGCTCCATATTACTATGTAGATTTTGCTGTTACGGTTTTCAAGTGTCATGACCCACTGAAAGAGCCCCTAAGGTGCATCTCATGAATTAATCTAGGGTGCAGTGATCATATTGACACCACGGGTGTGTCCCAGACTTATACCGTTGGGCAGTGAAGAAAAAATAATTTCCCTTTTCCACAAAAATTATTTTATCCCCAGATTTTACATTTTTACAATGGGGAAATGGGTAAAAAAGGCACCAAAATTTGTCACACAATTTCTGCTTCACGTGGCAATACCTCATATGTGGCTGTACCCTACTGCTGAGCCACATGGTGAGACTCTGTATGGAAGGAGCGCTATTTGACTCATGGGGAACAAATTTTTGTAGAATAGTTTGCAGATTCTTTAAATAGAGACCCCTTTTTGGAAACTGCACTAGTGATAAGCAAGCGTTCTCTGATATCGTGTTATCCGTATATCTTGGGCGTGCTCGAATAATATGTTCCACTTCCCACGGCTGCATGTTTCGCACCTGTTAGGCTACTTTCACACTTGCGTTTTTTTGCGCAGCGCATCTTGCGCTATCGGACGCATGCGCAATGTTCCCCTATCTTTAACATGGTGGGCGCAGGGTCTAGCGCTTGCACGCGTTCATGTGCGTTTGTCGTGCGCTGCGCATTTTCCCGATGTGCGCCCATACGCGCCAAACGCTACATGTTGCATTTTTTTTTTCGCCCAACCGCTTTAAAAAAAACGCGTGCGCACGTGTGCGCATGCTATGCGCAAAAAATAACATTGCAGTCTACGGGGGCGCTGGTGTGCGCATGGCTTTGCGCTCGTCAGCGCTTTTGCACGCACGCAATTTTTCTGTAAATAATGGAGCCAGAGATGATAGAGCCAGAGATGATAGGCCAGAGATGATGGAGGCAGAGATGAATGGAGCAGAGATGAAGGAGACAGATGATGGAGCCAGAGATGATGGAGACAGAGATGATAGAGCCAGAGATGATAGAGCCAGAGATGATGGAGCCAGAGATGATGGAGCCAGAGATGATAGAGCCAGAGATGATGGAGGCAGAGATGATGGAGACAGCTGATGGAGGCAGAGATGATGGAGACAGATGATGGAGCCAGAGAGATGATGGAGACAGAGATGATGGAGCCAGAGATGATGGAGACAGATGATGGAGCAGAGATGATGGAGACAGATGATGGAGCCAGAGATGATGGAGACAGATGATGGAGGCAGAGATGATGGAGACAGAGATGATAGAGCCACAGATGATAGAGCCACAGATGATGGAGGCAGAGATGATGGAGCAGAGATGCTAGAGCCAGAGATGATGGAGCAGAGATGATGGAGACAGATGATGGAGACAGAGATGATGGAGCCAGAGATGATGGAGACAGAGATGATGGAGACAGAGATGATAGAGACAGAGATGATGGAGACAAGAGATGATGGAGCCAGAGATGATGGAGCCAGAGATGAGGAGCCAGAGATGATGGAGACAGATGATGGAGCCAGAGATGATGGAGCCAGAGATGATGGAGCCAGAGATGATGGAGCCAGAGATGATGGAGGCAGAGATGATGGAGACAGCTGATGGAGGCAGAGATGATGGAGGCAGAGATGATAATGTGACAAATAGAAAACGCATGCGCCAAAAAAACGCAAACGCATGCAAAACGCATGAAATCGCAGACAAACGCTGCATTTTTTTATTGAAATGCGCATGCTGATGCGACTAAATATTGCAGCGTTTGCATGCGTTTTTTTTAATGCGCTTCATGTGCGCTCGAAACGCAGCGCAAAAAAACGCAAGTGTGAAAGTAGCCTTAGGCCATGTGTACATGACGAGCATTTGGTGAGTTTTTTTTACCTTCGTTTTTAGAAATCAAAACCAGGAGAGGATGAGATGTGCAGAAGTGGTGCATGTGTTTCTATTATACTTTTCCTCTGAGTCCTGGTTTCCCCCCCTCTGTTTTTTTTGCTTACAAATACGGATGTGAAAAACTCACCAAATACTCAATGTGTGCACATGGCCTTTGCATGCTCGGATAACACGATATTTGAGCACGCTCGCTCATCACTAAATTACGTCCCTCTGGGAATTTATCTACAAGTGAAGTGACAATTTTGACTTAATTGTTGTGTTTCATTAGCAAGCAGCAATGGCTTTTTTGCTGAGTGAAAATTGCAAATCTGCCATTATAGTACTCAGTACGTTGTAGTGCCCTGACGTTATACCCAACTCGTGCTTCTGGAGACATGCACCTGTATATTAAATGGGCTTTCATCGCTACAGAAATGCCAAACATGTAGACTCCAAATGTGGTTTAGGCAGACTGTTTAGATTGGGAGTTAGAGGGGCATTTGTTTTTTTTTTTAAGCGCAGAATTTCTAGCAAATTTGTTTATACTTCAACCTTAATATTTGGCTAAATTGCCATGTTGGTATCCTACACTACTAACTGAAATTTCAATAAATAAAAAATCATTTTATTGGTTGATACGTAACTTTTCCCATTCTGGGGAATCTTTTCCAAGTGCTGTTTGCCCCATACTAGTGAAACAAAAACTTAAGTAGACCTACCATCTGTTACCTGTGTGTTGTGAATGTGCTAGAGATGGTTTCTGAGCAGAGGCTCCCTCTGGTGGTTACAGACAGTACTGAACCTTCCAGCGAGGAATGGCAATCTGGGATCACTGACTGGACTGATATAAGGGAGGTTCCCTCCCATGATGGTTGCCGGTGATCAATTGTTCTTGTCTCAATTGTGGTTCCTGGTTCATTTGGAAGTTTGCTGGAGTCTTGCCTGTGTCTGCTGCTTTCAGATAAGATATTTTTGCTTTTCTTTTGTGCTTGCTTTTTGCATAGTTTTCTGCACTTTTGGAGTTCAGCCGGGTCCCCTCCTGGGGCCTGTGCTCCTCTCAGTTAATCTGAAGCCACTGTTATTTGTTCATTTGCTTTTTCCTGTTTTTTCAGTGGCTGCGGCTTGGTTTTGTTACAACAGAGATTTGATTTAGGTGGATGAGATCGTTTGATCTCAGGTTTTTTTTGCAATCAGAAGTGTTGGTATTTTTTAGGGTTTTTTTGGATTGCAGTCAGAATTCTTTCCTGTACTTTTCTGTCTAGACAGATTGGGCCCCAGCGTTTGCTCATTCTATTTTCTGTCTGTGTCCGTGCTTTCTTCTTGTCTAACCGCCATTACATGTTTGGGGGCTTCCTATTTTCTTTGGAGATCTGCTCCGGGGCAGATAGCTTTCATCTTTCTGCCTTTAGGTGTAGTTATCTCTCAGGCTGTGACGAGGCGTCTAGGATCAACGTAGGAACGCTCCACGGCTACTTCTAGTTGTGTGGTTAGTTCAGGTTACTGAATCCAATAGGTTCCAGCCTCTCTGGTGTATTACCGTTTTTGCTATTTCTCCTCAGCTACCTAAACATAACAGTATCACCGGCCCAAAACTAAAATTATTTGGTACTCACAGAAGGGAAAAATAGTGTGGAAAGAAAAAAGTTGTCTGAGTTGTCAGAGATTTTTTTTTTTTCTGTTTGTTGCATTTTTTCCCCTCTTTCTCTCTGGGTGCTGAGGAGGATTTTTTTTTTCTCTCAATGGAGTTTGCACAGTTGTCTGGTCGTGTGGAGCAGCTTGCCACTGAGGTTCAGAGTATTGCTACCTATCTTGCTAAGTTGCCTGTTGTGGAACCTAGGATCCCATGCCAGATTTGTTTTGAGGGGATCGGGCTAAATTTCTGAATTTCAAAAATAACTGTAAGTTGTTTTTTGCCTTAAAGCCTAAGTCCTCAGGTAACGCAGCACAGCAGGTTCAAATTGTCATCTCTCTCCTGCGCGGCGACCCTCAGAATTGGGCTTTTTCCCTGACACCTGGGGATCCTGTTTTGAATGATGTTGATGTATTTTTTCAGGCTCTGGGGTTGTTGTACGATGAACCTAATGTCACTGATCAAGCTGAAAAAACCTTGTTGGCATTAAGTCAGGTCTGTGAAGCCGCTGAACTATACTGTCAGAAATTTCAAAAGTGGGCAGTCCTGACCAAATGGAATGATGATGCTTTGGCATCCCTTTTTCGGAAGGGTCTGTCAGAGAATGTAAAGGACGTTATGGTGGGATTCCCTGTTCCCTCTGGTCTCAATGATTCTATGTCTTTGGCTATTCAAATTGACAGACGTTTGCGTGAGCTCAGAGGTATGCGTGAGATGGTTTTGCCTTGTGGGCCAGCTCCTGAGCCCATGCAGTGTGATGGAGTGACTTCTGGGGCACAGCGTCATGAGTTTTGTAAGCGCAATGGGTTATTTTTCTACTGTGGTGACGCCTCTCATGATATTTCCATCTGCCCTAAGCGGGGAAGACGTTTTGCGCGCTCAGTTGTCTTGGGTAGTGTTCAGACTAAATTTCTGTTGACTGTTACCCTGATTTGCTCCATGTCCACATTTTCGGCTCAGGCTTTTGTTGATTCAGGAGCAGCTATTAACCTGATGGATTTTGACTTTGCCAAACGTTGTTGGTTTCCCATGATACCCCTGCAGAAGTCTATTCCCCTACTGGGCATTGATTCTACCCCTTTGGCGGAGAATAAACCCCAATTTTCTACTCAGGTGATAATGAGGGTTGAACCAGATCATCAGGAGAGTTGCAAATTTCTGTTGTTGCATAATCTGCATGACATTATTGTACTGGGTTTCCTTGGTTACAGATTCATAATCCTGTTTTGGATTGGAAATCTGTGTCTGTGACCAGTTGGGGCTGCCAATGTGTTAATGCTGACACTCCTGCTTTTTCTGCCTCTCCCCAGTCTCAGGATGTCCCTGACTTTTTGACAGATTTTTCTGATGTGTTTAGTGAAAGTAAGTCTGTGTTCTTACCCCCTCACAGAAGCTACGATTGCGCTATTGAATTAGTGCCTGGTGGTAAATTTCCTAAGGGTCGCTGTCATGGGTGCATCGCCACGAAGATTGTCGCGATTGCACATTCTGACTTCTCGCAGCTGAGTTGCTGTTTCTTTGTGTTTGGTAATGAGGGAGTTAATTTTACCTAGCTCTTTGCTAAGACTAGGTCCAGCCTCGCCCGGCTGCTTTTGATTATGTTCTAATTAGCTTCCTTTATATAGCTGCCAGTCTGCTGGTTAGATGCCGGTGAAAGCATTCATACAGACTGCAGATAGGATCGTTCTGAGAAGACTTAAGCTAAGAGCTCTTTTGTTGTTTCTCCTCACCTTGCTTATAGTTTATCTCCTAGACCTTTGGTGTTCCCTCTGTGTTTTAATGTTGTATGCAAGACAGTATTTACTTTATCCCCTGTCTTCTCGTTTTCTATACTGTTTGTTAACCTTTACCTGTCCATTCCCTATGGTGGTAATCAGGGTCCTTCTAAGGACTAGATTACAGTGGTCAGGGATTTATAGGAGACAGGGTTTACGCTGGTGGCCTGGACCTCTGTACCATTAACAGTACCTCCAGGTAGAGGGACTAGTCAGGACCCCAGTTTAGGGTCAGCATAGACCCCGGTCCACCTCTAGCCAGAGACAGCGTGAAAAGGATTCAGTATTGACCCACAGGATATTATGTCAGGTAATACTATGCTATATATACATGTTAATGTTACCTATTTATATGTTATATAGAATGTTGTCCCACTTGATAGATTACTGACATTATATATTTATACATCTGCTAGACAGCGTGACAGTCGCCTTTTTAACTTATCTGTACCTGAACACGATGCTATGCGATCTTATATCAAGGAGTCATTGGAGAAGGGTCATATCAGACCATCCTCTTCACCCTTGGGCGCCGGTTTTTTCTTTGTGGCCAAAAAGGATGGTTCATTGAGGCCGTGTATTGATTATCGCCTCCTGAATAAGATCACTGTGAAATATCAATATCCGTTACCCTTGATTTCTGACCTGTTTTCCAGAGTGAAAAGTGCTAGTTGGTTTACCAAGATTGACCTCGGGGGCGTATAACCTTATTCGCATTAAGCACGGGGATGAAGGGAAGACGGCGTTTAATACCCCAGAGGGGCATTTTGAGTACCTAGTGATGCCCTTTGGGCTCACTAATGCTCCTTCCGTCTTCCAATCCTTCATGAATGATATTTTCAGGGATTTTGTGGATAAATTTCTGATTGTTTATTTGGATGATACTTTGATTTTTTTCCAATGACTGGGACTCTCATGTGAAACATGTTCGGACTGTTTTCCAGATTTTGAAAGAGAATGCACTGTATGTGAAGGGATCAAAGTGTCTTTTTGGCGTACAGAAAGTCTCATTTCTGGGATTCATTTTGTCTCCATCTGTTATTGAAATGGACCCGGGCAAGGTTCAAGCCATCTGTGATTGGGTTCAACCTACTTCATTAACCCCTTAACCCCAAGGGTGGTTTGCACGTTAATACCGGGCCAATTTTTACAATTCTGACCACTGTCTCTTTATGAGGTTATAACTCTGGAACGTTTTAACGGATCTTCGCGATTCTGAGATTGTTTTCTCGTGACATATTGTACTTCATGATAGTGGTAAAATTTCTTCGATATACCTTGCGTTTATTTTTGAAAAAAACAAATATGGCGAAAATTTTGAAAATTTTGCAATTTTCAAACTTTGAATTTTTTTTCCCTTAAAACAGAGAAATATGTCACACAAAATAGTTAAGAAATAACATTTTCCACATGTCTACTTTACATTAGCACAATTTTGGAATCAAATTTTTTTTTGTTAGGAAATTATAAGGTTAAAAGTTGACCAGTGATTTCTCATTTTTACAACAAAATTTACAAAGCCATTTTTTTTAGGGACCACCTCACATTTGAAGTCACTTTGACGGGTCTATATAGCAGAAAATACCCAAAAGTGACACCATTCTAAAAACTGCACCCTCAAGGTACTCAAAACCACATTCAAGAAGTTTAATAACCCTTCAGGTGCTTCACAGGAGCTGAAGCAACGTGGAAGGAAAAAATTAATATTTAACTTTTTAGCCACAAACTTTTTTTTATTTTCACAAGGGTAAAAGGAGAAAATGGGCAGATAAAGTTGTTGTGCAATTTCTCCTGAGTACCCCAATACCCTATATGTGGGGGAAAACCACTGTTTGGGCACACGGCAGAGCTCGTAAGGGAAGGAGCGCGTTTGACTTTTTCAAACTAAAATTGGCTGGAGTTGAGATTGGACGCCATGTCGTGTTTGGAGAGCCCCTGATGCGCCTAAACAGTGGAAACCCCCCACAAGTGACACCATTTTGGAAACTAGACCCCCTAAGGAACTTATCTAGATCTGTTGTGAGTACTTTGAACCCCAAAGTGTTTCACAAAAGTTTATAATGCCTGGGTGTGGAAAAAAAAACAACAATTTTCCACAAAAATGATTTTTTTAGTCCCAAATTTTTGATTTTTCCCAAGGAAATTGGACCCCAAAAGTTGTTGTCCAATTTGTCCTGAGTACGCTGATACCCCATATGTGGGGGGGGGAACTGTTTGGGGCACGGCAGGGCTTGGAAAGGAAGCAGTAACGTTTTGGAATGCAAACATTGATGGGGGTCATGTTCCGTTTGTAGTTCCCCAGATGAGCCTAAACAGTGGAAACCCCCACAAGTGACCCCATTTTGGAAGCTAGACCCCCTAAGGAACTTATCTAGATCTTTGGTGAGCACTTTGAACCCCCAAGTGCTTCACACAAGTTTATAATGCCCGGGCATGAAAATAAAAAAATCCTATTTTTTTCCCACAAAAATTATCTTATTCACTAATTTTTTATTTTCCCATAGGTATCAGGAGAAATTGGACCTCAAAAGTTGTTGTCCAATTTGTCCTGAGTACGCTGATACCCATATGTGGGGGGGAACCACTGTTTGGGTGCATGGCAGAGCTCGGAATGGAAGGAGCACCATTTGACTTTTTCCAACCAAAATTGGCTGGAATTGAGATTGGACGCCATGTTGCATTTGGAGAGTCCCTGATGTGCCTAAACAGTGGAAACCCCCCATAAGTGACCCCATTAGGGAAACTAGACCCCCTAAGGAACTTATCTAGATCTTTGGTGAGCAATTTGAACCCCTAAGTGCTTCACACAAGTTTATAACGTAGAGCCGTAAAATTAAAAAATATATTTTTCCACAAAATTGATCTTTTCACCCCAATTTTTATTTTCCCAAGGGTAACAAGACTCCAAAAGTTATTGTGCAATTTGTCCTGAGTACGCTGATACCCCATATGTGGGGGTAAACCACTGTTTGGGTGCATGGCAAAGTTTGGAAGGGAAGGAGCGCCGTTTGACTTTTTCAACGCAGAATTGGCTGGATGCCATGTCGTGTTTGGAGAGCTCCTGAACTGCCTAAACAGTGGAAACCCCCACAAATGACACCATTTTGGAAACTAGACCCTCAAGGAACTTATCTAGATGTGTGGTGAGCACTTTGAACCCCAAAGTGCTTCACAGAAGTTTATAACGTACAGCCGTAAAAATAAAAAATCCTTTTTTTTTTTTACAAAAATGATTTTTTCGCCCCCAATATTTTATTTTCACAAGGTTAACAGGAGAAATTGGACCCCAAAATTTGTTGTCCAATTTGTCCTGAGTACGCTGATACCCTATATGTGGGAGAAAACTACTGTATGGGTGCACGTCTGGGCTCGGAAGGGAAGTAGTGACGTTTTGGATTGCAGACTTTGATGGAATGGTCTGGGGCGTCATGTCGATTTGGAGAGCCCCTGATGCGCCTAAACAGTGGAAACCCCCCACAAGTGACCCCATTTTGGAAAATAGACCCCACAAGGAACTTATCTAGAAGTGTGGTGAGCGCTATGAAGCCCCAAGTGCTTCACAGAAAATTTATAACATGCAGCCGTAAAAACAAAAAAAATCATTTTTTTTTTACAAAAATGATTTTGTCGCCCCCAGTTTTTTATTTTCCCAAGGGTAACAGAAGAAATAGGACAAATTGCACAATAACTCTTGTGGTCCAGAGTACGCTGATACCCCATATGCGGGGGTAAACTACTGTTTGGGCGCATGGCAGAGCTCAGAAGTGAAGGAGCACCGTTTGACTTTTTCAACGAAGAATTGGCTGGAATTGAGATCAGACGCCATGTCACATTTGGAGAGCCCCGATGTGCCTAAACAGTGGAAACCACCTAATTCTAACTCCAACCCTAACCCCAACACACCCCTAACCCTAGTCCCAACCCTAACCACAAAACTAACCCTAACACACCCCTAACCCTAATCCCAACCCTAATCCTAACTTTAGCGCCATCCCTAACCCTAATGGGAAAATGGAAATAAATACATTTTTTAAATTTTATTATTTTTCCCTAACTAAGGGGGTGATAAAGTGGGGTTTGATTTACTATTTATAGCGGTTTTTGTGATTGTCAAGTGTGTCAAGGTAAAAGACGCTTTTTATTGCAAAAAGTAGTTTTTTGCATCACCACATCTTGAGAGCTATAATTTTTCCATTTTTTGGCCCACAGAGTCATGTGAGGTCTTATTTTTTGTGGGACGATGTGACGTTTTTATTGGTACCATTTATGACCACGTGACATTTTTTGATCGCTTTTTATTTCGATTTTTGGGAGGTTAGAATGAACAAAAATCAGCAATTCATGAATTTCTTTTGGGGGAGGCGTTTATACCGTTCCGCGTGTGGTAAAATTGATAAAGCAGTTTTATTCTTTGGGTCAGTACGATTATGGCGATACCTCATTTATATCATTTTTTTAATGTTTTGGCGCTTTTATAGAATAAAAACAATTTTATATAAAAAATCATTATTTTTGCATCGCTTTATACTGTGAGCTATAACTTTTTTATTTTTTCGCTGATGATGCTGTATGACGGCTCGTTTTTTGCGGGACAAGATGACGTTTTCAGCGGTACCATGTGTATTTATATCGGTCTTTTTGATCGCGTGTTATTCCACCTTTTGTTCGGCGGTACGATGATAAAGCATTGATTTTTTTTGGTTAGGTTTTTTTTTTTTTTTAAGGGGTTCACTAAAGGGGTTAACTAGTGGGACAGTTTTATAGGGGGGCGTTACGGACGCGGCGATACCAAATAGTGTACTTTTATTGTTTTGTTTTTTTTTATTTACAGGAAGAAATAATTTATTGGGGAATATTTTTTTTTTTTTTTTTTTACCACTTTTTATTTTTATTTTTTTTACTTTTTTACTTTGTGGGTGGGACAACACAGTATTTTAGCAGATCGCTGGTGTGACAGTGTGCACAGCACTCTGTCACACCAGCGATCGCTCTGGCATTGCTGCAGGCTTCCTCAGCGCCTGCTCTCAGCAGGCACTGAGGAAGCCGCCTCCCTGCAGGACCCCGGTGCCATCTTGGATCCGGGGACCTGGAGGAGGACGGACCCTCGGAACAGCGCGACACATCGCGCTGCTCTGAGGTCTCAGGGACGCGCAGGAGACCACCTGCGCGATCCTCCCCTGTGCCCTGGGTACACCGCGATCATGTTTGATCGCGGTGTGCCAGGGGTTAATGTGCCGGGAGCGGTCCGTGACCGCTCCTGACACATAGTGCCGGGTGTCAGCTGTGATAATCAGCTGACACCCGGCGGCGATCGGCTGCGCTCCCCTCGGGAGTGCAGCTGATCGCCCTGGACGTAATATTCCGTCCATGGGAATTAAGTACCAGGTCACATGGACGGAATATTACGTCCAATGGGATTAAGGGGTTAAAGGCTCTTCAGAGATTTTTGGGTTTTGCCAATTTTTATCGTAAATTTATTGGTAATTTCTCCGGTATTGTTAAACCATTGACTGATTTGACCAAAAAGGGTTCTGATGTGGTGAATTGGCGTCCTGAGGCAGTTTCTGCGTTTCAGGAACTTAAGCAGAGATTCACTTCTGCTCCTGTTCTTCGGCAGCCTGATGGTTCTCTACCGTTTCAGGTGGAGGTTGATGCTTCTGAAATTGGGGCAGGTGCCATTTTGTCCCAAAGGGATCCAGAGACCTCTAAGAGTAACCCTTGTGCCTTTTTCTCTCGAAAATTTTCTCCAACTGAACGTAATTATGACGTGGGTAATCGGGAGTTATTGGCCATGAAGTGGGCCTTTGAAGAGTGGAGACATTGGCTGGAAGGAGCCAAACATCAGATGGTGGTCCTCACGGACCATAAGAACCTGGTTTATCTCGAATCAGCTAAGCGACTTAATCCTAGACAGGCCAGGTGGGCCTTGTTTTTCACACTTTTAATTTTGTGTTTTCTTTTCTTTCTGGCACTAAGAATGTTAAGGCGGATGCCCTCTCGAGGAGTTTCTTTGCGGATTCTCCTGAGTTATCTGATCCTGCTGTTATTTTGAAAGAGGGTGTAGTACTTTCCGCCATCTCGCCCAATTTGAGACTGGCTCTGGAAGGGTGTCAGGAGGATAAACCTGAGCGCTGCCCTATTGGGAAATTGTTTGTCCCAGACCAGTGGAAGAAGAGTGTGATGTCTGAGATTCATTGTTCCGCGTTGGCTGGTCATCCCGGGATTTTTGGTACCAGAGACTTGGTGAGTCGGTCCTTTTGGTGGCCTACTTTGTCTCATGACGTCAGGGACTTTGTGCAGTCCTGTGGGACTTGCTCTCGTTCCAAGCCTTGCTCTCGCTCTAGTGGTTTGTTAATGCCATTACCTGTGCCCAAAAGGCCATGGACCCATATCTCTATGGATTTTATTTCCTACCTCCCTGTCTCTCAGAGAATGACCGTTATCTGGGTAATCTGTGATAGGTTTTCCAAGATGATACATCTTGTGCCATTACCTAAGTTACCTTCCTCCTCCGAGTTGGTGCCTTTGTTCCTTCAGCACGTGGTTCGGTTACATGGCATTCTAGAGAACATTGTGTCTGACAGAGGAGTCCAGTTTGTTTCCAGATTTTGGAGGACATTTTGTTCTAAACTTGGTGTTCAATTATCTTTCTCCTCTGCATTTCATCCTCAGACCAATGGACAAACCGAGAGAACAAACCAGACCTTGGAGACTTATTTGAGATGTTTTGTGTCTGCTGATCAAGATGACTGGGTCTCTTTTTTGCCTTTGGCTGAGTTTGCTCTTAACAATAGGGCTAGCTCTGCCACCTTGATGTCTCCATTTTTCTGCAATTCTGGGTTTCACCCTCGATTTTCTTCGGGACAGGCGGAGTCTTCTGTCGGTCCGGATGTTGACTCTGTTGTGGAGCGTATGCAGCAGATTTGGTACCAGGTAGTGGAGAGGTTGTCTCTCAAGAGAAGGCCCAGCGGTTTGCCAACCGGCATAGGACTGATGGTCCTCGGTTTAAAGTGGGGGACTTGGTTTGGTTGTCCTCAAGAAATATCCCTATGAGGGTTGCATCTCCAAAGTTTAAGCCTAGGTTCATTGGACCTTATAAGATCATGGAGATTCTTAATCCGGTTTCCTTCCGTTTGCTTCTTCCAGGGACATTTAAGATCCATAACGTGTTCCACAAGTCCTTATTGAAGAGGTTTGTCGAGCCAGTGGTTCCTATGGCTGCGCCTCCTGACCCTGTTTTGGTTGAGGGCAATCTGGAGTATGTGGTTGAGAAAATATTGGATTCTCGTTTTTCGAGACGGAAACTCCAGTATTTGGTTAAGTGGAGAGGTTATGGTCAGGAGGACAATTCTTGGGTGTTTGCTTCGGACATCCATGCTAGGAGACTGATCCGTGCCTATCACCGAGCTCATCCTGATCGGCCTGGTTGCACAAGTGAGGGTTCTGTGACCCCTCCTCAAGGGGGGGTACTGTTGTGAATGTGCTAGACATGGTTTCTGAGCAGAGGCTCCCTCTGGTGGTTACAGACAGTACTGAATCTTCCAGCGAGGAATGGCAATCTGGGATCACTGACTGGACTTATATAAGGGAGGTTCCCTCCCATGATGGTTGCCGGTGATCAATTGTTCTTGTCTCAATTGTGGTTCCTGGTTCATTTGGAAGTTTGCTGGAGTCTTGCCTGTGTCTGCTGCTTTCAGATAAGATATTTTTGCTTTTCTTTTTGTACTTGCTTTTTGCATAGTTTTCTGCACTTTTGGAGTTCAGCCGGGTCCCCTCCTGGGCCTGTGCTCCTCTCAGTTTATCTGTAGCCACTGTTATTTGTTCATTTGCTTTTTCCAGTTTTTTCAGTGGTTGCGGCTTGGTTTTGTTACACCAGAGATCTGATTTAGGTGGATGAGATCGTGTGATCTCAGGTTTTTTTGCAATCAGAAGTGTTGGTATTTTTTAGGGTTTTTTTTGGATTGCAGTCAGAATTCTTTCCTGTACTTTTCTGTCTAGACAGATTGGGCCCCAGCGTTTGCTCATTCTATTTTCTGTCTGTGTCCGTGCTTCTTCTTGTCTAACCGCCATTACATGTTTGGGGGCTTCCTATTTTCTTTGGGGATCTGCTCCGGGGCAGATAGCTTTCATCTTTCTGCCTTTAGGTGCAGTTATCTCTCAGGCTGTGACGAGGCGTCTAGGATCAACGTAGGAACGCTCCACGTCTACCTCTAGTTGTGTGGTTAGTTCAGGTTACTGCAACCCAATAGGTTCCAGCCTCTCTGGTGTATTACTGTTTTTGCTATTTCTCCTCAGCTACCTAAACATAACACCTGTGTAGGAAGCGGTAATTAGCATAAGCCAAACAGTCTCAACCTGGATGTTTTTGTAAATTGTAGCACTTTTTGCTACAGTGTGGAAGTTAAACACAAGCCAGGGGTACCACAATAAAGCAATGAAAAAATGGAGACCCTGGAATTATCTAAGGTTCATACACATTTTCATATGATGATTGGAAATGCATACACAGATCAGTTATAACATTCAAACTACATGCCTAATAAGGGTACAATAGGTTTTCTTTGTGCCTCAAAATACCTCTGGCCCATCAAAGCATAGACTCCGCAAAAACTGATATATGTTAGCAGCCAAGCCTTACAGGAAAGCTGTCAGTGCAATCAACCGTCCTAAGCCGTCTATATGGGCATGTACAGTGCCTTGAAAAAGTATTCATACCTCATGAGCGTTTCTACATTTTTGCACGTTACACACACAAGTTCTATATGTGGAGCCTTCCTTTGCTTTATGGTTGTATTGCTGCCCACCTGTCTTTCAGCATAAAATGATTTTCATTGCATGGATTTAATTTATTAATTGCACTATCTTGCGTGTGTGTACTATTTGATTAATAAAAATATGTTGCACTTTTTGACATAGCAAGTCTTTAATGTTCAGATATACCTTTAAGGTCAATCTATACCATTATTAGGATTTCTAACCTCTCTATGATTCTCATGTATTCTCTATTTCTTTTTGAGAGTATCCTTGTTTGGGAATATGCATTTTGCTTTACTCTATCAGTTCTGGTATGCTTTTATAAGTGTGGAGCACTGATTTCGCTCCAGGTCATCATGCAAACTCTTTAACTTGTGAAAATTTCCCCATGGAGTATACCGTTTGGTGCATTGCTCCATATGAACCCCTAATATGAGAGGGGGAAATGCGCTGAGATGGACACGAGTACATCTATGATAAGTACCTATTAATAATAAATAATAATTTATTATAGTTCTTTAAGTTCACATGTACCTGTTTTTCACTGTGGTGCTTTATTTTTGCAAGGTCTATTATGGTCAGTGAGAGTAAGCCAACATTGAGCTGGGACGCCATATCGTCTCCTATGGTGCCAACTCCCGTGGCAAGGTAGGGTAACCACTGGGCCAAAATTAGGGCTGGTACCCCTATCGCTCATGTCTATAACCTATTCCTGCTTGATTATTCATAAGCCCCCCCCCTAAATACTTTTACATTAAAGCTGTTGTATGTAGTAGATGGGTCTTTTTTTAGTGTTGTAGAGACATACCCGAAAAGACTTGAAGCATTAATTGCAATGAAACGTGGGCCGAATACAAATTCATGTCACAATTTCAGATTTATATTTCTAAAATATTCAGCAAACCATAAATTAATGCCTTTACACTTAACAATACTTGCTTTGTATTGGTATACCACATAAAATCCAAATAAAATACATTTTAATTTTTGTGTGAAACATGGAGAAAAATGTAGAATCTTTCATGTGGTTTGAATACTTTTTCAAGGCACTGTAGATCATAGGAAATGTAATAAAATGATAACTTGATATCTGCAATCTGATGTCTTATTCCAGAGAAATTCATATTTTTCATATATGCAAATGAGCTGTTAAGAACTATGTTCAGAATTCTGATTTGCATGAGAATTTGCCTCTGCGGCTTATGTGAAATAGAAAGGGGCATTACCAGTGTGAGACTTGTAACCAACAAAGCCCAGTAGAACTGAACTTTGTCTTCTTATAAATACTTTTGCTGCAGCTTTCACAGCTCTGATGTATTATCGCCTTTCTACCTGTGAGATGGAGGCTGAAGCACTGAGAGAAAGCTGCAGATGTGTCAGGTATAATCACACACAGCTCTGCAGTGAGATCAGGAGAGCAGAGAGCGGCCATTACACATCACACTGATAACTCCCCCCTTTAATTTAAAGCAGGGTGGATTGATTTAAATCACGCCGATTTAAATCAACGATTTAAATCATGATTTAAATCAAATGATTTTTTTCTATTTAAATCAGATCGATTTAAATCGTGATTTTAATCATGATTTAAATCACTGATTTAAATCAAAAGATTTTTTTAATATAAATCACGATTAAAATCTAAAACTTTCAATCATTGTTCAATTAACTCCACACTTCTAGCTTGGTTTCACTTTCTGTAGCTTGGTTTCAGTTTCTTTTTCCATTCAGTTGACATGCCCAAACTTGTTGGATAGTCAGTCAGCAGTACTTGGCTGTAGTAACAATCAAACTTCAGAAGTGATCTGCATGAGCCATGGCAGGTCGTAAGAGAGACCCTATTTGGGTTCATTTTGTTGAGATGCCAGCAGAGCTTGGAAAGAAAGGTGGGAGAGCAAAGTGCAAATACTGTCAAAAGGATATCCAAGGACTTGTTTGCCGTTTGAAATCACATTATGAAAACTGCAACCAGAAGGGAAATGAAGATGTTGATAGTGATACAACTAATGTCAATGTAACCCCCACAGCTTCTTATGCACCAGGACCCTAGCACTAGTGGTAAGTCTGGCAATTACAACCTATTTTAACAGACATTTTACTGGGATGGTTAAAGTCTATGAAAAGAAAAATTTCTAGCACTATTCTGGAGTATAGAATTTAAATTTATGTTAAGGCAATATTTCACAGAAGATTAACGTTAAGTAAAAATAAAAGAGTGTGTATACGCCTATTTTTTTTTTAATTGTAGGCTACAATTCACTTTTGAAGTCTGCCAAATTGACCATTTTTTAAAAAAAAAACATTTTTAAAACTTTTGTGACATAATTTTTTTCAGTTGCTCTGATATTACTAGTATTACAGCAACTTCACCGGAAACTTGAGTAGCATAACTTTTGAGACAACCCTTATAGGACGAGGACCATTACATTGTTCAAAAAGTTTGTTTCAAAATATTTTCGTTATATTTCTTCAAATACGCAGTCGAATTATATTTTTAATTACTGTGCTTTCAGGGTCAAATATGGCTTGTGCTGCACGTGACAATCAATATCTGGGTACAACTTCAACAAAGCAGCCCAACAAAAAACTTTGCGTGCAAAGTGTAGAAAAATTCCTCTTAAAGACTACGACGAGCCAGAAAGAACATTTTGTTGAATTAATTGCTAAATTCATATTTGCAACCAATTCTTCTTTCCGACTAGTTGAACACCCATTGTTTGTACAAATGATCGAAGGAATAAGACCAGGCTACAAACCACCAAGTAGATTTGATATCTCAGGAAAACATCTTCAGGCTGTATACGACAAAGAAAGAGCGGCTTGTACAAAATATTTGAAAGACAAAGTTGTTAACATGAGCTTGGATGGTTGGAGCAACATCCACAACGACCCCATAATTTGCACTTGTGTCACAACAGAAGATGGTGAAACTTACCTTACAGACACAATCGACACATCTAGAAATTCACATACTGCTGAATATTTACTTGAAATTGCTAAGAACTCAATTCACCAATGCCAAGAACAGTTTGGATGTAAAGTAAGGAGCTTAGTTACTGATAACGCAAGCAATGTGGCAAAAATGCGAGCGGAACTGGCACATGAGGATGACACAAATGTCATTACATACGGTTGTTCTGCCCATTTGTTGCATCTTTTGGCAAAAGACCTGCATATTTCGGGTGTCAAGGAACATGTTGTAGAAATTGTTAAATATTTCCGCAATAATCATTTTGCACATGCAACCTACAAGGAAATGGGAGGACTGAAGTTGGTTCTACCACAAGATGTTAGATGGAATACCTTGGCTGAATGCTTGGAACTGTTTATTAACAACTGGTCAAAATTAGTGTCCATTTGCGAAACACATCGGGATAAAATTGATGCTAATATACGAAGCAAAGTATTAAATCTTGGTGTGAAGAGAAATGCCGAGGACCTTTTGGAAAGGTTAAAGCCAATATCTATTGCGTTGGATAAAATGCAGAAAGATACTGCAACCATAGCTGATGCCACAGAAGTTTGGAAAGATTTAGAAGGTTCGCTAGATCGCTTGAACCTCTCAAACAATGTAAAGGTTGCAATACACCACCGCAAGGACCAAGCATTAAAGAAGAACACTATTTAGCCAATATCTTGCATCCCATCTACAGAGGGAAAAAACTATCTGAGGCGGAAATCAACTCTGCAATGGAGTGGCTCGCCAATACTAACATGACATTGTGGCAACTGTGCTGAAATTGAAGTGTGAATCTGCACCATTTCAAAAATACATGTTTGCAGATAACGTCGTTAATGAACTAAAACCACTGGACTGGTGGAAGTCGCAATCACTTGTTCTTCCAGCGAAGATAATAAATGTAGCTACTCAGCTACTGACTGCATCGGCTTCATCGGCAGGAGTAGAGAGATTGTTTTCTTCATTTGGTTTTGTGCACACAACAGTCCGAAACCGCTTAGGAACTGCTAAAGCAGGACAACTAGTTTTCCTATTAAAAGTCCTAAATAAACAGTAGGCTTAAAGGACTGATGTATTCACTGAAGATGTTTGCTTACTTAAACGTTAGAGATAGGCTATTGTTAAAAAGTACTTACTCTCTGTAGTTCAATTCTGATTGTTTAATAGTGCAAATAAAAATTATTAGGTTTCATAATCATCAACTGTTTTAATATTTTTATTTGTGTAAAATAATTTGATTTGCAAAAAGACAAAGTTTTGCTTGTGTACAACTTGATTAAAAAATCCTATTTAAATCAAAAAAATCCGATTTAAATAAAAAAATCCGATTTAAAAAAAAAAATCCGATTTTTTTTTTTTTGATTTTTTTTAAAAAAATCATGATTTTTATCCACCCTGATTTAAAGTATGCTCTGGAGGCAGATTCTCATGCAGATCAGTGTCCAGCCCATAGTTCTGAACAGCTCACTGACATAAGAAAAACGTAGATTTCTCTGAAATAAAACATTGGATTTTAGAGATCAAGGTATCATTTTATCCAACTTCCTATGACCTACATGCCTATATACAGTGGGGGGGGGAAGTATTTAGTCAGCCACCAATTGTGCAAGTTCTCCCACTTAAAAAGATGAGAGAGGCCTGTAATTGACATCGACAAACTATGAGAGTCAAAATGAGAAAACAAATCCAGAAAGTCACCCTGTCTGATTTGGCAACATTTATTTTGCAAATTATGGTGGAAAATAAGTACGGTACTTTAAAAGCCAACAGATACTACCTACTGACAGATTCCCTTTAAAAGAGGACCTGTCACCAAGACAAAAATGGCCCGTTTTTATGTTAATTTTATCCCTACTGCTCTGCTATGTAATACGCTTTCTTTTTCTTTTCTTTTTTTTTTTTAAATCTGCCTCATGGTTCTGGAAATATGGCCCTTTTTATTTAGTGCTAATTTTTGTTATCTTTAGCACTGCCTATAGTATTCTGTGAGGGGTTGTCATTTGCTGCTCTGCATTATTGCCTTGTGAGCATTTCCCCTGGCTAAAAGGTATAAAAATATAAAAAAATGGAACCATATGTCGGATTTATATAAAAAAAAAAAATGTTAAAAGGAGCATCAGGAATAAAACAAGAAAATGCTGGCCATATTTTAGTTGGTGACTGGTCCTCTTTACATCCTGTGAGTAGTTAGGTGGGGCCTTCATTGTCTTTCCATCCTCCTTATTATCACTGTGAAAGAGGCCACTATTGTTAGGGAATGGCCAGGAGCATACATAGAAATCATGGGGCCACATAGCAGGAATCGTGATTGCCACTCCCCCCCCCAAAAACAAAAGAAAAAAAAAATTAGTAGGACAGGTCATGACACGTATTCATAGTCACAGAAGGGAATATCTCCCAACTTAAAAGCCAGAGACAAGATCATGTATTGCGGCAAGTCATTTTTCCCCTATTTAAGCCCCTGAATTATGCCACAATACTTTCCATGTGCACAGTATGTGTACCCACAGTGCCTCCAACAAGGTTACCATCTTTTCAGTTAGCCATTAAAAGGTATCAACCACTGAGGACTCTCAAGTCTAAATATTTTTCCAACAAGGTATGAAGTCCTCAGTGCCCCCATACAGTGATTTCTCTACAGTTCGCCTACACACATTATAAGGCCCTCAGTGGCCACAGCAATACAGAATAATTGCCCATCCCTCACCCCACAGTCTCCATACACTATATTAGCCTTCATACAGTATAATAGCCCCTATACAACACTCCACACAGTATCAGTCCTCGCTGAATATAATGCCCCCCACTGGTCCCCTCCCATTCAATTTGATCACCCATAAATGTTATGATGACCCCACATCTCCCTACTCACACTATGATGGCCCCACATTATATCCCCACACAGAGAATGACAGCCCCATGCAAGTACTCCTCACCCTGCTCCCCAGCTGCTCCAGTCTCTGCACCATGTGTGATGTTGTGATGTCATCGAACCTGCTTCACTGAACTGCGCTCAGACGCTTAGTGAGTGATTAAACAGGAAGCTGACGGCTCAAAGTTACATTATTACCTGCAACTGTATCTGCTTTCAGGGTGCCGAGAACGTTGAAAGTATGACGAAGTGGCACCAGGACCCACATCTCATGTGCTTTATAGCTGCCGCTTGGTCTGATGCTATTAGCAGCCACCACTGGGAATAATTGTGTTTTACAAGAATGTTTAGGTAGTTGGTACAAGTCAAAATCACATTCACATAATTGCTTTTTCAGCAATTTGTCCTACAGTTACTCTTCTGTGGAATGATACCAGAGACATTGGCGTTCATAGAATCATAGAATGTTAGAGTTGGAAGAGACCTCAAGGGTCATTGTGTCCAACCCCCTGCTCAGCCCCCTTGCTTAGTGCTTTTTGAAT
Organism: Oophaga sylvatica; assembly: GCA_033576555.1. Classification (NCBI taxonomy): domain Eukaryota; kingdom Metazoa; phylum Chordata; class Amphibia; order Anura; family Dendrobatidae; genus Oophaga; species Oophaga sylvatica. The sequence continues at coordinate 166,616,890 of JARQOD010000002.1, forward strand.
AAATTTTGCAACTTTTACTGTAACATGACCTTTTGCATTAAAAGGTTGCAAAATCGGTAAAGACAAAATAAAAACATTTTTGTTTTAGAGCAAAATTCATAAAACTATGTCTGCCATTTTAAAGATTTGGTACAAAAATGGCAACAAATACCACAAAATACAAGAATACGAATGAAGAATTGTGTCTTAGTCTTGTTCGGTGTTTCTAGTTTGCAGTGGTTAGTACCCACTAAAAGTGGTCTGTTATGTTTTGGTAGCTGAGGAGAGCAGGCAAAAACGGCAATACACCAGAGAGGTTGGAATCTACTGGATTGCAGTACCCTGACTAACCACCACAACTAAAGGCAGCCGTGGAGCGTTCCTACGTTGGTCCTAGACGCCTCTTCACAGCCTGAGAGGCTAACTACACCTAAAGATAGAAAGAGGAAAGCTATCTGCCCTGGAGCAGATCCCCAAAGAACATAGGAAGCCCCCAAACATGTAATGGCGGTTAGACAAGAGGAAATACAGACACAGACAGAAAATAGTATGAGCAAACGCTAGACAGAAAAGGATAGGAAGGATACTTACTGCAATTCCAAAAAACCCTAAAAAAAGCCAACACTACTAATTGCAAAAACACCTGAGATCACACGACCTCTACTACCTAAATTAATTCTCTGGTGTAACAAAACTAAACCGCAGCCACAGAAAAAACTGGAAAAGGCAAATAAACAAACAACAGTGGCTCCAGAGGAACCGAGAGGAGACCAAGCCCCCCGGGGAGGGGAGCCTGGCCAACCTCACAGAAATGCAGAGAAAAATGCAAATGGCAAGCACAAAAACAAAAAACAGAAAATATCTTATCTGAGAGCAGGAGAAGAGGCAAGACTCAGCATGCTTCCAAGTGAACCAGGAAACAATGTTGAGACAAGAACAATTGATCACCGCAACCATGATGGGGGGAAACCTCCCTTATATCCAGCCAGTCTGTACTTCCTGATTGCCAATCCTCATTGAATGGTTCAGTACTGTTTGTAACCACCAGAGGGAGCTTCTGCTCAGAATTAATTTCTAAATCATTCATAACAGTGGTCCAACTTAAGGACTTGTGGCCAGGTCTTTGACACCAAGGCTTTACGGATGGATGCATGTGGTGAGTGAGTAATGGTTGCACATCCAATTGGAAAAGTGTTTCCAGTGGGGTACCACAAGGCTCTGTCCTGGCCCCAGTGTTGTTCAACATTTTTATAAATGATCTAGATAAGGGAATATTTCCACCAGATTGATGCTATTCATTTAATCTTCAAAGCGGTTGTCCGGTCCAAATCGATAAGTCTACAGTGACTCTTTGTGACTGCAGATTGATGAATCCCCCAGCCCACGAACACTATGCTGCGGAGATTTGCCGGTTTCTGAGCCGGGACCGGAGGGTGTGTATGAGTTATCCATACTCCCAGGCTGTGGGCGCTGTCTCGCTCTATACACATGTATATGTCTTAAGTGTATGGGAGCAAGGCTGCACCCACAGGCTTTGGACGGCAGTATGTATAACTGATACGTACCCTCTGGTCCCGGGTCAGAAACCAGCGAATCCCTAGGCCCACATAGTGTACGCTGGGGAGATGCATAAGTCTGCAGTCACACAGAATGAAAGCAGACTTAACGATTTGGAATGGACAACCCCTTTAAGTGTATTTTTCTGTTAGGGGATTATCAGTGTGATAACCAAATGATGGACTTTTCTCCTAAATAGGTAAAAACAACCGATTTTGCTGGTTACATGTTGAAAAAATCCTCTTGATTCCCAAGAACCTAGCACTTTTTAATTTTATTATTTTACTGCTAATCGCCTAAGTGTTCTGTACGGACCCCGAACTTTACTGTTCCTGTTCGCCCATCTCTAATTAAAGGGTTATTCTCAATTCCATAATGGTTAAAATTGCTAAATCTTAGTAAAAACAAGCAACTTTGCAATTTACTTCTCAAGAACAGAGGAATGTTTAATTCTGTTGTTTGCTGCTTGTTGCCCAGTTTACCAGGCACCGCTGCTGTCTATCAGCAGTGGCTACTTTCTTTAGCAAGGTGCTCAGTGCTAATCAGTTTCAGTCCCCCATGTGCTCCTCCCATGCTGCAGAAACAAAGTTTCGTCTGCTTACAGTATCGGAGAGCGCGTACCCTTCTGGCCATTGGCTCGGAATTCCACTTGCCCGAACGGTCAATCAGGAGCCCATTATCCCGAAATGATGACGACCTCATAAGATATTAGGTAGACCTCTACAATTGCTTTTGTTTCCCTTTACAAACCACTCCATTGTTCCAAGTTTCTGAAGGATAAATATCAGGTTTTCATTTTCTTAAATGGAACAACTTCTGGCTGCAGTTTGAGTATGCTCTATTTCCTTTTCACAGTCGATTACAAGCAATAATCTGGATCCCGTTCCACCAGACAAGCTTATTTGTTTGGCTGCAACAGCGGAGCTGTAAACATGCTTTGTTTAATGCATTAGAGGTTTCCATCCATTATAATTTCCTTCGGCCAATTTGTTTAGGCGGTCTATATTGTGTCTGCTTATTTACTATTATTTTTAAAATGTGTTTTTAATCCCTAAATAGTATGTCTCATTAATTTACACAAGGGAAGATGATGTACCGTACATAGCTTTAGAAAAAGAATTTAATTTCTGCTAAGAGGGTGCCGAAATTGTGGCCAATTTACATGAGCATTGAAAGTCACGGAAAGGATTTTTCCTCTACATTCAGTAAAATTAGGAATGTAAATGTTTATAGCAACATCTTCCAATTAACTTGGGTAATATAATTAAATGGGAATCGGCACTTTTGTGCAATCTGTAAGTAAAGTATATCTGCAAGACACAAACCTTTTAAAGGGAGAATTAGGATTTTTCTTTTATATAAAAGCAGTGTGCTTGTTTATTTGAGGTCTTCTCTGGTAAGATTCTTATGTACGCTTTGCTAATGTTATAGAATTGTTGTAATTATTGTAATGCCCTGTAAGTACTACAAACAATGCCAAGAGAAAAAGGACCTTATCACTCTACATAAAGCAAGATTAACAATCATGGCTGACACACTTTTGACGATCTGTATTAGGCTTTGTTCACACGATGCGTTTTTTATGCGTTTTCACTTTGTTTTTTTACGCATGGAAATGATCCAAAAATGCAATGGAATAGTAAAGCAAGGTAACGCAATGACAATCCTGGAGTGTTGTGCACATGATCCTTAAATTTCCGTCTGTATTTGCAGCGTTTTATTTCTTCAGCATGTCAATTCGTTTTTCGTTTCTGCAGCATTTTTGACTCATTGACTTCAGTTGTCAGTCAAATCTGCAGCAAAACCCAGGTGTAAAAAGGTTTGCAGATTTGCTGCTAAAAAATGATGCAGAATTGTCAAAGGAAATGTCAGAAGGAGGAAGAGTGTGTAGGCAGATAATGTGTGTGTAGGCGGAGAATGTGTGTGGGGCGGAGAATGTGTGTGTGGGGCGAGAGAATGTGTGTGTGGGCGGAGAATGTGTGTGTAAGCGGAGAATGTGTGTGGGTGGAGAATTTGTGTGTAAGCGGAGAATGTGTGTGGGTTTAGAATGTGTACGTGTCTGTGTCTGCAGGTGTCTGTGTCTGTCTGCGGGTGTCTGTGTGTGTGTACCCATGCGACGAACAGCCCATAGTAATTGTACTTAGGTGTCGTCTGATGGGACTACTACTCCCATCTGGCTATGTCTGCTGTCACATATAACATAGACAACATGAGCCGATGATGGGAGAATAGTCTCATCATCCGGCGCCTGAGTTCAATTGTAAAAAAAATCAAAACATTGACATAATCACATACATATTCACATACAATATACATTCTCACCAAACACCTAATCCCCGATGCCCACGTCTCCTGCAAGCAATTAAAAATAATAAACCAACATATACTTCTTATCTGCTGCAGTCAATTTACGAGTGTCCCACGTCGATGTCACCCGGCGATACACTGACAGGAGGTAATCGCTCCCGCAGTGTATCACTGAGTCGCCGTGAGAGTTCACCGGAGTACATCAGCTGATCAGGTCCTATGCTCTCACGGCACCGCTGCGTGAGAAAGTTCTCAGACAGCGGTAGTGCCATAAGTGAGAGCATCGGAGCTGATGAACTCTGGTGAACTCTCACGGCAGCGCAGTGATACACTATGGGAGCGATTACCTCCTGTCAGTGTACCGCCGGAGGCCGGGTAGAGTGGTCACATCTCGCAATGTGACTGTTGTTCACGTGAGATCGCCGTGGGACACTCGGTATTAAATAGACTACGTCGGACAGGATAGTATTTTATGATGGTTTATTATTTTTTTATTTTTTGCAGGAGACAAGGGCGTCAGGGATTAGGCGTTCAGTAAGTATGTTTTAGAATTCAATAAAGGAGTCTGATTATTTCAAATAAAGGGCTTTATTCTGGCTGTGTGTTCATTTAACATATAACTATAGGATTAGTAATGGATAGATGTTTTATACACACCTCTCCATTTCTAACCTGTGGGCTTGATGTCACCTGACAATACAAAGGTGACATCAACCCCACAAATATTAACCCCACTTGCCACTGCTACAGGGCAAGTGGGAAGAGCGAGGCTAAGTGCCAGAATTGGCACATCTATAAAATGCACCTTTTCTGGGGCAGCTGAGCTGATGTTTTTAGCCTGGGAGGTGCCAATATACATGGCCCCTTCCCACGCTATTAATATCAGCCAGCAGCTGTCTGCCTAGCCTTTGCTGGTTCAATTTTATAGTGAGTCCCCTTGTCATTTTTTTTTCTGGGGTTCCCTTGTAAACTAGCCAGTATAGGCTAAGCAGACTTCTGTGAGCTGATATTAATAGCCTGTGAACCTTATGGCTATTGGCTCATTCCCAGAAATATAACATCAGCCGTCGCTTTTCCCTCTGCTGATAATGAAAATTATGCAGGAGCCCACGCAATTTTTTTTTAATTGTTTGAAAAATAAACAGATATTGCGTTTCACGCAGATTTCTGACAGTTGCTGTTTTGTTACAGCATATGTAGGTTAATTATGTTAATGTTCCTACATAGGCTATTGTGTGTGTGTGTGTGTCTTTATTTAACTCTTTATGTACCATTTTATTACATACATATATGTATATATATGCATAGGAGGAAGCAGGAGGCACGTTCTCTTCAACGTCCATGTGGGTTTATTTGCTTCATAAACCATCAAGTCACCAGCAAAAGGTAAACAGTCTTTACATCATGCAGACAAAGGAACATCACGGGAACAACAGCCATGTAATAATCTCACTGCCGTGTAGTGGTGGCATATGGGATAATAAGGTGTTAATGTCACCTTTGTATTGTAAGGTGACAAAGCTTGGTTAATAATGAAGAGGCGTCAATAAGACAACCATCCATTATTAATCTTAGAGTATGAAAGGGTTAAAAAAACACACACATACGAATAAAGTATTTTAATGAAATAAAACACGTTTTCATATTTTTATTGCACGCCTAATCCGTGCGACGCCCTCGGTCTCCTGTAATAAAAAGTAAAATAGTAAACCAACCGTATACTCCCTGTCTGACGCAGTCCAATTAATAACGAGTGTCCCACGACAATCTCCCCTATAGAACAGTGACATCGGGTGATGTCACTGCTATACAGGGCCTCCCAGTGATGAACTGACAAGAGATAATCCTCCTTCAGTACATCACTGAAGAGGTTACCTGAGTTCATTCTCTCACTTTCCGGCAATGCTGCGGGGAGTTTTCTCATACAGCGTTGCTGGTGAGAAAATGAACTGAAGTGACCTCTCTCCCGGCAGCAGCGGAGGGATATACATCGCAGAGGATTACCTCCGCTGTCAGCTCATCGCGGGGCCCCTGTAGAGTATTGACAATCACCCAATGTCAGTGTTCTGCACCGAAGGTTGACGTGGGACACTCGTTAATAACTGGACTATGGCGAAAAGGTAAGTATAGGGTTTTTTTTATTTTATTAAAGGAGATGAGGGTGTCGGGGACTAGGTGTTTGGTAAGTATGTACAGTCATGGACAAAAGTTTTGAGAATGACAAAAATATTAATTTTTACAAAGTCTACTGCTTCACTTTTTCTCTAATAGCAATTTGCATATACTCCAGAACGTTATAAAGAGTGATCAGCTTAACAGCAATTACTTGCAAAGTCAATATTTGGCTAGAAAATGAACTTTATCCCCCAAAACACATTTCAACATCATTGCAGCCCTGCCTTAAAAGGACCAGCTAACCTCTTTTCAGTGATTTCTCCATTAACACAGGTGTGGGTGTTGATGAGGACATGGCTGGAGATCAATCTGTCATGATTAAGTAAGAATGACACCACTGGACACTTTAAAAGGAGGCTGGTGCTTGGCATCATTGTTTCTCTTCTGTTAACCATGGTTATCTCTAAAAAACACGTGCAGTCATCATTGCAATGCACAAAAATGGCCTAACAGGGAAGAGTATCGCAGCTAGAAAGATTGCACCTCAGTCAACAATCTATTGCATCATTAAGAACTTCAATGAGAGAGGTTCCATTGTTGCCAAAAAGGCTCCAAGGCACCCAAGAAAGACCAGCAAGCGCCAGGACCGTCTCTTAAAAGTGTTTCAGCTGCGGGATCGGGCTACCAGCAGTGCAGAGCTTGCTCAGGAATGGCAGCAGGCAGGTGTGAGTGCATCTGCACGCACTGTGAGGCGGAGACTCTTGGAGCAAGGCCTGGTCTCACGGAGGGCAGCAAAGAAGCCACTTCTCTCCAGAAAAAACATCATGGACAGACTGATATTCTGCAAAAGGTACAGCAGTGGACTGCTGAGGACTGGGGTAAAGTTATTTTCTCTGATGAATCCCCTTTTCGATTGTTTGGGACATCAGGAAAACGCCTCATTCGGAGAAGGCAAGGTGAGCACTACCACCAGTCTTGTCTCATGCCAACTGTTAAGCATCCTGAAACCATTCATGTGTGGGGTTGCTTCTCAGCCAAGGGAATCGGCTCTCTCACAGTCTTGCCTAAAAACAAAGCCATGAATAAAGAATGGTACCAGAATGTCCTCCAAGAGCATCTTCTCCCAACCCTCCAAGAGCAGTTTGGCGATCGACAATGCCTTTTCCAGCATGATGGAGCACCTTGCCATAAAGCAAAGGTGATAACTAAATGGCTCAGGGAACAAAACATAGAGATTTTGGGTCCATGGCCTGGAAACTCCCCAGATCTTAATCCCATTGAGAACTTGTGGTCAATCATCAAGAGACGGGTGGACAAACAAAAACCTAAAAATTCTGACAAAATGAAAGCATTGATTGTGCAAGAATGGACTGCTATCAGTCAGGATTTGGTCCAGAAGTTGATTGAGAGCATGCCAGGGAAATTGCAGAGGTCCTGAAGAAGAAGGGTCAACACTGCAAATATTGACTTGCTGCATTAACTCATTCTAACTGTCAATATAAGCTTTTGTTACTCATATGTTTGCAATTATATTTCTGTCTGTGATAAAAACATCTGTCAAACACACATAAAAACCAGAGGGCAGCAGATCATGTGAAAATATAATATTGGTTTCATTCTCAAAACTTTTGGCCATGACTGTACTCTGTTATGTGTTGTATGTTATATGTACTGTATGTTATATGTAATGTATGTTCTGTATAGTTTTTTTTTTTTTGTACTACTGATCACATCACAGCCAGTGTCTGATGGGACTACTTTCCCATCATCGGCAATGCTGTCACTGTGAGCATTCGTTGCTGGATGGGAGTAGTTGTCCCATCAGAAAATGGCTGCTTACACAGACACGCACACACACAGACCCGCACACATACATACACGCAGTCCCCGCACACATACACACAGTGCCCCGCACACACCATACACGCACACAGTCACTGCCCACACTCTATACACGCACACATTCACCGCCCATACACTTCCCTCTTCCCAATCTGCAGCATTTCAACCGCAGCAAAATTGCAGATCTTTTTTAGACCTGCGGTTTTGCTGCGGATGTGCCCGTCTCAATGCAATTCAATGGGTGCAGAACTGCTGCAGATTCGCACAAAGAATTGACATGCTGCGGAAAATAAAACGCTGCAAATCCGCGCGTTTTTTTCCGCAGCATGTGCACAAGAAATCTCCATTTCCATAGACTAACATTGACTGTGCACTACACTGCGGATCTGATGCGAATCCGTGTGTCCAAAAGCGCTACGGAACCGCATCTAAATCCGCAACGTGTGCACATACCCTAATAGTTCTCTCTAATGTTGCTGCTTCGTCAAAATGTGTGCTACATTGAGACAGGAAAAAATAGTTTATTCTGAATTTTGATAATTAAAAGTTATTTATTTTGAAAAGTAACTATGGTTACTCTTTTTTGTTGGCAATAACCCATTCTATTTTTTATGAATTTTGCCTAATAACAAGCTCGACCATTGTTCTCTGCAGCTCCATTAGTTGGTTAAGAGAATGTGCTTGGGAGAGGGATCCTTGATAGGCATCTGCTATATAATGTAATAGATTAAGATTGTGGATGATGATAAGGTTTAGTATGTTTACATTCGGAATAAAGGCCCCGTTACACGCTACGATATCGTTACGAAGTCACCAGTTTGGTGACGTTGTAGCGATGTCGAAACGACATTGTTGCGTGTGACACGTAGTAACGATCAGTTGGCTGATCGTTAATAGTTGCAGAATGTACTGGACCATAAATCTATCGTTGGTGTCCCACTGGGCAGCACACATCGCTGCGTGTGACAGCGGGAGACCAATGATAAGCGAGCTCCCAGCGCCGTACAGCAGACGCTGGGAGCTGGTATGCAGGGTTAACAGCGGTTAACTAAGCGCCGTGCGGCGCTTAGTTACCCGCTGTTTACCCTGGATACCAGCGTGCTCGCTGGTCCTGATCGCTGGTAGAGTCTGCCTATGTGACAGCTCAACAGCGATCAGGTAACGATGTCCCAGCGATCTCATCCACGTCGGATCGTTGGTGGGATTGCTGGGACATTGAAGCGTGTAACGGGGCCCTAAGTCTTGACCTTATTCCTCTAAACCTATTGTGGAAAGACCTCAAATGAACAGTTCATGGTAGAAAACCCATCAAAGTTGAAGATGTTTTGCAGGAAGAATAGGCAGTCCCTAACACTATCTATGTCATTATATGACTTATTGTCACAGATTTACCGTAACAGAGAGGGGACAGAAGACCGCAACGTCTGATTTCACGTACCTCTACACTGTTTAGAAACACATCTCCTTCATATCAGACAGTGCAGGTTTCTGTTAGCAGTGCGGGAATTAAACTGTTCAGCTTACAGTCTCTGAATCCTCCCTGCTTGGATTATTTCAACTGTGCAGTATTGGCCACTACCCTCTGCTATATAGAATTACCTCTGGATTGCCGATGTTAAGTCTTGTACTGCCTGTTGTCGAGTGGAGGAGTCGGTTGTGGGTAGAAGTGTTGGAGTTGCTTGGACTTTTGTGCTATTTGCAAATCTTCTTGCTTTACTATTTGGTTTACAATCCTTTTCTCCCCTGTGTTCCCCTCTTTTCTCTTTTGTATGATTTGGTATTTTCCCTTTAACCCTGTAAGTCTTTCATTGATTGTCTGGTTTTTATATATACACTACCGTTCAAAAGTTTGGGGTCACTAAGAAATTTCCTTATTTTTGAAAGAAAAGCGCAGTTTTTTCCAATGAAGCCAACATTAAATGATTCAGAAATACACTCTATACATTGTTAATGTGGTAAATGACTATTCTAGCTGCAAATGTCTGGTTTGTAAAGCAATATCTTCATAGGTATACATACAGAGGCCCATTTCCAACAACCATCACTCCAGTGTTCTTATGGTACTTTGTGTTTGCTAACTGTGTAAGAAGGCTAATGGATGGTTACAATACCCTTGAAAACCCTTGTGCAAGTATGTTAGCACAGCTGAAAACAGTTTGGCTGATTAGAGAAGCTATAAACCTGACCTTCCTTTGAGCTAGTTGAGAATGTTATTATTTCAAATAAAAATCTTTTTTTCGAACCTTGTCAATGTCTGGACTAGATTTTAAATTCATTTGGCAACTCATTTGATTAATGTATGAGTTTTCATGGAAACACAAAATTGTCTTGGTGACCCCAAACTTTTGAACGGTAGTGTATACATACACTATTGCTCCCCACTTCACTGGATGGGGGAGGGGGACAGATATAGGGCTGATTAAGGAGTACAGCAAGGTATGTGATCCCGGCGTCTTCAGCATCAAAAGTAATCCGGGTAGTAGGGATAGCTAGGGTGCCCCTAGGGTAAGGGACAGGAAAAGAACCCCTGCCCCAGGTAATCTGACAACAGAATCGTGACACTTGTATCCCCCTGCAACACAAAACGCTCTATAAATCGCTTAACCCTCTTCTCACTCTCTCTATCTTCCTTCTCCTAGTCGCAGGAAATATCTCTCCCAAGCCTGGTCCCTCTTGTAATACTAAGTTGATCCCCTCCCATACTACACTCAGAAACCTTGCAAATCTCTCTGGAATTCACATTCAGCATGTTACAAACTCTCCTACGTCCATGACTTCTTCCTTTCTGATTCTGTTAACCTTCTGGCTCTTACTGAAACCTGGATCCAGTAGTCGGACACCACCGCCACTGCCTTTCTCTCATGTGGAGGCCTACTTTACTCTCATAGCCGAGATATGACAACAAACCAGGTGGAGGTGTTGGTCTGCTCCTATCAAAAAAAATTACTTTTCAGCTTATTCCACAAGTATCCTCGCTTATCGTCCCTTCATTTGAGGTCCATGCTGTTAGACTTTACAGCCCCTTCTACCTTCGAGTGGCGGTTGTGTATCGTCCTCCGGGCCACTCCCTTCAGTTCCTGGAACACTTTGCCACTTGGCTTCCACATTTTCTATCCTGTGACATCCCTGCACTCATCATGGGAAATTTTAACATCCTCAGACTTTAACATCCCCATTGGTGATCCCCTCTCCCCATTTGCCGTTCACCTTTTATCTCTAACCTCCTCCTTGACCTTTCACAGCTTAGTAACTCAAGAACTGTCACCCCACTCGGGACACCCCCACTTAACACTCTTATAAAATATACGTGCCATTAACACCCATGAAAAATTTGCAGTCCTCATTGGCCCCAATCTCCTCCCTCTCATGTCCTGACTCTGCACTGAAACATTGTAATGAAACACTGCAAAGTGCCCTGGATGAAGCTGCACCTCCTACATTTAGAACAATTCAGCATAGAAGGTGACAACCCTCTCACGAGCTGCAAACACGTTTCCTACAGCGGTGCTCCAAGGGCGCTGAACTTCTGTGGAGAAAATCCAATCTGGCTGAAGATTTCATTCATTATAAGTTTATGCTTGCAACAAACAACTCTGCCCTTCACCTCTCCAAACAAATCTATTACAACATCTCATTACCTCACTGTCCAAGAATCCTAAAAGTCTCTTTGACACTTTTCATTCCCTCCTCAGTCCAAGAGTACAGGACTCTACAATCCAATTTCCTCTCTTTACACTCTACTGAAACTGCCCAGACTAAAGTCTCTAATGATTTACTGACAGTTACCGCATTTTTCGGACCATAAGGCGCACTTTTTTTCCTCCAAATTTGGGAGGAAAGTGTGGGTGCGTCTTATGGTCGGAATGTAACATGTGGGGAGGGGGGCAGTGGGCAGCGGTGGAGTGAGATTGCAGGAGGCAGGAAAATATCCCCTCCTGCTACAGAAAACAAGCGCTGGGGAAACCCCTGGTCCAGATACTTAAGTGCAGTGAATATTAATCAGCCGCTTCCCCGCCCACCTATCAGCTGAGGGGAGCAGCTAATGACAGAGCCACATGGTTCCCCAGCGCTGGTTTCCTGCAGCAGCTGGGCAGATTGGTGTCTGAAGTAGAAGGAGGCGGCAGGAGCAGAGTGCAGCAGGAGGCATCGCATACCTGACAGCACAGGGGCTGTGCTGATGCGATGCTGAATGCTCCGGTGGAGGACCTGTGATGAGGTCATGAAGAGGGCGGGCTGGAGCATCACATGACCAAGGCCCTGCCTCTTCATGATGTCATCACAGGTCCTTCAGACACTCTGTACAACTTAGAATTAATTAAAAGGTTAGGCTACTTTCCACACTTGCGTTAAAAAAACGCATCTCTGTCTCTATCATCTGTCTCTATCATCTCTGTCTCTCATCTGTCTCTATCATCTGTCTCTATCATCTGTCTCTATCATCTGTCTCTATCATCTCTGTCTCTATCATCTCTGTCTCTATCTGTCTCAATCATCTCTATCTGTCTCTATCATCTCTGTCTCTATCATCTGCCTCTATCATCTGTCTCTATCATCTCTGTCTCTATCATCTCTGTCTCTATCATCTCTGTCTCTATCATCTGTATCTATCATCTCTGTCTCTATCATCTGTCTCTATCATCTCTGTCTCTATCATCTCTGTCTCTATCATCTGTGTCTATCATCTTTGTCTCTATCATCTCTGTCTCTATCATCTGTCTCTATCATCTGTCTCTATCATCTGTCTCTATCATCTCTCTCTATCATCTCTGTCTCTATCATCTCTGTCTCTATCATCTGTCTCTATCATCTGTCTCTATCATCTTTGTCTCTATCATCTTTGTCTCTATCATCTCTGTCTCTATCATCTCTGTATCTATCATCTCTGTCTCTATCATCTCTGTCATCTCTGTCATCTCTGTCTCTATCATCTGTCTCTTATCATCTGTGTCTCTCATGTCTGTCTCTATCATCTGTCTCTATCATCTCTATTTCTATCATCTGTCTCTATCATCTCTGTCTCTATCATCTCTGTCTCTATCATCTCTGTCTCTATCATCTCTGTCTCTATCATCTCTGTCTCTGATCATCTCTGTCTCTATCATCTCTGTCTCTATCATCTCTGTCTCTATCATCTCTGTCTCTATCATCTCTGTCTATAATTTCTGTCTCTATCATCTTTGTCTCTATCATCTCTGTCTCTATCATCTGTCTCTATCATCTCTGTCTCTATCATCTCTGTCTCTATCATCTCTGTCTCTATCATCTGTCTATCATCTCTGTCTCTATCATCTGTCTCTATCATCTGTCTCTATCATCTGTCTCTATCATCTCTGTCTCTATCATCTCTGTCTCTATCATCTCTGTCTCTATCATCGTCTCTATCATCTCTGTCTCTATCATCTCTGTCTCTATCATCTCTGTCTCTATCATCTCTGTCTCTATCATCTGTCTCTATCATCTGTCTCTATCATCTGTCTCTATCATCTGTCTCTATCATCTCTGTCTCTATCATCTGTCTATCATCTCTGTCTCTATCATCTCTGCCTCTATCATCTTTCTCTATCATCTGTCTCTATCATCTCTGTTTCTATCATCTGTCTATCATCTCTGTCTCTATCATCTGTCTCTATCATCTGTCTCTATCATCTGTGTCTCTATCATCTCTGTCTCTATCATCTGTCTCTATCATCTGTGTCTATCATCTCTGTCTATCATCTGTCTCTATCATCTCTGTCTCTATCATCTGTCTCTATCATCTGTTCTATCATCTCTGTCTCTATCATCTGTCTCTATCATCTCTATTTCTATCATCTTGTCTCTATCATCTCTGTCTCTATCATCTCTGTCTCTATCATCTGTCTCTATCATCTCTGTCTCTATCATCTCTGTCTCTATCATCTCTGTCTCTATCATCTCTGTCTCTATCATCTGTCTCTATCATCTCTGTCTCTATCATCTGTCTCTATCATCTCTGTCTCTATCATCTCTGTCTCTATCATCTCTGTCTATCATTTCTGTCTCTATCATCTCTGTCTCTATCATCTGTCTCTATCATCTGTCTTATCATCTGTCTCTATCATCTCTGTCTCTATCATCTTGTCTCTATCATCTGTCTATCATCTCTGTCTCTATCATCTGTCTCTATCTCTCGTCTCTATCTCCTGTCTCTATCATCTGTCTATCATCTCTGTCTCTATCATCTCTGCCTCATCATCTTTCTCTATCATCTGTCTATCTCTCTGTTTCTATCATCTGTCTCTATCATCTCTGTCTCTATCATCTGTCTCTATCATCTGTCTCTATCATCTGTGTCTCTATCATCTCTGTCTCTATCATCTGTCTCTATCATCTGTGTCTATCATCTCTGTCTATCATCTGTCTCTATCATCTCTGTCTCTATCATCTGTCTCTATCATCTCTGTCTCTATCATCTGTCTATCATCTCTGTCTCTATCATCTCTGTCTCTATCATCTCTGTCTATCATCTCTATCATCTGTCTCTATCATCTCTGTCTCTATCATCTGTCGCTATCATCTCTGTCTCTATCATCTGTCTCTATCATCTCTGTCTCTATCATCTGTCTCTATCATCTCTGTCTCTATCATCTGTCTCTATTTCTATGCAGCCGCACGCTCCAGTCTGAGTGCCAGCGGCAGTCCCGGGTGTTCATGCGAGAGACTCACACGAAATTGTGCGAGTTTCTCGCATGTGTGACCCCGGCCTTATACTCACCCTCCAGCGTCTTCACATAGTAGTTTAAAGACACCACACTGGTCCCGCAGCACCATCTCCTACCCGTAGCTTCCTACATAATAACATGCTATTATATATAATAACACCACATATAATAGTATGTTATTTATGTTATTAAATATTTTACCACATTTTTTGCTTCAAATATATTTTTTCCTATTTTCCACCTCTAAAACCTGGGTGCGTCTTATAGTCTGGTGCGTCTTATAGTCCGAAAAATACGGTAAATCTAGTGGTCACTACTCCCTGCTGATTTTCCTGGATCTCTCTGCAGCATTCCACACTGTGGATCACTAGTTCCTCCTCACTATGTTATGTTCTATCTGCCTCAAGGACACTGCTGTCTCCTTGTTCTCCTATCTCTCTGACCGCTGTGTCTTTTGCTGGCTCCTCTTCCTCTCCTTTTCCCTTTACTGTTGGGGTTCTTGAAGGATCAGTCTTAGGCCTCTTTCACACATCCGGCGGGCGCCTTGTGGCGCCCGCGGCATTTTGCCGCAGCGCCGCATCAGAAAACCTGATGCGCCGCATGCGGCTTTTTTCGCATTGACATGCATTAGCGCCGGATGGCGCCGCATGTCAGTGCGTTGCATGCAGTTTTGTCCGGATGCGGCGCAAATGTACATTGCGGCGGCCGGACAAAACGCAGCATGTAACGTTTTTTGTTTTTGCCGGATGGTTTCTGATGTCTCCGGGCATCAGAAACCATCCGGCAAAAAACCGCATGCGGCCGCCGGCGGCGCATCAGGTTTTCTGATGCGGCGCTGCGGCAAAATGCCTGGGGCGCCGCAAAGCGCCCGCCGGATTGTGAAAGAGGCCTAAGGCCCCCTTCCTTTTCTCATTGTATGCTGCCCTTATTGGGCAAACAATCAGTAGATTTGGTTTTCAGTACCATCTCTATGCTGATGACACCCAATTATAAATATTCCTGACAGCACCCCTGCATTACTACAAAACACCAGTGATTATCTTGCCGCTGTCTCTAACCTCATGTCTTCCCTCTATCTGAAACTGAACCTTTCAAAAACTGAACTGTTTCCTCCCTCCACTAACTTCCTATGCCCGATATTGCCACTTCTGTGTGTGGTTTTACATTACTCCCCAACAACATGCCCGCTGTCCTGGAGTCATAGTTGATTCAGATCTTTCACTCATTCCCTACATCTCGCTCGCCCATATCTACACCTCAAAAACATTTCTAGAATTCGACCATTACTTGCTTTCGACTTGGCAAAAACTCTGACTGTTGCTCTTTTTCATTCTCGTATGGCCTATTGCAACTCTCAAATAAACGGTCACCTTCTTACTAAACTCTCCCTTTTCCAATCCTTCCTGATGCCTCTACCTTGTGCCAGTCCTTTCACTGGTTACCTGTCTGCTACAGAGTTCAATATAAACTTACCACACTCATCCACAAAGCGCTCCACGCTTTAACACCACTCTACATGTCCTCCACCAAAATCTTATCAATAAATCGTCAGCTCGACGGATAAAAGATAAGCCTTCACCCAGCCCTAGATCCTGAAAAATGGAGACGCTACGGGTCTCGGAAAATGGCAACTTTTTTTTTTACAAACATTGGATTTTTTTTCCACCGTTTAAATAAAAAGAAAACTATATGTGTTTGGTATCTACAAACTCATAATGACCTGGAAAATCATGATGGCAGGTCAGTTTTAGCATGTAGTGAACATGGAAAAAAAACAACAAAAAACAATTGTGGAAAAGCACTTTTTTTGCAATTTCAATGCACATTAATTTTTTTTCACGTTTTCCACAATATGGTAAAATCGAATGGTGCCGTTCAAAAGTACAACTCGTCTCGCAAAAAACAAGTCCTCACATGGCCATATTGATCGAAAAATAAAAAAGTTATTGCTCTGGGAAGAAGGGGAGCAAAAAAAAATGGAAACTTAAAAATGGAAAAACCCAAGGTGGTGAAGGGGTTAAAATAAAAATTGGCTTACTATTTTTAAGAGCTGTATTTTGTGCTTCAACCAGTCATATGTCCTTTTCCTTCTTCTCTCCAGCCCCTCTCCCAGCAAATATCACACAAAGGCTAAATTAGAAAAAAATGACACAATCTCCCCATCTCCTCGCATGTATAGAATATCACTCCTGCAGGATACTCACAGAGCATCATATGGTGGCCGTGCGCACTGGAACATCTCTCCACTGGCAGGAGAGTAACGTTGGGTTATTGCTTATGTTTATGATCCCAGATTACCACTGATTTCTAGAATGAAAGGCTTCTTTATAGTGACCATATTCGCTTTCCCACCTTAAAGGTGATGTCCAGGATTTTAGTATTGATAGCCTATCCATAGTCCAGGTCATCAGCATCAAACGAATGTAGGTTTGGCACTTGGCACCCTCACTGATCAGCAGCTAGCTGGTCGCATGAAGGCTGGAGGTAAACCATGTATGAGCCAGACCGTACCGTACACTATGTAGAGTTCATTTTTAGGTTGTGCTGCTCATCTGTTAAAATGAATGGGAGCTGAGCTGCATCTGAGAACGGCCACGACAGTGTATAGAACAGTGCTGTCCAATTCAGGCTTGTGGGACCTGGGGATGCTGGGTGTCGGATAACTACTACCGATAATCCAAAAATCGTGACGTTTATGAAGTGCACGATAAATGTCAAAGTCTTGGACAACAACTTTAAACCAGGATACAAAATTCTCATGTTGGAGTTGGGCTCCTGTTCTGCACCCAAGTCTGACAGAATTCTCTCCCATTCTGCTGGCATTCTATGTAAACGGGGTATTTAACATACTACAAAAAAAAATCTGTGTGCAATAAGGACATTCTATACATTAGGATGACCAGCGCATTCATAATTGTCATAGAAAACCGCTTTTAACTCCACAGACAGGTGCTACCGGAATACAAAGACACAAAACACTACTTCTTACAAATGTTTGAGACTGCATAGCTTGTCAGATGAACCCATTAGCCATATTGGAAAAGCCCTGCACAGGCGGCCGTTTTCTAGGCATCCATGATGCTTTATTATTGTACATTTTCATTATGTGATATGGCTTTTCTGGATGACTGGCAATAATGGGCTTATTGATGACAAGACAGGCTCATGGTGAAAACTGTTACTTCTTCCTATAACTTAACTTCATGTGTGTACGTGCTCATCTAAGGAAGAATTATAATCTTGTAGAGATTTAATAGACGAATGGGAAAGTAAATCTTCAGACCCTGCCAGCATTTTTTATAAAAAAAGAAACAAACATGGTTTGCTAGTGTTACTTGTCTGCCTATAGACACCAGTATTGTAATAGAGATTATGAAAATAAATCAGCAAAAGTAAATAGTTACTGGAGCAAAAATCTCAGCCCCACAGCTGTACGGATGCATTTATTTTACTCTTCATACTTTGACATTCATGTACAGTTATATGAAAAAGTTTGTGCACCCCTATTAATCTTAAGCTTAATGTTTTATAACAATTGGTGTTTTTGCAACAGCTATTTCAGTTTGATATATCTAATAACTATTGGACACAGTAATGTTTCTGCCTTGAAATGAGGTTTATTGTACTAACAGAAAATGTGCAATCTGCATCCAAACAAAATTTGACAGGTGCATAAGTATGGGCACCTCACCAGAAAAGTGACATTAATATTTACTGTGTTTCCCGAAAGTAAGACAGGTCTTACTTTCTTTTTATCCCCAAAAACCCACTATGTCTTACTTTCGGGGTATTCTTATTGAAAAAAAATTACCTGTATCTAACCCAGTGTGATACAGTACCACCTGCTGTATTTAATCCAGTGTGACACCTGCTGATACCCACTGGGTTACATACAGCAGATGATACCCCAGTATGCCAGTGTATATGTTTTACTGATTGATGATTACTGTGTATACGTCGCCGCGTCTGCCATCTACCACAGAATAACTCACCTGAGTTTTTCTGCAGCCGCCTTCCGCCACGGGCTCGGCTCCCTGCAGCCGCTGGTCCCGCCGTCCTCCGTCGCTCCGTTCGCCCGCAGTCCCGGGCTGAAGTTCTCGCGCGCTCTATTTAAATTTCTTCTTCGGTCCCGAAACGTCATCACGTTGGTCACTCACGTGACCGGAGGCTGCAGTGATAGACAGTTCTCTCCGGCCTCCGGTCACGTGAGTGACCAACGTGATGACGTTTCGGGACCGAAGAAGAAATTTAAATAGAGCGCGCGAGAACTTCAGCCCGGGACTGCGGGCGAACGGAGCGACGGAGGACGGCGGGACCAGCGGCTGCAGGGAGCCGGAGCCCGTGGCGGAAGGCGGCAGTGGTAGATGACAGACGCGGCGACGTATGGAGAGGGGGACGGTGCGGACGTGGGCAGGAAGCGGCACGCAGCTAGATGAGAGAGAGGCGGCAATACCCCCGTGTTTCCCCGAAAGTAAGACATATGTCTTACTTTCGGGGTACGGCTTATATTAGCCGACCCCTCTGAAACTCCCGATACGTCTTACAATCGGGGGTGTCTTACTATCGGGGAAACACGGTAGTAGATCCTCCTTTTGCAAAAATAACAGCCTCTAGTCGCTTCCTGTAGCTTTTAATGAGTTCCTGGATGAAGGTATTTTTGACCATTCCTCTTTACAAAACAGTTCCAGTTCAGTTAAGTTTGATGATCGCCGAGCATGAACAGCCCTCTTCAAATGATCCCACAGATGTTCAATGATATTCAGGTCTGGGGACTGGGATGGCCATTCCAGAACATTGTAATTGTTCCTCTGCATGAATGCCTGAGTAGATTTGGAGCGGTGTTTTGGATCATTGTCTTGCTGAAAGAGCCATCCCTGCGTAACTTCAACTTTGTCACTGATTCTTGAACATTATTGAGTGGAATCCATGCGCCTGTTATGATCTGCTACAAGCACTAAGGAAAGAAGGGAGGTCTGTCCCTACAATAGAACTAAGCTGGATCCCTACGATGTAACGGGGAACCTGATCCTGCGATCAGACCCGCTAAAGTCCTCAGCTAGTCTGAACGAAGACCTATAGATGTGAGGGAGGGATCCCTACAAGGACTAGGGACTGGGAGAAAAGATGGACACCTCCTAACAGAAGTTGTAGCAGCAAAAGGCAAAACATAGAACATAGAGGTGAAAAGACCAAGCAAAAACTGTCTGAGTTAGGTAACAAAGCACCTGGCTAGCTTAAGAGTATAAGTTACAATGAAGTCCAGCAAAGCCAGAAGGGTGGAGCCGGATTAAATAGGCCACAAAGGTCATGAGACCAGCAAGATAAAAAAAACCTAACAGGAGAGTTCTAACAGTACCCCCCTTCTAAGAGGATCCTCCGGATCCCCTAGGACCAGACTTATCCGGAAACCTCTTGTGAAACGCTCTGACAAGTCTGGACGCAGAAACATCATCCGCCCTCACCCATGAGTTATCCTCGGGTCCGAAACCCTTCCAAGCGACGAGATACTGCAAACTCCCTCTATACCGTCTAGAATTTAGGATGCAAGAAACTTCATATTCCCCATCCTCCACCACCGGGGGAACAGTCTCAGCGGAGTCTCCCTCCGACACATAAGCTCTTTTCAACAGAGAAACATGAAACACCGGATTAATCTTCCAAGAGGTAGGAACCTCCAACCTAACCGCCGATTGGTTAACAACCTGAAGCACCTTAAAGGGCCCTACAAACTTGGGACCCAATTTTTTAGAAGGAATCCTCAACCTCAGATTCTTAGAGGATAACCAAACCATGTCACCAATAGCAAACAAAACCTCTTGCCGTTTCCTATCAAAGTACCCTTTAGATTTTCTGTTAGCCTCCTGAAGATTACCACGCACATCCGTCCAAACTCTCTCCAAATCACCAGAAAAATTTTCCTCTTCAGGCACGGCCGATACCAATTTGGAGAATGACCCAAACGACGGATGTCTCCCAGTACAACAAAAAAAAGGCGAACAACCAGCAGAGGATGATGTATGATTGTTAAGAGCAAATTCAGCAAGTGGCAGAAACTCAGACCACCCCTCTTGATTGTCTGCCACAAAACAACGCAAGAACTGCTCAGCATCCTGGTTTTTCCTTTCTGTCTGGCTATTAGACTCAGGATGATATCCGGATGAAAACGACAAATGAACTCCCAACCTGACACACAAGGCGCACCAAAAACGAGCCACGAACTGAGGTCCCCTGTCAGAAACAATGTCAGTAGGAACACCATGTAGTCTGACAATTTCCTTGACAAAGGCCTTAGCGAGAGTCTTAGCGCAGGGCAGTTTGATGAAAGGAACCAAGTGACACATCTTGCTAAAACGGTCCACGACCACCCAGATGACAGTGAAACCCTCAGAGGGGGGAAGGTCAGTAATAAAGTCCATAGCCAAATGTGTCCAAGGTGCACTAGGAACCTCCAGAGGGCAAAGCAACCCCGCAGCAGAAGTATGTGAAGACTTAGATCTAGCACACACAGTAAACTGACGCACCCACTTAATGACTTCCTTTTGCCATCCCGGCCACCAAAAACTGCGACCCACAAGTCTCTTGGTCTCAGAGATTCCAGGATGACCTGCCAACCGTGACTCATGACACTCCACAAACAAATCTCTCCTAAAGGTCCCAGGCACAAACAACCTCCCATGGGGAGTGTTAGATGGGGCATTCTCCTGTGCTTTAAGAATCTCATCTTCCAACACAGAGTCCAAAGCAGCAATCACAACCCCTTCTTGTAAAATGTTCTCCTCCTCCTCAGTACCAATCATGGGAGAAAAACTGCGAGACAAAGCATCAGCTTTCACATTCTTAGTACCTGGGATGTAAGTGACAGAAAAATTAAACCGCGAGAAAAACAGTGCCTATCTAGCCTGATGGGCATTCAAACGTTTGGCAGCATCCAGATAGATCAGATTTTTATGATCCGTGAAAACCTGAACGGGAAATTCAGCACCTTCCAAGAGATGCCGCAAGTGTTCAAATGCGAGTTTAATGGCCAATAATTCCCGATTACCAATATCATAATTCAGTTCAGTCTCAAAAAATTTTTTCGAAAAAAAAAAAAAAGCACAAGGATGCACTCCATCTGTGTCTTCCTGATACAACACCGCGCCGACCCCCACAGAAGAAGCATCAACCTCAACCAAAAACGGTTTAGTCACATCAGGCTGCATAAGGATGGGAGCAGAGCTAAACCTCTCCTTTAAAAACACAAAAGCTTCAATGGCCTCAGTAGTCCACTGAACCGCATTAGCACCTTTCCTTGTGAGATCGGTCAGTGGTTTGACAATAATAGAAAATTTTTTAATGAATTTTCTATAATAATTGGTGAAACCCAAAAACCTCTGTAACAATTTCAAACCAATAGGCCTAGGCCATTCCTGCACAGCTTGAACTTTCACCGGGTCCATCTCAAAACCTTCGCTGGAGATAATGTAGCCCAAAAAACTAATTCTCTGTACAGCGAACTCACATTTCTCCAGCTTAGCAAAAAGCGAATTGTCCATTAACAACTGTAATATCTCACGCACACTCCACCAATGAGACTCCAGATCCGGTGAATAAATCAAAATGTCATCCAAATACACAATCACACTTTTGCCGATCAAAGGTCTAAGGATGTCATTAATAAGATTCTGAAAAAATGCAGGAGTGTTGGTAAGACCAAAAGGCATAACCAGATTCTCAAAATGCCCCACAGGAGTGTTAAACGACAGTCTTCCATTCGTCACCCTCCTTCATGCGCAACAAATTGTATGCCCCCGAAGATCAATTTTGGAAAACCACTTGGCCCCCACTAACTGGTTAAACAAATCAGGAATCAATGGCAGTGGGTAAGGATTGCGTACAGTAATTTTATTAATCTCACGAAAGTCCAAACAAGGACGTAAACCGCCGTCCTTTTTTTTAACAAAAAAAAAATCCAACAGCCAAAGGAGACTTAGAAGGTCTAATGTGACCAGCGGCCAAGCTTGTCTGTATGTACTCCTCCAAAGTCTTTCTCTCAGGAATAGTCAAATTAAATAAACGACTTTTAGGAAGAGTTGCTCCAGGGACAAATTCAATAGTACAATCATAGTCTGTATGAGGGGGCAAAATATGCGGTTCCTTCTCAGAAAAAACTTTCCAAAAATCCTGAATAGGTACAGGTAGTTCCCTTTATCCACAGCAGCAATACGCCCGTTACAACATTTGTCATAACACTTGGGGCTCCAGGACTTAATTTCATTGGTAGACCAGTCCAGTACAGGATTGTGTCATTTTAACCAGGGTAACCCCAAAATCACTGGAGAAGGCAAATTATTCAAAACTACCAAATCCAAATTCTCTTGGTGAACACCATTAATAGTGAGAGGAAATTCACAGATCTTGTGAGTAACATTCTTCAAGGGAGAACCATCAACAGAAACCACAACAATAGGGGATGACAAAGGTTTAGGTTTTAATTTAAGTTTTTACAAGAATTCCTCATCAATCACATTCAGAGTGGAACCACAATCGATAAATACCCGAAAATCCATTAATTCTTTCTGAGCAGCAGTAGTAGTGGCAGAAAGAAAATCGCCCTTAGTATTTAAACAGGCTATACGGGCAAAACTGACCTTTTTTTTTTTTCTTTGTTCATACGAAGAACACAGTTCTTAATGAAATGGTCAGATTTGCCGCAATAAAAGCACAAACCTTCAGAAAACCGGCGGTCTTTTTCCTGAGAGCGAGATGCCATCGCTCCGATCTCCATCAGCTCTCCAATGTCAGAACAGAAACTTTCAAGACTTGGAGCTGACATGGCAGAGGATTTACTCTCATTAACCCTTGCACGCAGTCTCCTATACACCCGTATGGCTAATTGCATAGCCTCTTGCAAGTTACCAGGTATGGGATAAGCAATCAGCAAATCTTTAACCCTTTCACTTAGCCCTGCAAGAAATAAACTTTTCAAAGCTGAATCATTCCACCCCACCTGAGTAGACCACCGACGGAAGTGAGTCAGTATTTTTCCACATTACCTGATCCCTGTCTCAAACGTCTCAATTCTGTCTCAGCTGATGAAACACGATCAGGATCGTCATATAATAACCCCAAAGCAGAAAAAAACTATCCACTGATCTAAAGCATGGATCACTAGGTTGCAGAGAAAAGGCCCAGTCCTGAGGTTCTTTGCGCAAAGTGACATTATGAACCCTATGCGCTGAGATTCATCACCAGAGGATCTGGGTCTCAAACGGAAATACAGCAAGCAAGCATTTTTAAAAGAAAAAAAATCTTGTTGTTCACCAAAAAATAAATCAGGCAAACGTACCTTTGGCTCCACGAAATGTGCTCCAGAACAACTACTCACGTGTTGCTGGATCTCAGCCACCTCCAGAGAGAATCCCTGCAGGCGTTGAGCCAAATCCTGAACCAACACCATGATGAAAACTGGAAATCTTTCCTTAGAGATATTTTTGGGCTGGACTTACTGTTATGATCTGCTACAAGCACTAAGGAAAGAAGGGAGGTCTGTCCCTACAATACAACTAAGCTGGATCCCTACGATGTAACGGGGAACCTGATCCTGCGATCAGACCCGCTAAAGTCCTCAGCTAGTCTGAACGAAGACCTATAGATGTGAGGGAAGGATCCCTACAAGGACTAGGGACTGGGAGAAAAGATGGACACCTCCTAACAGAAGTTGTAGCAGCAAAAGGCAAACAAAGAACATAGAACATAGAGGTGAAAAGACCAAGCAAAAACTGTCTGAGTTAGGTAACAAAGCACCTGGCTAGCTTAAGAGTATAAGTTACAATGAAGTCCAGCAAAGCCAGAAGGGTGGAGCCGGATTAAATAGGCCACAAAGGTCATGAGACCAGCAAGATAAAAAAAAACCTAACAGGAGAGTTCTAACAGCGCCCCTCAACTTTAACAAGATTCCCGGTGCCGGCATTGGCCACACAGCCCCAAAGCATGATGGAACCTCCACCAAATTTTACTGTGGGTAGCAGGTGTTTTTCTTGGAATGCTGTGTTTTTTTGACGCCATGCATAACGCCTTTTTGTATGACCAAACAACTCAATCTTGGTTTCATCAGTCCACAGGACCTTCTTCCAAAAGAAATTGGCTTCTCCAAATGTGCTTTTGCATACCTCAGCCGACTCTGTTTGTGGCGTGCTTGCAGAAATGGCTTCTTTAGCATCACTCTCCCATACAGCTTCTCCTTGTGCAAAGTGCGTTGTCTAGTTGACCGATGCACAGTGACACCATCTGCAGCAAGTTGATGCTGCAGCTCTCTGGAGGTGGTCTGAGGATTGTCCTTGACTGATCTCAACCATTCTTCTTCTCTGCCTTTCTGATGTT
Organism: Oophaga sylvatica; assembly: GCA_033576555.1. Classification (NCBI taxonomy): domain Eukaryota; kingdom Metazoa; phylum Chordata; class Amphibia; order Anura; family Dendrobatidae; genus Oophaga; species Oophaga sylvatica. The sequence goes on from JARQOD010000002.1 coordinate 166,641,732, forward strand.
TTTCTTGGCCTGCCACTTCAGGCCTTAACAAGAACTGTCCCTGTGTTCTTTCATTTCCTTACTATGTTCTTCACAGTGGAAACTGACAGGTTAAATCTCTGAGACAGCTTTTTGTATCCTTCCCCTGAACAACTATGTTGAATAATCTTTGTTTTCAGATCATTTGACAGTTGTTTTGAGGAGCCCATGATGCCACTCTTCAGAGGAGATTCAACAGGAGAACAACTTGCAAGTGGCCACTTTAAGTAGCTTTTCTCATGATTGCATACACCTGGCTATGAAGTTCAAAGCTCAATGAGGTTCCAAAACCAAAAAAAGTGCTTTAGTAAGTCCGTAAAAAGTAGGTAGGAGTATTTAAAACAAGAAAATGATAAGGGTGGCCATACTTATGCACCTGTCAAATTTTGTTTGAATGCAGATTGCACATGTTCTGCTAGTACAATAAACCTCATTTCAAGGCAGAAACATTACTGTGTCCAATAGTTTTAGATATATCAAACTGAAATAGCTGTTGCAAAAACACCAATTTCTATAAAACATTAAGCTTAAGATTAATAGGGGTGCCCAAACTTTTTCATATAACTGTACATGTCTGTATGGCAGAGGCCCTAAAGGGTTTTACACTAGAACTGTAATAACGCTGAGTCAGAACTCCTGACAGTGCTATATAATGGACAAGGAGGCCAGTGTGAAAATTCCTGTGGTGATGGTCATGTAAGTTGGATGTCTAAAAAAAACACAACCGTAAAAGATGTGACTTGCAGCACTCCTATATTCGAGGTACGAAAAGTCCAATGCCAAGGTACCCCACTCACTAGTAGTACAAATAATAGACTGTGTCCAAACCAGGTGATAGTAGAGTATCAAATGATGCGGCTGTATTTGGCTGAATAAAATGTATTTGGCAGAATACAGTTCATCTTTTGATACACTCCTATCACCCAGTGTGGACGCTGTCAATCATTTCTACTTCTAAAAAATAAATACAGACTTCAGTGTCCTAGTGTCAGAATTCCAGGTAATGAGGAGTTGGCCGCTTCTTGTGAGGCCTCTCCCCAGCTCCTCCTCTCTGATTTTGAGTTGTACTTGTGATGCCACTCCTCAGCTTCTCTACTCTACTCTGAGTGATTGGCACTTTCCTCAGCACCGTTGCTCTGAGTTATAGTGTCTTTACACAGCTCCTCTCCTCTGTTCTAAGTGATAAGGCTTCTCCTTTGCTCTTCTCCCTTTGCTCTGAGTGATGGGGCCCTCTCCCTCTGCTCTGAGTGATGGGGCCTCTCCTCTGCTCTGAGTGATGGAGCCTATCCCTCTTCTCTGAGTGATGGGACCTCTACTCTGCTCTGAGTGATGGGGCCTCTCTTCTGCTCTGAGTGATGGGGCTCTCCTCTCTATTCTGAGTGATGGGGCCTCTCCTCTGCTCTGAGTGATGGGGCCTCTTCTCTGCTCTGAGTGATGGGGCCTCTCCTCTGCTCTGAGTGATGGGGCCTCTCCTCTGCTCTGAGTGATGGGGCCTCTCCCTCTGCTCTGAGTGATGGGGCCTCTCCTCTGCTCTGAGTGATGGGGCCTCTCCCTCTCTCTGAGTGATGGGGCCTCTCCTCTGCTCTGAGTGATGGGGCCTCTCCTCTGCTCTGAGTGATGGGGCCTCTCCCTCTGCTCTGAGTGATGGGGCCTCTACGTCAAGTGATCCAGTATCTCTACCCTTTGCTATTGAGTGTAGGCTGCAGTGGGCTCATGGTTGGATGCCCCAACATCAATAAAGAGTATAGGGATAGGTTGTGGATGTCATGCATGCTGAAAGCTAAGAGCACTTAAATAGGTGGTCCATGGCAATGTATTTTGTGCACATTGATATAAGCCTTTCAAATAAGTCTTTTTGCAAATACCTTATGTTGACATATTTGCCTCTGAACGGCGCTGTCACTGATCACTAAGTCCCGATCACATGACCTCCAGCTGCAGCCTCCACTTACATCCTGTGATCTCATGTCAACTTCTGGACTCTGGAAGTTAACCTTGCATCTCTGAGACGTGACCCAATCTCACGCACTCCCCCTGATTGACTGGACTGTGTAACATGCAGTGAAACACTGCTCACAGCTAAGTCAGTCAGGGGGGAGTGCGTGAGACTGGGTCAACCCTCGATGATGAAAGGTCAGCTTCCAGATTCTGGAAGTTCAGGTAACATCTCCGGATGTCAGCGGCTGGAGCCGGGTATCACGTGATTGGGACTGAGCGCCACTCCGCTTATGTTGACATATTTGCCTCTATTTGCAAAAAGACTTATTTCAAAGGTTTAAATCAATATGCACAATATACACTGTAGTGAACCACCACTGTAAATTCTAATGGTCCAGATAGAACTTGCAGTAAAAACATGTGCCAGATTTAAATTTATTTTCCCATCAATGCTGCTGCTAAAACCCTACCAAGAGTTATTTTACCAAACCTTCACATGCTTCCTACAGGTGCCCCGTCAAAGCTGCTCAAAGACTCCCTTTTGAATTACAAATTACTTTCTTTGCTTTCCAGCTGATCTGTAGGGTTTTTTTTTCTTTCTGTGGGATTTGGAACAAATTCTGAAATATACGATGATGACACAATTCTGAGATAAACAGTGACGACACAATTCTGTGATATACAGTGATGACACAAATCTGAGATATACAGTGACGACACAATTCTGTGATATACAGTAATGACACAATTCTGAGATATACAGTGATGACACAATTCTGAGATATACAGTGACGACACAATTCTGTGATATACAGTGATGACACAATTCTGAGATATACAGTGATGACACAATTCTGAGATATACTGATGCACAATTCTGAATTAGGATGACACAATTCTGAGATATACAGTGATGACACAATTCTGAGATATACAGTGACGACACAATTCTGATATACAGTGATGACACAATTCTGAGATATAACAGTGATGACACAATTCTGAGATATACAGTGATGACACAATTCTGAGATATACAGTGATGACACAATTCTGAGATATACAGTGATGACACAATTCGTGATATACAGTGATGACACAATTCTGAGTAATATCACATGTGACTGACACAATTCTGAGATATACAGTGATGACACAATTCTGAGATATACAGTGATGACACAATTCTGAGATTACAGTGACGACACATTCTGAGATATACAGTGATGACACAATTCTGAGATATACAGTGACGACACAATTCTGTGAATACAGTGAGACACAATTCTGGATATACAGTGATGACACAATTCTGATGTACAGTGACGACACAATTCTGTGATATACAGTGATGACACAATTCTGAGTATAATAGTGATGACACAATTCTGAGAAATACAGTGACGACACATTCTGAATATACAGTGATGACACAATTCTGAGATATACAAATGACACAATTCTGAGAATACAGTGACGACACAATTCTGTGATATACAGTGATGACACAATTCTGAGATATACAGTGATGACAAATTCTGTATATACAGTGATGACACAATTCTGAGATATACAGTGATGACACAATTCTGAGATATAGTGATGACACAATTCTGAGATATACAGTGTGACACAATTCTAGATATACAGTGAGACACAATTCTGAGATATATAGTGAACACAATTCTGAGATATACAGATGACACAATTCTCAGATATACAGTGATACACAATTCTGAGATATATAGTGAGCACACAATTCTGAGATATACAGTGACGACACAATTCTAGATATACAGTGATGACAAATTCTGAGATATATAGTGATGACATAATTCTGAGATATACAGTGACGACACAATTCTAGATATACAGTGATGACACAAATTCTGAGATATATAGTGATGACACAATTCTCAGATATACAGTGACGACACAATTCTGAGATATACAGTGACGACAAATTCTGAGATATAAGTGATGACACAATTCTGAGATATACAGTGATGACACAATTCTGAGATATATAGTGATGACATAATTCTGAGATATACAGTGACGACACAATTCTGAGATATACAGTGACGACAAATTCTGAGATATATAGTGATGACACAATTCTCGAATTACAGTGACGACACAATTCTCAGATATACAGTGACGACACAATTCTGAGATATACAGTGATGACACAATTCTGAGATATACAGTAATGACACAATTCTGAGATATACAGTGACGACACAATTCTGATATATAGTGATGACACAATTCTGAGATATACAGTGATGACACAATTCTGAGATTATATATGTGATTGACACAATTCTGAGATATAAGTGATGACACAATTCTGAGATATATAGTGATGACACAATTCGAGATATACAGTAATGACACAATTCTGAGATATACAGTGACGACACATTCTGTGATTATACACAGATGTATGGAGACACAATTCTGGATATACAGTGATGACACAATTCTGAGATATACAGTGATGACACAATTCTGAGATATACAGTGACGACACAATTCTGTGATATACAGTTAGACACAATTCTGAGATATACAGTGACGACACAATTCTGTGATATACAGTGACGACACAATTCTGAGATATACAGTGATGACACAATTCTGAGATATACAGTGATGACACAATTCTGAGATATACAGTGACGACACAATTCTGAGATATACAGTGACGACACAATTCTGTGATATACAGTGACGACACAATTCTGAGATATACATAATGACACAATTCTGAATATACAGTGATGACACAATTCTGAGCTATATAGTGATACAATTCTGAGATAAATCAGTGATGACACAATTCTGAGATATACAGTGACGACACAATTCTGAGATATACAGTGACGACACAATTCTGAGATATACAGTAATGACAAAATTCTCAGATATACAGTGAGACACAATTCTGAGATATACAGTGACACACAATTCTGAGATATACAGTAATGACAAAATTCTCAGATATACAGTGATGACACAATTCTGAGATATATAGTGATGACACAATTCTGAGATATACAGTGAGACACAATTCTGAGATATACAGTGATGACACAATTCTGAGATATATAGTGACGACACAATTCTCAGATATACAGTGACGACACAATTCTGAGATATACAGTGATGACACAATTCTGAGATATATAAGTGATTGACACAATTCTGAGATATAACATGTGATGACACAATTCTAGATATACAGTGATGACAATTCTGAGATATACAGTGACGACAACAATTCTGAGATATACAGTGATGACACAATTCTGAGATATACAGTGACGACACAATTCTGAGATATACAGTGATGACACAATTCTGAGATATAAGTGATGACACAATTCTGAGATATACAGTGATGACACAATTCTGAGATATACACTGTTGACACAATTCTGAGATATATAGTGATGACACAATTCTGAGATATACAGTGATGACACAATTCTTAGATATACAGTGATGACAATTCTGAGATATACAGTGAGCGACACAATTCTGAGATATACAGTGACGACACAATTCTGAGATATACAGTGATGACACAATTCTGAGATATACAGTGATGACAATCTCAGATATACAGTGACGACACAATTCTGAGATATACAGTGACGACACAATTCTCAGATATACAGTGATGACACAATTCTGAGATATACAGTGATGACACAATTCTGAGATATACAGTGCCGACACAATTCTGAGATATACAGTGATGACACAATTCTGAGATATAAGTGATGACACAATTCTGAGATATACAGTGACGACACAATTCTGAGATATACAGTGAATGACACAATTCTGAGATATACAGTGATGACAATTCTCAGATATACAGTGACGACACAATTCTGAGATATATACAGTGATGACACAATTCTGAGATATACAGTGATGACTCAATTCTGAGATATACAGTGACGACACAATTCTGAGATATACAGTGACGACACAATTCTGAGATATACAGTGACGACACAATTCTGAGATATACAGTGACGACACAATTCTGAGATATACAGTGACGACACCATTCTGAGATATACAGTAACGACACAATTCTGAGGTATACAGTGACGACACAATTCTCAGATATATAGTGATGACACAATTCTGAGATATACAGTGATGACACAATTCTGAGATATATAGTGATGACAATTCTCAGATATACAGTGATGACACAATTCTCAGATATACAGTAACGACACAATTCTCAGATATACAGTAACGACACAATTCTGAGATATATAGTGACGACACAATTCTGAGATATACAGTGACGACACAATTCTGAGATATACAGTGACGACACAATTCTCAGATATACAGTGATGACACAATTCTCAGATATACAGTAACGACACAATTCTGAGATATACAGTAACGACACAATTCTGAGATATACAGTAACGACACAATGCTGAGATATATAGTGACGACACAATTCTGAGATATACAGTGACGACACAATTCTGAGATATATAGTGACGACACAATTCTGATATATACAGTGACGACACAATTCTCAGATATACAGTGACGACACAATTCTGAGATATACAGTGATGACACAATTCTGAGATATACAGTGACGACACAATTCTGAGATATATAGTGACGACACAATTCTGAGATATACAGTAACGACACAATTCTGAGATATACAGTGTGATGATACTGCAAGCTTCATTTCTTGTGCTGTTTCCAGAACTCTCCCCATAGTACTACAACCCCCACCGTTTGCAAGCACAGGGCAAAGTTACCCCTCCCTCCTTTCCTCTGCAGCTCACGCTTCCCTTCCCCCTCCCAACCTGCAGTCAAGCTCAGTGTAACCTGAGCTACCAGTGCTGGAAGTTTTGCCGCTTCACCGCAGGGGTCCCCATTGTCTGCAACATGTGCTGTCCCTACCCTAGCAGCCATTTTGGAGACTTCATTCTGTTTTGGTTATAATACGGTGGGGATTTGCGTCAGAAACACGAAAGTTACTGTTTTGAAACCTGTGTCCATAGGCATCGTTCCCGTGGTACTGGTGAACCCGTAACTCCAACAGAACCCGAGAAATGGAATTCTCGGATCCCCCACAAACTAGCTCATCCAAGTTTGGGCTCATTGGAACCGTCATTTTAAAGTAAGATCATTGATAGGTCTGCCATTATTCTGCTAGAGTTCCCCGCTGAGTTATGGTCCTTATGATATTTCAGAGCTCAAATCATACACTTCTGTCCCTGGGAGGTGGCCAGAAAAACCAGCCCCTTTTGTGAGATCAGCAGCCCCAGGTATAAATCCTGTGGTGAGCCCCCCTTTCTCAGTCCTTGCTGTGACGTCTTGACTAAGAGATCTGCAAATGAACTATGACGTGTGGCTCCTTCCCCAGCCTGGCTTGCCTGTATATGATCTAACTATCATGTGAGTCTTTCATTCTTAATCCCGTTTATTTTGTAACTGTATTGTACAAAACTATATTGCCTCAGCTTGTTACATCTTTTTATATTGTATAAGCACTGCCTGTCTTTTTAAGGAATAAACCTATAAATGTATTAGTTTGTTTCTCCTGCTCTATAAACGAATTTGCACGCGCCTAAAGTACTACGCTACTGTTTTGGGGTTGCTACGGACCCTCTTGATAAATTTTTCCAAGTAAACCATGGCTGGTGGCAGCTATAAAGAAGGGGTGTAAAGTGTTGACCTATGGGGTGGCGTTGGCGGTGACGGAGCGGGTTTTATAAGTGTATTACCCGGCTGCGGCTCGGAGTAATTATAATTCCCTCACTGCAGCGTGCCCAATAGCCAGCACACATCCAAGTGACCCGTCTGGTGACTAATTATCCTAGGTGCAGTTCCCTGACTGACCTGAGGGTAAGGGGGGCGCCAGAGAGCTGCAAGTTCCTAAGTGGAAGTGGATAATTATAAATCCCTGCAGTTTACTGGGTCGGACGGCAGCAGCCGTCGTGTGTGTGCACCGTTTCATCACATACAGTGACGACACAATTCTGATATATACAGTGACACAATTCTGAGATATACAGTGATGACACAATTCTGAGATATACAGTGACACAATTCTCAGATATACAGTGATGACACAATTCTGATATATACAGTGACGACACAATTCTCAGATATACAGTGACGACACAATTCTCAGATATACAGTGACGACACAATTCTGAGATATACAGTGATGACACAATTCTGAGATATACAGTGATGACACAATTCTGAGATATACAGTGACGACACAATTCTCAGATATACAGTGACGACACAATTCTCAGATATACAGTGACGACACAATTCTGATATATACAGTGACGACACAATTCTCAGATATACAGTGATGATGACACAATTCTCAGATATACAGTGATGACACAATTCTCAGATATACAGTGACGACACAATTCTGTGATATACAGTGATGACACAATTCTGAGATATACAGTGACGACACAATTCTCAGATATACAGTGACGACACAATTCTCAGATATACAGTGATGACACAATTCTCAGATATACAGTGACGAAACAATTCTGTGATATACAGTGATGACACAATTCTGAGATATACAGTGACGACACAATTCTGTGATATACAGTGACGACACAATTCTCAGATATATATTGATGATACAATTCTGAGATATACAGTGATGACATAATTCTGTGATATACAGTGATGACACAATTCTCAGATATACAGTGATGACACAATTCTGAGATATACGATGATGACACAATTCTCAGATATACAGTGATGACACAATTCTCAGATATACAGTGATGACACAATTCTGAGATATACAGTGACGACACAATTCTCAGATATACAGTGATGACACAATTCTCAGATATACAGTGACGAAACAATTCTGTGATATACAGTGATGACACAATTCTGAGATATACAGTGACGACACAATTCTGTGATATACAGTGACGACACAATTCTCAGATATATATTGATGATACAATTCTGAGATATACAGTGATGACATAATTCTGTGATATACAGTGATGACACAATTCTCAGATATACAGTGATGACACAATTCTGAGATATACGATGATGACACAATTCTCAGATATACAGTGATGACACAATTCTGAGATATACGATGATGACACAATTCTCAGATATACGATGATGACACAATTCTGAGATATACAGTGATGACACAATTATGAGATATACAGTGACGACACAATTCTGTGATATACAGTGACGACACAATTCTCAGATATATAATGATGATACAATTCTGTGATATACAGTGATGACACAATTCTCAGATATACAGTGATGACACAATTCTGAGATATACAGTGATGACACAATTCTGAGATATACAGTGATGACACAATTCTCAGATATACAGTGATGACACAATTCTGAGATATACGATGATGACACAATTCTGAGATATACAGTGATGACACAATTCTCAGATATACAGTGATGACACAATTCTGTGATATACAGTGACGACACAATTCTGTGATATACAGTGACGACACATTTCTGTGATATACAGTGATGACACAATTATGAGATATACAGTGATGACACAATTCTGAGATATACAGTGATGACACAATTCTCAGATATACAGTGATGACACAATTCTGAGATATACAGTGACGACACAATTCTGTGATATACAGTGACGACACAATTCTGTGATATACAGTGATGACACAATTCTGAGATATACAGTGATGACACAATTCTGAGATATACAGTGATGACAAAATTCTGAGATATACGGTGACGACACAATTCTGAGAAATGTAGTGACACAATTCTGAGATAAACAACGTCATTTAGTAGCCTGTTTACACTGGTTGACCCCACGTCGAATGCTCACAGAATGATCTGTTCAGATTGTTTAGTGCGCATCTGCTGTTATTCTTCTCGCATGTCCGGATTATGAATGGGAATGCGAAGCCGGAAACCGTCATCTTCTGTGCGCACCAATCATTTCACCAGACGATCAAGCCTTTTGCTAGTTCGTCTGGTGATTGGAAGCCTGAACAACTATCATGTAACGAACATTCTAGGCGCCCTTATTCATGAAAATCTTTCAGAATAAATCCACCTTTCTAGTAAGCACAATGTTGTCAAAAATGATAGCGCACTACTTGCTATCTTAATTCTAACTGTAAGGTCATAGCACGGAGTCATGTCACAGGCACAATGCTCACAATAATGTTTAAAAAAACTGGAAGAACAAGCGTTTGACAAATAATGATCAAAGCCACTGTGATGTTATACACCCAGCATCCTAGTACACGGTTAATGAAAATAATAATGCCCTGGCTCATTCATAATAAACAAGGGTATTTTGGGACCCTAGGGCACAAGTGAAACAGTTTAATATTGCCAAAAAGATTGTACAGACAATTAGCAAGCTATTTCAAAACTGCACTTCTCAACGTGGGCGCAGTCTTGGCCAGAATTAACAATGCAATGATTTAGAAAACTAACTGTGCTCACTTCTGCACTGTAATCTTTTTTTTTTTATGCTTTATATTTGGAAGTATATTTTAAATAAACGGGTGGTCAAATTCAAGGAAACTGTAAATCTGCTGGTGCAATGTAAGCAAAGAAATATCAAATAATGAGGTTTCTTTATGTGGAGCACTATTTACTTAAGGGAAGCTTAAACATATAAATAAATCCTATTACTTTGTCCATACCCTGGATATGCTGTTTTCCCTTTATATGTATTTTTCCTTAGATGGTACAGAAATGTAATATTAAAATTCATATTTCAGATGATTTGAAAATGTCATGTAAATAGACACATTCAGTAAAAAGATGACTATGACATGAAGTTTATCTCCTGTGTGTGTATATGTTAAATTTGTGTCATCTGAACAGGGACAGATAAATATACATTTAATGCAGTTCAAAGAACTAATGTGTAAGTCTCCCGCTACAGCCTCTGCCTCCATTTCGCCCAGTTTATGGCTCTATTCAATCATGTTTTTGCATGCATGTCACATATCTAACAAGAAGAGAAGGTTACTAATATAGCAAGGCAGGAAAAGCCATCCGAAATCAGAAATCTCACAAAATCTTGAAATGCATTTTGTATTGTCTAATACATTTTCAATATGATTTTCTTATATTGCTTCTAAATTACTAGGAATACTTCACCAGAGTTTAATATATGCCTGTTGCTAGCTCCAATTTGTTTTGCTGCCGCCTTCGTTTCTTTTAAATAGGTTTGTCACTTCGCTTGAATACTCAAATAATCTGCAAAGTGTGTTCTTTAATGGCTTATACAGTATTCGCAGCTGTGCATAGTAACCCTGTGTTTTACTCTGCTATTGCACACAGTGTTAGAGAAACCATCCATAGGCCTATACTGAAAATTATAATTCCAATCTCTTTCATCATGAATGTCTGTCTGCAGAGCAAAATGAATCTAGTCATGATGACAGCAAAGTTTATATTCTACCTTCATAGCCCCTCAAAAAACGGAGGAAAAATTACCAATTATTTTAATAATTTTCTAAGAGGGCTTGGAGCTGGTGCTCATAGTTGGCTATTAAGAGGGGCGTGCTTTATATAGTATCTGCTTTTTTCTAGTTGGATTTTGTGTTCTTAGTCCCTCTTAAATGGTGTATTATATACTCTAAACTCGGCCCAGCTGAAAGGTCCTTTTTTTTTTTTTTTTTTATATATAGAGCTATTTGCCTATCGTAATGGCCACTTCTCCCAAGACCACAAAAGTGGCCAGTTACCTTGGCAATGTGTGTAGTTCATATCTATTTTTACAGTCTGGCCAAGATCTTATGGCACACATTAGCTCCTAAGCTTGGCCACCTCTCTATATATCTTTATTGATTTGTATGCCTAGTAGCCCAGGTGCAGTTTTTACTATGATGCTTTGCTCTTGCTCCCCTCCATCTGCATGTGTGCATGTGCAGACCACAGTAGTGCTGACCTGAGCCTTTATTCAATCAGGAGTGCCCACTCGCCAGCAGTTGGGAAGTCAGTCTGTCTGGAGAGTGGTGCACTCCAGAAGCATGATGATGGGTGTAACCCTTTCATGTACAGTTGTGCTAAGAGAAGGAGTCTCCTCACATTGCACTTCTTCTGTGTCCTATCTAAATACAGTCAGTGATACATTACTGACATAGAACTGCTGTCCCCTATTACATTATATTCTATGTAATGCCTCATAAGGCATTCCCCACTGCCTCCTGGTTGTGATAGATTACTTCCTGTCAGCTCTTAAAATTAAATGGCTGGGGAGACAGACTGAAGCTGCATCACATAGAATACTATGCAGCATGTATCAGAAATACCAGTTCTGTGTCGCTGATTTATTACTGGCTCTACTCCCTAGTGGTGCGGGCCAGAGAATGGAGCTGGAGTGGCAGAGGCTTTAGATTTACAAATAGTTCTTTCGTATCATTCACATATCAATTGAATCCCTGATTTCTCACTGTTGAAGGAGTACACTGGCCTTGTAAAGGTTTTGCTGGACTTGTCTTTGAAAGAGCTACATGAGCACGTAAATAGTTTGGGGTCTGAAATCCTGCTGACAGATTTCCTTTAGAATTTTGTTATCGAAAACATTTCTCCTGTTCCTGAATTAGTAGTCTAGCAGACCCTGCAGTCATGATTTCACTATTCATACCGTGCCAATTTGTAGGTAGTATCAGAGACTAATAATAATAACTAATGACAGTGGGTGGCCATAATTTTCTCAATCAGTTTCTCCACACTTAAATGCCCAATTTAGTTGTCACTGCTGCTTACCGCACTATTACTCACTGGAGTCCGGAAAGTCTATAAAATATTATAAAATGTTTGCTTTTCTTTATCTTTTAGGTCATTTTCTTGTGCTCTTTTTTATTTTTTTATGCAATCTTTTTTTTTTATACAGAGTTTATCAAAGCACAGTCGAAGCAATATTGGAACTGAAGGAGGTCCTCCACCATTTGTGCCTTTTGGACAGGTATGATTATTCTCTTCTGTGTAATGAAATATTAGTGCTGTTCTGTTTCTGGTTTGATATGGAAGCTATGAAATAATAAAAGGCTTTCAATTTCATTTATAGAAGACCTACTGTCAGTGTGTAGCTGCCCTTTGTATCTAACAAAACAATGGGCAGCCACAGACTAATGCCTTTACTAAATATAACTTATGAAAAATGTACAAAAGTGTCCCTAATCTCAGGCTAAAAGACCCGAATATTTAGCAAAAGTCAGGTCCAAACTTCTGGGTTGTGGAATCCTGGAATGAAAAGTGGGATCCCCAACAACCCTCCACATCCCCACTCACAGTGGAAACTCATGATCTAGCGTAATATAGTAAGATGTCATGCATTGATCTAAACTACCGTGCTCTCTTCATTTATTAAGCAGCCAGATATACAGCCATATACTTACTCTTTAAGCTATTTTCTTACTGATTTCCCAAGGAATCTGTTTTACATGTATCTCTGTTTTTGGACCACGGAGCCACCATTTCACACAGGCCATTTGTATCATCCAGGGGGAAAATTCCTCTAAACTTTAAGTGATCATATGGATTCCCACTGCGGAGACCCCCAGCCATAAGCTTCAAGAAAACCTGGTTGTAATTGCTCAATTTGCCAGCACTAAAATTACATGTTGTCCATTGAATGTCCCTGATAGCCCAAAGAAACTGCAGTTTCACAGTAGCTGAAAGTCCCAGGCTAGAGACCATTGTTCAGAGGGGAAGATCGTTTTTATAGATGCGCTGAACTATGGTAATTAGAGGAGATGCCCTATATAAGGGACCATTTTAAAGCCCCCGTCACACACAGCGATCTCGCTAGCGAGATCACTGCTGAGTCACTAGTTTTGTGACGCAGCAGCGATCTCCCCAGCGATATCGCTGTGTGTGACATTCAGCGACGATCAGCCCCCCTGCTGGATATTGCTGATCGTCGCTGAATGTCCTGGACATTTTTTTGATCGTTGGTCTCCTGCTCGCCAGCACGCATCGCTGCGTGTTGCAGGCAGGACACCAGCGATCAGCTGGTAACCAAGGTACACATCGGGTTTCCAGGTGCCGCGCAATGCCTGGAAACCCGATGTGTACCTTGGTTACCTGCTCCCTGCACCAGCGGGCTGGTATCCAACGTACACTGCGGGTAACTAAGCGACATTACCCGCAGTGTCGCTGTCCTGATCGCTGCCTGAGCTGCCTGTTTGGCAGCTCAGCAGCGATCATGTAGCGACACACCAGCGATCCTGACAAGTGCATATCGTTGTCGGGATCGCTGGTGTGTCGCTATGTGTGACGGGGCCATTACTCAAGACTCATAATGGACTTGTAGGTTGTTTGAGGAGGGGGTTTGTAAAGCAAACAAATCCCCTTAGTAAAAACAAGGCATGTTTAAATGTACAGTGCATGTGTACTGTGTATATATACAGTGGGTACTGAAAGTATTCAGACCCCTTTAAATTTTTCACTCTTTGTTTCGTTTCATTGCAGCCATTTGGTAAATTTAAAAAAAGTCTTTTTTTTCTCATTAATATACACTCTGCACCCCATCTTGACTGATAAAAAGCAGAAATGTAGAAACTTTTGCAGATTTCTTTTTAAAAAAGAACAACTGAAATATCACATGGTCATAAGTATTCAGACCATGTGCTAGAGGCTCCTTTGTGCTTGCTGCTTCAGGTCCCATTGATTGGGAGTAAAGTTCTCTAATACTGGCTCTGGTGCAAGAACTGCACACTGGTAAAATTTAAAGGGGATTGAATATTTTCCGTACCCACTGTATATGTGTGTGTGTACTGTATATGTATATATAATATATATTGTGACAGGGTCACTGGCACTCTATGTGAGGGAAGATGTGTGTCACAGAGACTGCTTTCCTCCGTGATGTAGAAACACATAAGTTTCTTTTCTGCATGATATGTGCTGAAGGAGTTAAGCGGCCATGGCCATATTATGGGCGGGTTTTTAGGTGAGTTGGTAAGAGATGGGCGGGCCGCCTACTCACCATATCTCCACCTCAAGGGTGTGCCTGAGGAAATAGAGGCAAGTAAGCCTCTAGGCTGACGCTCCTGTGAGAGCTGCTATATATATCACAAGGTAGACACAGGAACAGTTCTGGTAGTAGTTCAACCTGCTGGTTTATTATAGAATGCAAAACCTTCAGGCTAAGTTCCACGTTGCGGATTGCCGCGGAAATTCCGCCGCAATCCCGCACTTTCTCCGCGGGAAATGCGATTTTTATAGTGTATTGCGTTTTCCGCCGAAACTAGCGTTTGCAATGCGTACTGATTGACAGGTTGGTCACACGAGTCACACATAGTGTTTGACACGTGTGACCAACTTTTTACTATTGATGCCGCCTATGCCGCATCAATAGTAAAAAGATCTAATGTTAAAATAATAAAAAAAAATAATAAATCGTGATATTCTCACCTTCCGGCGGCCCCCGCAGCCTTCCCGCCTCTCAGCGACGCTCCTGGCCATTCCCGTTCCCAAGGATGCATTGCGACAGACCCCAGAAGACGTAGCATCACGCGAGACCGCTACGTCATCTGGGGTGTTCTCACAATACATTACTGGGAAGGGGATTGGCCGGGAGCGTCGCTGAGAGGCGGGAAGGCTGCGGGGGCCGCCGGAAGGTGAGGATATCATTATTTTTATTTTAATTATTGTTTCAGCTGCAGATGGAAGGAAGAGAGCCACAGTAATTCATTACTGATGGGTAGGCGGAGCCCCAGATCAGGATGACACCTCAGATCAAAAGCGTGTTGACTGGCTGGCTCCTCCAGCTCGGGCTCCTCCTACTCGGCTCCTTCAGTCTAAGATTTGAGGTCTCAGAGGATGGTCACTGCTAATGCAGCTCCTCAGAAGATTTTATTATTTTATTTCGGACAAGAGACTTGGATCACTAGTTGGTCTAGAGGTCTCAGGGGTACCAGCGCTGCTGTGCCCCAACCTCTCCCTTGGCGGATCTGTATTTACATTATGGTCCCTGCAGAATCTTGCCGGCCCTGGGGGATGAGGAGAGCTTCCCTGGCGGGGACGCAAACCACACGTGCGGTCACTGCGTTCCTCGCCCTGGGGGAAGCATGGGCACAAGCGCCACAAATCCTGAGGGTCCCTGTGGCGCAAAGCTGGTGAGTGCTCCACAAAATTTTTATAATAATGTGTGAGTGCTTTAGCGTCTGCGGTGGCAGCGCTATTACATATTAACACTGTATTTCAAGATGTTACACTGTTACCAGCTGGGTGAGTCGCTTCTAGCCCGCAGGCAGAAGCTTAACCCCTTCACCCCCACAACGCGGGCGCTGTCTGGGGCACTAATGAGTGGCAGATTGCGCTGTCCTGCGGCTGTTATCGCATAAGGGGCTCGCACACTCTTTCAATAATAATAAAGAGTTTGTGGGGAGTCTGCGATTTTAATACTGCCACTATACGTTTCCGCTAACGATCCTGATAACGACGCATAATAATGCGATCGTTTGTGTGTTCATTTTTAATGTCGCTAGTAGCTGCCAATCTGGGCAATCTCATTAGCATCGCATAAGCGATTAGCGATCTCCTTATCAACTTTGGCGGTCATTGCGTTATACAAAACAGCGCAATTTTTTAGCGATCTTGTGGAACGTTTTCTGTTTAGTGTGGCATAAAAAGCTGTCCTGCAGCTGCGACCTTATAAGAGGCGCCTGAGATTCGCACACCCTTTTCATTATCAAGGTTGTGGGGAGTCGGCTACTTTAACCCCTTCGGCGGTTAACTCTTAATGGGAGACAGCTGGGGTAGCTCTCTCTTTTAGAGCTTTAACCCTTCAGCGTTTGTTTTTTATTTAAGAACTGTTCTGGTTACTGACAGGTTTATCCTGCCATATACTATGCAAGGGCACGTCAGAGACCCTCTCCCAGATCCGCTACGGATCAGCCTCGCGTATCTGACACGCAGACCTCGACTCATGCACGGTCGGAGGTTCCAGTGGTGTCAAAATGGAGGCCTTCACTAGTTTCTATTGATGGCCTGTCTGACCTTTTAGGTTATGGAGTGTCAGTTAGATCCTCTCAAGGAAGCGACACAAATCGGTGCCTTCCTTCTCGCTTAGCGAAGAAGTCCGATTCGGACAAGGAGGATCGGCAGGGACACCCTGCCTCTCTCATGGGCCGTACTAAAATTTCTGTGGAAGCCATGAGGACGTTACAGTTACCGGAGGAGGTAACTAGTCGTCCTGGTAAGTCGGCCCGGATGTTTCAAGAGTCGCATGGGTCGCGACGACCTTACAAACTGTATACGTTTTTTTCTACGGAGTTGTTTTGTTAATTGGACCCCTTCTCCTGAAGTGAATGTCCCTTTATCCCAGCTTAGCAAATCTTCCTGGTAAAAGGGAAGGCGAGTCTGCAGGACACGCTGGACAGAAACAGAGATGGCAACAATTTCCATCTGCGAGGCCGTGGATCATAGATTCGTATTAAGGATCTAGGTGTACTTGTTAAGTTCCCCTGAGCCAGTTGGACCGTCTAAGGACGGCGTGGCAAGATGGATCCCCTCTATCGAGGTAGATGGGCTTTTCTAGTTGAAGGATAATGCGTCACTGCTATCCAGGGCGCAATACTCGGCAGTCACAGTCAGAAGAGCACTGTGACTTGGATGGAACGCGGTTTTCCAACAGGGGTTGCTATCTTTAGCTTAGAAAGTGGTCAGCTATTTGACTGACCTCACGGAGATGATTGCCAAGGCAAAGGCAAAAGAAACAGCTTTACCGCAGCGCAGAGCTGTGACTTCTGCGTCCTGCAGGACTAGTGCCGATAGTTATCGGCAGTCCTTTTCGGTTCAAGGGATGATCTGGCCAACCCTCTGGGGGTTTGCGTCGTCTCTCTCTTTTTAAAAAAAAAAAAAAGAGGGGGGAATTCTCAGAAATTCCGCATACCCTGGAAACAGAACTTCTGTTAAGGCAGAAGCTGGCAAAAAAAAAAAAAATCCGCTAAGGCGGACTGACATCTGACATTCTGTCAGAGCCGAGCATGGAGTCGCTTCGCTCCGTTATGGCAGCCCTGTCGCAGAACGACTTTTTGGTCAATCGACATTCGCGACGCTTATTGGCATGTTCCCGTCGGAAGAGCTCACCAGCGCTTCCTTCGTTTTTTACCATAGAATCAACCATTACCAGGTTGTGGCTCGGCCATTCGGCTTGGCCTTAACGCCCAGAATTTTTACAACGATTCTGGCGCCTAAATCTCATGGCAATTCTTCGAAGACGGGGACTTACGATTCGTCCCTATTTGGACGACCTTTCGATTGTGGCCTCAAAGGAGAGGTAGTCTCTGGAATCGTCGCAGGCAATCCTGTTTTTGAGGATGCATTTCGACACGGTACGGGCGGTGTTGTCCCTACCTCCAGACAAGCAGGCATGTCTGCTCCAACATGTACAGATTATGAAGTCTGCGACAGCAATGTCCCTTCGGAAGGTATGCGCCTTCTGGGTTTGATGGTGGCGTCCATGGAGCACTTCCGTTTGCCCAATTTCATTCCAGAGCTCTCCATAGGCTCATTCTGAGTCGTTGGGATCAATCGCAAGGTTCACTGGATTGCAGCGTCACCATCTCTCACAGGGTGCGAGAATCCCTAGGATGGTGGTTACGTCCAGGAGTGTTATCCCTGGGAAAGTCTTTCCTCCCTCCGAAGTGGTCGGTCATAACCACCAATGCCGTGACTGGCTGGGGAGGGTGTCTGGAACGATCTTCGGATCCAGGGAGTATGGTCATCGGAAGAGTCGGTTCTACCGATCAACATCCTGGAATTGAGGGCAAAAATTTTTTCTTTGCCTCCAACACTGGACGGTCTCCTTGAGCGGTCTGCCAGTCCGAGTGCGGACAGACAACGCGACGGCGGTCGCGTATATCAACCACCAAGGCGGGACGAGGAGTTCCCATGCTGGAGGTGTCTCGGATACTGATTTGGGCCGAGACCAGGATTCCAGCCATCTCTGCAATTCTCATTCCAGGAGTCCAGAATACCACGGCGGACTTCCTCAGTCGCGAGAAGATGGATCCCGGAGAATGGGGTTTTCATCCGAAAATTTTTTGCACTGCTGTGCTTCCGTTGGGGAACTCACCAAGTGGACTTGATGGGTCCAAGTTCAATACCAAACTACCGACCTTCATGTCCAGGTACAAGGACACGAAGGCTGTGGCGGTAGATGCTCTGGTGGATCCGTGGGACCATTTCGAGCTAGTCTGTGTTTCCGCCGATATCCTTACTCCCTCTGGTGCTGCGTCGGATCAGACTGGAGAGAATTCCGGCTATTTTGATAGCCCTAGATTGGCCAAGGAGGACGTGGTTCTCGACACTAGTGTCGCTTTTGGCGGCGCCGCCATTTCCACTTCCTCTTCGCCCGGACCTGTTAACCCAGGGACTCGTTCGTTATCCGGACTTGAAGTCTCTGCGTTTGACGGCGTGGCTCTTGAGACCGAAATGTTAACCCGTAGAGGTTTTTCAGCCGAGGTCATTGCTACTCTTCGAGCTGCCAGAAGTCCGGCTACTACTAGGATTTACCACAAAACTTGGGAAACCTTCTTTTCGTGGTGTTCGGGATCTTCACGGAACCCGAGAAAGTTTTCCATTCCCAATCTGTTGGTTTTTCTGCAGCATGGGTTAGACAAGGGTTTGGCAGTTAGCACTCTGAAAGGTCAGGTTTCTGCTCTGTCCATATTATTCCGGAGAGCTATTGCCTCGCGTAGGGACGTGCTTTCCTTTTTCCGCGGTATAGCTCGTAAGTTTCCGCCGCGGAAGGCACCCGTGTCTCCTTGGCGGCTCAACCTTGTTTTGGAGGCTCTTCAGCATAAACCTTTTGAGCCTATGGATTCGGCTAGCCTTTCTTTACTTTCTTGGAAGGTGGCCTTCCTAGTAGCGGTCACCTCTTTGAGGAGAGTTTCTGAGTTAGCTGCTCTTTCTTGCTCGCCTCCTTTTTCTGGAGTTTTTTCCGGATCGTGTAGTGCTTCGCACACGGGGTGATTTTCTACCTAAAGTAGTGTCACAATTTCATGTTAACCAGGATATTGTGTTGCCTTCACTCTGTCCGGATCCGAAGAATGCGAAAGAGCGAGATTTACACACATTGGATTTAGTGCGGGCCTTGAAGTTTTATCTATCTATTACTCAAGGTTTTCGTAAGACGGACTCCCTGTTTGTGGTTCCAGCAGGTCGTCGGCGTGGTCAACGAGCCTCCAAGGATTCTATAGCTCGTTGGATCTGGTCAGCTATTCTGGAAGCTTACCGTCTTGGGGTGTAATCTTGCCCGATTAAGATTCGAGCCCATTCCACGAGAGCTGTGGCTTCATCGTGGGCTTTTCATCAAGGTGCCTCGGCAGTGCAGCTCTGCCGGGCGGCAACTTGGCGCTCTGTCCACACGTTTACAAAGTTTTATAAAGTGGACGTCAGTGCTTCCGCTGATGCAGCCCTCGGACGTAGGATCCTGCAGGCAGCTGTAGTTTAAAGTTCTAGATGAACTTATGTTTAGCGCTGGTTGCGCTTTTTTGTTAAGGTTGTTGGGTTTCTGCCTTTGTTGGTTTTTTCCCACCCTTATTTTTGAACTGCTTTGGGACGTCCCATCAGTAATGAATTACTGTGGCTCTCTTCCTTCCATCTGCAGCTGAAACACGGATTTTGGTAAGAACTTACCTGTAAAATCCTTTTCAGCGAAGGAAGGAAGAGAGACACAGCACCCTCCCAAAGCAGAAGTGTGTTGATGTTTTCAGATGCAGCGCGACCCTTATCTGATTGCGATATCTGGGCTGAGGTCAGCGCGCTAAGGCTCTGTTCCAGCATCGCCAGCTCATCGCAGTAGTCAGGTTCAGTGAGTAGTACCTGGGACTCTGTGGTTTTTTGGCTTACTTTGCATGCATAACCTGTATTCTTGTGTTTTCTCTATAGTTTCTTCAGAAAGGGTTATGTTGCTCCGCTGGTGATCTTGGTTCTTCCCTAAAGCTTTGGTACGACTGAAGGAGCCGAGTAGGAGGAGCCCGAGCTGGAGGAGCCAGCCAGTCAACACGCTTTTGATCTGAGGTGTCATCCTGATCTGGGGCTCCGCCTACCCATCAGTAATGAATTACTGTGTCTCTCTTCCTTCCTTCGCTGAAAAGGATTTTACAGGTAAGTTCTTACCAAAATACGTGTTTTACCAGGGATATGGTACCCAGGGCCTGGAGGAGAGTCTCCTCTCCTCCTGGCCCTGGGTACCATCCGCACATGAACCGCTTACATTGCGCATGGTGGGCATAGCCACATGCGGAAAGTAAGCGGTTCAATGCATTCCTATGGCGGCGCGATTACGCGAAATTAATGAACATGTTGCTTTTTTTTCCGCAAAGCGTTTTTTTTTGTGGAAAAAATCGCTGCATGTGCACAAATATTGCGGAATCCATTTAAATGAATAGGATGCTTAATGCTTGCGTTTTTTTCGCGGGAAAAAACGCGAAAAATCCTGACGTGTGCATTTAGCCTCAGGGTTCAACAAAATAAACAGAGCCCTTCTGGCATAAAGGTAAAGCAAAGATAAAGTCCATCAGAGTCCTTTTACTGCAGGCTTCACTGCACGTAACGCACACAGCGTCCTTAGCTCCTATGGGAGCCACGTGGGAGTTCCACCTCTCCCCAAATACAGCCACCACTGACTCTCGTGTCAGGTATTTAACACCTATGTAATAGTCACAGGACCTTGACCTTACACAAGTCCCTTCAGGACTCTGCATGTGGAGATACGGTGGACCCCCGCTCTATGAAGGTCCTCCTCTTTCACAATAAATATATTGTGTGTGTGTATGCACATGCACATACTGTATATATGTGTGTATATATATATATATATATATATATATATATATGTGTGTGTGTGTGTGTGTTTCCAGCATAGTCCAGCAGTTAAATAAATCCTGACAACTGGTAATCACTTTTTATTCCTCCCTTCAGCGTTGTGCATCTGTTACTTCAGTGGACAGCAGAGAACTTGATAGCCGGAAAACGCTGCAGGCTCCAAGTGCCACCAAGTCTGTTGGGGAGAATGATGAGTTTGAAAAACAAAGGACGGCTGCCATCGCTGAAGTAGCAAAAAGCAAAGAGGTTTGCACTCCTTGTTTACTTGCGTAGTTAACCTTAGCTAATGGATTGACTGAGTTTGTTTTCCACAGAAAAACTGTCATTCTTCATCTGTTTATTCACTTTCTATTCTGTTCTCACAAATCAGCAGGAATATTTGCCTTCCAGGACTCCACTTTATGACTGAAAATGTACAATGACCTTGTTTGCAATACTTTGCATAAACTATTCAGTAGAATATGGCTGATATGGATTTGGAGGCTAACACTCATTGACCTCTAGCAGCACTGAATAGGAAAACTCTAAAAAAAAAAAAAAAAAAAAAAAAAAAAAGTCCTGAATGTATTGAGTTGTTTCTAAACTTTTTGTAGACTCTACAATATTATGGAGCATCAAAGTGTACTCAGAAAACATTCTAGGGGTGAATTTGCATGGAGCAGATGTGTTGTGGTCACAGTGCGGGTTTTTAAATTGATTGTTAAATTACCACATAATTTTGCAGCAGAACAGCTTTTTCAAAGTTTCAGCCATTGCAATTAGCTGCCTGGTTTTGTGGGTGAAACAACTGTCCTGCAAAGTCATGTAACCGTTCACCAGTCATATGAAAAATGCCAACAGCTGCTGTCCTGGACGCTCTATGTGGTCTTACCTTTATAGTCTTCCAGAAGTGATAAAGTATTTCCTCTACCCCTGAGCCGAACAAGATGCATACAATGCATGCTATTGTGCATTACTGAGGCCTCTAGCAATACTATAGAGCTTTCAGGAAATCCTTGCTGTCTGCAGGACAAACATGACAAGTGACCTGCAGAAAACTGGAATTGTCAGCTAGTTGCTATTGGTCCAGGGGCCAGAGTGTATAGTCAAGTATTGCAATTATTTTTCTTATTGCAGTAGATGAATTTTCCTCTCCAGATCACATTTCAATACCTGTGCACTTGACCCGATCCCATCCCACCTCATCCCAAACCTCACCACAGTCTTCATCCCAACCCTAACCCATCTCTTCCATCTATCACTAACAACTGGTGTCTTCCCCTCATGCTTTAAACATGCCTCGATGTCACACATCCTGAAAAAGTACACCCTTGACCCATCCTCTGTGTCTAGCTATCGCTCCATATCACTTCTCCCCTATGCCTCAAAACTACTGGAGCAACACGTCCATCTTGAACTGTCCTCCCACCTCTTTTCTTGCTCCATCTGGTTTCTGAGAGCATCATTCCACTAAACGTGCCCTGACTAAAGTCACCAGTGACTAACAAACTGCCAATTCCAAGCTTCACTACTCTGTACTCCTCCTCCTTGACCTGTCCTCTGCCTATGACACAGTGGCCCATTTTATCTTTTTACAGATTCTCTCATCTCTTGACATCACAAACTTGGCACTATCTTGGATCTCTTCATACCTAACAGACCGGGCATTCAGCGTCTCCCACTTACACACCACCTCCTCATCTCGCCCCTTATCTGTCGGTGTCTCTCAACTTTCAGTTCTAGGACCCCTGCTCTTCTCCATCTACACCTTCAGCCTTGTATAGCTCATAGTCCCACGACTTTCAATATCATCTCTATGCTTATGTCACACAGATCTACCTCTCTGGACCTGATAGCACCTCCTTTCTAACCTGAATCTCACAATGTCTGTCTGCTACTTCATACTTCTTCTCTGCTCGATTTTTAAAACTTAAAGGTCTAGTTCAAATCAATAACTCTGTAGTCACTCTGTGTGACTGCAGACTTATGAATCCCCCCAGTGCACGCTCTGTGCATACTCCCTGTCAGTGGGCGCAGCCTCGCTTCCATACCCTTGTATTGAACGAGGCCGCACCCTTTAGTAGACCAGGCTCACTTGGCAGTCGCGTTCCTAGACGGGGCGCAGCCTCGGTCCATACAAGTGTATGGAGCGAGGCCACACCCACTAGACGGGCCCTGGTCGGGAGTATGTATAAAACATACATACCCTGTACTGGACCCCTGAGAAACTGGCGAATCCCCGCAGCACATAGTGCATTGACAACAAACTTATCGATTTGGACCAAGCAACCCCTTTAACATGAACAAAACAGAATTCGTCATCTTTCCCCATCTGACTCAACAGCCTCCAACAGACCTATCCATCAAAGTCAATCGCTACTCACTCTCCCCAGTCCTGCGAGTTCACTGCCTCGGGCTAACCCTTGACTCTGATCTCTCCTTCAAACCACATATCCAAGCCCTTTCCACTTCCTGCCAACTCAAACTCAAAAATATTTCCCAGATATGTATATTCCTTAATCACGTCTGCAAAAACACTAGTGAATGCCCTCATCATTTCCCGCCTCGACTACTTACCACCTTCTGCTCTGTGGCCTCCCTTGTAACACTCGCACCCGTCCAATGTATCTTAAACACTGCTGCCTGACTAATCCCCCTGTTCCCCTACTATTCCCCAGCCTCTCCTCTCTGTCAATCCCTTCCCTGGCTCCCCATTGCCCAGAGAGTCAAGTTCAAAACCCTAACCATGGCATACAAAGTCATCCACAACCTGTCTCCTCCATAAATCTGTGACCTAGTCTCCCAGTACTTACCTGCACGCAACCTCCGATCCTCACAAGATCTCCTTCTCCACTCCCCTCTTCTCTACTCTTCCCACAATTGCATACAAGATTTCTCCCCGTTCATCCCCTCCTGCTATGAAACTCTCGACCCCAATATATCAGACTCTCACCCACAAGGGAAACCTTCAAAATGAACCTGAAGACATACCTTTTTCGACAAGCCTGCAGCCTGCATTAACCCTTGTTCCACTATAGTGCTATTTGACTACTTCTACCCTCTCCTACTGTATCCTCACCCACCCCTTGCAGACTGTGAGCCCTTGCTGGCAGGCTCCTCTCTCATGTACCAGTCAATCACTTGCATTGTTCAAGATTATTGTACTTGTTTTTTATTATATATACCCCTTTTCATGTAAAGCGCCATGGAATAAATGGCGCTATAATAATGAATGTGTGAAGGAGAACACGCTACTGTCACAGTGAGAATTCTGTGTAGACCCAGCTCCTGCACTTTTCTCACTGTGGCTGCCACATACAAGTAGACTACCCACACTCATACTTGGGAGTCTTGTACTCTGGATATGGTGTTTGAATCTATGCATTTGGAAAAACACACTATATACTGCATGAAGTCTGCAAAATTGAGTAATTAAGAAAATGTAATATCCACATTCATTTCCAGCTTAAAGGGAACCTGTCAGCTCGTTTTTCCGCAATAAGATGTGGCCACTGCCTTGCGGAGCTTATCTACAGCATTCTGTAATGCTGTAGAGAAGCCCCCGATCTAACCTGAAAGAGAAGAAAAACAAGTTATATTATACTCAACCGTAGTGCGCAGGTGCTGGACCTCTCTGACCTTTCCCGGCACCTGCGCACTGCAGTACTTTACTCTGCCCTCAACAGGGCAGATCAGTACGCCTGCGCAGGAGGCGTGACACGAAGCAAGGAGGAGGATGTCATCACATGAAGATGGGAGGCGCCGGACCTGCGACGCCCATCAGACCGGACCGCCCCCGGGTGAGTATAATATAACTTGTTTTTCTTCTCTTTCAGGTTAGATTGGGGGCTTATCTACAGCATTACAGCATGCTGTAGATAAGCCCGAAAAGCAGTGGCCGCAGCTTATTGCAGAAAAACGAACTGACAGGTTCCCTTTAATAAAAAAAAAATGCTTTTTAATTAAAGGCAACCTACCAGCTCTCGTGACATCTATGATTTAGTAAAAAATTATATTCCCTATCAATTCCCAATGGTGAAGAATCCCTTTTATAGAACCCATGTTTTTCTTTTTGTCTTTTATTGCTACTTGAAAATTCTAAACAACTTGACAGCTGGGTATTGCTATTCCTCTTGTTGAAAGGGGAGTCAAGTACTGGCTGATCTGATTAGATATTGTCAGACTGTGCAGGGCCACATCCCCAATTGGGAACTTTCAGTTGTCACACGGAATTCAAACTGCCTCTTCGGAAAGTAAGAGAGCTAGAACTCTAGGACCACTTTTGCTTCCTCCAATGGGTGGCACTATGGTTCTATTTGTCTTCTGCTCTGAAGAGGCCATTTGCATATTTAGTTTTACAGAGGAGTATTGCATGGCTTATAAGCCTTCTCACACTGGCATGCCAGGCATGTCACTCTCCACAAGGAGAAATGTTACCCCTTAGATCCCACTTGGACTGCAGTATTCCAGAGCACTCCAGAATTGTTACACAAAGTTTCCAGTTAAAGGAATTTACCTGTCAGGAGAGCTGATAGATTCCCTTTCATTAAAAGTAAGGCATGATAGGGGTTTGATAAATTGTAATTAGATTTTCGAAATAAATAAAAGTAATAAATATTGAGTTGCAGATCCACTATGTACAATGTGTTGAAAGGATAGCTTCATGTTTCCCAGGTATTGATGTGTAATAAGACCCTATCCTGTGCAGCCATACTATGATCACCTTAGGCAGCGGAGTATTGGCTGTCCTTCTGCAAGCACCACGTGATACACTTGGGTCTTTATGTTTATGTTGTATTCTAGCTGATATTGCAAATTTTGAAGCCAAAACTACATCTTGTTTTCTATAAATAAACCTTAATAATCCGTACATTAATATTCTGATTAGAATAATGGATAAAATCGAAGACCAAGCTTTTTCTGGCAGCTGTGATTGTGGCTGGATTTCTAAGCTGCATAGACTTGGATTCGGTGTAAAATTCCTCTGGAAGTTCCCCAGTTTAACGCTTGTGTTATTTTATATCCTGCTATATAGTTTTCCATTTGCAGTTATTGCTATGATTCAGTTCAGAGTGGCTCATAATCGTGAACATTATATAACAGATTTTTTACGGCCTGAAACATTGACAATACCGAAATAGCCAATGAGTAGATTACTGTTCCGTTTTATAGAAATTAACGTTTTATTTATCAATAGGTACGGGTCAATAAAAAGCATCTTCCAGGGATTTATTGCTCGCAGAATAATGGTTTAATCTTTAGGATGAGTTTTAAATAGGAGTTGTTTACCCTAACGCAGCCTTTCTTATCTTCAGACCAAGACGTTCGGAGGAGGCGGGAATGCTGGAAGTAATCTCAACGCTGCTGCTGGAGGGAGTCGTAATAGGGAAGCGTTCCAGAAAGAGAAGATTATCAGAAGTGAAGGTAGATCAGAAGGAGTGTATCGTGAGCTGGTAAGGTTTGATCGCTGAGCAGAGCATTACATAAATGAAAAAACAAATATTAGTCCTCTCTGTTCCTTATTATTGCACAGATTTCTGCTAAGTTTCTTTATAGCGATTGAGCATAGTTCTTGGCACTTATACTGGCAGTGAGAAGCTGTTTGCATCGAGCATTTGTTACATGTATTGTTATGACTTGGCTTACTCTTCTTACCCGTCTAAAAATGCTCTTGTATCTGCAGAGATGCATCTTAATTTGCATTTAAAATGAAAAGTTTAAATTAAAATAATCTGCTATGTTTAATACCAGTAAATGAAGTCCAAAGCTGTTGAGATTCAGTCATGAGCTAGAAAAGATTATATTTGGGATGTCGTCACATAGGATGCCACTAGCTGTAATTCTAGGATTTGCAGCCGAATGTTTGCTGATTTTGTTTTTGTGTCGTGAACTAGGCTTCCTATATATCATAGTTTATAATGACAAGTAAATGGATATGGTAATGGTTATGTTTCATCTAGATACTGTTTAGTAGTGCAGTTTACACAACTTACTGTTGTAATAGATAGAAGCTGAATGTGAAGGCTTTCTAAATGGTCCCTCTAAGAATTTACTTATAACCTGTATTTTTCGCATGAGATATGAGCGTTTCTAAATTTTTTACAGTGATTGGCTGCAGCTGTCACATGCTTTTGTGTCTGGGTGCCATCAGTGCAGCAGGAAGTAGGAGACCGGCTGGGACAGGAGTATGAGCATTTTTTAACCACCAGACAGACCCTTTAGAGCAAAAGGCATCTTGAACAGTTTAGCATTTTGGAGGAGATGCAGTGATTTGGCACATTCAGTTATCTATGATTTAGTTCAGTGAGCCTATGAACTTTCCTCTTCCCAACCACATATTGGGGGATTGACCCCTTTAGCCTGTATACATTTACACATCAGAGGAGCTTGTCTGTCTGCAGTATGTGGGCAGGAGAACGAGAACTCTCAGGATTTGTCTGTTAGGCTTGGCAGTATTTAGCCCCTTCCTGACGTTTGAAGTACCTATATATATGTCATGGAAAGGAAAAAGTATATTTCAGCTGCAGATGGAAGGAAGAGAGCCACAGTATTCATTACTGATGGGTAGGCGGAGCCCCAGATCAGGATGTCACCTCAGATCAAAAGAGTGCTGACTGGCTGGCCCCTCCAGCTCGGGCTCCTCCTACTCAGCTCCAGTCTAAGATTTGAGGTCCAGAGGATGGTCGCTGCTGGAAGCAGCTCCTCAGAAGATTTTATTATTTTTATCGGACAAGAGACTTGGACATGAGTCTGAAAGGTCTCAGGGGTCTCAGCGCTGCTGGACCCCACCTCTCCCCTGGCGGATCTGTATTTTACATAAATAGTCCCTGCAGAATCCTTGCCGGCCCTGGGGGATGAGGAGAGCTTCCCTGGCGGGACGCAAACCACACGTGCGGTCACTGCGTTCCTCGCCCTGGGGGGAAGCATGGGCATAGCGCCAGAAACCCCTGAGGGTCCCTGTGGCGCTTTGGCTGGTGAGTACTCCACACAAAATTTTGTTATTAATGTGTGAGTGCTTTAGCGTCTGATGGCAGCGCTATTACATGTATATCAGTATGCTTCAGCGCTGCGGTGACAGTGCTATTACATGTTTATCAGTGTATCTCACCAGCCTCTCCCTTGGCGGATCTGTAACTACATAATCGTCCCTGCAGAATCTTGCCGGCCCTGGGGGATGAGGAGAGTTTCCCTGGCGGGGGCGCAAACCACACACTGGGGTCACTGCGTTTCCCGCCCTGGGGGGAAGCATGGGCATAGCGCCAGAAACCCCTGGGGGTCCCTGTGGCGTTTCGGCTGGTGAGTACTCCACATTTTGGTAAAATGTGTGTGAGTGTTTTAGCGACTGCTGCGGCAGCCGCTGTACATATATATGCCGGTGACTAGTTTTTTCTATGTCCGCAGGAGGATGCCTGCAGGACGAGGGAAAGGAGGGGAGTACGCGCTCTTTGTATTTTTTGAATTTCGCGCCGCTTCTGAGCGCGCGCTTTACTGCAGCCTCCATTTTCGGCTCCTCTACATGGAGCACATGGAGGCAGAGCGCGGCGGCCATTGCTGATAAAGCGCTGCAAGCTGAAAGCTCCCCGGATCGTATCCTCCCCTCCCGGCTAGAATACGTGTCCAGCTTGGTGAGTCGCTTCTAGCCCGCCGGGCAGAAGCTTAACCCCTTCACCTCCACAGCGCGGGCGCCGTCTGGGGCACTTCTGAGTGACAGATTGCGCTGTCCTGCGGCTGTTCTCGCATAAGGGGCTCGCACACTCTTTTAATATTAATAAAGAGGCTGTGGGGAGTCTGCGACATTAATGCTGCCACTATACGTTTCCGCTGACGATCCTGATGGCGTCGCATAATATTGCGATCGTTTGTGTGTCATTTTTAATGTCGCTATTAGCTGCCAATCTGGGCGATCTCATTAGCATCGCATAGGCGATTAGCGATCTCCTTGACAACTTTGGCGGTCATTGCGTTATAAAAAACAGCGCAATTTTTTAGCGATCTTGTGGAACGTTTTCTGTTTAGAGTGGCATGGCTGTCCTGCAGCTGCGACCTTATAAGAGGCGCCTGAGATTCACACACCCTTTTTCATTATCAAGGTTGTGGGGAGTCAGCTACTTTAACCCCTTCTTAGGAGGTTAACTCTTAATGGGAGACAGCTGGGGTAGCTCTTTCTTTAGAGCTTTAACCCTTCAGCGTTTGTTTTTTATTTAAGTACTGCTCTGGTTACTGACAGGTTTATCCTGCCATATACTATGCAAGGGTATGTCAGAGACCCTCTCCCAGATCCGTTACGGATCAGCCTCGCGTATCTGACACGCAGACCTCGACTCATACACGGTCAGAGGTTCCAATGGTGTCAAAATGAAGGCCTTCACTGGTTTCTATTGATGACCTTTTAGGTTATGGAGTGTCAACTAGATCCTCTCAAGGAAGCGACACAAATCGGTGCTTTCCTCCTCGCTTAGCGAAGAAGTCCGATTCGGTCAAGGAGGATCGGCAGGGACACCCTGCCTCTCTCTCAGGGGCCGTACTAAAATTTCTGTGGAAGCCATGTGGACGTTACAGTTACCGGAGGAGGTAACTAGTCGTCCTGGTAAGTCGGCCCGGATGTTGCAAGGGTCGCATGGGTCGCGACGACCTTACAAACTATCCGTTTTTCTACGGAGTTATTTGTTAATTGGACCCCTTCTCCTGAAGTGAATGTCCCTTTATTCCAGCTTAGCAAATCTTCCTAGTAA
This sequence comes from Oophaga sylvatica, assembly GCA_033576555.1. Taxonomy (NCBI): domain Eukaryota; kingdom Metazoa; phylum Chordata; class Amphibia; order Anura; family Dendrobatidae; genus Oophaga; species Oophaga sylvatica. Next base: position 166,672,307 of record JARQOD010000002.1, read on the forward strand.
AAGGGAAGACGAATCTGCAGGACACGCTGGACAGAAGAACGGAGATGGCAACAATTTCCATCTGCGAGGCCGTGTACATAGATTCGGTATTAAGGATCTAGGTGTACTTGTTAAGTTCCCCTGAGCCGGTTGGACCGTCTAAGGACGGCGTGGCAAGTTTCCCTCTATCAAGGTAGATGGCTTTTCTAGTTGAAGGATAATGCGTCCCTGCTATCCAGGGCGCAATCCTCGGCAGTTACAGTCAGAAGAGCACTGTGACTTGGATGGAACGCAGTTTTCCAACAGGGTTTGCTATCTTTAGCTTAGAAAGTGGTCAGCTATTTGACTGACCTCACGGAGCTGATGCCAAGACAAAGGCAAAAGAAACAGCTTTACCGCAGCGCAGAGCTGTGACTTCTGCGTTTGGCAGGACTAGTGCCGATAGTTATCGGCAGTCCTTTTCGGTTCAAGGGATGATCTGACCAACCCTCTGGGGGTTTGTGTCGTCTCTCTCTTTTTAAAAAAAAAAAAAAAAAAAAGGGGGGAATTCTCAGAAATTCCGCATTCCCTGGAAACAGAACTTCTGTTAAGGCAGAAGCTGGCAAAAAAAAAAAAAAAAAATTCGCTAAGGCGGACTGACTTCTGACATTCCATTAGAGCCGAGCATGAAGTCGCTTCGCTCAGTTATGGCAGCCCTGTCGCAGAACGATCAATCGACATTCGCAACGCTTTTTGATCGACCATTCGGTTTGGCTTTAACGCCCAGAATTTTTACAACGATTCTGACGCCAGAATCTCATGGCAATCCTTCAAAGACGGGGATTTACGATTCGTCCCTATTTGGACGGCCTTTTCGGTTGTGGCTTCAAAGGAGAAGTCGTCTCTGGAAACGTCGCAGGCAATCCTGTTTTTGAGGATGCATTTCGACATGGTACGGGCGGTGTTGTCCCTACCTCCAGACAAGCAGGCATGTCTGCTCCAGCATGTACAGACTATGAAGTCTGCGACAGCAGTGTCCCTTCGGAAGGTATGCGCCTTCTGGGTCTGACGGTGGCGTCCATGAGGTTTTTTCCGTTTGTCCAATTTCATTCCAGAGCTCTCCATAGGCTCATTCTGAGTCGTTGGGATCAATTGCAAGGTTCGCTGGATTGCAGCGTCATCATCTCTCACAGGGTGCGAGAATCTCTAGGATGGTGTTTATGTCCAGGAGCGTTATCCCTGGGAAAGCTTTTCCTCCCTCCGAAGTGGTCGGTCATAACCACCGATGCCAGCCTGACGGGCTGGGGGGGGTGTTTGGAACAATCTCTGGATTCAGGGAGTATGGTCATCGGAAGAGTCTGTTCTTCCGATCAACATCCTGGAATTGAGGGCGATTTTCCTTTGCCTCCAACATTGGACGGTCCCTTTGAGCGGTCTGCCAGTCCGAGTGCAGACAGACAACGCGACGGCTGTCGCGTATATCAATCACCGAGGTGGGACAAGGAGTTCCAGACTCATGGTAGAGGTGTCCCGAATTCTGATTTGGGCAGAGGCCAGGGTGCCAGCCATTTCGGCGATTCACATTCCAGGGGTTCAGAATATTACAGCGGACTTTCTCAGTCGCAGAAGGATGGATCCCGGGGAATGGAGCCTCCACCCGGAAGTTTTTTGCACTACTGTGCTCTCGCTGGGGAACCCCCCAAGTGGATTTGATGGCATACAGGTCCAATGCCAAGTTACCGACGTTCATGTCCAGGTACAAGGACCCGAAGGCTGTGGCGGTGGATGCTCTAGTGGCTCAGTGGGATCAGTTCGAGCTGATCTATGTATTCCCGCCGATATCCTTACTTCCTCTAGTACTGCGTCGGATCAGACTAGAGAGAATTCCAGCTATTTTGATAGCTCCAGACTGGTCAAGAAGAGTGTGGTTCTCGACAATAATGTCGCTGTTGACGGCACCTCCTTTTCCACTCCCTCTTCAACCGGACTTGTTGACTCAGGGGCCCGTTTGTCATCCGGACTTGATGTCCCTGCGTTTGACGGCGTGGCTCTTGGGACCGAAATCTTGACCCGTAGAGGTTTCTCAGCCGAGGTCATTGCTACCCTTCGTGCTGCAAGAAGTCCGGCTACTACTAGGATTTACCACAAAATTTGGGAAACCTTCTTTTCGTGGTGTTTGGGGTCCTCTCGGAACCCGAGAAAATTTTCCATTCCCAACCTGTTGGCTTTTCTGCAGCATGGGCTAGACAAGGGTTTGGCAGTCAGCACCCTGAAAGGTCAGATTTCTGCTCTGTCCTTATTGTTCCGGAGAACCATTGCTTCAAATAGAGACGTGCTCTCCTTTTTCCGAGGTATATCTCGTAAGTTTCCGCCGCGGAAGGCACCCGTGTCTCCTTGGCGGCTCAACCTTGTTTTGGAGCTCTTCAGCATAAACCTTTTGAGCCTATGGTTTCTGCTAGCCTTTCTTTACTTTCTTGGAAGGTGGCTTTCCTTGTTGCAGTCACTTCCTTGAGGAGAGTTTCTGAGTTGGCAGCTCTTTCTTGTTCGCCTCCTTTTCTGGAGTTTTTTCCGGATCGTGTAGTGCTTCGCACTCGGGGTGATTTTTTGCCTAAAGTGGTGTCACAATTTCATGTCAACCAGGATATTGTGTTGTCTTCATTCTGCCCGGATCCGAAGAATGTGAAAGAGCGAGATTTACACACATTGGATTTAGTGCGGGCCTTGAAGTTTTATCTATCTATTACTCAAGGTTTTCGTAAGACGGACTCCCTATTTGTGGTTCCAGTCGGTCGTCGGCGTGGTCAACGAGCTTCCAAGGTTTCTATAGCTCGTTGGATTCGGTCAGCTATATTGGAAGCTTACCGTCTTCAGGGTGAATCTTGCCCGATTAAGATTCAAGCCCATTCCACGAGGGCTGTGGCTTCATCGTGGGCTTTTCACCAAGGTGCTTCAGCAGTGCAGCTCTGCCGGGCGGCGACTTGGCGCTCTGTCCACACGTTTACGAAGTTTTATAAAGTGGACGTCAGTGCTTCCGCTGATGCAGCCCTCGGACGTAGGGTCCTGCAGGCAGCTGTAGTTTAAAGTTCTGGATGAACTTGTGTTTAGCGCTGGTTGCGCTTTGTTGTTAAGGTTGTTGGGTTTCTGCCTCTTGTTGGTTTTTTCCCACCCCTTATTTTTGAACTGCTTTGGGACGTCCCATCAGTAATGAATACTGTGGCTCTCTTCCTTCCATCTGCAGCTGAAACACGGATTTTGGTAAGAACTTACCTGTAAAATCCTTTTCAGCGAAGGAAGGAAGAGAGACACAGCACCCTCCCAAGGCAGAAGTGTGTTGATGTTTTCAGATGCAGCGCGACCCTTATCTGATAGCGATTATCTGGGCTGAGGTCAGCGCGCTAAGGCTCTGTTCCAGCATCGCCAGCTCATCGCAGTAGTCAGGTTCCGTGAGTAGTACCTGGAACTCTGTGGTTTTTGGCTTTCTTTGCATGCATAACCTGTATCCTTGTGTTTTTTCTCTGAAGTTCCTTCAGAAGGGGTTATGTTGCTCCGCTGGTGATCTTGGCTCTTTTCCTAAAAGCTTTGGTACGACTGGAGCTGAGTAGGAGGAGCCCGAGCTGGAGGGGCCAGCCAGTCAGCACTCTTTTGATCTGAGGTGACATCCTGATCTGGGGCTCCGCCTACCCATCAGTAATGAATACTGTGTCTCTCTTCCTTCCTTCGCTGAAAAGGATTTTACAGGTAAGTTCTTACCAAAATCCGTGTTTACGTCATGTCATTCATTCGATCACCGTGACTAACCACATTCTCAAGGGGATGCAGGATACAGTACTAACTGGGACCTTTTATCTCCCAGGTAGTTTTTCCATTGGTCCACTGCTGATCACGTGGTTCAACCCGTGGCCTGGTACCTGGGAGATAAAAGGTCCTGGTTAGTACTATATACAGCATCCCCTTGAGAAGGCAATAGCCTAACATGCAAAGCGTTCATCAGAGGGTCTTGCCATCCGTTTTTCACCTGAGTCTCTTCACATAAGTAAGATCTACCCTTCCCAGCCATATATTTTTGTCCACTTTGTCTGAGAAAGATATGCAATAATTGGTTGGTTGTTGTGCTGCTTTTACCTACAAATACATTCTATGTAAATGTCGCTTTATTTGTTGTGGTTTTGATGTACCCATGGCTGTCTTTCGTTTGTCTTTTTTGCACACTTTTTTATAAACTGTTATTCTAAAAGAAATTTGCTAATAAAAAATCACTATTTGAACCTTTCTACTCCGCATTCTCCTGTTTCTACATGATTGCTTGGAGTTGGTTCTTTTTGTCTGTGATTTATTGCACCAATCTTGCTGCAGTGCTTCACATGTAATTTGCAGCTGGGTTTTTTGTTTCTGGCATATGAGTTGTGTAGAGTGCATCAGGTTGGCAAATGTGAGTTGTGTAATATCATGCAGGGAGCAGGGAAAGGGATTTGTGGTGCTTCACTGGAATACGGATGAACACAGGTGATAGGAACAAGTGGCTGGATACCACTCATTAGCAATTGCAAAGAAAGAAAAAATCTTCAGTATTTTATTTCTATATCAAGAATAAAACATCATGCGAGGACACAGCCCCTAAGGGCCCCGTTACACATAGCGATCCCAACAACGATACGACCTGGTAAGGATCACTGGTACGTCGCTACATGGTCGCTAGTAAGTTGTCAAACAGGCAGATCTACTCAACGACGCAGCAACGATACGGTGATCCGTATAACGACCTCAGCGGTTGATGGGACCTTGTCACAGCAGCGATTCTGTAGAAGACAAAGCAAAATCACGCCTGCGTCGCTGAGTCCTGAGTCGCCAGCGAGGTTGCTCGTCGTTTTTATGGCGTCAAACACAGCGATGCATGCTGGCCAGCGGGACACCAACGATCAAAAAATGGCCTAGGACATTCCAGCACGATCAGTGATATTGCAGCGGGGTGCCGGTCGCCGCTACGTGTCACACGTAGCGAGATCGCTGGCGAGGTCATTGTTGCATCACAAAACCTGTGACGTTTCAGCGATCTCGCTAACGATCTCGCTATGTGTGAAGTACCCTTTAACGGCTGACACGTTTCGAACAAAGTTCTTAATCATAATCATGTGAACAATACATAAAAACATCCTTATATACCTATTCCGTTAAGTGAAACCATGTACACCTGTTAATTGACATGATTAATTTACATTCATTACAAATTCAAATGTGAGACAACCTTCCAAAATTGTCGCCTGCTTATCCACACAAAATAAGTTTGTAAAAGGCATCCCTAAATTCTCAATACAGCAATGTAGAGCAAGAAGGAGAGAAAGGGGAGCTGCAAAAAAAAACCCACAGTAACCACACCATCTCTATTAATAAAAATAGCTAATATAATTTAGCCCTATAGGAGATCTTGCTCCCAACTCTATATAGCGTTATGAGTTGAGTGTGAGTAAGAAATAAATTTATTAGCCAATGGATGAGTCGTAGAATCTGAAACCGGCTTTCTTACACAGACCAGGGCAATTGTCACACTGATAAATGGTGTTCTTTCATATCCCCCTCCCGTAACACACTTTGCACTTTTTTTGCGACCTTACTCTCTTTGCAGTTTGAGGGACCTCACGGAGGAAATGTTGCCCTGGTACAATACAGGCATTTTCTGTTACAAAAGTACTGGGGCCCGCTCCTACTTACCAGATATTAGGGCCTTGATCACTACCTCCTGGAACTGAAGGAAAGTCCCGATCTGGCCTCTACATCATGATAGCACAAAAGAGATATGCATTACCATCAGTACGAAATGCACGGTCAGCTTCTTGTACCACACTTTGGCTTTTCCTATGGCAATGTACGTCTGGAGGACTTGATCAGAGAGATCAACTCCCTCATGTTCTTGTTGTACCCCATGACACAGACTGATTTAGTGACCTGTGTAGAGGAACCTTGTACAGAGGTGGGGGTGCTGCCATCACCATGCATGGTGGTCAAGAAAAGGACATTCCTCTTGTCCTTGTATTTGACCACCAGTATGTTGTCGCTACATTCTGCACTCACCCTCTCTGAGCAGCTTCTCAGTTAGCGTTCTCTCTCTAGGGAAGCCTCTTTGATTTTAACGGACAGTACCGCATGCTGCGGTAACTCACGCAGAGAGGGACATGATGTGTGGGATGCTGGTATAAAAGTTATCTACGTAGAGGTGATAACCTTGATCCAGCAGTGGGTGCACCAAATCCCACACAATTTTTCCACTCACTCTCAGGACAAGGGGGCATTCAGGGGGTTGAATCCGGGAGTCCTTCCCTTCATAAACCCTAAACCTGTTGGTGCACTCTTGCACACTTTGTGGAGCTTAATTCAGCCTAACCCTCTTACTGGGAAGGTATTGCCAGAATTTGAGCCTTCACTTTAAATGTATTATGGATTCATCCACACTGATATTCCTTTGGTGAACTTACACCTCAGCAAACTTGTTGCTGATGTGATCAATGAACAGCTGGACTTTGAAAAGTCAGTCAAAGTTAGGGTCATCTCAGAGAGGACATTGTGCATTATCACTGTAATGCAAAAAATTATCGATGGCTTCAAAGCGTGTACAGGGCACAGCCATGCGGAACAGTGGAATGTTATACCAAACGTTAATACTCCAATACTGCCAAACTTCTGGCTTTTTCACTATCCCCATGTAAAGAACAAGGCCCCAAAACGTCATCATTTCTATGGTGTATACAGGGGTCCAGTTGGCAAATGATGAAGTGGGGTTTTGGGAGAAAAATTGTTCTAAGTACAAATTTGTCTGGGACACCATGAGATTTACAAAATCCTCAAAAAAAGAAGACTTTGAAAAAGTCCATTTCTGTGAGGCCAGTAGTGTTAAATTGGGTTGCTGATTGCGCCACAAAATGAAGAATCTGTGGCTCATAATTTTCAGGAGGTGAGGTCCATACTGACTCACTAATAGTAGGCGCTGGTTCATTTTCTGTCTTGGGGTGTCTGCGTGGCGGTTCGGTATCACTAGAGGAGGATGAGAAAGAATAAATAAAGGTGGTATTCTCTCCCTCACTATCAGTGACGGAGGCAAAGAAGGCGTAGGCCTCCTCTTCTGAATGAGACGAGCGGGACTTTTTTTACCTTTTGATGTAAACTTTTTTTATTTAGAAAAGAAAAAAAGAAAAAGAATCTTGAAATAAAAAAAAATATAAAAATTTGGTAAAATAAAAAACAAGCTACCTACAGTCATGGCCAAAAGTTTTGAGAATGACACAAATATTAATTTTTACAAAGTCTACTGCTTCACTTTTTCTAATGGAAATTTGCATATACTCCAGAATGTTATAAAGAGTGATCAGCTTAACAGCAATTACTTGCAAAGTCAATATTTGGCTAGAAAATGAATTTTATCCCCCAAAACACATTTCAACATCATTGCAGCCCTGCCTTAAAAGGACCAGCTAACCTCTTTTCAGTGATTGCTCCATTAACACAGGTGTGGGTGTTAATGAGAACATGGCTGGAGATCAATCTGTCATGATTAAGTAAGAATGACACCACTGGACACTTTAAAAGGAGGCTGGTGCTTGGCATCATTGTTTCTCTTCTGTTAACCATGGTTATCTCTAAAGAAACACGTGCAGTCATCATTGCAATGCACAAAAATGGCCTAACAGGGAAGAGTATCGCAGCTAGAAAGATTGCACCTCAGTCAACAGTCTATCGCATCATCAAGAACTTCAAGGAGAGAGGTTCCATTGTTGCCAAAAAGGCTTCAGGGCGCCCAAGAAAGACCAGCAAGCACCAGGACCGTCTCTTAAAAGTGTTTCAGCTGCGGGATCGGGCTACCAGCAGTGCAGAGCTTGCTCAGGAATGGCAGCAGGCAGGTGTGAGTGCATCTGCACGCACTGTGAGGCGGGGACTCTTGGAGCAAGGCCTGGTCTCAAGGAGGGCAGCAAAGAAGCCACTTCTCTCCAGAAAAAACATCATGGACAGACTGATATTCTGCAAAAGGTACAGGCAGTGGACTGCTGAGGACTGGGGTAAAGTTATTTTCTCTGATGAATCCCCTTTTCGATTGTTTGGGACATCAGGAAAACGCCTCATTCGGAGAAGACAAGGTGAGCGCTACCACCAGTCTTGTCTCATGCCAACTGTTAAGCATCCTGAAACCATTCATGTGTGGGGTTGCTTCTCAGCCAAGGGAATAGGCTCTCTCACAGTCTTGCCTAAAAACACAGCCATGAATAAAGAATGGTACCAGAATGTCCACCAAGAGCAACTTCTCCCAACCCTCCAAGAGCAGTTTGACGATCAACAATGCCTTTTCCAGCATGATGGAGCACCTTGCCATAAAGCAAAGGTGATAACTAAATGGCTCAGGGAACAAAACATAGAGATTTTGGATCCATGGCCTGGAAACTCCCCAGATCTTAATCCCATTGAGAACTTGTGGTCAATCATCAAGAGACGAGTGGACAAACAAAAACCTAAAAATTCTGACAAAATTAAAGCATTGCTTGTGCAAAAATGGACTGCTATCAGTCAGGATTTGGTCCAGAAGTTGATTGAGAGCATGCCAGGGAGAATTGCAGAGGTCCTGAAGAAGAAGGGTCAACACTGCAAATATTGACTTGCTGCATTAACTCATTCTAACTGTCAATATAAGCTTTTGTTACTCGTATGTTTGCAATTATATTTCTGTCTGTGATAAAAACATCTGTCAAACACACAGATAAAAACCAGAGGGCAGCAGATCATGTGAAAATATAATATTTGTGTCATTCTCAAAACTTTTAGCCATGACTGTACTAAACGGACATCAGTAAAAGAAAAGTTACTGAGCCCCTGCAACTATCTGACACTAACCATGGCTGTATTCAATAAAAAAAACTGTAGTATACGCTCATTACTACAGTATATTTTTACTTTTCCTAATTTAGTCCTATCAGCTAATCATTTTTTTTTTTCATACTTTATTCACACCAAAAAAAAATAAACAACCGGAGGCCGATCAGTGCTGGTCCGTGCTTAACTACCTGACACTAACCATGACTAATTTCATTAAGAAATACTGTAACAGACACAGATTACAATGGTTACTGTCCCCAATCTAGTCCTATGGTCAAATCTAAATATTTTTTTTACTCTTTACTATCTGACACTCACCCTAACTAAATTCAGTAAAAAATACAGTAGTAGATGCTGATTACTACGGTATATTTTTATTGTCTCTAATCTAGTCCTATCAACTAATCAAAATTATTTGATTTGATTCTTATTTCAAACAGGAAAAAAACAACAACCAGAGGCCGATTAGTGATGTGTGTCACCGACCAGGGCTCAACAGCTTTAGGACATACGCATGGATGTGGTGCAAGAAGAAAATAAAAAAAAAGACAGGGAAAAAAAAGTCCTAGCCTAAAGAGAGCATAGGTGCCATCAGTGATGTGTGTCTGATCAATGCCTCAGCGGTTATAGGATGCACACACTGAGGTGGTGCAAATGGGGAGAAAGAAAATATAGACAAGGACAAAAAAAGTCCTGGAAAACAGCAAGAACGGGTGCTGATCAGTGATTTACATCACTGATTATCACTCAACGGCTGCTGGACGCACGAACAAAAATAAAACCTGACAAAAATCGAGTGATCAAGTACTGATGAGCTCTCAGCGGCAGAAAAGGGGGTTGAGACAGGGGGTTAGGGATAGGCTAAGATGGTGAAAAAGGGGGATTTGGGTGGATTATGAATGATCGTGGAAGAATCAGGAACGTCTTCTTTCCTCAACAGCAGCAGCAACACCAGCAGTGAATGCACAGACTTCAAAAAGTCTGTGGCACTACAAGGCCCAGCACTACACGACAGAGCAGTAGTATGACAGTTCTACACAAAACTAGAATGAGGAAGTGCAGGCCGGTCATACTGAGGTCAGATCACCTCTGTGGTCTCTGATTGTTGTGATCGACGTCATTGTCCGATCTCAGCACTCTGAGCTGGGCCTTGTTACCCTACCATATCAGTCCATTTGGGCTGAGAAAGATTTGCAATAAATGGTTGGTGTTGTGCTGCTCTTACCTACAAATACATTCTATGTAAATGTCACTTGACTTGTTGTGGTTTTTGATGTCCTTATGGCTGTCTTTCGTTTGTCTGTCTGTCTTTTTTACACACTTTTCTGTAAACTGTTATTTTAAAAGAAATTTGCTAATAAAAATCACTATGTAAAGGCAACCTGTTATCAGGAATAACGCTGTTAACCTGCAGATATGTGGTTAATCTGAAAGTTAGCAGCGTTATGATGCTGTCCGGCGTGTGCACGCAGCCGAATGCAGCGGGGAGAAAATGATCTTTTTTCTCCCCGCCAGCATTCAGTATTCAGTCATGGAGGCGGGGGCGGCACCGGTTCTGTCACTGCTCGGAGTATACAGAGCGGCCGCTGTAGCCATGCCCTGACTGACACTGGCTCTACATTGTGGCCGGCTGTCAGTCAGGGTTGGGGGGGTTACTGCGGCCCTCTCTAGAATGAAGAATAAAGATCATTTTCCCCCTGCTGCATTCAGATACGTGCAGGCGCCAGACAGCATAATAACGCTGTTAGCCTGCAGATTGACCCCATATCTGCAAGTTAACATCGTTATTCCTCGTGACAGGTTCCCTTTAAACCTTTCTACGCTGCATTCTCCTGTGTATACATCATATGCTAACCTGATGCACTCTGCATTTTTGCAGACTGCAGCATGTCACTTCTTTCAGTGTTTTGCGTAGTTTTTTCACCCATAGAAAACAATGAGCAAGTGCAAAAACGCAGCAAAAACCTAAGGAAGTGGCATCATTTTTTTGGGGGAGCCTGGCACTAAACTTTATCAGCATGCCCAAGAGACAACAAACCCCAGCACAAAGTGTAGCAAAACCTGTTTTTTATAAGCAGCTTCTGTACTGCCAAGAGAGTAGAGTTGAGCGAATATCTTCGGTTCCCCACTTATTCAGCAAGCTATAGCTCTTGCCGAATAAGCTGCAGCGGGACCCTGACTTCCTGGATCGCGCCGGCTGACCAGCTGTTCGCCGCCGCAGCTGCATGTGTCGCACCTGTGTCACTGTTACAGCACATGTATGGATATTTTAAAACCGTAAGCAAAAACAGATCACTGGTTATCGTGCGTCTTTTATTCCCTACGCTTTTTCTACACTCTGCCTTTGGACACCTCCAGCATCTGTGCTAATATAAAGGCGTTTTTGTTCCTCATAATGCCACATTTCCCCATGTTAAGCTTCCTTATGTGTGTCCAGTTCTCTGTTTCTTTTGTTTCTAGACTTTTGTCATTTTGTTAATATTTTTTCTCTTATATGGCTGTCTCTCAATCAATAGATAATGATAGGAAGTAGTGGTTTTTTTTTTAAGTATGTGTGTATGCGCAACTTATGTTCTCGACTAATTGCGCACATATACATTTGATTTTCTTGTTTTGATAAGCGTAAACGATATCCTCTAATTCCACGCCTTGCTCTTAGATCTCTATTATCACGTAACTGTTTTAGTACAGATTTATTTTGCATTTTCACTCCAGCACTGGATAGTAAAATATCTATGTGATTTTTCTAGAAGTATAAAGCTCAGAAGGAGATATGAGAACATCTAGCATTTGTCCTCTATATTATTGGGGTCAACTTTTAGATTACAAGAGGTTCTGAGAGTAATTCATTTCAATTCATCTCCATTTTTTCTTTGAGCTCATTCTTAAAAATGCAGCTAGTTAGATGTTTTTCCAAGTGGCTTGTGATTCATTCCAATGATTCTCTATCTTTAGTGCGTTCCATAAATAGGAAATTGGCTGGTGTCTGATTGCTGGGATCGCCACCTGGCAGTATAATATTAGGGCTATGGAGCCCAATAAAAGCTTTTTTCTTTCTCCTAAACACAATTCTTTTGGCATCCTGATCAGAAAGTGGTGTTCCCATTTGGAAAATGTAAGACCTCTCACTTCCATGCATTTTCAATAAATGCAGGTCCTAAATTGAGACCCTCATCAGTTTAGAAAGCAGGGCTAAGTCCGGAATGGAGAGGGGGTTGTGCATGCGCAAATGTCTGATAGAACAAGCTGGGGCTTACTTCTATCAGACATTTATGGAATATCCTATCTCTGTGCCATAAATGTCCCATATAGGAACAGCCCTTTAAGTTAAGTGGCACAGCTACTTTCTCCTTGATTATAGGATCCTAATATTACAAAGTGGTGATATATTGCTGCATGTATTTCCTTTTTTTATAAAGTGGGTAGCTGGGCATAGGTTTTTAATGACCTATCAACACTATAGGTTATTAATGGCAGGTTGGTGTGGGTCCGACTGCTGGTGCCATCAACAATCTGATGATTTTTACTCCAGCGGTATCCAGATGTAAACACTTTAAAGGGAGCTGCTGCTGAGCACTTTCTATCCAAAAGAACAGGAGCTCCGCTGCAGTAGTCGGCAACAGCCGCTACACTTCGAATTGGGCTGCGTTCACCATTCAAAGTATTTTCATCTGTCCGGTTACAGAGCAAAAAGGAGCTAATTGCTTGGGATGCCGCTATAAAGACCCCTGTGATATGCAGTTGATGACCTGTGTTGTATGTTGGTCATTAAATACCTACGCGTGGACAACTACTTTAATGCAGAATGATTATGAATCTCAGAAGAAATGCACGTGCACTTTATAATAAATACCTGCACAGGACAGTTTTTCAGGTCTTAGATGCTGGACGTCTAATCATAAAGTTTTATAAAGAGTGCCAATAGACCTGTCATATAAATTCATATTTCAGACAACCCCTTTAAATAACAATTTGTCTTTATAATGTGCACAGTAATAATGATGTGATATGGCCATTATTTTGTTGCAGTAAGTGAAATGTAACTATATTGATCTGTCCCTCAGGAGCGAAACATTATTTTTGAGAACTGTAGCTGAATTGTAAGCGCTCCACGACAGTGGTGATAATGTTTCGATTGGACATTCTAACAAAACGCCATGTCTTGCTTAGCCTGTACCTTTCTGGAATAGATTTTCTATTCTAATTATCTAAGATTATTTTTTGTTTTTAGTCATTTAATCCCAGTACCTTTTACGATGATTTGTCACTCAGTAATGTAATTGCATTTTAAAATTGCTCTAGTCCTAACCAACTAAATAGGAGAAAAAATACAGCGCTGAAGACTGAAAGATCAGTATAACATCTCCTCTTTAATGTGCAAATTGTTAGAGCCACAGTACATCTTTCTATCTTTTTTTTAAGCCCAGCGCTGTTTTTTTTTTTGTCATTTCATGTTTTTAATAAAAAGACTACATTTCTGTGCAGATGTTCCATGTACGTCGTTTGAATGTCCTTTTGCTGTTTCTTTCAAAGCCTTTCTATTTGATCAGAAGATCATCATATTACATAAATTATCCTGTTTTGGTGGATTTTGTGTTTTGAGTCTTTGCATTGCTTTATTTAAATACTTTAGGAAATCACCAGGGTGAATAGGTTAACAGTATTGAAAATGTTGTGCTGGAATAGAAAATGTTGCCCAGCTTGTTCCTAATTTTCCTTATGTATTTTTTTTTCCATAAAGGTTGATGAAAAGGCCCTGAGACACATCACAGAGATGGGCTTCAGCAAAGAAGCAGCCAGGCAGGCACTCATGGACTTCAGCAACAATTTGGAGGCAGCTCTAAATTTCCTTCTTGCTGGCAGCAAACCAAAGCCTGTTCAAGGGCCCCCACCCCGAGGTACACCTCATGTATCAGAATGAGTGGCTGATGTCTAGAAGTTGGAGCTTTATCTGATCATGTAACTTGGATTCTAGCTTTCAGTCATATTGTCATTGCTTTTCATCAATTAACTCAATGTCCATTCTAGCCATAATTACATGGCTTTTTTATTCATTTGTAGTCATATTTGATGACTAGGTTCATAATTATAAGTTACAAGTAAAATATAAATACATACTAAAGGAAAATACTGTATTTTGTGGATTATAGGACGTGTTTCAATTTACGTCTTTAGTAGTCCACCTTTGCGCTCACTCAAGCTGTATTATGTTTTTCTTACACAGTAGTGCTCAAAACTACACAATATTTCATGTGCAGTCTCACTATTAATTTGTAGGGTGATAGAAATATATTCCCAAAATGTCCATTAGTGCCTTATTTGAAGCAAACTTAAACTTATTTGTAATATCAGTTATATTTGATTTTTAAGTGCTTCTGAGCAGGATAATTATCTTCAAAAGGCAAAAATATTTACTTGAGTATAAAAAAAAAAAAAAAAAAAAAAAAAATTTTGTTTTGACTGTGTAGTCTGGACCTCCCAAAACTATAATGATGATATGATGAAATTCTCCTTACAGTGTACAAGTAGGATAACTTAACTTTCCATTGTTTTATTTTTAGTAATAGACACATTCATGTACTGGCTGGACTAATACATTACATTAGTTATATAGTTGTAACATATACACTACTGACAAAAAAGTTAAGGATATTTGGCTTTCGGGCGAAATTTCAGGATGTACCTAAAATGCACTCTCCATTTTCAGGTGAAATTAATGTGACTGTCTCTAGACTTTTGAATGCAGATGTCCAACTGTTCAATGCTTCAGTACTTTTTGCACAACTTGCTGTTCTCTAACAAGGAGCTTAATAACAAATATCACCAAATATCACAACAGGTGTTTGATCCATAAATCGGCCAATACATTTTGGGGTTCACTTAGAATTGGTATTAACCCCTTACTGCCATCGGACGTACTATCCCGTCCATGGTACCTGGGCCCGTATGACCATGGACGGGATAGTACGTCTCGTGCGATCGGACGCGCTCCCGGGGGGAGCACAGCCGATCACGGCTGGGTGTCAGCTGATTATCACAGCTGACACCCATGACTGTGTGTCAGGAGCGGTCACGGACCGCTCCCGGCACATTAACCCCTTGCACACCGCGATCAAACATGATCGCGGTGTACTGGGGGCACAGGGGAGGATCGCGCAGGGTGGGGGCTCCCTGCGCGCCCCCCCTGAGACCCTCAGAGCAGCGCGATGTGATCGCGCTGTTCTGAGGGCTTCCTCCCTCCCAGGACCCGGATCCAAGATGGCGCCGGGGTCCTGGAGGGAGGCAGCTACCTCAGTGCCTGCCGAGAGCAGGCACTGAGAAGCCTGCTGCACTGCCTGAGCGATCGCTGGTGTGACAGAGTGCTGTGCACACTGTCACACCAGCGATCTGATAAAATACAGTGATGTCCCACCCTGGGACAAAGTAAAAAAGTTAAAAAAAAAATAAAACATGTTTTAAAAAAAAATCCAAAATAAAAAAAAAATATATATATTCCCCAATAAATTCACTTCTTCCTGTAAATAAAAAAAACAAAGCAATAAAAGTACACATATTTGGTATCGCCGCGTCCGTAACGACCCCCCTATAAAATTGTCCCACTAGTTAACCCCTTTAGTGAACCCCTTAAAAAAAAAAAAAAAAAAAACGAAGCAAAAAATCAATGCTTTATCATCATACCGCCGAACAAAAAGTGGAATAACACGCGATCAAAAAGACCGATATAAAAAAACATGGTACCGCTGAAAACGTCATCTTGTCCCGCAAAAAAACGAGCCGTCCTACAGCATCATCAGCGAAAAAATAAAAAAGTTATAGCTCGCAGAATAAAGCGATGCAAAAATAATTATTTTTTATATAAAATTGTTTTTATTCTATAAAAGCGCCAAAACATGAAAAAATTATATAAATGAGGTATCGCCATAATCGTACTGACCCGAAGAATAAAACTGCTTTATCAATTTTACCACACGCGAAACGGTATAAACGCCTCCCCCAAAAGAAATTCATGAATTGCTGATTTTTGTTCATTCTAACCTCCCAAAAATCGAAATAAAAAGCGATCAAAAAAGTCACGTGCTCAAAAATGGTACCAATAAAAACGTCACCTCGTCCCGCAAAAAATAAGACCTCACATGACTCTGTGGGCCAAAATATGCAAAAATTATAGCTCTCAAAATGTGATGATGCAAAAACTATTTTTGCAATAAAAAGCGTCTTTTAGCGTGACAGCTGCCAATCATAAAAACCCGCTATAAATAGTAAATCAAACCCCCCTTTATCACCCCCTTAGTAAGGGAAAAATAATAAAATAAAAAAAAAGTATTTATTTCCATTTTCCCATTAGGGTTAGGGTTAGGGTTGCGGCTAAAGTTAGGGTTAGGGTTGGCGCTAAAGTTAGGATTAGGGTTGGGATTAGGGGTGTGTTAGGGTTAGGTTTGTGGTTAGGGTTGGGACTAGGGTTAGTGGTGTGTTGGGGTTAGGGTTGGAGTTAGAATTGGGGGGTTTCCGCTGTTTAGGCACATCAGGGGCTCTCCAAATGTGACATGGCGTCTGATCTCAATTCCAGCCAATTCTGCGTTGAAAAAGTCAAACGGTGCTCCTTCACTTCTCAGCTCTGCCATGCGTCCAAACAGTAGTTTATCCCCACATATGGGGTATCAGCGTACTCTGGACCCCAAGAGTTTTTGTGCAATTTGTCCTATTTCTTCTGTTACCCTTGGGAAAATAAAAAACTGGGGGCGAAAATATCATTTTTGTACAAAAAAAATTATTTTTTTGTTTTTACGGCTGTACATTATAAACTTCTGTGAAGCACTTGGGGCTTCATAGCGCTCACCACACATCTAGATAAGTTCCTTGTGGGGTCTATTTTCCAAAATGGGGTCACTTGTTGGGGATTTCCACTGTTTAGGCGCTCAGGGGCTCTCCAAATGCGACATGACGCCCCCAGACCATTCCATCAAAGTCTGCAATCCAAAACGTCACTACTTCCCTTCCGAGCCCCAACGTGTACCCATACAGTAGTTTTCTCCCACATATTGGATATCAGCGTACTCAGGACAAATTGGACAACAACTTTTGGGGTCCAATTTCTCCTGTTACCCTTGTAAAAATAAAATATTGGGGCAAAAAAAATCATTTTTGCAAAAAAAAAAAAAGATTTTTTATTTTTACGGCTGTGCGTTATAAACTTCTGTGAAGCACTTCGGGGTTCAAAGTGCTCACCACACATCTAGACAAGTTCCTTGTGGGGTCTATTTTCCAAAATGGGGTCACTTGTGGGGGGTTTCCACTGTTTAGGCGCATCAGGGGCTCTCCAAATGCGACATGACGCCCCCAGACCATTCCATCAAAGTCTGCAATCCAAAACGTCACTACTTCCCTTCCGAGCCCTGACGTGCGCCCATACAGTAGTTTTCTCCCACATATTGGGTATCAGCGTACTCAGGACAAATTGGACAACAACTTTTGGGTTCCAATTTCTTCTGTTACCCTTGTGAAAATAAGATATTGGGGGCGAAAAAATCATTTTTGTAAAAAAAAAAAATGATTTTTTATTTTACGGCTGTACGTTATAAACTTTAGTGAAACACCTGGGGGTTAAAAGTTCTCACCACACATCTAGATAAGTTCCTTGAGGGGTCTAGTTTCCAAAATGGTGTCATTTATGGGGGTTTCCACTGTTTAGGCAGATCAGGAGCTCTCCAAACACGACATGGCGTCCAGCCAATTCTGCGTTGAAAAAGTCAGACGGCGCTCCTTCCCTTCCAAACTCTGCCATGCACCCAAACAGTGGTTTACCCCCACATATGGGGTATCAGCGCACTCAGGACAAATTGCACAATAACTTTTGGAGTCTTGTTACCCTTGGAAAAATAAAAATTGGGGTGAAAAGATCATTTTTGTGGAAAAAATATGATTTTTAAATTTTACGGCTCTACATTATAAACTTGTGTGAAGCACTTGGGGGTTCAAATTGCTCACCAAAGATCTAGAAAAGTTCCTTAGGGGGTCTAGTTTCCCAAATGGGGCCATTTGTGGGGGGTTTCCACTGTTTAGGCACATCAGGGGCTCTCCAAATGCAACATGGCATCCAATCTCAATTCCAGCCAATTTTGGTTGGAAAAAGTCAAATGGTGCTCCTTCCATTCCGAGCTCTGCCGTGCGCCCAAACAGTGGTTCCCCCCACATATTGGGTATCAGCGTACTCAGGACAAATTGGACAACAACTTATGTGGTCCAATTTCTCCTGTTACCCTTGGGAAAATAAAAAATTAGTGACTAAAAGATAATTTTTGTGGGAAAAAAATAGGATTTTTTTTTTCATGCCCGGGCATTATAAACTTGTGTGAAGCACTTGGGGGTTCAAAGTGCTCACCAAAGATCTAGATAAGTTCCTTAGGGGGTCTAGTTTCAAAATGGGGTCACTTGTGGGGGGTTTCCACTGTTTAGGCTCATCTGGGGCACTTCAAACGGAACATGACCCCATCAACGTCTGCATTCCAAAACGTTACTACTTCCTTTCCAAGCCCTGCCGTGCACCCAAACAGTTTCCCCCCCCACATATGGGGTATCAGCGTACTCAGGACAAATTGGACAACAACTTTTGGGGTCCAATTTCCTTGGGAAAATTCAAAAATTTGGGACTAAAAAATCATTTTTGTGGAAAATTGTTTTTTTTTTTTTTCACACCCAGGCATTATAAGCTTTTGTGAAACACTTGGGGGTTCAAAGTGCTCACAACAGATCTAGATAAGTACCTTAGGGGGTCTAGTTTCCAAAATGGTGTCACTTGTGGGGGTTTCCACTGTTTAGGTGCATCAGGGGCTCTCCAAACACGACATGGCGTCCGATCTCAATTCCAGCCAATTTTAGTTTGAAAAAGTCAAACGGCGCTCCTTCCCTTACGAGCTCTGCCGTGTGCCCAAACAGTGGTTTTCCCCCACATATTGGGTATTGGCGTACTCAGGAGAAATTGCATAACAACCTTATCTGTCCATTTTCTCCTTTTACCCTTGTGAAAATAAAAAAAAAGTTTGTAAAAGATCATTTTTGTGGCTAAAAAGTTAAATATTCATTTTTTCCTTCCACGTTGCTTTAGTTCCTGTGAAGCACCTGAAGGGTTAATAATCTTCTTGAATGTGGTTTTGAGTACCTTGAGGGGTGCAGTTTTTAGAATGGTGTCACTTTTGGGTATTTTCTGCCATATAGACCCCTCAAAGTGACTTCAAATGAGAGGTGGTCCCTAAAAAAAATGGCTTTGTAAATTTTGTTGTAAAAATGAGAAATCGCTGGTCAACTTTTAACCCTTATAACTTCCTAACAAAAAAAATTTTGGTTCCAAAATTGTGCTGATGTAAAGTAGACATGTGGGAAATGTTATTTCTTAACTATTTTGTGTGATATATTTCTCTGTTTTAAGGGAATAAAAATTCAAAGTTTGAAAATTGCAAAATTTTAAAAATTTTCGCCATATTTGCGTTTTTTTCAAAAATAAACGCAAGTTATATCGAAGAAATTTTACTTCTAACGTGAAGTACAATATGTCACGAGAAAACAATCTCAGAATCGCACAGATCCGTTGAAGCGTTCCAGAGTTATAACCTCATAAAGAGACAGTGGTCAGAATTGTAAAAATTGGCCCGGTCATTAACGTGCAAACCACCCTTGGGGGTGAAGGGGTTAAACAGTCCTCCACATCATGCTGTGACATAATGAGATCAAGACAACAACTAAGAATTGATCAACATTACCTCACCATTGTGAGGTTTCAAGCAGGATATTCTCAGATGGATGTGGCCACTGAGAGTTTCACAGAGTGTCATCAGCAATTTGCATCGGAGATGCAGAGAGACTGGAATAGTTACAGAAAGGCAGAGAAGTGCACATCCTTTGGCCACATCCCACACTGATGACCACTTCATTATGAACAATGCCCTTCCGGATAATGAATGTCACACAACTCCATGTACATTTAAAAGAGGTGAGAGGCACCCAGATGTCAACTCAAACCATTCAAAAGTGTTTACATCAGCGTGGTCTGCTTGCTTGACAACCTGCAAGGGTACCTGACCACACCACCAAGCACAGGCATCATTGTCTTGCACGAGCCAGGAAGCATCTGCACTGGACGAGGGACCAGTGGTCCTCACTGCTGTTCACTTATGAAAGTCAATTCACACTGAACATAAATGATGGCCGCCAACGATGTTGGAAACATCAAGGAGAGAGCTATGCATCAGCCACTACTGTCACCAGACAAGCCTTTGGTGGCAGTGCTACAGTGTGGGCAGGTGTCTAGTCAATACAGAACTGCCCTACACTTTGTAAATGGTACAGTGACAAGCCCCTACTACTGAATAACATCATTAATCAAGTCACAATGCCTCTGTGCAGATAACACAGGTTTAATTTCATCTTCATGGACAACAATGCTGCAGCTCATCGAGGTTGAATCATTAAGAGAACAGTTGATGGAGACTGGGGTACCTCAAATGGAGTTGCCTGCACTTTATCCATACCTGAGGTTCATAACTCTGTATCCCAGAACCTCAATGACATGGGGCCGCCCAGCAAGAAGAGTAGGATGCCATGCTTCAGTACGCAATAAATCTTGTGACCAGCATGAGATGCCGTTGTCCATCTGTAGTTGATGCTCAAGGTCACATGACAAGTTATTGAGACATTGACATTATATGTTGGGGTATACCCACCACTGTTGGCTTCTCTTTCAATAAATTGTTTAAGATGAGGAAATCACCATTGCATGCTTCTACTTGCATGACCTACTTTCATGATAAAATATCACTGTAGTGTGAACTTTTTCTGTTTTCCATAAAGTTTGCCAGAAAGACAAATATCTGTAATTTTTTGAGTAGTGTACTCTAATAACTATGTGAAAAATTGTTGTATGTAGGTGTTCCATATGGCAGAAGCCTAAAACTGAACGTCACAAATAATTTAGTTATTTAGGATAAATAAATAAGCAAAAAAAATCATGAGTTCCCCTGTATTTTTGATAACCAGCCAGGCAAAACTGACAGCTGCAGACTGCAATTCCCAGCTCTCAGCTTTAGTAAGGCTGGTTATCAAGAGTTGAGGGGTCCCCACAACTTTTTTTTAATTATTTAAGTAAATAATTAAAAGCGTCTGGTCCCCCCATTTTTGACAACCAGCCAAGCTAAAGCAGACCGCTCGGGGCTGGTATTTTCAGGCTGATAAGGAGCCATGGATATTACCCCCCCCCCTGCCTAAGATTAGCAGCCATCCTAGAAAAGATGCATCTATTAAATGCGCCAGTTCTGGCGCTTGGCACGTCTCTTCCCACTTGCACTGTGGCAATGGCAAGTGGGGTTCATATTTGTGAGGTTGATGTCACCTTTGTTTTGTCCGGTGACATCAAGCCCATGGCTTAGTAATGGAGACTACTTTTATATTTAAAAATAGCAAACGCAGTTATACTCACCTAAGCCCATAGCCCATTCCACTGAAGCCCTCGTCTTCTGTAAAAAAAAAAAAAAAAAAACATAAAATAATAACAAAAATACTCACCTAACTTCCATTCCATTGAAGCTGATGGGAATAGTAGTCCCATCAGCCGACACCAGTGTCTGGAGGTAAACTTTTTACCTCACATCACAGCTGTGGGCTCATGCTGTCATCTGACAATGTGGGAGGCGCAACGCTCTGACCAGTGGTAATAATCTAACCGCCGATCAGAGCTGCTGAACCCAAAAAGTAACACGGACTTCCTGGTGAAATCCGTGTTTGGGGTCCGTGCCCGAACAGTAGGTGTTCAGTACGCACCCTTAACTTTACTGTTAGGGTTCGCCCATTTTTACTAATGACAACTACAAATAATGCAGGAATAAAACAAGGCATCGTACAGTTGCAAAAGTTTAAGAAAAAGCTATGGATGTCAAATTATATTTTTTCATTATTTATCTCATTGGCATGTTTTTAAATGCATTAGATAGTTCCCAGCTCAGTAGTTGTCCCTGTGTCAACACTTCTGGTACTTATGTACTTCAATGTTGTTATTGCAGCATATCACAATCCACATTATTGTCCACATCTGAAATACTGTTGTCTTCTACAATGAGAATTTTTAATTTCTCAGCCACTGGGTTGAAGGGAAAGTATAGTTTACATCAAGCATATACATTGTATTTTTTTTTTGCATGCCACCAACTTCTTTCACCCTTTTTTTTTGTACATGTCGAACAGGTAATGTAAATTTTGTTGAAAAGTTTTGAATAAACAATTTAGGTAATGATTCTGAATGAAAACCAAATTACAACTTAACACTGTGAGATATTTAATATTTCCTTTGTGTTACGGACAGGTAAAGGGAAAGGTCGCGGAAGAACCAGGGCAGAAGCGGATGATGAAATATCAAATGCTAGACCTTCTGCACCTAGTACTCTGTTTGACTTTCTTGAGTCCAAAATGGGAACTTTTTCACTAGAAGGTAGGATGCACATTTATTTTACATTTTATAAATCGACTATTTTTGATTTAGCTTTTTTTAGACTTCTGGTCTTATATTTGTAACACTAAACATTTAAAGCTGTTGATGTATTTTTAAGACTATAAAAAAACATAAAAAACAAAATGTTCACATCTGATTTAAGCCCACTGCTTGGATAACATAATACTTTGAAATGCTTCCTCAAGTTATCATATGGTTTGCATTAAGTAATTCTGTTTGCACTCAATGTAATGCAGATATTGAATATTAAAGTTTCGTAAATGAAATGTGAATGATTCTCAGTCTGGAGAATCTCAGTGAAGAACATTTAAAGAAAAAAAAAGATTCCTACGCTACCTTTCATTTCAGGGGACAGGAATGACACTTTCAGCTGCAGATGGAAGCAAGGGGGACACTTCTTTACTTCTGGGTAGGGCGGAGCCAGATAGTAGGACTAACCTCAGGTTCTAAAAATGGGTGTTGTCCGGCCCCTCCGGCTCTGGCTCCTCCTGCCGTACACTCCAGTTTCGACTTGAGGTCCAAGTAGGAAGGACGGCTGCTAATGCAGCTTCTCAGAAAACACCTCAGAAGAGTTTATTATTTTACTCGGATAGGGTCCTGGACTTTATGTCTAGAGGATCAGGGGTACCGGCGCTGCTGGACCCCATCCTCTCCCCTGGCAGAAATGTATTCCCTAAATGGTGGTCATTGCATTTTCTTGCCGGCCCGGGGGAAGAGGTGGCTATCCCTGACAGGACGCACACCACGTTCTGGGTCACTGCGTTCCTTGTCCTCATGGGGAAGCAATGGGCACAGCGTCACATATCCGTGGAGGGTCCCTGTGGCGTTTTGGCTGGTGAGTACTCCATATCTTTATTATATATATGTGAGTGCTTTAGCGTTCTGCTACGGCAGCGCTGTACATTTTTACTATATATCAGTGTGATTTAGCGTTGCTGCAGGCAACGCTATTACCTTGGTGCCTTCAGTGGCTGCTGCGGGCAGCCACTGGTACTTTTTTGTCCGCAGGCAGATGCCCTGCGGGACTTAGGAGATGGAGGGGAGAGTTGCTCCCGCCTTTTTTATTTGAATTTCACGCCCAGAGCGCGCGCTTTAAGGCAGCCGGCCCGGCACTTTCACTTTCGGTCTCTGCACGGGCTGGATAAGACAGGGGAGCTTCGGCGGCCATTGCTGGCAGAGAGCCGATTATTTCGTTCGTCTCTCCCTCTCTCCTCTCCTCAAAGGCACCGCTCCAGCCGGGTGAGTTCGGCGTTAACCCCTTCGCCGCCGACGCTGCAAAAAAAAAAACCCTCCAGCACGATTTTTTACAGCTGGGGGTGCGATTCAAATGCAGCTGTGCTGCAGGAATATTTTCTTGTAGCCTTTCACAGGCTGGGGACGCTGAGACATTAACCCCTTAGCGGCCGATACTGCTCCCTCCAGCACGATTTTAACAGCTGGGGGTGCGATTCTGCAATATTAACCCCTTAGCGGCCGATACTGCACCCTCCAGCACGATTTTAGCTGAGGGTGCGATCCTGCAAGCTGTGCTGCAGGAATATATATATATATATGTCTTGTACCTCGCCTTAACGGGCGGTAGGGAGGCTGCGGCATTAACCCTTTAGCGGTTAGCCCTGATGGCT
The DNA here is from genome assembly GCA_033576555.1 of Oophaga sylvatica. Classification (NCBI taxonomy): domain Eukaryota; kingdom Metazoa; phylum Chordata; class Amphibia; order Anura; family Dendrobatidae; genus Oophaga; species Oophaga sylvatica. Next base: position 166,696,232 of record JARQOD010000002.1, read on the forward strand.
GGGGTAACTCCTGCTGTGGGAGTTTTTAACCCTTCAGCGCCTCTTTTTCTTACATTTGTTATTACATATTTTATTGTAATATATACTGTGTGAGGGCATGTTCAATGATCTGGAACGCATGTATGGCGTCTGCGGATAGAATCCGCACATGACCCTATTTATATCCCTTTCATGTTGAGTTAATACGCTGTGTTTTTTGACACTTGTGTTATATGAATACGCTGTATTTTACTGCGGCTGCCCTACGTATACACTGTATTTTTCACCTGAAATACGGATGCATTGTGTCCTACGCCTGCGCGTGGGTTGCGTTCTGTATCTTACGCTTGCGCGGTGTATGCACTGTGACTTGCGCTTATGCATGGAATGCGTTTTGTGTTCTACGCTTGCGCGGTGGATACTTTGTGTCCGGCGTTTGGGTTTGCTTCGGACTGTGTCCGGCACCAGTCTGACGCCAGTTGTGGCGGTTGTTTTTTATTTGTCTGGCTAACCTATGGGTTCAGACAATCTAGTATGCGGATCGTATGTTCCGACATAGTCGCTGTAGGTTTTGCCGTCCATGGATAAACTCATGGGGCAGTGGTGAGGTCCTTGTATCCGCGTTTGACGGATTTAATTGGATTCCTTCTCCTGAAGGCGTATCTGCAGGATCCACAAAAAAAAAAAAAACGGAGTTGGCGGTGAAAGCCATCTATGAAGCTACTAGTAGTCCTAGGGTCCTTGTGTGCTTCTAAAGCTCTCTTGGGCTGGACTGGTCGTCTGCAGACAGCACTGCAGGCTGGACCTTCTTTATCCGATATAAAGAGGAATACAGCCCGACATATATATATATGTGAGGACATCCCTGCGGTACAGATCTCGATCTTCTGCAATCACTGTTTGGAGAGCCGTGTGGCTTAAACAGTGGACTGGGGATGCGGTTGTCCAATCAAAGTTTGCTATCATTTGATTGCTGAAGCTAAGACAAAGGAGTCAGCTTTACCTCAGCGTAGAGCTGTAACGTCTGCATCTGACAGACCCGGTACCAGTGGTAACCAACGTTTTTTTTCGTGGCAGGAGACGAGTCGGTCAATCCTCTTGGAGATCGAGTCGTCCCGCTTTTTCAGGGAAAAAGTCTTCCCAAAAGTCTAACGCTTCTTGGAAACAATACCCGTTCAATGACAAGCGGGAATCTGACAAAAAGCCCGCCAAAACGGACTGACGCCAGAAGTTCACTCGAGGATTCTCAAGTGGGGGGGCGCCTGCTCCTGTTTCAAGCGGTTTGGGTCTCCCGCGTCTCAGACTCCTGGGTGACACGAATATTGTCGGCAGGCTATTTCATAGAGTTTCTCTCTCGCCCTCCAGAAAGATTCTGTCAGTCTCGTGTTCCGTCAGATCCCGACTTATTGACCGCTCTGCGGCAGGAAGTCGATTCCTTACTACAGAAGGGTGTAGTAGTGTCAGTTCCTCCGGAAGACCGGGAAGGGGATTTTATTCCAACCTCTTTGTGGTCCCCAAAAAGGAGGGAAAGTTTCGTCCCATTTTGGATCTCAAGAGGTTAAATCGGCATGTTTACACCCAAAAGTTCCGCATGGAGTCGCTTCGCTCAGTGGTGACTGCCCTGTCACAGAACAATTTTCTGGTGTCCATAGATATTCGCGACGCCTATTTACACGTTCCCATCGGAAGATCTCATCAGCGCTTTCTGCGCTTTGCCATAGGTCAGGACCATTACCAGTTTGTGGCCCTCCCTTTCGGGTTGGCTTCGGCACCCCAAGTTTTTACAAAGGTGCTGGCACCTCTTATGGTAATGCTTCGGAGACAAGGGATCATGATACTTCCTTATCTGGACGATCTTCTGATTGTGGCATCCTCAAAGGAGGAGGCAGTGACGGCTCGCGATTTATCCCTTCAGCTCCTGGAGGATTTCGGGTGGCTGATCAACTGGGAGAAGTCATCCCTGGAGCCTTCTCAGTCAATCCTGTTTTTGGGCATGATTTTCGACACAGCGAAAGTGGTAGTTTTTCTGCCAAAGGACAAGCAAACCAGTATCCATTGTCTGGCACAGACTGTGCAGTCCTCAACGACAGTATCCCTTCGAAGATGTATGCGCCTTCTGGGGTTAATGGTCGCTTCGATGGAAGCTCTTCCGTTTGCTCAGTTCCATTGCAGAACGCTTCAAAGCTTCATTTTGAAGAGATGGAATCGTGCACAGGAAACACTGGATTGCAGGGTTTTAATCTCCCGCAAAGTGTGAGAGTCTCTGGACTGGTGGTTACGTCCGGAACGGTTTTTCCTGGAAAATCTTTTCTTCCCCTGTCATGGTCGGTCTTGACCACCGATGCCAGCCTAACGGGCTGGGGGGGAGTTTGGAACAATCTCTGGATTCAGGGAGTTTGGTCACCGGAAGAATCGGTGTTACCGATCAACATCCTGGAATTGAGGGCAATTTTTCTTTGCCTCCAACATTGGACGGTCCCTTTGAGCGGATTACCAGTTCGTGTTCAGATGGACAACGCTACGGCGGTTGCGTATATCAACCATCAAGGCGGGACGAGGAGCTCCAGACTCATGTCGGAGGTATCTCGGATTCTGATATGGGCCGAGGCTCATGTGCCGGCCATTTCTGCGATTCACATACCAGGAGTTCAGAATATCCAGGCAGACTTTCTCAGCCGAGAGCGGATGGATTCAGGAGAATGGAGTCTTCATCCGGAAATCTTTGCACTTCTGTGCTCCCGATGGGGGACTCCTCAAGTAGACTTGATGGCCTCCAGGATCAATGCCAAGTTACCAACTTTCATGTCCAGATACAGGGATCCGACCGCGGTGGAAGTGGATGCGCTGGTGGTTCCGTGGAGCCAATACCAGCTGGTTTATGTGTTCCCACCGATATCCTTGCTGCCGCTTGTGTTATGTCGGGTCAGGCTGGAGAGGGTTCCGGCTATTCTGATAGCCCCAGATTGGCCGAGAAGGACGTGGTTTTCCACGCTGATGTCGCTTCTGGCGGCGCCTCCTTTTCCTCTGCCTCTTCGACCGGACTTGCTCACTCAGGGTCCCGTGTGTCATCCGGGCCTGAGGTCTCTGCGTTTGACGGCTTGGCTCTTGAGACCGAGATTTTAACCCGTCAAGGGTTTTCAGAAAAGGTCATTGCCACTATGAGAGCGTCAAGAAGTCCGGCTACGACTAGGATTTACTACAGGATTTGGGAATCCTTCTTTTCATGGTGTTTGGGTTCTTCCAGGAATCCAAAGAAATTTTCATTACCCAACTTGTTGGTTTTTTTGCAGCACGGGCTGGATAAGGGTTTGGCAATCAGTACCCTGAAGGGTCAGGTGTCTGCCCTGTCGGTGCTTTTTCGTAAAGCTATTGCCTCGCGTAGGGACGTATGTGCCTTTTTTCGCGGAGCAGCCCGTCAGTTTCCTCCAAGGAAAACTCCTGTGTCGCCTTGGCGGCTTAATCTGGTTTTGAAAGCTCTTCAAAGTGCTCCTTTCGAGCCTATGGATGCTATTAATCTTTCTTTGCTTTCTTGGAAGGTTGCCTTCCTAGTGGCGGTCACTTCCTTGAGACGGGTTTCCGAGTTGGCGGCTCTTTCATGTTCGCCACCTTTGTTGGAATTTTTCCCGGATCGTGTTGTTCTTCGCACGCGACATGATTGTCTCCCTAAAGTGGTATCTCAATTCCATGTCAATCAAGATATTGTGTTGCCTTCGCTTTGTTCAGAACCAAAGAATGCGAAGGAGCGGGCCTTGCACTCATTGGACTTAGTGTGGGCATTGAAGTTCTACTTGTCAGTTACGCAGAGTTTCCGGAAGTCGGATTCTCTTTTTGTGATTCCAGCAGGTCGTCGTCGTGGTCAACGAGCTTCTAAAGATACTATAGCTCGTTGGATCCGGTCAGCTATTTGGAAGCTTACCGTGTTATGGACGAACCTTGCCCGATTAATATTCGGGCTCATTCCACGAGAGCTGTGGGCTCTTCGTGGGCCCTTCATCAAGGGGCTTCGGCAGCCCAGCTCTGTCGAGCAGCGACTTGGCGTTCTGTTCACACCTTTGCAAAGTTTTATAAGGTGGACGTCAGTGCCTCCGCTGATGCAGCCTTAGGACGCAGAGTCCTTCAGGCGGCTGTATTTTGAAAACTTCTAGTTAAGTTTATGTTGCGCCTGTTGCGCATGTATCAAGGTGTTGGCTTCTGCCTGTTTAAGGTTTTTTCCCACCCTTGTTTTTGTACTGCTTTGGGACATCCCAGAAGTAAAGAAGTGTCCCCCTTGCTTCCATCTGCAGCTGAAATACGAATTTTGGTAAGAACTTACCTGTAAAATTCTTTTCAGCAAAGGAAGCAAGGGGACACTTCTCCCTCCCATAAGGCAGAAGGTGTTGTTTCAGATGCAGCATGGCTCTCTCTGATAAGCGAGTTTCTGAGCTGAGTTCAGCGCTCTACGGCTCTTTCCGGCATCGCCAGCTCATCGCAGTGGTCAGGTTTTGTGAGTGGTACCTGAGCTGTGTGGTATTCATGTTATGTGCATAACCTTGTTCTTTTGAATCCTTTCAGTTTGGTTATGGCGCTCCGCTGGTGATTTATTTCTCCTTAGCTTGTGTACAAAACTGGAGTGTACGGCAGGAGGAGCCAGAGCCGGAGGGGCTGGACAACACCCATTTTTAGAACCTGAGGTTAGTCCTACTATCTGGCTCCGCCCTACCCAGAAGTAAAGAAGTGTCCCCCTTGCTTCCTTTGTTGAAAAGAATTTTACAGGTAAGTTCTTACCAAAATTCGTATTTTTCTGCATAACATATACCCAGCATTTTTCACCATTTTTCACATCTGCATGAGCCTTTTCTGATTTTCAGTTCTCCATGAGCTAGTGGGAGAAGACTAGCTGCTATTGTATGATGTCTCACTGACAGAATACACAGAGACAATGAAGCATTGCTGGGCTCCTGTCTTCCTGTAGCACATATTCAGATGCAGCATGGAGCAATGTGTTTGTGAGTCCAGCTCTGTGGCGAGATAAACACTTGCTAGAAAGCAGCGGCACAGTCTTTGTGTTTCTCTCTCTCTTTCCTTCCTCTCTCTTTCATTTCCATGTCTCCATAGACTTCAATAGGCAGCACTAATTTGATCCCTCAGTGAGCTGTCAGTGTGCCTTGTGGTGAGTGAGATTAATGGATGTTGGCAGGAAATGGCGCAAACTAGAAAAATAATCTGAATGAACTGATACTATCACGCAAAACAGCTTGGAAAGGGGGCATAGAAAAAAAACATAGACCTAGAACCTACATAAAATATAATACATGATTCAATGTATGATGGAATATTAGCATTAATAAACATGATTGAATAAAAGGTTTCCTTCAGACCTTAAAATATAGACATGAATGCAAGTATGCCACTTAGAGTGAGATAGGTAATTGTATTATTATATGTTGATAACAATGTAAGAATAAGGCAATTAAAATGTGCATTAGGTAGATACTGCTCTTATTGATCCCCAGTAATAGTCAATAATCAGTGGACACTAAAAACTGTCAGGCTTGCCATTCCAAGGGAAACTCCTGCTTTGTTAAAAAAAAAGGTAAAAGTCATACTGTGAGCAAGGGTTGATTCCTCTTCATCCGAGTGAGGTAGGGAGTATACCCTGATGAAGGGGTGCTGTGAACTGTGGAACTGTGTTCCCCGAAACGTGTAGCATCAGTATCCGTTCATTCAGTTATTTATTACCATACGGGTTGTCACACAGGACCCCCGCCAACTGTCAGCAGCGTCCAGCCAGGCCTTTTCCCCCTTTTTGAGCTCTGGTGTTTTATGCCTATTTCACATATAGAAAAATAATCTATTTCTCTGATAAGACTTATTACATAGTTTCTTCTATTTGCTTGTACTTTGTTGAAAACGCAATCATTTAAATAAATTCTGGAATGACTGACATTAGTTATCTTGATTTTTTTTTTTTGTTGGCCAATTTAAGATACAGATAGATTTTATCTAGTCATACATCTCTCTATTATAGTACAGCTGTTTGTTTCCTATGACTTCTAAAGTTAAATGCAGTTAAATATAGATAACAGTGCAGGTAAACAAAGTGTGCCATCATGGAGGTTAGTACATTTTGTTCTGTAGGGAACCTTTATTACTCCTGCTAAGAAATTCTACCAATAAAGTGTTGTGATAGAACATACAGAATTAGCTAATTAGTTGTATGCATTTCCAGCTGGTAAGGATCCTTGTTTCTATTATTTCCGTGTAACAGTCGGCATGCATCCTAATTAGGCGAATTGCTGTTTGATTTGGACTTGATACATTTCCCTTTAGAGGATCATTATATTTAGAAGGGTATAATTTGGATTATTTAGAACTTTGGTGAGCTCTAAATAAAGTACAAAATTAAAGAGTTCAGTGATTGATCTCATACACGTCACGCCTAAGATTAGCTTGTAATGTTGTCCATTTTCCAATTTAACAACGCACAAATCGGTCAATTCTTTCCTTTACTTCAACTACTATCTTTATTACATGCAGAATATAGTTATAGATCAGACATACAATAATTTCCTGTGTATTTTGCAGCATGGTTTATAAAACATACAACTACTTCTAAAGTGTTAATCTTCTTGGACAATTCATAGCTGCTTAGAAATGGTTAATTTGGGTCTCTTATTACATGTCCCACATAGACAGACAGACAGACAGCCCATCATCCTAAGAAGATGATTGTGATAGGATTTACTTTTATTGTTGCAGTTGCAGGAACTCATTTTACATTTTTTTTTCACATTAGTGTGCCCATCATAAAATAAAATAACCACACCAATCCCCCAGGACTTTTCACGCTCCACACTCAGCCTTCCCCCTAGCAGCGGCACTTCCTAGACAGCTGTCAAAATAGTGAGACAGTGGAGAGCCAGACTTTAGGCGACTTCAATCTGCCTTTCCCAAAGGGTCACACCTATTATCACTAAATTTGACATTTTTTTTTCTAGTTAAATATAGGTGAGGGAAGTATTATTTTGGTCTCCTTTTATTTCCAGGAAGTGATAGATCTTCTTTAATCATTTTTTTTATAATGCTGAACTATTGGCACTCTTTAACCATTTCCTACAGAGCAATGAATAAAATAGGCTGGAAATACAGTAGTATAACATGTTTCAGTGCTGCACAATGTCCGTCTACCTACTCATACTGAGTAATTTTAAGTTTGTATGTCGTGTACATAAAATTGGAGGGTCCATGCAGTTATGAGCTTGTCTGATAGAGAATTACCCAGTGCTAGTGATGATTCTATCCCTAAACTGGTGCGTGATCATGGTGGGGAGATAAGAGGAGGACTGAAAGCTTTAAAGATTAAGCAGTTTTACAGTAATCTGTGTGGTTTGGATTTATGGTTTATATCTGAGGAGTTGAGATTTTCCACACTCTTTAGGACGTTAATAATCTCACTTTATTAAATCTAAATGGAAATGCTGCCGTATTTTCATTTTTTTTTAAGAAAGAGAAGTTCTCCCAACAGTTTGTGGAGGAAAGTAAAGTCATTCTGTGTACGGCGGTGAGGGAAGTTAGTAAGCAAATAGTTTTTCTTCAATCAAGTACATTATCGGTGCCTGAATATACGCAATGTCCAGGGAGTATAATTGCCGCTGCTAACGGTCAGATTCCAGTGTCGAGTTTAGCTGAATTTTAAACACTGTCTGGCGGTGTTCCCTGAGAGATTAGTTTTGCCAGTCAATTTGTAGGAGTTTTTTCCCTAAACTATTATTGACACTCATGACTGTGTGGGAAATATTCTGGCTGATAGATTTTTATGCCTTCTTAATGAAATGCAAACCTCTTCTGCAGCTTTATAACCACATAAACTGCGAGCTGTGAGGCAAGGAAAATGTCAAAGCTGATGAATATATGACGCGTCACTCGCAGAGTTATATACAGTATGTGCAGTACCTGGAATATATATCTTACGTATACTTGCTGGAAGCTTTCAAATATAAAAGATATACATTCTATATACTTCAGGGAAATGTTTTCTTTAAGCACCACTGCGCATGACATTAACCCCCTAAAACTAATCGCTCTTTTAAGTGTTTGTCGTGCACTAAGTGTTGCTGAGCTGATTGTTACTGGTTTTAATTAAGAAATGGATAATAAAGGCTGCACTTTCCTATCTGGAGAAAGCAGCTGAGGAATAACAGATACTAGCCAAGCATTGTTCAAATCCGGAAACTAATATAGTAATGCCACATGGCATAGTGCCGAACCGCATTACCTATACTGCCATGTATCGCTAAAGAGGTTATATAGAACATCATATGTGTGTGTGTGTGCGTGTGTATGTGTGTATGTATGTGTGTGTATATATATATATATATATATATATATATATTCTTCTTTAGCGGTATATAGCAGTATGGATGTAGAGGTTCCTTTGTGCTTTCAGCTTCAGGTCCCATTGATTGGGAGTAAAGCGCTCTATTACTGGCTCTGGTGCAATAACTACACACTAGTAATGTAGAAGTAATAATACACATGTTCATTATTACAATCTTTATTTATTAACACCCCACTCCTACATATCACCCATATATGTAAATAAATATATTGTAACTGGTCCAGGGAAAAATGGTTTGGTGTACATTTTGCTGGATTACTGCCACAATAAGGCCCTGTGCACACATTGCGGATTTCCCTGCGGATTTTTCCGCGCCTAAACCGCACCTCTTGGCAGAAACCGCATGTGCGGTTTTTGATGCGTTTTTGATGCGGTTTTTGATGCGGTTTTGCCTTTGAATTGTCTGCGTTTTTTACAGCAATAAAGATATCTAAACTTTGACAAACGTGACTGAGGAAAAAAAAAATTATGTGATGTCATTTCCTTGTCCAACCCCTTCTCTTCCATTCTCCATTTTACTATTATCTAAGCAAGAATGAGTGGCAGCTTCACAGAGCAGCAGAGCGCCCCGCAGAGCGACCAGTGCACTGAACAGCATAGTGCGCAGCGCTTGCTCCGCAGGCCATACAGAATACTGATGCTGGGGTGTCTGCTGCAAATCCTAAACCGGCACAGACAGCAGGTAAGCAAGTAGATTCAAAAAATTCTTGACATGTCTGAGTTTCCACTGTGTTGTGTACTAAAGCAATATATTTATTTTAGGTGCAGCACAGAAGGAGAAGACGGGCACGAAAAATGTGGGTGCACCCACTGTTAGCTGAGCGGACAGAGAAGGGCCATTTTTATGTTTTATACACTGTGTACCATTTCCAGGGGGTTTAGCTCTAGGATCGCTGTCTGGGTAGACAGAATGGCACGAAAACTGTTCATTCAGACAGCAGCTTGGTGAAAACTGGCCGCAACCAGCTTTATTAAAGTCCACAGCAAACAGATTAAAACAAAGCATAAACAGAAAACCTGGGCTTGTCTAGCCTCTAATTACACTTAGATAGATGGCCCTCTCTATCCGGGACCCAGACTCTACCAGTCTGTGCCCAAAACAACACATATGATCTCTGTTACCAGTATGGAGTTTCACAGACACTCCTCTTTATGTCTGAAGGCAACTCCAACATCCAGACTTGAGAGAGGTCACCTCCTATTCAGTAGTCACCAGCATGGAGTGTCGCAGAGTCTCCTCTTTGTGTCCGGGGTACCTCGAGCACCCAGACAGAGAGAGCCCACCTCCCGGAGTCTCCTTCCGTGCCTGGACTCCTGTCCAGACTGAATGAGCTCTCTGACTGTGCTCCCAAGCACCTACTTCTGGCTTCCTAATCAACACCTGAGTGGATTCAGGTCTGAGCTGCAAGCGTGTACTGAATGGCAGGTGTAGTGACCTTTCTTTACCACCAGGTTTACAAAGCCACACATTTCGCTCATACCAGTCAGCAAGGTACTTAGGTGAAATATACACCTCATTCACCACATATTCCTTCACTGTCTCACATATCCCCTCCCTCTTCTCCAGACCGGAGGGCTGGTCATCCAGACCGGAGGGCTGGTCAACAATCCAACAGAGACAGTGAACTCTGGACCAGTCATGACCCTCATCAGCTTCATCCTCACCATTGTCATAGCCAACATCAGTTTTCTCTTCATCTGAAGCATCCGCACTACCCTGTACCCTCCCAGGCCTATACTCTCTGCGGGCCTCGGGTATCCTGCACGGTTTCATCTTGACTTTAGTGCCAGCCTCAGTCTCGGTATAGTGGCTCACCAGATAAGTACGACCAGGCACGTCAGAACAGCTCTGCTGATTCTTCCTCAGAAACTTTCGTACCTCCTGTTTTTGGGGCACTGACCCTGTGTCACGAACTGTCACAGGAGGTATAGGGGTTTTCTCTAATTCCCCCTGAACTTTCTTTAGCACATCTACTTTCTTAAATATCAGTTGATTCATAAATTCTACCTCACAGAACCCAAGCGCCTCTGTCATGGTCTCTGACCATTCCGAGCCACACTGTTCAAACGATTGGCACTGTAGAGGGAGCTGATCGTTTTTCTTGGTCGGTACACATAATTTATCCTCTTCTGGTACAGGCTCACTTTGCATAAGACTCAGAGCTCTTACTTCTTTCTCCAGGAGATCCTCATGGCTACGCATCTTCTCCTGTAGTTGTTGGACGTCCTTTACGTCTTCGGCCCTTTCTTCAGGCTCTTCTGGTAGGACATGCTCAGAAGCCCTACCATCAGTCTTCTTTTCCACCACGTTCTGCATCCCATCTGAGCTCCCGTGTATCTGCAGCGGCAACGGAGCGACACATCGCCCCTCCCACTCACTGGGACGTGGTTCAAGTGTAGACTCCATGAAAATGCGCCTGAGCTCACCAAGGCCAACCCGAGGTCTCAAAATCTCATCTTGGGATTTATCCAGATCCTTTGGGTCGCTCGGGAACTCCGATGGCGCACCGGGCGCCGAACTTCCGGCCCGAGCTTCGCGAGTCGCAGCCACGGATCCGGAGAGTACACCGTCCACGCCGCTGTCTCCAGCAGAAACATATTCCGGGGCAGAGTCATTCCCCACATCTTCAGTCTTGTTCCTCACAGCTTCACTTGAGACATCAGCCTCTGGTGAGGCACCTGGCCTGGTGTCCACCACTTCCATGGCTTTCTCCACCTCTGCAGCATCACCTTCCGAGTCCTTGGCCTGATGCAGATCCACACCATACATTGATAACTTCTCATTTTCAACAGCTTCCACTTGTGCTGTGTTCAGTTTCAGAGTCCTGTCTTTCACCTTAGTCTTCGCCAGGGAACCGGCCAACGGTACAACATCTTCAGATGCCATCCTCCGTCCGACTGCAAGGTCAGCCTCAGCCTTCCTCTCAGGACTCTCAATCTCCTCTGCTACCATGCCTTCCTCACTTGCACTGGTTGCTTTATTGTCATCAGATGACTCACTATCACCACCACTATCCCTGTCTGACCCCCTTTTCTCAGCCACATCTGGCTCACTTCCAGGGTTAGACACTTCATTTTCATTCACATCCGGCTCACTGTCAGGGTTATACAATTCATTCTCATTCACATCTTGATCTGGAACCTTAGTTAACATGTCATCCACAACATTAACTTCACCATCTGGTCCCTGGTTTCCCTCAGGTGGTCCCTCAAGTATGTGACTATGTGATAACCCCAGCACTATACTTCCATATAGCTCAGATACCAGGAGCTGACTTACGACCTCTCCCTGGACTTCAGTGTCCCTATACAATAGGTTATTGTTCATGGCAGCATGAGGAAACCTCTCCTCAGAGCCAGGCTCTTGGGGAACCTCATTCAGAACAATTACATTTTCCTGTGCCGTTTTAAGAGTGGGGTCTCGCACCGGCTCACTCCCAAAATTGTCACAGGAGCCAGGCAGGTCAGGGACACTCGGTTCCCGAGAACCACCATCCTCGTCTCCCAACATCACCTGCAAAGAAATGTCATCTTTATCACGGTCATCATCAGTATCATCACTATTATGATTAGCATTATCATCATTATCAATATCAGCATCCTCATCATGGTCATCATCATTATCATGATCATCATTATCATTATCAATATTATCATGGTCATCATCATTATCACATAAGTTTAACGGCCCACTAGCATTGTGTTCCGCCCCTCGGGACTGCGCACCCTCAGTAGGAGCTTCATCACACTGTCCATCAGAAACATTTTTCCCCCAGAGATCCTTAGACCGGGGAAAGTCATTACCCAATATAACGGGGTGCACCAGGGTCTTCACTACCCCCACTTCATATGAAACCTCCCCGAGTTTGGGGACCAAGTCCACGGTAGTCTCTGGGTAGACTTTGGTGTCTTCATGGATGTACACCACACTCAGGTGCTTATCAGGGATGAAGTCCCTATCACTCAGGCTGTCACATATGGAAGTCACTGGACTCTCTGAGTCCAAGAGGGCCTGTGCTGGGCAGTCACTTACAACCACCGGGGACCCCTGTGGTCCAGTCTCTTCGGCTGAGGTGGACACACACACAGGCTCTGCGCAGGGAGAGAGGGATCTGCCAACATCACAACACATAGGCTCCCCCTCTATTGGACAGTTCGCTGCAATTTCACGCCAGCTCCAACACTGTCCATCACACTCTCCCACCCACATGTCCCCTCGGGCCTGAACCCGCTTATCAGCATACCCATGTCCCCAACAGTTGGAACGCTCTTACCGCGAGAGTTCAGCGTCCGGGAACTCTGAAGTGACGTCCGCTCAGACGGCTGGTCACGGAGGCAGTCTTTGGGGCCAAAGTACCTTTCTCTCTGTACCTCAGGAGGAAGTGCTCGGGTGTAACGGTCCACTGTCACCTCTTCGACCCTTTGGGCAGTGTTGCTGACGGCAGACTCCCAACTGTAATCTCCAGTCATGGACTCTCCTGGCACGGGCTGCAACCGTAACACCCAGCCGGGTAAGAATCGCCGCTTTCAACTTTGCATAGTCTTCGCTGTCCTGCTTGCTCAGGTCAGCCCAGACTTTTTGGGGTTCCCCAATCAGATAGGGTACGACCACCATGGCCCATTCAGATAGTGGCAGATTCTCCTTCTCTGCCAGTCTCTCAAACCTAGTAAGATATACCTCCACATCATCACGAGGTGTCATTTTTCTCAAGGACCGTCTTACCGCCTTCTTTATAGCGGACAACGCCGGTGCCTTCACAACATTACTTCGGGACGCGGCACCGAAATCCTTTTTTGGTGCTGTCATCTGCTCAACAAATAACCGGTTATTCTCCTGCTGCTGCTGCAGGAATTGCTGCTGGGCCTGCTGCATGCTTCGCTGGGCCTGCACCAGGTACTCAACGAGCTCCTCCATACTGCCGGACTCATCTGTCTCAATCACAGCAGTCTTATGTTGCATATTAACTTGCGCCATTGGTTCAAACAGTGCCTCCATGCTGTCAGATATCTCTGTCTTCACAACGGCAGACTTCAGTCAAGGCATACACACTACACAGCTTTTTTCCACAGAAAATTCAGCCTTGCTGTGCAAACACCCTTTTTTTTTTTTTTTTCTTTTGCAAAGTCTATTAGGGCTACTGTCTCTTTAAGACTGCTCCACAGACGTTTCTCTGACACACTTTTTTTTTTTTTTTTTTTTTTTTCTGCTGCTATTTCAATAGACTTCACCTTTAATGCTGTCTCTCGCCACTGTGCTGCATACACACTCCAGCACTAACTGTATCAGGCCCTGCGCTGCCCCAGCATTCTCCACCAATTGTACCATTTCCAGGGGGTTTAGCTCTAGGATCGCTGTCTGGGTAGACAGAATGGCACGAAAACTGTTCATTCAGACAGCAGCTTGGTGAAAACTGGCCGCAACCAGCTTTATTAAAGTCCACAGCAAACAGATTAAAACAAAGCATAAACAGAAAACCTGGGCTTGTCTAGCCTCTAATTACACTTAGATAGATGGCCCTCTCTATCCGGGACCCAGACTCTACCAGTCTGTGCCCAAAACAACACATATGATCTCTGTTACCAGTATGGAGTTTCACAGACACTCCTCTTTATGTCTGAAGGCAACTCCAACATCCAGACTTGAGAGAGGTCACCTCCTATTCAGTAGTCACCAGCATGGAGTGTCGCAGAGTCTCCTCTTTGTGTCCGGGGTACCTCGAGCACCCAGACAGAGAGAGCCCACCTCCCGGAGTCTCCTTCCGTGCCTGGACTCCTGTCCAGACTGAATGAGCTCTCTGACTGTGCTCCCAAGCACCTACTTCTGGCTTCCTAATCAACACCTGAGTGGATTCAGGTCTGAGCTGCAAGCGTGTACTGAATGGCAGGTGTAGTGACCTTTCTTTACCACCAGGTTTACAAAGCCACACATTTCGCTCATACCAGTCAGCAAGGTACTTAGGTGAAATATACACCTCATTCACCACATATTCCTTCACTGTCTCACAACTGATTTGAGGAAGTAAGTTGACAAATATCCAAAGATATTAACCCTACTTACTTAAAAAGTGTCCAAAAAAATGTAATCATTAACCATTGCCAAATTTTCAGATTTCCAGAAAAATTTGTACTATTCTGCCGTTTGTCTATCGCAGCGTTTGACAGACTGCTTGGATTATTGTCGCCGCATCTGACCTTGACCGATACATTCATGAGGAAGGCCATCACTGCGGAGGAAAGGCTGCTCATCACCTTGCGGTAAGTAAATAATTTTTTGTATGTATGTCATTACGCCTCTTTCACACGTCAGTGTCTCTGGTACATGTAGTGACATTTTCCACATGTCCTAGAGACACTGACACAGAAAGACCCATTCAAATGAATGGGTCTATGCACATGTCAGCGTGTTTTCAGAGACTGTGTGTCCGTGGGCAAAACACACTGACATGTCCGATTTTTACCAGTTGCACAGTCCACAAAGTGTCATGCACATGGAGAACACTCATTGATGTCCTCTGTGTGACACACATTGCACTGGTGAAGAAGCGCTACAGAAGCACTGTTCCCTGGCGGCAGGTGCTGAAGATGCTGTCATCATTCTCCCTAGCTCTGCAGGATTTCTGCGCCATCAGGGAAGAATGGGATTTGTCTTCAGCACCTGCACAAGTGCACTTACGTAGCGCTTTTTCCCTGCTAGCCATCTGTGTGTGAATGATGCAGCACATGTGTGGTCATGATGCAGACACACCGCCAGGACACAGTCGTGTCTGCGCTTCACCCTGCGCCACCAATATATCTGATTGGGTCCTTCTGCATAATGACTCCCCACAAGCCCGTGATACATTAGGACTGCATATTGGTTTCTCCCATGAACTCTATGCACCGAACCTGGTGTTTTTGATACTTCATATTGGAAGGCGACCATTTTTGATAAAGGCCAAGTTTGGCCAAAACGTCAAGTTGCGATTATATTTTCAATAAATTTGCACCAGATGCAAATTGAACAATTTACGTGTGCATTGTTTTTTCTATTTGATGCAGCACATAGGCGGCACACGGTTGCCACATATGTGCCGCACACACACAAACACATGGACATAGTGTTTAACGGTTGTGAAAATATCCGGATGTGTAAAACACACCTGGAACCTGTCAGCATTTGTTGCTGCTATAAGATGTGGCCACTGCCTCTCAGGGCTTATCTACAGCATTCTATAATTAACCCCACCGGTTAATTTGATACCACTCTCCTGATTGCTTCATCACTCTACTGCGCAGGCGTACTTTTGTGTCCTGATGAGGATAGACCAAAGTCCGGAGGTGTGCATGCGCTGGGCCTCTCAGACCTTTCGTGGCGCTTGCTCACAGCAGGAATTTGTTCAGCCCTCAACAGGCCAGTTAAGTACGGGTGATCAGTAGAGCGTTGAAGCAAGCAGGAGGGCAGCGGCGTTGCGAAATGATGGGATTGGCTGGACACGGACCTGCATCTCCCATCTGACGTGACCGGCCCATGCAGTTGTGTCTATTTTTTTTAAATTTTGTGTTTATTTAGAGATTTCGTGTTGGACCGGGGTGTTATTGACAGCATCATAGAATGCTTCAGATAACACCTTAAAGGAGGTGGCCACATCTTTGAGCGCCCATAACTGCTGACAGGTTCCCTTACCTTTTTGTTGTGACATTTCTAATAGAATGTTTTCTTTTTATTTTCAGGTTTTTGGCCACAGGAGAGAGCTATACATCCCTACACCTCCAATTTCGAGTTGGTAAATCCACCATCTCTCAAATTGTGAGGTGCACATGTACCGTCATCTGGCAGAAGTTGCAGCCCATCGTGATGCCTTCCCCAACCGAGGAGACTTGGCTGCAGGTTGCAGCAGGCTTTCAGTCTGTGGCCAATTTCCCCAACTGTATAGGTGCAGTTGATGGTAAACATGTAAGAGTGCAGAAGCCACCACTATCAGGATCACGCTTCTTTAATTATAAGAAGTATTTTTCTGTCGTCCTGATGGCGGTGGCTGATGCACATTACAAATTTGTTGCCATTGATGTTGGTGCCTATGGCAGTACTGGGGACTCTCGGGTGTTGCGAACATCACAGATTGGTCAGCAAATTCTTCGAGATGGTGGAACGCTCCCAGCCCCAAGACCTTTGCCGGGTTCCACACATCCAGTGCCCTTTGTGATGGTATCGGATGAGGCGTTTCCCTTAATGACCACCCTGCTGCGTCCATACCCACGAAGGGGACTGGATGCCCGGCGGAGGATTTTTAATTATCGGCTGAGTCGTGCACGCAGATATGTGGAATGCACCTTCGGAATCATGAGTAGTCAGTGGAGGATCTTTCACACACCTATCCAGTTGGATACAGACACCGTTGACGCTGTGATTAAGTCTTGCTGTGTACTCCATAACTATGCTCGTGAGTACAGCTCAGAGGTAGATGTGGAGTACCAGCAGCCAGAATTTAATCCAGTGCGCAGCGTGGGTCTGGGGAGGCCATCCAACTCAGGTGTGCGTGTGAGAGAAACCTTTACTGACTATTTTATGAGTCCAGAAGGTGCCGTGCACTGGCAAAACTCCTGTGCTGGTGTTGTGCAGCTTGAACAGCAGTGAAAGATGGAAGATTGAGCGACACAAAAGGACTATTCTTTCCCAGAGGAAGCCACACTGGTGTGGCGGTACGCGTGTGATCCTATCCCACACTACATCCGTTTTTTTCACCATGCTCCCACTGTTTAGACTTTCCAGCACAGATTTCATTTCTAATTGGGCATGGGAAGGTACTTGCTCTGATAAATAGGCTACAAAATTTTATATTATCTGTTATTTGCCTCACCTTTGCTATTTAGTTCTATGTGTGAATCTGTGTGCATTTCTATGTAATTAAAAATTTTGGATGGTTAATTTCATGTGCGTTGTTTTGTGGTTTGTTCAAACAAATTATCAAAATTCTTCTCCTTCCCACAGTCCAGTGCCTATATACCATCATACCTATTCTCCATCGAATATATTCCTGTGCCCATGTACCCATAACACAGTCAGAGATAGAGCTCTTGTATAGCCCCCTCATGCAAATGTATATGACAAACACAAAATAAAGTTCAAAATATAACTTTATTTTACAAACAATAAAATAATACTGACAAACATTGTCATACTTTTTTCAATATGAAACCAATAAACTGATGGCCACATAACAACATTTTTGGCCAATATAACTAGGCCGTCGTCCAACTGGTGACTTTGATGAGAGTAAGTTGCACGACTTTCTCGCATCAACACCCGTCAAGGCAACTCGCTCTCGGACCCGAGTGTGCGGGCTGCATAGAAATACATGCAGCCGCACAATCGGGTCCGAGAGTGGGCGGCCGTGACGGGTGTTGATGCGAGAAAGTCGTGCGACTAACTCGCATCAAACTCGGCAGTGTGACGCCAGCCTTAGAAGCCTGGCTGCACAGCTTCGAACACACTTAGAATACAGTGTACAGTTCTGGTCTCCGGTGTATAAGACACAGCTGAACTGGAGCGGGTGCAGAGAACAGTGACCAAGGTTACTAGAGCACTGTGGGGTCTGCAATACCAAGACAGGTGATTACACTGTTGGGGTTACCTGTGAAGGGGACAAGGGGGCATCCTCTACATCTTGAGGAAAGGTTTAGTCATAATCACAGACTTAGATTCTTTACTGTGAGCAGTGAGACTATGGAACTCTCTGCCATATGATGCTGTAACGAGTGATTCAGACCATCGGTGCTGCCAGGCCATGCCCAAAAAAGGGCACCCACAGCCCCTGTATAACTATAACTTTCAAAAATAAAAAATTAATTTTAAAATTGATATTCTGGATAATATCCATATGAGGTGGATGAGTCAGAAGTGGCAGTCGGTGAGGGTCCCAGCCTTTGAGTCGTTCCCGAGTCCAACAGCTGTAAATAACTGGTGGTTGGTGTGCTTGACCGGTGTTCAGGTGGCTGTTGGTGGCCTTGCTGTCTTGGCCGGAACAGACGGAAAACACCTGTCAGTATTTCTTCATAAGAAGAAATGGGAGCAGGGTCCTCCAAAGCTGTCAGTGACAGCTGCGCCATGCTCATAAAAATTGACTGCCTATCCGGTGGTAGTGAGCGAGCCTTGCCTGCAATTGACATGGCAAAGAAGTCGAACTGATCCTCTGAAGTTGTTTTTTTGATCAACTCCAGAGTGTCTGTTGCGGCTTTCAAGGTTTTATCATCTTTTTTTTTATTTTTATTTTTGCTCGGCTCTCCTACCACCGGATCGGCAGCTCTTGCAACAGTTTCTGCGGAGCCACATGCTCCAGCAGCTTCAGAAGCAGATGTGCCAGCAGCTGCTGAAGATGTGGTGCCAGCAGAAACTGTTGCAATGCATGGCGAACATCTGCCACCAGCTCCAGAGGAACTTCCTGCTCCATCTTCCAGTTCTTCATTAGCAGTCGGCCCAGTAGTCAAAATGTTCCCTTGAGTGCTGTTTGAAATGAAAAAAAAAAAAAAAAAATTTTTAGGTTATGTTTCCATGCTGTGTAGAAGCAATGTTTTGGACGCAGAAAGGAGGTCGCTACGCCAAAAGCGCTGCCCCTTTTTTTTCACATGGTGAGAATGCATGTTTTCATTGAACACATGTGGAATCACTGCATGCTATCAATACACTGTGCTAGTTATCTGGCGTAGACAGAGCGCCAACGCAAGATAAATAGACATGCTGTGGTGTCAAAAGACCTGCCACATGTCCGGTGACGTAGGTCTGACACCTCCCTCTTTGTACGCATAGTGGAGACGGGATTTAAGAAAATCCCCTCCACTATGCAGTAACATCTGAACGCTGCGTATTGAACACTGCGGTTGTGCGTGGCGTTCAATACGCAGCCAATTGTGCTACACCACGTGGAAACATACAGGCTAGATATAATTACATTTTTGTTTTCAAAACTTACCTCCTCAATGTCCTGCTAGTTACAAGGAATTGCAACTCCTCATAAAAAGGGAATGTGTGCCTGGGAGGAGAGGAGCCACTTTTCGAACAGCTGGTAAGATATTTTAAAAACCTATCCTTCACCGACCGCCACCTTTGTTTCACATCTTTCTCTAGAAAAAAAAAAAATACAAACACTTTTAATCATAGTCCATTTTTTACAAAGTTTCATATTCATTGTTAAATAACGTTCTAATTACCAATTTGGGACTTTATTTCATTCGTGCATGTCTCCCACTCGGGATACATCTCCCGCAAAATTTTGGTCCAGCAGAGTGTCTCGCTGTATAGCAGATATATATATATGTGATGTCAGTAATCTATATCAAAAGGGCAACATACTATATAACATGCGCATAGATATATGATAACATAGAATTACCTGACAGAATGTCCAGTGGGTCAATACGGAATCCGTTATACGCTGTCTCCGGCTAGAGGGTGACCGGGGTCTATGCTGACCCTAAACTGGGGTCCTAACTAATCCCTCTACCTGGAGGTACTGTTAAAGGTACAGAGGTCCAGGCCACCAGCGTAAACCCTGTCTCCTATCAATCCCTGCCAACTGTAATCTAGTCCTAAGAAGGACCCTGATTACCACCAAAGGGAATGAACTGGTAACGGTTAATGAACAGAAAGACATACAAGAAAGACAAGAAATAAAGTAAATAAAGTCTTACATACAACACTCACACACAGTAGGAACACCTAAGGTCTCAGAGATAAACTATAAGCTGTAAGAGTAAAAACAACTAAGAAGCTCTTAGCTTAAGTATTCTCAGAACCGATCCAGTCTGCTAGACTACATGAATGCTTTCACCGGCATCTAACAAGCAGACTGGCAGGTATATGAAGGAATCTAATTAGAACATAATCAAAAGCAGCCGGGCGAGGCTGGACCTAGTCTTAGCAAAGAGCTAGGTAAAATTAACTCCCTCATTACCAAACACAAAGAAACAGCAACTCAGCTGTGAGAAGTCAGAGTGTGTAATCGCGACGATCCTCGTGGCGATACACCCATGACAGTACCCCCCCCTCTACGAGGGGACTCCGGACCCTCAGGGCCAGGTCTGCCCGGGTGAGTTGTGTGAAAGGTCCGAACCAATCGATCTGCGTTAACATCAGACGCAGGGACCCACGTCCTCTCCGCAGGACCATACCCCCTCCAATGAACCAAGTACTGAAGGGATCGGCGACTGAGACGTGAGTCAATGATTTTCGACCCATGAAATTCCACGTTATCATTGACCACCACTGAAGGAGGAGGTAGAGGTGACGGTATGACTGGTGCCACATACTTTTTAAGTAATGACTTGTGAAACACATTATGAATTTTAAACGTAGGAGGGAGGTCCAGACGAAATGCCACAGGATTAATTATGGAACTGATCCTGTACGGCCCGATGAATCTGGGACCCAACCTCCAGGAGGGAACTTTACGTTTTATATTCCTGGTAGACAACCAAACCAGATCGTTCACCTTCAGATCTAGACCAGAAACTCTCCCCCTATCAGCCATCCGTTTGTAACGGTTCCCCGTAACCTTCAGTCTTAACCGATCTGGAACTATCAGTCTCCCTGGAAGTCCCCCAGGGGCGTCCCCCTGAGCCCCCAATACCTCCCCCTCAAGCTCAGAGCATACAGCTGACACTACAACTCCCTCCTGAGGAATAGGAACCGGATCATCCGTCTTCCCGGCCCCTGGGAAAGTACGAGATAAGGCATCAGGAAGCAACTTTATTGAGCAGTCATATGCGCGATGAGGAGGTAACTCTTTACACCCCT
Organism: Oophaga sylvatica; assembly: GCA_033576555.1. Lineage (NCBI taxonomy): Eukaryota > Metazoa > Chordata > Amphibia > Anura > Dendrobatidae > Oophaga > Oophaga sylvatica. The sequence goes on from JARQOD010000002.1 coordinate 166,717,357, forward strand.
CCTCTGAGAACATCTCCCCAAAGTCCTCCAGAAAAGGAGACAAAGTCCTAGGCACAACCGCACCGATGACCGTGCTCATGCAGTTATTCCTGCAAAATTCACCCCACTGGCTTATCTTTCCGGATTGCCAATCAATCACTGGGTTATGTTTAGCCAACCAAGGAAGTCCCAACACAATAGGAGTGGGTAGACCCTCCAACACATAACAAGACAATTGCTCTTTATGTATTGCCCCTACTCGAAGATCTATGTTATGAACAGCTTGTACCAAGCTACCTTGACCGAGAGGTCTAGAATCAATAGAGACTATAGGGACCGGTTTGGCCAATACACTCAGTTGCATACCATGCACCTGGGCAAACCGAGCGTCCACCAGATTAGCCCCGGACCCACTATCAAGAAAAACAGAAATCCTCTCAGTTCTAGTACCAATCACCACCTCCGCAGGCACGAGAAACTGAGAGGGATTTGGGGACGAAATACACACTCCCAGGTTAACTCCTTTGCTCAAAGAGGCCCGGGATGGACACCCCCCAACAAAATGTCCCTCTCTCCCGCAAAAGAAACACCTTCTAGTCTTGCGGTGCACCGCCGATTCCCTCCTACAAAAAGATGTCCCTCCCAACTGCATGGGTTCCTCAGAACAGACCAGGGGAACCTCAGTATAAGGGACTTTAGTAGTAGGTGGAGTCATCACGGGAGGCGGAGTTACCTCGCGTCTTCCCCGAATTCGTCTATCAATGCGAATAGCGAGGGCCATAGCAGCCTCCAGTGATGGAGGAGAATCATACTGAGCCAACACATCTTTTAATTTGTCAGACAACCCTTGACAAAACTGGCTCCTAAAGCTGGGTCATTCCACTGAGTATCTGTTGCCCATCTACGGAACTCAGAAGAATATTCCTCCGCTGGACGATTTCCTTGCCGTATTTTACGTAACTTTGTTTCAGCAAGGGAAACTCGATCCGGATCATCGTATACCAGACCCAGGGCAGTAAAAAATCGATCCACTGACTGGAGATCTGGGGAGCCTGGAGGAATAGAGAACGCCCAAGATTGAGGGTCCCCTTGTAAGAGCGAGATAACAATTCCCACCCTCTGCTCTTCACTCCCAGATGACCGAGGCCGCAGCCGAAAGTACAATTTACATGCCTCCCGGAAGGTAAAAAATTTGTCCCGCCCACCAGTGAACCTGTCCGGGAGAGCAACCTTAGGTTCAGATCTGGTTTGCTCCGGGGGGGACAAAACCTTGGACTTAATGTCTGCAAACTCCATGGACAACCCCTGCAACTGCCGGGCCAGCTGGGCTACTGGATCCATGACAGCTGGGGAGAATCTTTAGTATGGGCCGGTGAAAATTTCACGCTGTATAGCAGATATATATATATGTGATGTCAGTAATCTATATCAAAAGGGCAACATACTATATAACATGCGCATAGATATATGATAACATAGAATTACCTGACAGAATGTCCAGTGGGTCAATACGGAATCCGTTATACGCTGTCTCCGGCTAGAGGGTGACCGGGGTCTATGCTGACCCTAAACTGGGGTCCTAACTAATCCCTCTACCTGGAGGTACTGTTAAAGGTACAGAGGTCCAGGCCACCAGCGTAAACCCTGTCTCCTATCAATCCCTGCCAACTGTAATCTAGTCCTAAGAAGGACCCTGATTACCACCAAAGGGAATGAACTGGTAACGTTAATGAACAGAAAGACATACAAGAAAGACAAGAAATAAAGTAAATAAAGTCTTACATACAACACTCACACACAGTAGGAACACCTAAGGTCTCAGAGATAAACTATAAGCTGTAAGAGTAAAAACAACTAAGAAGCTCTTAGCTTAAGTATTCTCAGAACCGATCCAGTCTGCTAGACTACATGAATGCTTTCACCGGCATCTAACAAGCAGACTGGCAGGTATATGAAGGAATCTAATTAGAACATAATCAAAAGCAGCCGGGCGAGGCTGGACCTAGTCTTAGCAAAGAGCTAGGTAAAATTAACTCCCTCATTACCAAACACAAAGAAACAGCAACTCAGCTGTGAGAAGTCAGAGTGTGTAATCGCGACGATCCTCGTGGCGATACACCCATGACACAGAGGTCCCGTTGAAAACGGTCTTTATATGCGTAGTCTGCAGGGTCCCATAGTGCTGGATAATCCCGTACCTACAATGTATACAATAATGCCATAACATACTATATCCGACACCCAGATAAAAAATATTTCAATTTAAACTATATTTACATATAACACCTAACCCCAACCATAACCACAACCCGAATCATAATCCACATTTGAAACAGTAAACATATTTAAAAAATTAACTGTATTAATTTGACATGATTAACCACTTTCTGCCAGATGACGGAATAGTATGTCAGCTGGCAGTATCCCCCCCTTTTAGGTGGTCTCCGGCGGTGTTTTATAAACATCTGACATGTGCCCGCAATAGGCGCAAGCGGAATCGTCATCTGCCCGTGCCTATTAACTAGTTAAATCCCGTTGTCAAAGATGACAGCGGGCATTTAAAGGGAATCTGTCACCCTAAATTGGCGGATATTTACATGATGGCAGTCAGGTCAGATGGGCGGTGTTTTGGGTACTTGCCTTAAAATGTTGTTTTCCGCCGTATCCATTATTTCTGGGAATTGTAGTCGTTGCCCTCCATATAACGCACCTGTGCATTGCAATCTGCGGGCAAAGCATACTGCACGTGCGCAATTCAAGATTGCAATGCGCAGGCGCGTTATATGGAGGGCAACGACTACAATTCCCAGAAATAATGGATACGGCGGAAAACAACATTTTAAGGCAAGTACCCAAAACACCGCCTATCTGACCTGACTGCCATCATTTAAATATCCCGCCAATTTACGGTGACAGATTCCCTTTAACTACAGCTTTTTGCCGCCGGGCCGGAAATGAGCACATCGATGACCCCCGTCACGTGAACGGGGTCAGCGACGCACTGCCTTGACAGTCAGAGGTCTCATAGAGACCTCTATGGTTGTTGCCGGCACATTACTGTGAGCGCCGCACGGTGTGCTCCCACGCAATTTTCTGCACCATAACCAAAGGGGCATGGTAAAAAAAATTGCGTGGGCTCCCGCTCAATTTTCTGCGCCAGAGTGGGAAAGCTGACGGCTGTGGTCTGGTTTTTGTAGCCGGGGGTGCGCCAATATCCATGGCCCCTTCCTAGGCCATGAATATCAGCCCGCAGCTGTCTGCGTAGCCTTTACTGGCTATAAAAATAGGGGGACCCAAAAAAAAAAATGACGTGGGATCCCCCTATATTTTTATAACCAGAAAGACTACGCAGACAGCTGCGGGCTGATATTCATAGCCTAGGAAGGGGCCATGGATATTGGCGCCCCCCCAGGCTACAAATACAAACCCGCAGCCGCCCCAGAAATGGCGCATCTCTGAGATGGCCAATTCTGGCACTTAGCCTCTCTCTTCCCACTCCCCTGTAGCGGTGGGATATGGGGTAATAAGGGTTAACGTCACCTTTGATTGTTAGGTGACATTAACCCCGGTTAATAATGGAGAGACGTCAATAAGACGCCGATCCATTATTAATCCAAAAGTAATAAAAGGTAAAATGAAACACACAGACATTTGATAAAAAATAATTTAATGAAATAAATAAACACAAGTTTTTACCAAATTTTATTTTTCTGGTATCCGACCGAAGCCCTCGTTCTCCTAGAAAAAAAAAAAAAAAAATCAATAGTATACTCCCTGGTCCGACGCAGTCCATTAATATCGAGTGTCCCTCGACGATCTGCCATGGAGAACAGTCACATCAGGAGATGTGAGTGCTCTTCATGGCTCCGGCAACACACTGACAAGAGCTAAGCTCCTGCAGTGTGTTACTGCGCATGCGCGAGAGTTTACCGGAGTTCATTGACTCCGGTACTCTCGCTTTATGGCACTGCTGCGTGGGAAAATCCTCATGCAGCTCTAGTGCTGTAAAGGGACAGCACGGAGCTGCAGAAATCCGGGAAACTCCGCGAGGACAGAACAGATCGCCGTGGGACACTCGAGTGGGATATCTGCGGACCAGGGAGTATTTATTGCTTTATTTTTTTGGATTTTTACTAGGGGACGAGGGCCTCGGGGAAGGAAAAGTGTGCTGTATGGTGAGTATGTACTCTGTGTTGTATGTACTGTCTGTCATGTATGTTACGTGTATGTGTTACGTGTTTTCTTCACTCACAATTGTGCTCAGTCGCCGGACACAGGAACTACTACTCCCATCCTATAGCCGGATGGGAGTAGCAGTCCCATACGGCGACTGAGCACAATTCTCGCACTATCGTCGCATGAGGGCCGACAGACACACACAGACAGACAGACACAGACTGACACACACATGCGTACCAAATCAATCAGACGGCCTACATCGATCCCCATGCGACGATAGTTCTCCATGTTCCTAGCAATATGGCAACTCTTCTACACACAAATCCCCGCCCACACACTTCCTCCAGCCTGACATCACTTCCTCCTAGTCCGCAGCCAAACCGCAGATCTTTTTTCCATCTGCGGTTTGGCTGCGGGTTTGAAGGACATAATAGAAGTCAATGGGTGCGGAACCGTCGAACCGCAAAAATAATTGACATACTGCGGAAATAAACGCGCGGTGAATCCGCGCGGTTTTTTCCGCAGCATGTACACAGCAGACCTGCGGTTCCCATAGGATTCATTGGCTGTGCACTGTGCTGCGGGTTGGATGCGTTTCCGCTGCGTTCAAAACCGCAGCGGAAACGCATCTAAAACCGCAAAGTGTGAACGGGGCCAAACCATCCAGGCAGTTAGATAGCTGGGATCTCTGTATTTTCTCTGCTTTATTTAGCCACTCTAGGTACAGTGGGGAAAATAAGTATTTGATACACTGCCGATTTTGCAAGCTTTCCCACCTACAAAGAATGGAGAGGTCTGTAACTTTAATCGTAGGTACACTTCAACTGTGACAGAATCTTAAAAAAAAAATAATGATAAAATCACTTTGTATGATTTTTGCATACACTGCCATTCCAAATTTTGGGGTCACCCAGTAAATTTTGTGTTTTCCAAGAAAGCTTATACTTTTATTAATCAAATGAGTTGCCAAATGAATTTAAAATCTAGTCCAGACATTGACAAGGTTCGAAAAAAAATTTTTATTTGAAATAATAACTTTCTCCTTCAAACTTTGCTTTCGTCAAAGAATGCTCCCTTTGCAAGCAATTACATCATTGCAGACCTTTGGCATTCTAGCAGTTAATTTGCTGAGGTAATCTGGAGGAATTTCACCCCATGCTTCCAGAAGCCCCTCCCACAAGTTGGTTTGCCTTGATGGGCACTTTTTGTGTACCATACGGTCAAGCTGCTCCCACAACAGCTCAATGGGGTTGAGATCTTTTGACTGCATTTGCCACTCCAATACAGATAGAATACCAGCTGCCTGCTTCTTCCCTAAATAGTTCTTGCGCAATTTGGAGGTGTGCTTTGGGTCATTGTCCTGTTGTAGAATGAAATTGGCTCCAATCAAGCGCTGTCCACAGGGTATGGCATGGCGTTGCAAAATGGAGGGATAGCCTTCCTTATTCAAAATCCCTTTTACCTTGTACAAATCTCCACTTTACCAACACCAAAGCAACCCCAGACCATCACATTACCTCCACCATGCTTGACAGATGGCGTCAGGCACTCTTCCAGGATCTTTTCAGTTTCTGCATCTCACAAATGTTCTTCTGTGTGATCCAAACACCTCAAACTTGGATTCGTTTATCCATAACACTTTTTTCCAATCATCCTCTTCCAATGTTTGTGTTCTTTTGCCCATATTAATCTTTTCCTTTTATTATCCAGTCTCAGATATGACTTTTTCTTTGCCACTTTGCCTCTCCACCATGGCCAAGACCAAAAAGCTGTCTTAGGACACGAGGGACAAAATTGTAGACCTGCACAAGGCTGGGGTGGGCTACAGGAATATAGGCAAGCAGCTTGGTGAGAAGGCAACAACTGTTGACACTATTATTAGAAAATGGAAGAAACACTAGATGGCTTTCAATCTTCCTCGGTCTTGGCTTCATACAAGATCTCACCTTGTGGGGTAAGGATGATTCTGACAAAGGTCAGGAATCGGCCTAGAACTACATGGGAGGACCTGGTCAATGACCTGAAGAGAGCTGAGACCACAGTCTCAAACATTACTGTTAGTAACAGACATTGCAGTCATGGATTAAAATCCTGCAGGGCATGCAAGGTCCCCCTTCTCATGCCAGCACATAGCCAGGCCCGTTTGAAGATTGCCAATGACCGTCTGGAAGGTCCAGAGAGGCATGGGAGAAGGTCATGTGGTCAGATGAGACCAAAATAGAAATTTGGGGTATTAACTCCACTCGCCGTGTTTGGAGGAAGAAGGGCGAGTACAACCCCGTGAACACAGTCCCAACCGTGAAGCATGGTGGAGGGAACATCATGCTTTGGGGGTGCTTTTCTGCAAAGGGGACAAGATAACTGCACCATATTGAAGGGACGATGGATGAGGTCATGTATTGCGAGATTTTGGCCAGCAACCTCCTTCTCTCGGTAAGAAGCATTGAGACTGGGTCGTGGCTGGGTCTTCCAGCATGACAATGACCTGAAACGCACAGCCAGGGCAACTAAAGAGTGGCTCTGGAAGAAGAATTTCAAGGTCCTTGAGTGGCCTAGTCAGTCTCCAGATCTGAACCCGACAGAAAATCTTTGGATGGAGTTGAAACTCAATGTTGCCCAGCAACGGCCCCAAAACCTCAAAGATCTGGACAATATCTGTATGGAGGAGTGAGCCAAAATCCCTGCTGCAGTTTGTGCAAACTTTGTCAAGGGCTTCAGAAAACATCTGTCCTCTGTAATTGCTAACAAAGATTTCTGAACTAAATATTAAGTTCTGTTTTTCTATTGTACCAAATATTTTATTTCATGCAATAAAATACAAATTAATTATGTAAAAATTATACAACGTGAGTTTCATAATTTTTTTTCAGATTCTATTTCTCACAGTTGAAGTGTACCTACGATAAAAATTACAGACCTCTCCATTCTTTGTAGGTGGGAAAACTTGCAAACTCGACAGTGTATCAAATGTTTATTTTCCCCACTGTATTTGTGAAGACTGTGAATAATCACTTATAAAGCACAGATATGGTGTAAAAGTCCACAAGCAGATGGCCCTTTGAGCTCCTGGAAATTGTTGTGAGCAAGCAATTGTTTGGTTGGGAGCTGTGCGCTAGGCTGTGAACCAGGATTTGTGTTTTATAGTTAGCAAACAGCCATCCTAGGTTTTTATTTTGTATAATTTCTATTTTCTTTTCATGATATGTATGCAGAACCAATAAAACTGGATGTGACGAGTTGCATCAAACTTGTCTGGTCTGAACTGTTTCTTGGAGTGTCTGCACCGCCCGTCTGACCCAGTGTCACACTGATGGGTGTGGACACACTGCAACACAGACTGGAGGCTAAACTAAGCGACCACCAGGTCCTTCACTAGAACCTCTCGTGGTTTGGTTACACTTGAGCTACAGACAGTCACCAGATACCATTCCAGTACAGACCCGGAACCACAGCAGCTAACCTCAAGGGTACCGTGACGAAGGTACGGACTCGGAGTAGCTGATAGGGCAGGAACAGAATCACAACCAGAACGTATATTGGAGTGGATTCAGGACCGTAGGACAGGCTCAAGGTTCAGGCAGAACTGATTGGCAGGTTAAGACAGAACAGACTCAGGGTCTGGGTATGGGTTCAGACAGGACGGACTCGAGGTTCAGATACAGGTTCCAACAGGACCGACTTGGGGTTCAGGTACAGATTCGAACAGAATTGACTCTGGGTTCAGGTACAGGTTCAGTCTGGTGGACTGAGAAACAGGGATCTGACAACAAAGTAGCAGGTGCAGGACTGACTAGACACTATCGTTGCTCAGGGACCTCCCTCGGGGGTAAGGTTCCTTAAAATACTTAATGCTTCCCAGCTGTTGGCTGGGGACATATCAGGAGTGCCGACGCTACCCCTTTAAGAACTGGCTAGCGCACTCGTGCTCCAAGCGCGCCGCCAGAGGACCTTCATGGCATGCGCAGGTCCTGGGACACAGGAGATGCTGGGAGAGCCGGAGCAGGGAATGCAGCTGGGTGACCGGGTCGTTGAGTATGATGGCGTCCCAGCTTGGGGGAGGTGGAAGCACCGTGCATGGATGCCAGCATTACACCCAGAGTCAAAAGATGGGTTTCAGCTCCCTAGATCATGACATTTGAGAGGAGTTTGCCTCAAAAATGGAACACTAAGATAAATATCAGTAGCAAACAAAGTTTTTAACCACGCATAAAAAACAAACGGGTAAACCAAATACACCACGTATTGTGCACTACTTATGTGGCTCATGCTGCCATTAGAGAATATTATTGAGGAATGTAATGTACTTGCTATGTATAATGTTTTTGCTAACCAGTAGTGTTGAGCATTCCGATACCGCAAGTATCGGGTATCGGCCGATATTCGCTGTATCGGAATTCCGATACTTAGTTCCGATATTTTTCCTATATCGTATACCGGAATCGGAAGTTCCCATAATTCTTTGAGAGGCACTGTGATTTTAGTCAGCCAATGAGGAATCCTACGAAGTGTGGGCACATCCTGTAATGCTGCGGTCATCTTAACTAATGGCATGGCTGTGATTGGCTGCTGAAATGATGTCAGAATGCACTATAAAAGGCGCCGCCGCCATTTTAGCGTCACTGTGCTGTGAACTCTTAGGGACAGAACGCTGCTCTGCTGACTCTGAGGGACAGTTAGAGATTGCGATTTTGTGTACTGTGCTTTAGGCAGGCTAGTTTACCAACCGCTGTGTAAAGCTTCCTTTTGCCTTGCAGTGTTGTTTTAACAGCTCTGTGCAAGGTGTGTGTGTGAGAGTGCAGGTGACGCTGCAGTTTGCTCTGCATCCACCGCTGTTTGTAGGCATCTGCACGTGTCACTCACTGACTCTTTTTTTTATTTTATTTTGTGGAATTGGTGCAGCTCCATTCAATTGAAATTAACAGTGATCTATTAGTGTGACGTGCTTCCATCCGTATACAATACATTGGTTGCAAACACTATAGAAGTACAGAAAGGAGCCTTTCACAGCTAGTGAACAGTTGTGTGCAGTGTTCACTGTAGTCTGTGAGGTTTTCATTTTTTGAGTGCAGATCACGCTCCAGTTAGTTCTTCAACCACTGCTGGTTGTAGTCTGCTGAGCGTTTGTCACTGCCTCATCCTTCACATTTTTCTCTAATTGGTGCTGCTCCATTCTATTTTAAAAAAATCTAATCTATTAGTGTGACGCGCTTCCATCCGTATACAATACATTGGTTGCAAACACTATAGAAGTACACAAAGGGGCCTTTTACAGCTACTGAACAGTTGTCTGCAGTGTTCACTGTAGTCTGTGAGCTTTTCATTTTTTGAGTGCAGATTACGCTCCAGTTAGTTCTTCAACCACTGCTGGTTGTAGTCTGCTGAGCGTGTGTCACTGCCTCATCCTTCACATTTTTCTCTAATTGGTGCTGCTCCATTCTATTTTAAAAAAAATATAATCTATTAGTGTGACGCGCTTCCATCCGTATACAATACATTGGTTGCAAACACTATAGAAGTACACAAAGGGGCCTTTTACAGCTACTGAACAGTTGTCTGCAGTGTTCACTGTAGTCTGTGAGCTTTTCATTTTTGTGTGCAGATTACGCTCCAGTTAGTTCTTCAACCACTGCTGGTTGTAGTCTGCTGAGCGTGTGTCACTGCCTCATCCTTCACATTTTTCTCTAATTGGTGCTGCTCCATTCTATTTTAAAAAAATATCTATTAGTGTGACGCGCTTCCATCCGTATACAATACATTGGTTGCAAACACTATAGAAGTACACAAAGGGGCCTTTCACAGCTAGTGAACAGTTGTCTGCAGTGTTCACTGCAGTCTCTGAGGAATAACCACACTTAGGCCTTATAACTTTTCTGACTTTCTTTATCAATCTACCAAGATGAAGAAGGCAGGGAGTAAGGCACGTGGTCGTGGCCGTGGAGTTTCAGCAGGGAGAGGACGTGGGGATTCTGTGGCTGCTGCCGCCCCCAGTGACACAGCATCCACCAGTTTTCCCCGTGAGCGTTCCTTTATGCGCACTTTTGTAGGAGCTCGGCGTAGCCCCCTGCTGCGGGAAGAACAAATTGAAGCCGTTGTTGGTTGGATGGCAGCCAATGCATCGACTTCAATTGCTTCCACCTCCTCTCAAGACCACAGCACTGTTGAACAACCATCTGTCTCTTCACCGCCTGCCAAATTGCCCAGGCAGTCAGAGAGCTCTGTAAAGGAGCCAGCTGAGTCTCTGCTTCTGTTCTCAGAATCTGTTGGCTTGCAAACAGGGGCCCAGCCAAGCAGCATTCTGGAATGTGAAGAAGAGGGAGTATGCAGTGATGCGCAACAGCTGTGTCTCTCTGAATCTGAAGAGGCGGGTGAGCCAGTGCCGATGGTCAGCACACCGCAGAACGCATCTGATGATGATGAGACTCAGGTGCCAGTTTTGTTGAGCATGGTGCTGGCCAGACCACCCAACAGCAGCAGGTGTTGGAAGAGGGTAGTGGAGATGATGAGGTCCAAGACCCAACATGGCGTGAGGAACAGGAAGGTGGTGGGAGCAGCTCTGAGGAAGAGATTGCCCCAACGGTCCAAACAGTAGGGAGAGGTAGGCTGCAGACTCGGTTGCCTGTAGCCTCCAGTTTGGCACCCGTTCGTAGCAGTTCTCTTACAACAGCCAAAACGGGCGATCCCAGGACTTGCACTGCATGGCCTTTTTTGACACACTTGCAGATGATATTTGCTATGTCAAATGCAAGCTGTGTAATCAAAAAGTAAAAAGAGGTAAAAGTCTCAGTAACCTTAATACCACAAATATGTGGAAACATGTGCGGACAAAGCACGTGGTTGAGTTACAAAGACACACTGGAGATGTAGGCCAACCTACAGCAGCACCTACATCTTCAGCTCGTGTTGGAGCCTCTTTCCAGCTCACACACAGCTGGTTCGGCTTCCTCACAGGATCGCCATGGAAGAACCTCTGTACTGTTGTCCAGAGACCCAGTGTTATTCCACCCACAGCTGCAAGTTCCCTGTCATCCTCACACTCCCAGCCACAAAACAGCCATCGGTAGCACAGGCATGGGATAAAAGACGGCCATACTCGGCAAACCATCCACGAGCACAGGCTCTGAATGCTGGCATTGCAAAACTCCTGTCCCTTGAAATGCTGTCATTCAGGCTGGTGGAGACTGACAGTTTCCATAACTTAATGGCATTGGCAGTCCCACAATACAATGTGCCCAGCCGATTTTATTTCAGCAGGCAAGCCGTCCCTGGTCTGTAAAAGCATGTTGAGGGAAAAATTAAACATGCGCTACTAAACGCCAGTCAGTAGCAAGGTCCACCTGACCACCAATGCGTGGACCAGTACCCATGGCCAGGGACGATACCTTTCCCTCACTGCCCATTGGGTCAATGTTGTGGAGCCGGGTACAGATCTTGCGAGTGGCGCTGTACGTGTTCTGCCAACTCCAAGGATTGCGGGAATCCAGTCTGTCCACATTGACTCCTACTCCAGTTCCTCAGAATCATTGCTGCGGAGCCGTCACGGTCTACCTCCACATGGACCCGTGAATGCTTACCTGTTGCGACCGATATGAGCACAGCCGTGGCCAAACGTCAACAGGCCGTCCTGAAATTAATTTCCATGGGGAATCTAAGCCACACAGCGCAGGAGCTCTGAATGCCATCAAGCAGGAGAGCGACGTGTGGTTTTTGCCAGCGAATCTCCAGCCAGGCTTGGTAGTGTGTGACAATGGCCGAAATCTGGTCGCAGCTCTGGGCCTTGGCAACCTCACTCACATACCATGTCTGGCACATGTGCTCAACTTGGTCGTGCAGAGTTTTTTGAGGGACTATCCGGATCTTGATGCACTGCTGCACAAGGTCCGCCTAGAGTGCGCTCACTTGCGACGTTCCAGCATGGCCAGATCGCGCATTGCAGCTCTGCAACGCAGATTTCGCCTTCCTGAACATCGCATCATATGTGACGTACCCACCAGGTGGAATTCCACGTTACATATGTTGGAGCGGTTGTGTGAGCAGCAGCCAGCAGTAATGGAGTATCAGCTGCATCAGGCGCAATCAACTCGCAATTTGCGCCGTTCACACTTCACCACTACTGAGTGGGCCTCTATGAAGGACATCTGCCACGTTTTGTGTGCGTTTGATGAGTCAACGCGGATGGCGAGTGCAGATGATGCACTAGTCAGCCTGACTGTCCCCCTTATCTGCCTGCTTCAAAAAACACTGCAAGCACTAAGGGATGAGGTTTTGGAAGAGGTGGAGGATGAGGAGTCACAAATTCCATCACCTTCTGGACAGTCAGCGCAACGTGGTTCCTCACAAAGGGCTGGGCAGGGCTCACTTTGTGAGGAGGATGAGGAGGAGTCAATGGAGGAGGAAGACATCGCCCAGAGGGAGGTACACAACGCTCTAGTCAGTATGTAGAGCGAGGGTGGGGTGATGCAGAGCAGCAGAGATGACGCCTCTTGCAGGGGACAGCGTTTCTTGGCCAGTTGGGAGTCTGCAGCACATGGTTGATTTCATGCTGCAGTGCCTGAGAAACGACCGCCGCATCGCCCACATTCTCACCACGTCTGATTATTCGGTGTACACCCTCCTAGACCCTCGCTACCCGGACAACTTACAAAGCCTCATCACACCGTTGAACCGGGAGCGTAAAATGCGGGAGTACCAAGACACACTGGTGCAATCCATAATGTTCTCCATTCCAGCCGAGAGCACTGCTGCTGCTACTGCTTTACAAAGCAGCTCTGTGCGTCGAGGCAGTGGAGACAGCTCTGCAACAAGAGGGAGCACAAGCAGCGCCTCTGCACAGGGCAAGACCAGTATGTTCCAAATGTGGCGAAGTTTTGTGGCAGCGCCACAAATGTCTACACCATCCGAGACGGCTCCAGTCAGCAGGAGGCAACGTTTCCGTAAGATGGTGACAGACTACATGTCTTTCCCTCTCAGTGTACTCCCAGATGGCTCTTCCCCATTCAAGTTTTGGGTCTCTAAGCTGGATACATGGCCAGAGCTTAGCCAGTATGCATTGGAGGTGCTGGCTTGCCTGCTGCCAGTGTATTATCGGAGCGCGTCTTTAGTGTGTAGGTGGTGTACTAACAGACCGTCGCATGCGACTATCCTCCGATAATGTAGACCGGCTTACTTTTCTGAAAATGAACAAGGCATGGATCTCGCCTGAATTTGTCTGTCCGTTTTCAGATTAAATAACTGGTTCGCAACGTTATCCATGTCTCCTGTTATGTTCCTCTTTCTACCACCTGAACTCTACTCCCTGGGCTACAACACTGCCAGTTGCTGCTCAGAAGTGTCGTGTCCACAGACCAATACACAAGCTATAGTGTTAGTGGGGTTCAGTAACGCCAGCTGTTCCCCTGCTGTGTGTCCGGCAAGAAGTCTCCTGTTCCCTACACATGCACAGAAAAACCCATGTGGAACATGCTCCAAATAGGGAAGAGCCGTCACCCTGATTGTTATGCTTAAAACAGGAAATTGTGAAGTTTTCCAGGCCTAGAATGATAATTTTTATAACAAATATGGACAAATAATAATTTGTCATCACAGCGCATATCTGCACATGTCTATTAGAAATGGTAACAAAAACTAAAACATAGTGTTCACTTTTTGAAATTAATGCATAAAAGTACATTTCATACTTATCAATTAATGCTTTTTAAGGAACTTTATCTATACCTGTAAGATAATGCAGTCAATGGATGTACGAATCATAAACATCCTCATCATCATCATCACGAGTTATATTTATGACAGACATTATAAAATACACATACTGATGCCAACTGTAACTTCACACACCATATATGAAATGGCCAGCATCTAAACCTGGTAATAATGTGCAATAATAAATTATTACATCTAGAAAGTGCATCATGCATACTGACAATAGGTAGTTATACCTGCAAGTGCTGTTGAAACAACCACAACAGATATAAATTAATAATGGTATATAGGTATCACAGTGCATAGTTACTCATGGACAATGTCGATGTAATACTGTACCTCAATAAAGTCAGCGTCAACCATTATGCTTGTTAGTCTTGTAGATTGTTAAAGAGGGAACGTGCTTTTTTTGTTGGTCATAGGTGGAGTATTAGACAGTAAATGATTACTGCTGTCGTATTTTTGGCGTCCCTAGGGCAGAATAACGCTGCGTAAGGTCACATTTTATAGAGAGTCATCTAATAGACACACGCTACCCTACCCTACGCGTGACAGTAGGAAGGTAGTGTCGACGGATAAAGCCTTGCGCAACCAGACATGCTTTTACCCTCTTCAACACTGTACAAGCAAAAAATGCATGATTGCAGCCGCAGACTTTATTGACGTACAGTATAACATCGCCATTACCCATCAGAGGCTGTCCACTGTCTGATACAGACATAGAATATACCTTTGCTATCCGTAGCCTTTGTTTCACCTACACTTGCAGGCACACACTTAAATTGTGACAATGCATAATGTTTTTTTAAATGGTTATTTTTTATCGTACATTATTGCGTCATCACATTGATGAGTCCATGCTGGACATGTCATACATGCTGTACAAAGTAACGATTTTATTAACTTAAATAATTGAAATGTCTGTGACTGTCCCCATATAAATTGCAATGATGATGATGAGTGACTATTACAAAATCCATTGTCTTGACTATGTTATGGTTTAACATAGCGTTCCTTAAGCATTATTCATAAATCCAAAAATGGACTTTTATTCTTAAATTTACAACACTATATTTTGTAAACTAATTTTTGGGTGGTGTGTTGTTCCATTTCTTGTTGCCATGTGCATATATGCGTTTTATATTTGCAGGGTCTTTATTTTTATTCTTAAAATTAGGAAAGATGTGTATCTTCGTACCGTCTTAGCCAGTAGATAGAAAAATATTTAGACTTGAGAGTCCTCAGTGGTTGATACCTTTTAATGGATAACTGAAAAGATGGTAACAAATTGCAAGCTTTCGAGGCTACTCACGTCTCTTCATCAGGCAAAGACTAAAACAAAAAATGAAGAATCACATATTTCTATACACAACAGGACACAGGAATAGTGCAATAGGTAAGACAAGTGACGTGCAGCAGAACTGTCATTATGCCAGAGGGATGAACATAAATATTGGAACAGTTCCTAGATAAGGATAGAAAAATATTTAGACTTGAGAGTCCTCAGTGATTGATACCTTTTAATGGCTAACTGAAAAGATGGTAACAAATTGCAAGCTTTCGAGACTACTCCGGTCTCTTCATCAGGCAAAGACTAAAACAAAAACTGAAGAATCACATATATATATATATACACAAGAGGACACAGAATAGTGCAATAGGTAAGACAAGTGACGTGAAGCAGAACTGTCATTATGGCAGAGGAATGAACATAAATATTGGAACAGATCATAGATAAGGAGAGAGTTTTATTACCCTCTGATTGGGGTCTGGTGTTGTGTTTTGATGCCCCTAGAAGGTCAGAGACGCAGATTCCTTAATTGATATAGAATGACATGAATCCATGTGACACGTTCATTCCAGCACTAAGAGTGTCAAAGGTCATCATAAGTTTGTATTCCCAAACCTTTCTATCTTTCTCAGATTTGAAGTTAGATTTTAATACCAGTAATTCCCTATTGGGGGTCTGTATGTGGGGGAGACCGGGCAAAAACTGAGAACAAGGATGAATTCTCATCGCCACATGATAAGAGAAAAAAGAATGGATTTACCTGTGGCAAAACACTTTTGCATGCCCGGTCATAGCATAATGGATATGGAATTACTGGTATTAAAATCTAACTTCAAATCTGAGAAAGATAGAAAGGTTTGGGAATACAAACTTATGATGACCTTTGACACTCTTAGTGCTGGAATGAACGTGTCACATGGATTCATGTCATTCTATATCAATTAAGGAATCTGCGTCTCTGACCTTCTAGGGGCATCAAAACACAACACCAGACCCCAATCAAGGGTAATAAAACTCTCTCCTTATCTATGATCTGTTCCAATATTTATGTTCATTCCTGGCCATAATGACAGTTCTGCTTCACGTCACTTGTCTTACCTATTCACTATCCTGTGTCCTCTGTGTATATATATATATGTGATTCTTCAGTTTTTGTTTTAGTCTTTGCCTGATGAAGAGACCGGAGTAGTCTCGAAAGCTTGCAATTTGTTACCATCTTTTTCAGTTAGCCATTAAAAGGTATCAACCACTGAGGACTCTCAAGTCTAAATATTTTTCTATCTACTGGCTAACACGGTACGAAGATACACATCTTTCCTATAGATAAGGATAGAAAGTTTTATTGCCCTCTGATTGGGGTCTGGTTTTGTGTTTTCATGCCCCTGGAAGGGCAGAGACGCAGATTCCTTAATTGATATGGAATGACATGAATCCGTGTGATCTATTCATTCAAGCACTAAGAGTGTCAAAGGTCATGATGAGCTTATATTCCGAAACCTTCTATCTTTCTCAGATTTGAAGTTACATTTTAATACCAGTAATTCCATATCCATCATGCTATGACCGGGCATACCAAAGTTTTTTGCCACAGGTAAATCCTTATTTTTTCTCTTATTGTGTGGCGATGATAATTCATCCTTGTTCTCAGTTTTTGGCCGGTCTCCCCCACATACAGACCCCCATTTGTACATTTAGTACATATAATTAGGTACACCACATTAGATGTGATGCAGCTGAAAGTAGCTGGGATCTTGTAGTCGTGATGGGAGTTGGGGATCTTTATCTTGTCCGTGGTCATTATAGATGCACAGGTTTTACATTTCTTCTGGTTGCAAGGAAAGGTTCCTGCAGCTGTTGGGGAGGACAGGGAGCTTCTGACAATGATTACATTTGGGGGCTGCCTAAAACACAGTAGTGGGGGGTCTGGAAATATGGATTGTAATATCGGGCATCTTTTTGTAGTAAAGGTTGTAGTTTCCGTGTAGCTCCCCTTAGCACCTCCAGATTTAGATTGTAGGTGACCACTAGAGGCACCCGGTTATTTTCTTCTTTACCTTTGTAATGTAGCAGGTGATTCCTTGATATTCTGTTGGCTCTTGAAATTTGGTTTTCAATTGTTCTTGGATGGTATCCCTGGTTCAAAAAAGTCTTTCTGAGGCGACCCCCCACTACTGTGTTTTAGGCAGCCCCCAAATCTAAGAAGCATCATTGTCAGAAGCTCCCTGTCCTCCCCAACAGCTGCAGGAACCTTTCCTTGCAACAATAAGAAATGTAAAACCTGTGCATCTATAATGACCACGGACAAGATAAAGATCCCCTACTCCCATCACGACTACAAGATCAAAGGTACTTTCAGCTGCATCACATCTAATGTGGTGTACCTAATTATATGTACAAAATGTCCAACTGGGGGTCTGTATGTGGGGGAGACCGCCAAAAACTGAGAAAAAGGATGAATTATCATCGCCACACAATAAGAGAAAAAATAATGGATTTACCTGTGGCAAAACACTTTTGTATGCCCGGTCATAGCATGATGGATATGGAATTACTGTATTAAAATATAACTTCAAATCTGAGAAAGATAGAAAGGTTTGGGAATATAATCTCATGATGACCTTTGACACTCTTAGTGCTGTAATGAATAGATCACACGATTCATGTCATTCTATAATCAATTAAGGAATCTGCGTCTCTGACCTTCTAGGGGCATCAAAACAGAACACCAGACCCCCAAACAGAGGGCAATAAAACTTTCTCTCCTTATCTATGAACTGTTCCAATATTTATGATCATCCCTCTGCCATAATGACAGTTCTGCTTCACGTCACTTGTCTTACCTATTGCACTATTCCTGTGTCCTGTTGTGTGTAGAAATATGTGATTCCCTTTATTTTTTGTTTTACTCTTAGCCTGATGAAGAGACCTGAGTAGTCTCGAAAGCTTGGAATTTGTTACCATCTTTTCAGTTAGCCATTAAACGGTATCAACCACTGAGGACTCTCAAGTATAAATATTTTTCTATTCTTGGAATTGAAATTCATCATTTTATTGTCCTAGTAAAACTTCATTTATTCTTGTTTGAAGTACATACATTTGCAATGGCCACATAACAAGGCAATAACTCAATATTTATTTCAAAACCCTCCTTGACCCTGGGCTTCAACATCGCCAGTTGCTGCTCAGAAGTGTTAGATGCACAGATGAAAACAATCGCTGATGTGTTTGTGGGGTTCCCGTAACGCCTGCTGTTCCCCTGCTGTGTGTCTGGCAAAAATTACTGCTGCTAACTACAAATTCAACTTGAAACATCTCATACTAGGCCTCTGCTACACCCTCCTTAACCCTGGGCTTCAACACCGCCAGTTGCTGCTCAGAAGTGTTAGATGCACAGATGAAAACAATCGCTGATGTGTTTGTGGGGTTCAGTAACGCCTGCTGTTCCCCTGCTGTGTGTCTGGCAAAAATTACTGCTGCTAACTACAAATTCAACTTCAAACATCTCATACTAGGCCTCTGCCTACACCCTCCTTGACCCTGGGCTTCAACACCGCCAGTTGCTGCTCAGAAGTGTTAGATGCACAGATGAAAACAATCGCTGATGTGTTTGTGGGGTTCAGTAACGCCTGCTGTTCCCCTGCTGTGTGTCTGGCAAAAATTACTGCTGCTAACTACAAATTCAACTTGAAACATCTCATACTAGGCCTCTGCCTACACCCTCCTTGACCCTGGGCTTCAACACCGCCAGTTGCTGCTCGAAGTGTTAGATGCA
>JARQOD010000002.1:166736376-166798817 GCA_033576555.1 Oophaga sylvatica
TTTTGCACACCCGCACGTCTCGACCCCGGGAGCGTCATAGGCTAGGTTTTGAGTCGAAATTTTAACCCCGCGCATTCCAAATCGGCAAATAATTTTGGCCCGGGATAGGAATCTGCACCGTTGTACTTACGGGCATGAAATTTTGCATGCCCGCACATCTCAACCCCAGGAGCATCATAGGCTATGTGTTGAATGGAAATTTTAACCCCCGCACGTTCCAAATCGCCAAACAATTTTGGCCCTATATACATAATGGGGAGAAAGCTGAATGCTTGTGTGTATGTCCGGCATAGGAATCTGCATTTACGGGCATGAAATTTTGCACACCCGCACGTCTCGACCCGGGAGCGTCATAGGCTAGGTTTTGAGTCGAAATTTTAACCCGCGCATTCCAAATCGGCAAATAATTTTGGCCCGGGATAGGAATCTGCACCGTTGTACTTACGGGCATGAAATTTTGCATGCCCGCACATCTCAACCCCAGGAGCATCATAGGCTATGTGTTGAATGGAAATTTTAACCCCGCACGTTTTGGTGTGTGATTTTTATGTGCAGAATAAATTTTTGTTAACATAGTCTATTTTGTTACAGCTAACAGCAGTTATTAATTAACCCGGGCGAAGCCGGGTACTACAGCTAGTAACATTCTAAAAAAGGTTTCTGTCAAGATAGCTGCCATTTTAATGTACTACAGCAATTACTTCTCTGGACAACACAAGCATGATTTGCTAATTAAAATTATTTAGAATTTATTTAGAATTACATTTCCTTTATTTTTTTCTCAATTCCCAGAGAACCCCTTTAATAATATTATAATTTATGACAATTGGGTCACTAAGATTGGGGTGGAGTTGGAATAGAATTTATTTGAAGTAATAATCCTGCATTACTGCCAGTGGGATAAAAGGAAATCACAAGACGTGCCTAGCTTAATGAGAAATGTCTACTAGGTGAATAATAGCAAGCGAGTGGATGTGTATTACATATATTAGAGCACATCGATTTTTCTGTTTACATTCCAAAGATTACACCATAACACAAATTAATATTGATCAGAGCGGCTAATGTTTGGTTAAGTAAAAGAAAAATAAAGCAAATTACTGTTCACACAACAGGATTCGGTCACTGTAATAATGCTTCACTACTTATTCTCAGTGTTTTAGAATTAAAGAAATTGGAAAACATTTATTTTAGGAGCGTGCAGTGGAAGAAAAAAATGGAGAAGTGTGCACCTTCCTTCCCATATCCAAAAATGTCTGAGACTTTCAGAACCAAATAAGCTTTCATACGTTTCACCTTCTTTACAGAGTACAATCCATGTGGTTAATTGATTCTGCACATTTACAATTTAGATCTATTTCTTGTAGCAATGAGGTGAAGGAAAATGTAAACCACAGCAGTATCAGGCACTCCCCTCCTGTTCTCCTCCTAAGGCTGCTTTCACACATCAGTTTTTTGACGTCAGGCGCGATCCGGCACTTTTGTAAAAAAACGGATCAGCTTTTTTAATCACCGGATCCGTTTTTTTGTCATTGACTATTATTAGCGCCGGATGTCCTTGCGTTCGTTTTTTGCCGGATCCAGCGGAAATGTACATTCCGGCGACCGGACAAAACGGTCACTGTAACGTTTTTTTTTTCTGCCACATCAGGCGGCCGCAAACAATACAAGTCTATGGTGCCGGATCAGTCTTTTGTGCAACCCGACAAAAGACTGATCCGCATTCTGGAAACCAAGGTGTCTCTCTCGACAAGCGTACCAAGCATTTACAGGTTCAAAAGTTCAGTACGGATCCGGCAAGAAAACTGAACCGTTGCATCAGTTTTTTCAAAATCAGCGCAGGATCCGTCCTTTCCGGTTTTGGATGGATTGTGCCTGACAGGCAAAAACCTGATGTGTGAAAGAGGCCTAAGCCACAACACAGAAAATACATTACAGTAAGCCATATTAGTAAAAGGGGAAAAGGAGGCGTCTCCAACAGAACATACATTTTAAGGTGAAATCACATGGTGCATCCACTGGCGTGCACCCAGCCCATACTGTGGTGAAAGGTCACGATTTTGCTAGTAAATCTTAAGTTCATTTACTTCAGCATGTGGATGTTGCTTATATGTGTGAATTAGCCGCACCACCTGGGTTTACCCTTATTGGAAATTGAATAAAAATTGCATAACTGTACTATGTCTTATGAAGTAAAAGATACAACACCCATGGCACAAAAAGTAATTAAAGGAATTGTCAGGTACTTTGTATTGCTGGCCTAACCTTTGGATAGGTCACCAATATCATATGGTGCAGTGTGCGACACCCAATATTCCCGACCATCAACTGTTCTTGGTGCTGGCTACATGTGGTCAGTTACAAAGCAGAACTACACAGTGTTGATATGCAATACCCGGCCATGGCCACTATACATCTGACGATACTGTGCTGTTCCACAATGCAACCGAGTACATCTGTATGGCACCAAGAACAGCTGATTGGTGGGGGTGCGAATGCCACACCTTCACCGGCCTTATATCAATGACCAATCCAAGGATACACTATCAAAATAATATACCACACAACCGCTTTAATCAGTACTGCCCAGGTGCTGATGTATGGAGCTGGATCTGGAGCCAAGCCTGCACCATACATGGCAGATTCAGGTTGTGTTAAAAATGCATCTGCCTGTGACAGCAGCAGTTAAAGTATGCCTTCCTGGGGATGCAACGTTTCAACGCAATCTCAAGGTGCAGATTAGCTGGCAATGGTAGCCAGGCCCTTATGGGTTCCAGGTCTGCGAAGCCCAATTTACATATATACTGCAGAAAATGTACAGTTGTGCTCAAAAAGTTTACATATTCTGACAGAACTTTTGCTTTCTTGGCCAATTTTTAAGAGAATATGATTTATAACACCAAACCTTTTTCTCCACTCATGGTTAGTGGTTGGGTGAAGCCATTTATTGTCAAACTACTGTGTTTTCTCTTTTTAAATAATAATGACAACCCAAAACATACAAATGACCCTGATCAAAAGTTCACATAGCCTGGTGATTTTGGCCTGATAACATGCACAGAAGTTGACACAAATGGGTTTGAATGGATACTAAAGGTAACATCTTCACTGTGACCTGTTTGCTTGTAATCAGTGTGTGTGCATAAAAGCTGAGTGAGTTAAAAAATATATATATATTAGAATGTGTAAAAATATATTTTTAACCCCTTCACCCCCAAGGGTGGTTTGCACGTTAATGACCGGGCCAATTTTTACAATTCTGACCACTGTCTCTTTATGAGGTTATAACTCTGGAACGCTTCAACGGATCTTCGCGATTCTGAGATTGTTTTCTCGTGACATATTGTACTTCATGTTAGTGGTAAAATTTCTTCGATATAACTTGCGTTTATTTTTGAAAAAAACGCAAATATGGCGAAAATTTTAAAAATTTTGCAATTTTCAAACTTTGAATTTTTTTCCCTTAAAACAGAGAAATATGTCACACAAAATAGTTAATAAATAACATTTCCCACATGTCTACTTTACATCAGCACAATTTTGGAACCAAAATTTTTCTTTGTTAGGAAATTAGAAGGGTTAAAAGTTGACCAGTGATTTCTCATTTTTACAACAAAATTTACAAAGCCATTTTTTTAGGGACCACCTCACATTTGAAGTCACTTTGACGGGTCTATATGGCAGAAAATACCCAAAAGTGACACCATTATAAAAACTGCACCCCTCAAGGTACTCAAAACTACATTCAAAAAGTTTATTAACCCTTCAGGTGCTTCACAGGAGCTGAAGCAACGTGGATGGAAAAAATTAATATTTAACTTTTTAGCCACAAAAATGATCTTTTACAAACTTTTTTTTATTTTCACAAGGGTAAAAGGAGAAAATGGACAGATAAAGTTGTTGTGCAATTTCTCCTGAGTACGCCAATACCCCATATGTGGGGGAAAACCACTGTTTGGGCACACGGCAGAGCTCGTAAGGGAAGGAGCGCCGTTTGACTTTTTCAAACTAAAATTGGCTGGAATTGAGATTGGACGCCATGTCGTGTTTGGAGAGCCCTGATACGCCTAAACAGTGGAATCCCCCACAAGTGACACCATTTTGGAAACTAGACCCCCTAAGGAACTTATCTAGATCTGTTGTGAGCACTTTGAACCCCAAAGTGTTTCACAAAAGTTTATAATGCCTGGGTGTGAAAAAAAAAAAAACAATTTTCCACAAAAATGATTTTTTAGTCCCAAATTTTTGATTTTTCCCAAGGAAATTGGACCCCAAAACTTGTTGTCCAATTTGTCCTGAGTACGCTGATACCCCATATGTGGGGGGGGGGGGGAAACTGTTTGGGCGCACGGCAGGGCTTGGAAAAGAAGCAGTAACGTTTTGGAATGCAAACATTGATGGGGGTCATGTTCCGTTTGTAGTGCCCCAGATGAGCCTAAACAGTGGAAACCCCCCACAAGTGACCCCATTTTGGAAGCTAGACCCCTAAGGAACTTATCTAGATCTTTGGTGAGCACTTTGAACCCCCAAGTGCTTCACACAAGTTTATAATGCCCGGGCATGAAAATAAAAAATCCTATTTTTTTCCACAAAAATTATCTTTTAGTCACTAATTTTTTATTTTCCCATAGGTAACAGGAGAAATTGGACCACAAAATTTGTTGTCCAATTTGTCCTGAGTACGCTGATACCCCATATGTGGGGGGGAACCACTGTTTGGGCGCATGGCAGAGCTCGGAATGGAAGGAGCACTATTTGACTTTTTCCAACCAAAATTGGCTGGAATTGAGATTGGACGCCATGTTGCATTTGGAGAGCCCCTGATGTGCCTAAACAGTGGAAACCCCCCACAAGTGACCCCATTTGGGAAACTAGACCCCCTAAGGAACTTATCTAGATCTTTGGTGAGCAATTTGAACCCCAAGTGCTTCACACAAGTTTATAACGTAGAGCCGTAAAATTAAAAAATTATATTTTTTCCACAAAATTGATCTTTTCACCCCAATTTTTATTTTCCCAAGGGAAACAAGACTCCAAAAGTTATTGTGCAATTTGTCCTGAGTGCGCTGATACCCATATGTGGGGGTAAACCACTGTTTGGGTGCATGGCAGAGTTTGGAAGGGAAGGAGCGCCGTTTGACTTTTTCAACGCAGAATTGGCTGGATGCCATGTCGTGTTTGGAGAGCTCCTGATCTGCCTAAACAGTGGAAACCCCCACAAATGACACCATTTTGGAAACTAGACCCCTCAAGGAACTTATCTAGATGTGTGGTGAGCACTTTGAACCCCAAAGTGCTTCACAGAAGTTTATAACGTACAGCCGTAAAATAAAAAAATTCTTTTTTTTTTTACAAAAATGATTTTTTAGCCCCAATATTTTATTTTCACAAGGGTAACAGGAGAAATTGGACCCAAAAGTTGTTGTCAATTTGTCCTGAGTATGCTGATACCCAATATGTGGGAGTAAACTACTGTATGGGCGCACGTCGGGGCTCGGAAGAGAAGTAGTGACGTTTTGGATTGCAGACTTTGATGGAATGGTCTGGGGGAGTCATGTCGCATTTGGAGAGCCTGATGCGCCTAAACAGTGGAAACCCCCCACAAGTAACACCATTTTGGAAAATAGACCCCACAAGGAACTTATCTAGATGTGTGGTGAGCACTTTGAACCCGAAGTGCTTCACAGAAGTTTATAACGTACAGCCGTAAAAATAAAAAATCCTTTTTTTTTTTTACAAAAATGATTTTTTCGCCCCCAATATTTTATTTTCACAAGGGTAACAGGAGAAATTGGACCCCAAAAGTTGTTTTCCAATTTGTCCTGAGTACGCTGATACCCAATATGTGGGAGAAAACTACTGTATGGGCACACGTCGGGGCTCGGAAGGAAGTAGTGACGTTTTGGATTGCAGACTTTGATGGAATGGTCTGGGGGCGTCATGTCGCATTTGGAGAACCCCTGATGCGCCTAAACAGTGGAAACCCCCCACAAGTGACCCCATTTTGGAAAATAGACCCCACAAGGAACTTATCTAGATGTGTGGTGAGCACTTTGAACCCCGAAGTGCTTCACAGAAGTTTATAACGTACAGCCGTAAATAAAAAAAATCCTTTTTTTTTTTACAAAAATGATTTTTTCGCCCCCAATATTTTATTTTCACAAGGGTAACAGGAGAAATTGGACCCCAAAAGTTGTTGTCCAAATTGTCCTGAGTACGCTGATACCCAATATGTGGGAGAAAACTACTGTATGGGCACACGTCGGGGCTCGGAAGGGAAGTAGTGACGTTTTGGATTGCAGACTTTGATGGAATGGTCTGGGGCGTCATGTCGCATTTGGAGAGCCCCTGATGCGCCTAAACAGTGGAAACCCCCCACAAGTGACCCCATTTTGGAAAATAGACCCCACAAGGAACTTATCTAGAAGTGTGGTGAGCGCTATGAAGCCCCAAGTACTTCACAGAAGTTTTATAACATACAGCCGTAAAAACAAAAAAATCATTTTTTTTTTTACAAAAATGATTTTGTCGCCCCCAGTTTTTTATTTTCCCAAGGGTAACAGGAGAAATAGGCCAAATTGCACAATAACTCTTGGGGTCCAGAGTATGCTGATACCCCATATGTGGGGTAAACTACTGTTTGGGCGCATGGCAGAGCTCAGAAGTGAAGGAGCACCATTTGACTTTTTCAACGCAGAATTGGCTGGAATTGAGATCAGACGCCATGTCACATTTCGAGAGCTCCTGATGTGCCTAAACAGCAGAAACCCCCCAATTCTAACTCCAACCCTAACCCCAAACACCAATAACCCTAGTCCCAACCCTAACCACAAACCTAACCCTAACACACCCATAACCCTAATCCCAACCCTAATCCTAACGTTAGCGCCAACCCTAACCCTAATACTAACGTTAGCGCCAACCCTAACCCTAACTTTAGCCGCAACCCTAACCCTAACGGGAAAATGGAAATAAATACATTTTTTAATTTTATTATTTTTCCCTAACTAAGGGGGTGATAAAGGGGGTTTGATTTACTATTTATAGCGGGTTTTTGTGATTGGCAGCTGTCACGCTAAAAGACGCTTTTTATTGCAAAAAATAGTTTTTTGCATCACCACATTTTGAGAGCTATAATTTTTGCATATTTTGGCCCACAGAGTCATGTGAGGTCTTATTTTTTGCGGGACGAGTTGACGTTTTTATTTGTACCATTTTTGAGCACGTGACGTTTTTTGATCGCTTTTTATTTCGATTTTTGGGTGGTTAGAATGAACAAAAATCAGCAATTCATGAATTTCTTTTGGGGGAGGCGTTTATACCGTTCCGCGTGTGGTAAAATTGATAAAGTAGTTTTATTCTTCGGGTCAGTACGATTATGGCGATACCTCATTTATATCATTTTTTTAGGTTTTGGCGCTTTTATAGAATGAAAACAATTTTATATAAAAAATCATTATTTTTGCATCGCTTTATTCTGCGAGCTATAACTTTTTTATTTTTTCGCTCATGATGCTGTGTGACGGCTCGTTTTTTGCGGGACAAGATGACGTTTTCAGTGGTACCATGTTTATTTATATCGGTCTTTTTGATCGCGTGTTATTTCACTTTTTGTTCGGCGGTATGATGATAAAGCATTGATTTTTTGCTTCGTTTTTTTTTTTTTTTTTTTTAAGGGGTTCACTAAAGGGTTAACTAGTGGGACAGTTTTATAGGGGGGGTCGTTACGGACTCGGCGATACCAAATATGTGTACTTTTATTGTTTTGTTTTTTTTATTTACAGGAAAAAATGAATTTATTGGGGAATATTTTTTTTTTTTTTATGATTTTTTTTTACACTTTTTATTTTTACTTTTTTACTTTGTCCCAGGGTGGGACATCACTGTATTTTAGCAGATCGCTGGTGTGACAGTGTGCACAGCACTCTGTCACACCAGCGATCGCTCTGGCACTGCTGCAGGCTTCCCCAGCGCCTGCTCTCAGCAGGCACTGAGGAAGCCGCCTCCCTGCAGGACCCCGGCGCCATCTTGGATCCGGGGACCTGGAGGGAGGACGGACCCTCGGAACAGCGCGACACATCGCGCTGCTCTGAGGGTCTCAGGAGAGCGCGCAGGGAGCCCTCTGCCTGCGCGATCCTCCCCTGTGCCCGGGTACACCGCGATCATGTTTGATCGCGGTGTGCCAAGGGTTAATGTGCCGGGAGCGGTCCGTGACCGCTCCTGACACACAGTCACGGGTGTCAGCTGTGATAATCAGCTGACACCCGGCGGCGATCAGCTGCGCTCCCCCGGGAGCGCAGCTGATCGCCCATGACGTACTATTCCGTCCATGGGAATTAGGTCCAGGGTCACATGGACGGAATAGTACGTCTGATGGCAGAGAGGGGTTAAAAAAATCCCTAAAGAATTTTTTTTTTTTTTTTTACCAATAAATACTTTTAATTATGTAAATAAAAAAAAAATAAATAAAAAAGTACACGATTAGTATTGCCGGGTCCGTAACAACTCGCTCTATAAAACTGTCCCACTAGAAACCCCAAAGTAAGTGCTCAGCATAGAGCGCCTGATAAATGTGATCCCAAACGTTATATAAAATGTTCCCAATAAAAGCTTCAACTCAATCCACAAAAAAGCAAATTCCCACTCAGATTTGTCATCTGTTAAAGGGAACCTGTCAGCAGTTTTGGCCGATATAAGATAAGGCCACTGCCTTTGCCTTTCAGGACTTATCTACAGCATTCTATAGTGCTGTACATAAGCCCCGGATCTGACCTGAAAGATAAGAAAAATAAGACAACCATCGGACCGGACCACCCCCCGGGTGAATATAATAAAACTTATTTTTCTTATTATAGAATGCTGTAGATAAGCCCTGAAAGGCAGTGGCCGCATCTTATATTGGCCAAAACTGCTGACAGGTTCGCTTTAATGGAAATATAGGGGGCTTCCACGTTATTGGTAGCAGAAAAGCTCTAAAGAAGCTAAATGGCTCCTCGCTGCCTGAAAGAAATTCAGCAAATTCTCCATTCCCAAATCCAAATGACCCCTCACTTCCGAGCCCCAGAGTGCCTAAAGAACATTTAGCGCCCACATGTTTGGAATTTCTGTAGTGATGAGAGCTCACCTAGTATACAGGTGTGTGTCTCCAGAAGCATGAGCTGGGCATAATGTACTGGTGACTGCAACGTACTGGTCACTTCAAAGGCAGTTTGCAATTTTCACTTAGCAACATCCACTATTGCATCTTTCTGGAAACACCCATGGAGTCAAAATCATCACTACATCGGTAGATAAATTCCCAAAGGGTTATAATTCCCAAAATCTGGT
Source organism: Oophaga sylvatica (assembly GCA_033576555.1). Classification (NCBI taxonomy): domain Eukaryota; kingdom Metazoa; phylum Chordata; class Amphibia; order Anura; family Dendrobatidae; genus Oophaga; species Oophaga sylvatica. The sequence continues at coordinate 166,745,704 of JARQOD010000002.1, forward strand.
CACGTGAAGGAAGATTTTGCTTTTCTAGCACTTAGGGGCTCGTTATATGGAATCCACAAACTAGTCTAAGAAACTATGCACTTCAGGTGGCAAATAGCGCTCCGTCCCTTCCGCATCACTCCGTATTGCAAAGTAATAGTGTACTGCAACATATGGGGTATGTCTACATTCAGCAAAAATGGTCGGACAAATTCTGGTGCCATTTTTATCCATTTCCCAATGTGAAAATGTAAAACTTGGGGCTAACACACAATCTTGGTGGTAAAAATGTAAATTATTTTTTCTACACTACCCAATGGTATAAAAGTTTGTGACACACCTGTGGTGTCAATGTAATCACTGTACTAGATGAATTAATCGAGAGGTTTAATTGGTAAAATGGGGTCACTTATGGGGGATTATGCTCTTCTGGCACCTCAGGGGATATCCAATTTGGAGCAAAAAAAGATTTATCCGGAAAAAATGTGATTTTTTAAATTTTGACAGCATAACCTTATAAACTTCTGTGAAGCACCTGTGGGTTCAAGGTGCTCAATATACATCTAGATAAGATCCCAAAGGGTCTAGTTTCCAAAATGGTGTCACTTGTTGGGGGTTTCCACTGTTTAGGCACATCTGGGTCTCTCCAAACATGACATGGCATCCGCTAATTATGCAAGCAAATTTTACATTCAAAAAGTGAAATGGCGCTCCTTCCCTTCTGAGCCCTGTCGTGTGCCCAAACAGTAGATTTCCTCCACATATGGGATAGCGGCATGCTCAGGAGAAATTGCACAACAAAATGTATTGTCCATTTTCTCCTGTTACCCTTGCGAAAGTAAAAAAAAATAGGTCTAAAGGAAAATTTTTAAAAAGAAAAGTAAATGTTTTTTTTTTCCTTCCACATTCCAAAAAATTCCTGTGGATCCCTAAAAAATGGTTTGGCAAATTTTGTTGTAAGATGAGCAATTGCTGGTCAATTTTAACCCTTATAACTTCCTTACAAAAAATAATTGTTTCCAAAATTGTGCTGATGTAAAGTAGACATTTAGGAAATGTTATTTGTTAACTGTTTTGTGAGATATGACTCTCGGATTTAAGGGCATAAAAATTAAAAGTTTGAAAATTGCAAAATTTTCGTCAAATTTTCGCAATTTTCAATCTTTGAACTTTCATGTCCTTAAATCACAGAGATATTTCACACAAAAAAAAACTTACCGTAAGTAACATTTCCCTCATGTCTAATTTACATCAGCATAATTTTGGAACCCAATTTTTTTTTTTGCTAGGAAGCTATAAGGGTTAAAATACCAGCGAATTTACATTTTTCCAACAAAATTTACAAAACCATTTTTTTTTTAAAGGGACCAGCTCACATTTGCAGTGTCTTTGATGGATCTATATGATAGAAAATAACCAAAAGTGACACCATTCTAAAAACTGAACCCCTCAAGATGCTCAAAACCAAATTCAAGAAGTTTATTAACCCTTTAGGTGCTTCACAGGAATTTTTGAAATGTGGAAAAAAATAAAATTAACATACTTTTTTTTTTTAAATTTTGACAAGGATAAAAGGAAAACATTTGATGCGTAATTTCTCCTGAGCATGCCGATACCCCATATGAGGGAGAAAACCACTGTTCGGGCGCATGGCAGTATCAGAAGGGAAGGAGCGCCATTCGCGTTTGGAGAGCCTCTGATATGCCTAAACAGTGAAAATCCTCCATAAGTGACACCATTTTGGAAACTAGTCCCCTCAGGGAACTGAATTAGATGTGTGGTCAGCACACTAAACCCTCAGGTGCTCCACAGAAGTTTATAACGTTGAGCCGTGAAAAAAAAAAAAGACGTACTTACTTGCCAGTGACGGGATTCCTCAGAGCCCACAATGGCACTACGGAGAGAGGGGATCTGCCCTTCAAGGACAGGAAACCTACAGATAAAAAGGGCGGTACCTCTCTCCCGCATCAGTTGTTTACAGAGCTCGAGAGCACCTCCAGGTTTATAACATAATATTCAACATTACTACGAAGCTTAACAGAAACACCATATGACTACATAAAAGTAACAATATAAACAAAAGTAAGTGTGCACACCCACACGTGAAGGGAGGGAATTCACGGGTGCCATCATGGGCTCTGAGAAATCCCATTACCGGTAAGTAACTACCGTATATACTCGAGTGTAAGCCGACCCGAGAATAAGCCGAGGCACCTAATTTTGCCACAAAAAAGTGGGTAAGCTTATTGACGTGAGTACAAGCCGGGTATGCATTGTCCCCTAATCCCTGTCTTTGGTATGCATGGCTCCCCGTCCCTGTCATTGTATGCATGACTCCTCCCTCCCTTTCAATGTATGCATGGCTCCCCCGTCCCTGTCATTGTATGCATGGCTCCCCCGTCCCTGTCATTGTATGCATGGCTCCCCCATCGCTGTCCTGGTATGCATGGCTCCCCCGTCGGTGTCCTGGTATGCGTGGCTCCCCGTCCCTGTATGTATGGCTCCTTATCCCTGTATGCATGTTTCCTATTAAAAAAAAAAACAAAAAAAACCCACAAACATTCTACTTACCTTCCAGCGCGCCCTCGCAGCATCTTATTCTGACGCCTGTAGCTCTTCCTGCCGAGCGATTACGTGGCCCCTCTCATTAAGGTAATGAATATTCACTCCACGCCTAGGGGAGTGGAAAGGAGTGCATATTCATTACCTTAATGAGTGGGGCAACGTGATTGCTCGGACGTAAATGCTGTTGGCGCCGGAACAAACGAGATGCTGCGAGGGCGCGCTGGAAGGTGAGTAGGATGTCTTCTGGAAGCTGGTGGCTGCTCGTGTCACTGTGCACGCTATAAGAGAAATAACATTCATTTCTCTTTAGCAGCGGGAACAGTTACAGCCACCGGCTCCTGCCTCTGTGACCTGCTGCTCCCCACCGGCCCTCTGGGACAATTGACTTGTGTATAAGCTGAGGGGGGCGTTTTCAGCACAAAAAAATGTGCTGAATAACTCAGCTTATACATGAGTACATATGGTACTGCTTTCTCCTTCCTCCATGACGGCACCACAGAGAGAATTGCAGAGAATGTAACATTAGGGAGGTACCACCGCTTCCAAAACCCTTCCACCAAAAGTAAGGTCTGAAGAAGAGGCTAGATCCAGCCAATAGTGCTTGAAAAATGTAGAGGGGGAAGACCAAGTAGCGACTCTACATATCTGTTCTATTGAGGCATCGGCTCTTTCTGCTCAGGAGGCTGCAACTGCCCTCATCAAATGAGATTTCAGTTTCTGCAGGCGGCCTTCCCATCTGAGGAGTATGACAGGGTGATGGCGTCCCTTTTCCATCTTGCCAGCGTGCCCTTAGAAGCTTTTGGCCCCTTTCGAAAAGCACACAAAGAGAGACCTATCCTTCCTATACTCTTGTGTTGGGGTTAGGTATTGGATTAGGCACCTTCTGACATCTAGTGTATGTAATACTCTCTCTTCACTATTCATGGGATTGGGATAAAAAGAAGGGAGGAAGATCTCCTGAGATCTCTGGAAATGCGACACAACTTTCGGTAGTTAGGCTGGGTCAGACTTAAGAATAACCATATCCTCCAAAGATTTGTGCAAAGTGGGGGTTAGCCGATAATGCCTGGATGTTACTGACCCTACAAGTTGATGTGAGAGCTACTAGAAATGATGTCTTAAGGGACAGGATTCTCAGCAAAGCCTCTGTCAGAGGTTCGAAAGAAGGTTTCATCAGGGCTGTAAGGACCAAGTTTAAATCCCAAGGAGGAGTACTCCGAGCGGGGATGGGTCTAGATCGGGCCAATGCTTTGATGAACCTGGATATCCACCGATTCTCAGCCACATCGTGATTGTATAGGGCCCCTAATGCCACGCTTTGAACCTTTAAATACTTGTAGCTAGCCCCTGTTCCAATTCCTTCTGTAGAAACTCTAAGATGGCTGTTAGTGGACCCCCCCTTGGAACCTGAAAACTGAAAGGAACTTCCTCCATGTTGTCCCATACAGTTTGGTGGTTACTGGTTTTCTACTTTGCAGCAACATGGAGATTAAATTCAGGGAAAATCCCTTATTACTCAGGAGAGCCCTCTCAAATTCCAGGCTGTCATGTGTAAGTTTGTTACATGAGGATGAAGAACCGGCCCTTGAGAAAGAAGGCCTGTAAGCTCTGGAAGTACCCAGGGGTCGAAGATGGACATAATTTTAAGCCAAGAAAACCACGCCCTCTTTGGCCAGAAGGGGGCTATTACAATCACTTTTGCCCTGTCCTCCGGATTTTCCTCAGAACCACCAGAATCAGGGCAATTGGAGGAAAAGCACAAACTAGATAATGGTCCCATGGAATCATGATATCATCTAACGCAATGGGGTTCCCTTTGGGATCTATTGAGCAGAAAGCGTCTACCTTCCTGTTCTGACTGTTGGCGAAGAGATCAATGGAAGGACGTCCTCATCTTTCTGCAATCTGATTGAACACTGCCGGATTCAGTTCCCAATTGCCCTGTCCCAGCTGGGTCTCACTCAGGAAATCCGCCCTGCGATTCTCTGTCCCTCTTATGTGGGGTGCAGACAGAGACCCCAAGTTACATAGTAACATAGTAACATAGTTATTAAGGTTGAAGGAAGACTTTAAGTCCATCTAGTTCAACCCATATCCTATCCTAACCTGCCCTAACATGTTGATCCAGAGGAAGGCAAAAAAAACCCAAGTGGCAAACAGTAAGCTTCACATTGGGGAAAAAAATTCCTTCCCGACTCCACATACGGCAATCAGACTAGCTCCCTGGATCAACGCTGTATCTAGGAAACTAGTGAATATAGCCTGTAATATTATACTTTTCAAGAAAGGCATCCAGTCCCCTCTTAAATTTTAGTAAGGAATCACTCATTACAACATTAGACGGCAGAGAGTTCCATAGTCTCACTGCTCTTACAGTAAAGAATCTGCATCTGTGATTATGGCTAAACCTTCTTTCCTGCGGGAGACAAGAGCCCCTCTCCTCTTCAGGTCTAGAGTTAAAGATCATGAGGCTGCTAACTTCCCTCTCAATAATTTATTTGTACAGGCATAAGATTCCCCTAAGCTTCGTTTTCCAAATCCCAATCATAACCAAGTGTTATACCCTGTCTTGAATAACCCCAGTTCTCTAATAACCTTGGTCGCTGGTTCTGGATAGCACCAGTTCAGTCTATGTTTTATATCACTCCTGATCCAGGGATGACAAAGTTAAGTGAGGAGTCCAGATGACTTGTAATGGAAAAATTTGTTTCTGAGCTGTATCCTACATAACATATCCCCAATATTTTAGTTTCACTGGGAGCTAGCCTGAATTGGAGTACTACTCAGTTTGTGTCACCCATACACCAAGTCTTTTAGTAAGTTGCCCAGTGTTTTCAAATTAAGCAGTTAATAAAATTTATTTGTCTTACCGAAGTTTAACCTTAATGATCCATTCAAAGCTGGTATGCCATTTATCAGCCAACAATCTTTTAACTAATCCACCGATATATAAAATTATTCCTACTGTCTTTATTACCCTTGCAGAGTTTAGTCATCTGCAATATTGACCATTCAATTTGCCCTACAGGTCATTAAATTAATGTTGTAGGCGGCCCCAACTTAACCCTGGGTAACTGCAAGATCTCACCGTGTACCCAGTGTGGCTCATGTAATCCCCCTTTATTTCCTATCCATGAGCAGTTTTACAATTCAATATTTTCCCTATCCATTTGATCTCATTTAATCAGCTTTGTGTATTGTACTAGATGAAAAGGCTTGAGAAGAGCCATGAACCCTGTCCACTGACCCTTGGCCAGTCCTGAACTTATCCCCAAAAAAGCCTTATCAGATTTGGCTGAAGGGACACCTTTCCCTGTCCATGCGGATATCTGTCATGAGTTATCAGTATCAGATATCAAATAGACCTAAAAACCTCCAGGATTTTAAGCCCATGACATGAATGTTAAGCCAATGGGCCTTCTTTGGCAGGTTCAGGCAAGGTTTTTACCCTCCTTTTGAATTTGGCGAAAATTTGCTAAGCAGTCCTTTGTGGACACTGTTATTATGGAATTTTAAGATTAAATAATGGTCTATCTATACTGTACTTAATTCCTGCAGTACTCGGGGTACTCCAGCTAACTCAGAAATGGCCTTATTCTATTCGTAGAGGATCGGAGTTACCCCTTGGTGCTAATAGAATTGCACCTATCCTGTTAGGATGTCCTTATCGTTGTTCACTGTTCCCGTTTCTTGCCTACGCTCGTGTCCCTTGTTTGTTCTTGCCGCTGAGGGACTGCTAGGGCTTCTATAGACCTGCTGCAGCAGTAGCTTATAAGATCCCAGCCAGCATTTAAACTGCCCTCAGCCGAAGCTGCCTGCCAACCAGAAACAGGCAACCCACCGGCAGGCACTGGCGGGCAGCACGACTGGATACCCGATGGATGACGTTGCGTGTCATAGGAGCGCATCTTCGCGCGCATCTTGCGCACACATCCAATCCGGAGGTGAGGTCGTCTGTCTGGACCCCCAGCAGTGGAGGATTCCGGGAGAGGCAGCACAGCGAGCCTCTCTCTGCTGTCTCTTCCCGCACACCCTAAAGGTCCACTGACCCCAGCGGTGGAGCCTCTAGATACCGCGCCAGCCAAGGCAGGGAACCCCCGCTGCCTGGATCGGTCTGGCCGGGCATGGCATCCAACGACGATCCCAGGGATGCCTTGCTGGTACGCAGACTGTAGGTCCCCCCTCAAGGACAGGAAATCAACTGATGTGGGAGAGAGGTACCGCCCTTTTTATCTGTAGGTTTCCTGTCCTTGAAGGGCGGATCCCCTCTCTCACTGTGCAGTCATGGGGGAAGGAGAAAATCACCTTTTCCCCACAAATATGTTTTTAGCCCCAAAAGTTGCAATTTTAAGGGTAACAGGAGAAATTGAACAATACAATTTGTAGCGCAATTTCATCTGAGTACGCCGATACCACACATGAGGTAGAAAACTACTGTTGGAGCGCACAGAAGGGAACGAGTGTCATTTGACTTTTCGAATGTAAAATTTCCCGGAATCATTAGCCAATATCATGTTCCAATTTGAGAGCCCCTGATGCTCTTAAACAGTGGAAACCCCCGACAAATGACCCCATTTTGAAAACTAGACTCCTCATGGAATGTATTTAGCTGTGTGGTCAGCACGCATCTTGAAACCCCAGGTGCTTCACAAAAGTTTAGAAAGTTGAGCCGTGAAAATAATAAAATCACATTTTCCCCACAAATATGTTATTTTGGTCACAAATTTTACATTTTCTTAAGGGTAACAAGAGAAATTGCATCATACAATTTGTTCAGCAATTTCTCCTGAGTACACCGATACCCCATATGTGGGGGTATTCTACTTTTGAGGCACAATGCAAAGCTCAGAAGTGAAGAGGCGCCATATTGGAGTTCATCTTTTGCTGGAATGGTTTGAGGCTGCCATGTCACATTGGCAGAGTCCCTGAGGTGCCAGAACAACAGAAACCACCTATATGTGAACCCATTTGCCTCATTCAAAATAAAACAATAAAAAAATGCCAAAAATACACTTTTTTTGGTTCAAAACTCCAGCTCAAAACATAAAAAGCATGAATCCGATCGGTAAACGGCGTTTTTAGAAAAAAAAAGCAAAGCGCTAGAATTATGTTTTTTGGTCTCTGCAACATTGCAATAAATGGCGATAAAAACATTGCATTTACCCCAAAATTAACAATAAAAACGTCAGGTTGGTGTGCAAAAAAAAGCCCTCACCCAGCCCCAGATCCTGAAAAATGGAGATGCTACCAATCTCGGAAAATGAAGCCATTTTTTTTCTTTTTTCACAAACTTTGGATTTTTTTCCACCACTTAAATAAAAAAATCTATACAGATTTGGTATCTGCAAACTCGTACTGACCTGGAGAATCAAAGCGACAGGTCAGTTTTAGCATTTTGTGAACATGGTGAAAAAAAAAAAAAAAAAAACCATTGTGGAATTGCATTTTTTTTGCACTTTCACTGCACTTGGATTTTTTTCCCGTTTTCTCTTGTTCAAAAGTACAAAACGACATGCAAAAAAACAAGCCCTCCCATGGCAATATTGACGGAAAAATTTAAAAAGTCATGACTCTGGGAAGAAGGGGAGCAAAAAACGAAAACGCATAGCGGGAAATCCCATGTTCGTGAAGGGGTTAACAGAGTTCTAAAGTTGTGCGCCTGCTGCACTGAATGCATGGGCTACAAGGAGGCAATCAACTTTATTCCTCCTGGGAGCCGCCGGATGTAAGTCATAGAGGCATGGCCGACGCAGCTTCGGGTAATATTCAACACAGTTAGCAGCAGCTGTAAGCATGCTCTTGCACACTGGCCTTTTGCTGCATTAATACGTTGCAAAGATGGCTGTCAGTCCACATACTGGGACGTGCTTACAGTCACTATATATTGCGCGGTGACTAAAATCGCACCATTACACCTCTATGACTGAAAGGCAGAGACTGCTTGGAGAAATAAAGTTCATTTTCTCCTGGTAGCTGGGCTTTCAGTGCAGCAGAATCACAGCTTCAGAATGCGATTAGTCTGCAGACTAATGGTACTGCCACACTAAACAATCCCGCTAGCGATCACGATAACGACGCATACTAATGTGATCGCTAGCGGGATTGTTTCTATATCGCTAAGTGCGGCCACATTTAGCGATATAGTTAACGACGCTATCGCCGTTAGCGATCTTCTTAACGACTTTAGCGGTACAAAAGTACCGCTAAATCGCTAAGAAAAGGTGCCACACTTAGCGATATATACTTACCCAGCGGGAGCGCCGACGAGAAAATAGGGTCCGGAACGATTCCAGCGACGAGCGAGATCACAGCAGGAAGCTCGTCGCTGGCAGATGCCGCACTGAACAACATCGCTAACGGGATCGCTAAATAGTGACGTTTTTTAGCGATCCCGTTAGCGATATTGTTCAGTGTGGCATACCCTTAACCCTAGATCTGCATGTTGTTAGTGTTTGGAGACATAACAGGTTCCTTTTAAGTGCTCTATCACACCTGGAGAAATTAATACCTGATTTGCATGTGAATTAAAATGCTAATTACTCAGGAATGCCACATCAGATTTCAAAGACTGCTATGTCCTTATATGCAGCTTGCAGGATGGGTTTGACCTTCCTGAGAGAGTCTTGAAAGAGGACCTGTGTGCACTCCCAACATATCTAATTTATTAAATAGTTGCATTGTCTGTTAAATAATTCTGGGGAAATCTCTTGTAAGAGCTCCGAGTTGTGCTGTTCCTCTGTTGTTACTCATAGTAATGTGTAGAGTGACAAGGTGGCGTTCTCATTTCTATTATCCTTTCGACACATGACAGTTACATAATTCGCAATGGGCCTCAATCCATTTTAAATGACATACAGAATTAGAAACATCACTCACCCATGCTTCTGCCTGAATGGGTTTGATGTTTTCTAATAGTACTTCTTCATAGTTCCCATAATCGCTAAATTTTACGACAGCCGTGGTTCCAGAAGAGTGCAGGGCTTCAATCTCAGCTCTGTAATACTGTAAACAGATATGCACTTATTTATTACGTAGGTGAAGTTACAACGGTAATTAAAAATGTGCTCCACAAGTGTTTTTGTTTCTCGTTTATTCAACATTTTATTTTATTTTTTAAACCTGGCAAAATGTCACCTTCTTAACGTCCCACATACAGTGGGGGAAAAAATAATTTGATCCTTTGCTGATTTTTTTAAGTTTGCCCACTGACAAAGACATGAACAGTCTATAATTTTAAGGTTAGGTTAATTTTAACATTGAGAGATCGAATATCAAAAATAAAATCCAGTAAATAACATTGTATAAATTATACGTTATAATAAATTATTATACATTTATTTGCATTTTGCAGTGAGAAATAACTATTTGATCCCCTACCAACCATTAAGGCTACTTTCACACATCAGGCTTTTTGTGTCAGGCATAATCCGTCCTATGCCTGACAGGACGGATCCGGTGCTGATTTTAAAAAACTGATGCAACTGATCAGTTTTTTTGCCGGATCCGTCCTGACCTTTTGAACCCGGAAAGATAAAATTTTGCCTGTTGAAAATGCAGCCTTCAATGTCCGGACGAGAGAGAGAGAGAGAGAGAGAGAGAGAGAGGAGACCTTGGATTCCGGATCAGTTTTCTGATGGATTTGTCAAAATACTGGTCCGGCTCCATAGGTTTGCATTGTTTCCGGCCGCCTGAAGTGCCGATTCAGGCACTATCAGGCGGCTCCGGGGAAAAAAAAAAAAAAGGTTGCAGCAAACGTCTTGTCCGGCCGCCGGAATGTACATTTCTGACGGATCGGCCAAAAACGGATGCAACGCAGTGACATCAGGCGCGATCCGGCGCTAATGTAAGTCAATGGTAAAAAAACGCATCCGGTACCGGATGCGTTTTTTTTAAAAACACGCCGGATCGCGCCTGATACAAAAAGCCTGATGTGTGAAAGTAGCCTAAGAGTTCTGGCTCCTACAGACCAGTTAGACCAGTGTTTCCCAAACTCCAGTCCTCACGATTTCCTTTGTATTGCGCAGATGGTGGAAGTATCATCAAGGCATCAGGAATTCTCTCACCTGTGCAACACTATGGAAATCCTGAAAACATGACCCGTGGGGGCCGTGAGGACTGGAGTTTGGGAAACACTGAGTTAGACGCTCCTAGCCAACTCGTTACCTGCATTAAAGGGAACCTGTCAGCAGGATTGTGCACAAAAACCTACAGTGTCAGGTCGGCGCCGTTATACTGATTAAAATGATAATGTCACGGTATATATAGTGACCCAACGGGGGGTCAACCACAACAGGATGGAAAAGGGGGGAGGAAGTCCCTACCAATAGGGAAATGAAGGAAGGGACACCCCTGAGCTCAAACCTGAGCCTGTCCCTGCACTCTCCTAAAGAACTAAGCGGGTCCTTCCCCCCCACCGCCATCAGGATACTTCGTCCCTCGCTGTCATGTAACACTGCCCTGGCTAGTGCACTGGCAGGCATAGGGCGTTAGCCTAGCCACTACAGATAATTCCAAATAGGGGACAGTGACAAACACGAAAGGAACGGGGAAATAACAACTTAGCTTTCTCTGCTGCAAAGCACCGCACAGCAGAATAAAAGCGACAGGAATACAAACCCAGCAGAATCACCACTGCACCCAGAGGGCTCCTTATTCAGGCTTGGTCACTGAAGATTGATTTATCACCGACAGTCAGCTGATGCATCAGGTGACCATTTAAAGGATGGTAGGAGTGGTCACCACCCACATCAGCTGACCCAGAGAGCACTGCAGTTACACCAGATTGCCAGCGGGGAAAAACTGACATTTTCCCCCGCTGGCCTGAAAGGAAAAAAGCTACATTTAAACTGAATGGAACCAGAGCTGCCACAAATCCAAAAATGGATCATGACAGAAACCTTGGTTGATGAAATTTGTCTTGTTTTTGTTCTTTATTTTCAGTTTTGTGCTAATGAGAGTCTTGTGCCCTAAGGCACGGTTGGGGTATGTGGTGCTCTGATTAGATATTCATAAGGCAGACTGCTGACAGGTCACTGAACCCTCACTGACCTGCCCCTAGTTTGCATAATGAATATCTGTATATACTTAAAAAAAAAAAAAAAACAATTCTGCAATTTGAAAATGGTGCCCGACGCACCTGCGCAGTAGCTGATATTTTTTCCCTTTAGCTGAATAACCTGATTAAAATGTATTATTGGCACACAAAACATGTGATTTTGCTGCAGAGCAGGCACATTAAAAAAAAAAAACACGCTTCTGCAGTAAAGTATATCCAGATTATATTTATGCAAACTAGGGGACAGGTCAGTGAGGGTTCAATGACCAGTCAACAGTTTGCATTACGCATATTTAATCAGAGCACCACATACAACAACCCTGCCTTAGGGCACGAGAATTTCATTGACACAAAACTGAAAATAAAGATTAAAGAACAACCACAAGACGGATTTCATCAACCAAAATCTTATTTTAATCAGTATAACAGCGCTGACCTGACACTGTCTGTAGGTTACTGTGCACAATCCTGCTGACATGTTCCCTTTAAAGACAGCGGTCTTACATAGTCACCTTTATAAAAGATTCCTGTCCATAGACTCAGTCAGACACTAACCTCTACACCATGAGCAAGACCTAAGAACCTTAAGGATGTCAGGGACAAGATCATAGACCTGCACAAAGCTGGAATGGGCTACAAAACCATAAGTAAGACGCTGGGTGAGAAGGAGACAACTGTTGGTGCCAGGGCTGTGGAGTCGGAGTCGTGGAGTCGGTGCTCATTTTGGTGGAGTCGGAGTCTGTATAAAATGAACCGACTCCTAAAATATATAATAAATTGGGTACAGTAGTTCAATGCAGAATGTGCTGAATATTTTTTCATAGGAATTTGGGAAAGTTATGAAATGTGCTATAAATGGCTGTTCTATTCCTGATCTAAGGCTACATTCACACACACAGCGTTTTTTCTGCGTTTTTTGAGGATACGTTTTTCATCTGCAAAAGCAGATCAGCTTTTTAAAAAACCGCATCATCTGAAAAGTTTTTGAGCTCATAGATAATGTTTTCAATAGTAAAAGCAGATTAGAAATCTGCTCTACCTACCTATCTATCCATATCTGTCTATCCATATCTTATTTGTACCAAAAAGAATGAAAGCCGGGTAGCACACAGACTAAACACTCCTTTTTTTTTAGCACCAGTCAGGTACACCTCATAGTTGCCCAAAAGGACGCCCAGGACAGGCATTGCTCATCTTCAGTAACAAATCAACATCAATTGATAGTTGAAATAAATAGACTGCATTCATCACCACATCTTCATAAGGTGCAAGCTTTATTTTCAAGTGTAGGGGTGTGCAGTAGCTTAGTTGTGCAGTATGAGGTTCTGCAGCAGCTGAGGTGTGCAGTATGAGGTTCTGCGGAACAGTATGAGGTTCTTTCCCCCCTAGGTTTGATCCTGGCTACGCCCATGGTGTGAATGAAGCCTGAGGATCTACGATAAGATACACTTTATTGATCCCGAGGGAAATTATCTAGGCTTTGTCTTAAGGTACTGCCACACTAAACAATCCCGCTAGCGATCACAATAACGACGCATACTAATGCGATCGCTAGCGGGATTGTTTCTATATCGCTAAATGCGGCCACATTTAGCGATATAGTTAACGACGCTATCGCCGTTAGCGATCTTCTTAACGACTTTAGCGGTACAAAAGTACCGCTAAATCGCTAAGAAAAGGTGCCACACAGCGATTAGATACTTACCCAGGCGGGAGCGCCGACGAGAAAATAGGGTCCGGAACGATTCCAGCGACGAGCGAGATCACAGCAGGAAGCTCGTCGCTGGAAGCTGCCGCACTGAACAACATCGCTAAACAGGATCGCTAAATAGTGACGTTTTTTAGCGATCCCGTTAGCGATATTGTTTAGTGTGGCATACCCTTTAGCTGAGATAAGTCAGTGCTGCACTCCAGCACCAGCGAAAGCTCCTCCTCTACAGACAAGGGTACAAAGTAAACACACTCAGAAAGAAGGAAGGCCTGCACTCATCTCAGAAGAATTGCTAGAGTGAACAGGATAACAAGATTAAGGTAATTACTTCTTAAAGCATATTTAAACTTTCAATAAACTGTGCATAAATCAATAGTCCAGTATACTGTATGTTCTCCCTGTATGCTTGTTTTTTCTTTGAGCTCATATACTTTTGGGAAGCTAGCTTTTATACAATATACATACAATATACAGGGAAAATACAGCAACAGGACTGATGAGGACTTACACTGGTGGCCAAAAGTATTGGCACCCCTGCAATTCTGTAAGATAAATACACAGTTTCTTCCTGAAAATGATTGCAATCACAAATTATTTGCTATTTTTATCTTCATTTAATTTGCTTGCAGGGAAAAAACACAAAAGAGAATGAAGCAAAAATCAAATCCTTGATCTTTTCACACAAAATTCCAAAAATGGGCCAGACAAAAGTATTGGCACCCTCAGCCTAATATTTGGTTGCACAACCTTTAGCCAAAATAACTGCGAACAACCGCTTCCGGTAACCATCAATGAGTTTCTTACAATGCTCTGCTGGAACTGTAGACCATTCTTCTTTGACAAACTGCTCCAGTTCCCTGATATTTGAAGGGTGCCTTCTCCAAACTGCCATTTTGAGATCTCTCCACAGGTGTTCTATGGGATTCAGGTCTGGACTCATTGCTGGCCACCTTAGATGTCTCCAGTGCTTTCTCTCAAACCATTATAGTTATATTATATATATTATAGTGCTTTTGGAAGTGTGTTTTGGGTCATTGTCCTGCTGGAAGACCCATGACCTCTGAGGGAGACCCAGCTTTCTCACACTGGGCCCTACATTATGCTGCAAAATTTGTTGGTAGTCTTCAGACTTCATAATGTCATGCACACGGTAAAGCAGTCCAGTGCCAGAGGCAGCAAAGCAACCCCAAAACATCAGGGAACCTCCGCCATGTTTGACTGTAGGGACCATGTTCTTTTCTTTGAATGCCTCTTTTTTTTCCTGTACACTCTATGTTGATGGTTTTTCCCAAAAGCCGACTTTTCTCTCATCTGACCAGAGAACATTCTTCCAAAACGTTTTAGGCTTTCTCAGGTAAGTTTTGGCAAACTCCAGCCTGGCTTTTTTATGTCTCAGGGTAAGAAGTGGGGTCTTCCTGGGTATCCTACCATACAGTCCCTTTTCATTCAGACGCCGACGGATAGTACGGGTTGACACTGTTGTACCCTTGGACTGCAGGGCAGCTTGAAGTTGTTTGGATGTTAGTCGAGGTTCTTTATCCACCATCCGCACAATCTTGCGTTGAAATCTCTCATCAATTTTTCTTTTCCTTCCACATCTAGGGAGGTTAGCCACAGTGCCATGGGCTTTAAACTTCTTGATGACACTGCGCACGGAAAACACAGGAACATTCAGGTCATTGGAGATGGACTTGTAGCCTTGAGATTGCTCATGCTTCCTCACAATTTGGTTTCTCAAGTCCTCAGACAGTTCTTTGTTCTACTTTCTTTTCTCCATGCTCAATGTGGTACACACAAGGACACAGGACAGAGGTTGAGTCAACTTTAATCCATGCTAACTGGCTGCAGGTGTGATTTAGTTATTGCCAACAGCTGTTAGGTGCCACAGGTAAGTGACAGGTGCTGGTGATTACACAAATTAGAGAAGCATCACATGATTTTTCAAACAGTGCCAATACTTTTGTCCACCCCCTTTTTTAGGTTTGGTGTGGAATTATATCCAATTTGGCTTTAGGTCAATTCTTTTTGTGTTTTTTCATTGGAGACTAATTAAATGAAGATAATAATACCAAAGAATTTGTGTTTGCAATCATTTTCAGGAAGAAACTGAGTATTATCTGACAGAATTGCAGGGGTGCCAATACTTTTGGCCACCACTGTATATGAGGACTTGTATAGAAGAAACATAAACATCAAGTTATTAGCTCTGTTATCAGTTTCTTTGTTCCTGGATTATGATACACAACAAACTTGCTCCCTCCCTCCTCCCCTCTTCATAGACTGTGAAGCATTTAGTGAGCTGTACCCTAAGAAAAGCGTGAGATTGGAAATTCAAAGTAAAGCAATCTAATAACGTATTTTACAAACTTTATATTTGTCATCTGTACTATTGATTTATGCAAAGTTTGTTTTATTTCTAGCTAAAATTATACAGTGGGGAAAGTATGTATTTGATACACTGTCGATTCCCACCTACAAAGAATGGAGAGGCCTGAAATTTTTAATCAGAGGTACACTTCAACTAAGAGAAACAGAATCTACAGGAAATGTATGACCTCTGTAATTGCAAACAAAGGTTTCTGTACCAAATATTAAGTTCTGTTTTTCTATTGTATCAAATACGTATTTCATGCAATAAAATGCATATTATTTAAATCATACAATGTGATTTTCTGGATTTTTTTTTAGTCTGTCTTTCACAGGTGAAGTGTACAATTGCAGACCTCTCTATTCTTTGTAGGTGGGAAAACTTGCAAAATTGTCGGTGTATCAAATTCATATTTTCCCCACTGTACATGGATCCATGTTCTTGCTGGAATTATAATATACATTATTTTATTTTATAGGACAAAATTATTTTGAGAGTGAATTTATATGATTACAAAATGTCTAAGAAGCTCCCCATGAAGTCAAGCTGTATTTGAGCATTTCACAGTGACTCAAGATGAAAAATATTTTGTGTGTCAATGTATGACAAGTGAACCAGAGGAAAACAAATGCTGTGATGCCAAAATCAGTGCATACACAGGCAGTGATAAAAATGCTCCTACAAGAGCGTCCAATCTAAAAAGACATTTACAAAGCTTCCACCCAGAAGTTTTCAAAGCTGTGACTGAGAAAGATAACAGCAGCACCAAGAAACCCATGCCCAGCACTTTCTGCCAGGCAAAGGAGGAGGAAAGAGCAACTCAAACATCATTAACAAGATATTTTTAAGTGACAATGTTACTGTAACAATGACAGCAGATATGTTTAAAAGACAGCTCATACAGCTTGATGTGAAGGACGGTGTACCATTATCATTATTTGCACGACCAGCTTTTACAGCTCTTAATGGAGAAATGGCCTGCAAACTTGGTGTTTCTCTGGAAAGAGAAAGTATTAGAAAATTAGTGATTGAAGAAGTCCTTAAACAAAAGGAAGAACTTAAAAAGACTCTCAAAAGACGCTTCATGTTTCTTAAAATGGATGCCTGCACACGTCACAGAGTGAACTATTTTGCCATTAATGTTCGATATGTTTGTGACAACAAAGAAACTGCTACCAAGACACTGGCAGTAAAAGATACTAAAGCTCATCACAGCAGCCAGTTTCTCCAGGCCTTAGTGGAAAAAGTTCTGCAAGATTAAGAACTCAAAAAAGAACAGGTTCTTGCTATAGTAACGGACAAAGCTTCAAACATGATAAGTACAATTAAACTGATGAATGAAAGTAATGAACAACAGCTTGAAGAAAATTTAGGATTCAGTATGTTTGAGATGGAAGGCCACAGTGCTGTTCATGTAACTGAGGAACAAACAGATATTACAACAGAAGAACAGCAAAATTATACTGTAGAAATAGATGATCTTGCTGAAACTGCTTCAAAACACTTTCATATTCATCACATGCGCTGTGTTGTGCACACGCTGCAGCTGGCAATAAGGGATAGTCTGCAAGAGGGACATGCTGGAAATCTAATTGGAAAAGTGAGGAAATTGGTTATTGCCGCAAGAACTCCTAAAATTGATTCCATCTTGAAAAGACGTGCTTGGAAAGGGGCAATTGTCGATTAAACCACTCGGTGGGGCAGCACTTATTTAATGATTGAGCGATTGCTTGAACTAAAACCATTTCTTATAGATATGGCGAACTCTCAGGTAACCCTAAATGAAGATCAATGGACATAGGTGGCTGAATTGAAGGAATTGCTTAATCACCCATTTACCGTGACTAAAAAATTACAAGCTGAGGATTTAACTACTGGCATTTTCATAAGGGAGTGGTAGAACTTGCTATTTTGCCTGTCCCAAAGAGGAGGTTTAATCGCAGATGGCATTTCTGCTTCAATGAAACGCAGAGAGACACAGCTATTGGAAAATAATTTTTTTTGGCAGCTGTTTATGTGGACCCAAGTCATCGTATACTGCTTGATGATCAACAGCTTACTAAAGGAAAAGAAGCTCTGACTGAGGTAGCAGTTAGGATGAGTGGCCTACAGGAGGACTGCCAGGCGCAAGAGGACTTGGGTCCTGACAGTGCTACTGCTGCCATATCTTCATCCTCATCAGATGAGGAGTTTGACTTTGACAAGTATTTGGATGACATGGAGCAGGCAAAGCATTGTCGCAAGGAAAAAAATTTCACTCCATCTCCTATAGCAAGCAAATTGACCATATTTCAGCAAAATGTTTCACTTGCTCTCAAAGAAATAGAAAAATTCAACCATTCATCAAAACTGACTGTGCACGAGGCAATTCCTTTATACACGGAAATTGTTAGAGATGTTGCCCATGTGGTTACGGCTTTGCCTCCAACCCAAGTTAGTGTAGAGAGGTTGTTCTCTAGCCTTAAAATCATTACGTCAGATTTGAGGTCATCTATGAAGGAGGATCTGATGGAGGCAATTCTATTTCTTAGAACAAATTCATAGACTGCACAAATGTTATTTAGTATGTTTTTGTTGAAAATTGTTTTTTGCCACTTACATAGTTTATTACATAGTGTTATATATATATATATATATATATATATATATATATATATATATACACACACACAATATATATATGTAATCGATATTACATAGTGTATTACATATTTACAATTTATTGCAGTTTTTTGTGTTCTAAAGTTGTATTCCAATAAATATATATTATGTGCTATCTAAATATCTTGATTATTGTATCATAAAAATGATTAAATGTCTGATGTTCACATTGTACTACAATAAATTTTTCACTTACCGTATATACTCGCGTATAAGCCGAGATTTTCAGCCCATTTTTTAGGGCTGAAAGTCCCCCTCTCGGCTTATACGCGAGTCATATACCGGGGGTCGCCGGGGGAGGGGGTGGGGGTGTCGGATCATACTCACCCCTCCGCCGGCGCGTCTCTGCAGCCCCCTGCTTCTCCCACGATCTCCGGCTCCTTCCTGCAGCGGTCACATGGTACCGCTCATTAAAGTCATGAATATGCACATATTCATGACTTTAATGAGCGGTACCACGTGATCGCTTTAGGAAGGAAGAGCTGCGGAGACCGCCGGGAGAAGAGGAGAGGCTGCAGAGAGTGACGCGCCGGCGGGGGGTGAGTATATGCTATCTTCACCTGTCCCTCGGTCCACCGCTGCGCGCTGCTCCGACCTCCTCGTCCGACTCCTCTGGCTGTAATGTTCAGGCAGAGGGCGCGATGACGTTGTTAGTGCGCGCCACGCCCCCTGTCTGATCATTCACTGCCGAGGACCCGGAAGACGGAGCAACGTGCAGCGGTGGACCGGTCCGGTGACAGGTAAATATCTCAGGTGCCGGGGTCCTGAGCGAGCGGTGACACCGGCACCTGTCCCCCATAGCGCGCCGGTGTCACCGCCTGCTCAGGACACCGGCACCTGGCCCCCGGCGACGAGAGGGGAGTATGTCATTTCTTTTTCTCTTTTGCAGCGGCAGCATAAGGGACGTATACTATGCGGCATAATCTATGGAACATATGGGGGCATAATCTGTGCAGCATATGGGGCATAATCTGGAGCATATGGGGGCATAATCTGTGCAGCATATGGGGCATAATCTGTGGAACATGGGGGCATAATCTGTGGAGCATATGGGGCATAATCTGCAGCATATGGGGCATAATCTGTGCAGCATATGGGCATAATCTGCAGCATATGGGAGCATAATCTGTGCAGCATATGGGGGCATAATCTGTACAGCATATGGGGGCATAATCTGTGCAGCATATGGGGCATAATCTGTGCAGCATATGGGGGCATAATCTGTGCAGCATATATGGCATAATCTGCAGCATATGGGCATAATCTGTGCAGCATATGGGGGCATAATCTGTGCAGCATATGGGGCATAATCTGTGGAACACATGGAGGCATAATCTGTGCAGCACATGGGGCATAATCTGTGCAGCATATGGGGCAAATCTGTGCAGCATATGGGGGCATTAATCTGTGCAGCATATGGGGGCATAATCTGTGCAGCATATGGGCATAATCTGTGCAGCATATGGGGGCATAATCTGTGCAGCATATGGGGCATAATCTGTAGCATATGGGGGCATAATCTGTGCAGCATATGGGCATAATCTGTGCAGCATATGGGGCATAATCTGTGGAGCATCATATGAGGGCATAATCTGCAGCATATGGGGCATAATCTGGAGGAGCATCATATGAGGGCATAATCTGCAGCATATGGGGCATAATCTGGAGCATATGGGGGCATAATCTGTGGAACATGGGGGCATAATCTGTGCAGCATATGGGGCATAATCTGCAGCATATGGGGCATAATCTGTGCAGCATATGAGGGTATAATCTGTGCAGCATATGGGGGCATAATATGTGCAGCATCTGGGCATAATCTGTGCAGCATATGGGAGCATAATCTGTGCAGCATATGTGGGCATAATCTGTGCAGAATATGGGCATAATCTGTGCAGCATATGGGGGCATAATCTGTGCAGCGTATGGGGGCATAATCTGCAGCATATGGGCATAATCTGTGCAGCATATGGGGGCATAATCTGTGCAGCATATGGGGCATAATCTGTGGAACATATGGGGGCATAATCTGTGCAGCATATGGGGGCATAATCTGTGCAGCATATGGGGGCATAATCTGTGCAGCATATGGGGGCATAATCTGTGCAGCATATGGGGGCATAATCTGTGCAGCATATGGGGGCATAATCTGTGCAGCATATGGGCATAATCTGTGCAGCATATGGGGGCATAATCTGCAGCATATGGGGGCATAATCTGTGCAGCATATGGGCATAATCTGTGCAGCATATGGGAGCATAATCTGTGGAGCAGCATATGGAGGCATAATCATTTTCTACCCTAGGCTTATACACGAGTCAATAAGTTTTCCCAGTTTTTTGTGGCAAAATTAGGGGGTCGGCTTATACACGGGTCGGCTTATACATGATTATATACAGTAAATTTAAGCAATATATGTGGGAGTCGGAGAAAGGGAAATTGAGGAGTCGGGGTCGCAGGTTTGGCTTACCGACTCCACAGCTCTGGTTGGTGCAATAGTAAGAAAATAGAAGAAATACAAAATGACTGTCAATCGACATTGATCTTGGGCACCTCGTGGGCTATCCTTGATCATGAAGAAGGTGAGAGATCAGCCTAAAACTACATGGGGGGAATTTGTTAATGATCTCAATGCAGCTGGGACCACAGTCACCAGAAAACCATTGGCATTGGTAACATATTACGCCATAAAGGTTTAAAATCCTGCAGTACCCGCAAGGTCTATGTGTGCCGATAGTTAAGAGAAATGAATATTTACCCCATTCCATGAATATTCATTTTTCTTAAGTATCGGAACACGTGACAGATGGCAGCAGCAAGAAGGCTCCGACTGCCACTGTGCTCGCTAGAGAGCAATGAATACTCACTGCTTTGCGCGCACACAGTCCCGTGCAGAGCATTGAGTATTCCAGCAGCTGACCTTCGGCTTGCAAGCAGCGCATGACGTCCCTGCCATGCGCTGCTTACAAGCATTATACAGCTGCTGGCATCGGAGCAGGACGCTGTGAGGGAGAGCCAGGAAGGTCAGCGTAATGGTTTTTTTTTTATTAATGTTTTCTGATGGGGCCATGCATACCAGGATAGGGGTGGGGGCCAATCATACCAGGATGCCATTAAAGAGAAATGAATATTCATTGCCCTCATGCAGTGAATATTCATTTCTCTTTAGCAGCGGGCACAGGAGTTAGCCGCAGCAGCCGGCTCCTACCTCTGTGACCCGCTGCTCCGCCAAAACCGCTCCCCCACTTCCCTACCTCCCCACCACAGCCACCACCACAGCCAATACATCCGAACTATAAAACACACCCCCCATTTTCCTCCACATTTTTTGGAGGAAAAAAGTGTGTCTAAGGCCCCTTTCATACGTCCGTGTCTCCGGTACGTGTGGTCAGTTTTCAAACGTACCGGAGACACGTACACACGTAGACCCATTCAAATGAGTGGGTCTATGTAGATGTCAGTGTGTTTTCACGGACCATGTGTCCGTGAGCAAAACAAGCAGACATGTTCGTTTTCACACGGACCGGAAAACGTGCACATGGAGAACAGTGCACACCGCTCATCGCTCTCCTCTGCTTGCAGGCAGAGCAGGGAGAATGATGACTGCCGGCTTCAGCACCAGCCGAAGGGGGACAGCGGCTTACAGTAGCGCTGCTTCCCCGGCGGCCGTCCGTGTGGTACTGATGCGGCACACGGTTGCCAGACATGTGCCGCATGTAGTACACATACGGACACTGATATCTCCGGTACCGAAAATATCAGGACGTGTGAAAGGGGCCTTATAGTCTGAAAAATATGGTAATCAACTTGATAGATCAATGAGAATATTTAATGTTGTCCACAGCGTAGTAAACAGAACTGAAAATGTTTTGGTCACATTCAGACCTTCATCAGTTACTACAAAAAATAAATATAATGGAAAATAAAAAATAGGCAAACATAAAGGAATTAAACAAAAAAAAGAAAAAAAAATTATATACAACAATTCTGGTCAAATTGATTATCTGAAACCTGGTATAGCAGAAATAGCAGATCAGTCCAGTATCACATTAATGGTTAGGGGTGACGGTAAGTGTCCCTGGCTGGGGGGAAAAGTGGACCGTAGGAAGAGCATGGAGGTAAGAAAGAGCGTAATAAAACAAGCTGCCGTACCGTTCATTTGCTCGTATGATGTACAATGGACACAAGAATGTGGTGAAATGTATGAGAATACTGTGCAACCTGACAATTTTACCTATAGGGGAAGAGAAATATATAACCGAAAATGAGGATACAGTTATGGCCCATATGGAAAAATATATAATGTGAGAAATCATACCAGTATGGTAGTCAGACGAGACTATTCCCCTTAGATGGGTTAATAAATTCCAGCATCAGTGGAAGATGTATCTAAAGATAACTTCAAGTAATAGAACAATTTATATATAGTCCGGCATAGTAGTACTAAAGGGAGAAAAACACGGATTTTGGTAAGAACTTACCTGTAAAATCCTTTTCAGCGAAGGAAGGAAGAGAGACACAGTAATTCATTACTGATGGGTAGGCGGAGCCCCAGATCAGGATGACACCTCAGATCAAAAGCGTGTTGACTGGCTGGCTCCTCCAGCTCGGGCTCCTCCTACTCAGCTCCTTCAGTCTACCAAAGCTTTAGGGAAGAACCAAGATCACCAGCGGAGCAACATAACCCCTTCTGAAGGAACTTCAGAGAAAACACAAGAATACAGGTTATGCATGCAAAGTAAGCCAAAAACCACAGAGTTCCAGGTGCTACTCACTGAACCTGACTACTGTGATGAGCTGGCGATGCTGGAACAGAGCCTTAGCGCGCTGACCTTAGCCCAGATATCGCAATCAGATAAGGGTCCGCTGCATCTGAAAACATCAACACACTTCTGCCTTGGGAGGGTGCTGTGTCTCTCTTCCTTCCTTCGCTGAAAAGGATTTTACAGGTAAGTTCTTACCAAAATCCGTGTTTCAGCTGCAGATGGAAGGAAGAGAGCCACAGTAATTCATTACTGATGGGACGTCCCAAAGCAGTTCAAAAATAAGGGTGGGAAAAAACCAACAAAAGGCAGAAACCCAACAACCTTAACAACAAAGCGCAACCAGCGCTAAACACAAGTTCATCCAGAACTTTAAACTACAGCCGCCTGCAGGACCCTACGTCCGAGGGCTGCATCAGCGGAAGCACTGACGTCCACTTTATAAAACTTTGTAAACGTGTGGACAGAGCGCCAAGTTGCCGCCCGGCAGAGCTGCACTGCTGAGGCACCTTGATGAAAAGCCCACGATGAAGCCACAGCTCTCGTGGAATGGGCTCGAATCTTAATCGGGCAAGATTCACCCCGAAGGTGGTAAGCTTCCAAAATAGCTGACCGGATCCAACGAGCTATAGAACCTTGGAAGCTCGTTGACCACGCCGACGACCTGCTGGAACCACAAACAGGAGTCCGTCTTACGAAAACCTTGAGTAATAGATAGATAAAACTTCAAGGCCCGCACTAAATCCAATGTGTGTAAATCTCGCTCTTTCGCATTCTTCGGATCCGGACAGAGTGAAGGCAACACAATATCCTGGTTAACATGAAATTGTGACACCACTTTAGGTAGAAAATCACCCCGTGTGCGAAACACTACATGATCCGGAAAAAACTCCAGAAAAGGAGGCGAGCAAGAAAGAGCTGCTAACTCAGAAACTCTTCTCAAAGAGGTGACCGCTACTAGGAAGGCCACCTTCCAAGAAAGTAAAGAAAGGCTAGCAGAATCCATAGGCTCAAAAGGTTTATGCTGAAGAGCCTCCAAAACAAGATTGAGCCGCCAAGGAGACACAGGTGCCTTCCGCGGCGGAAACTTACGAGCTATACCGCGGAAAAAGGAAAGCACGTCCCTATGCGAGGCAATGGTTCACCGAAACAATAAGGACAGAGCAGAAACCTGACCTTTCAGGGTGCTGACTGCCAAACCCTTGTCTAACCCATGCTGCAGAAAAGCCAACAGATTGGGAATGGAAAATTTTCTCGGGTTCCGAGAGGACCCCAAACACCACGAAAAGAAGGTTTCCCAAGTTTTGTGGTAAATCCTAGTAGTAGCCGGACTTCTTGCAGCACGAAGAGTAGCAATGACCTCGGCTGAAAAACCTCTACGGGTTAAGATTTCGGTCTCAAGAGCCACGCCGTCAAACGCAGAGACTTCAAGTCCGGATGACAAACGGGCCCCTGAGTCAACAAGTCCGGTCGAAGAGGAAGTGGAAAAGGAGGTGCCGCCAACAGCGAAACCACATCCTTCTTGGCCAATCTGGAGCTATCAAAATAGCTGGAATTCTCTCTAGTCTGATCCGACGCAGTACTAGAGGAAGTAAGGATATCGGCGGGAATACATAGATTAGCTCGAACTGATCGCACTGAGCCACTAGAGCATCCACCGCCACAGCTTTTGGGTCCTTGTACCTGGACATGAACGTCGGTAACTTGGCATTGGACCTGGATGCCATCAAATCCACTTGGGGAGTTCCCCAACGGGAGCACAGTAGTGCAAAAACTTCCGGGTGGAGACTCCATTCTCCGGGATCCATCTTCTTGCGACTGAGAAAGTCCGCTGTAACATTCTGAACCCCTGGAATGTGAATCGCAGAAATGGCTGGTACTCTGGCCTCGGCCCAAATCAGAATCCGGGACACCTCCACCATGAGTTTGGAGCTCCTTGTCCCGCCTTGGTGATTGATATACGCGACAGCGGTCGCATTGTCTGTCTGCACTCGGACTGGCAGACCGCTCAAAGGGACCGTCCAATGCTGGAGGCAAAGGAAAATCGCCCTCAATTCCAGGATGTTGATCGGAAGAACAGACTCTTCCGATGACCATACCCCTGAATCCAGAGATTGTTCCAAACACACCCCCAGCCCGTCAGGCTGGCATCGGTGGTTATGACTGACCACTTCGGAGGGAGGAAGGACTTCCCCAGGGAAAATGCCCCTGGACGTAACCACCATCCTAGGGAATCTCGCACCGCGCGAGAAATGGTGACACTGCAATCCAGCGATTGCGACCGATTTCATCGACTCAGGATGAACCTTTGGAGAGTCCTGGAATGAAACTGGGCAAAAGGAATTGCCTCCATGGACGCCACCATCAGTCCCAGAAGACGCATACACTTCCGTAGGGACATTGCTGTCGAGGATTTCATAATCTGCACATGTCGAAGAAGACATGACTGTTTGTCTGGCGGTAGAGAAACTACTGTCCGAATCGTGTCGAAATGCATCCCCAAAAAGAGGATTGCCCTCGATGGTTCCAGGAACGACTTCTCCCAATTGACCAGCCAACCGAAGTCCTTCAGAAGCTGAAGAGACAAATCGCGAGCCGTCACAGCCTCCTCTTCCGAGGAAGCCACTTCAAAAGATCGTCCAGATAAAGAAGAATCGTAACCCCTGTCTTCGAAGGATTGCCATGAGGGGCGCCAGAATTTTTGTAAAGACTCTGGGCGCTGAGGCTAAGCCGAAAGGCAGAGCCACGAACTGATAGTGATCCTGTCCTATGGCAAACCGAAGAAAGCGCTGATGAGCCCTTCCGATGGGAACATGCAAATAGGCGTCGCGAATGTCGATTGACACCAGAAAATCGTTCTGTGACAAAGCTGCTACAATGGAGCGAAGTGACTCCATGCGAAATTTCCGGGTGTGGACATGCCGGTTTAATCGCTTGAGATCCAGAATCGGGCGAAATTTGTTCTCCTTTTTGGGAACTACAAAAAGGTTGGAATAAAAACCTTTTCCTCGGTCCTCTGACGGAACCGGTATTACTACACCCTTTTGTAGCAGAAATTCGACCTCTCGCTGTAGAGCGACAAAAAGCTCGGGTTCTGACGGAATGCGAGACTGACAAAAAACATTTGGGGTCGAGAAGAAAACTCTATGAAATAGCCTGCCGACACTACCCGCATTACCCAGAAATCTGGAACGCGAGACATCCAAGTCGCCTTGAAATGAAGCAGGCGACCCCCCACTCGAGAGTCCTCGAGTGGACCCCTGGCGTCAGTCTGACTTGGCGGGCTTCTTATCAGATTCCCGCTTGTCCTGACGGAAATTCTGCTTCCAGGGAGTACGAGCTTTCTGAGATGACTTCTTTCCCGAGAAAGAAGAACGGCCCGATCCCCACGAGGAGTGACCGAATCGTCCTCGGCCCCGAAAGGACCGCCAACCGCTATAGACACCAGGCTTGCTAGACACCGAAGCCATGGCCCTACGCTGTGGCAATGCTGTTTCCTTCGCCTTTGCTTTGGAAATCAGCTCTGTGAGGTCGGATCCAAAAAGGAGGCCACCCTTGTAAGGTAAGGCCAATAAACCTTGTTTGGAAACTGCGTCCCCGGCCCACTGTCTGAGCCATAAAGCTCTTCTGACTGTGACCGCTGTAGCTTGCGCTCTGGCCAGAAGGGATGCCGTATCCAGACCCGCATCAAAGATATAACAGGCTGCAGTTTCTAACCATTCGCAAATTTCCTGTACATCAGATAACGGAGATCCGTTCTGCAACGCCGTCTTTAGACGTGCCAACCAGCCTAGAGAAGCTCTAGAAGCACACATGGATCCTAGCACCGCTCGGAATCCATGACCGCGGCCTCATAGCTTGATTTTGCCGCCATCTCCGTTCTTCTGTCCAACGGCTCCTGCAAACTCGCCTTCCCTTTAACAGGGAGTAGTGAGGATTTACTAAGCTGGGATAAGGAAACATCCACTTCAGGAGCAGAAGTCCAATTATCCTTTAACTCCGCAGAGCAAGGATAAAGTGCATCAAAGAAATGCGTTCCGTGAAAACGCTTATCTGGACACAGACGTTCCTCTTCTATTACACTCTTAAGCTCCTCCAGAGCTGGTAATGTTGTACGCGAAGTACGGTACTCCTGGAACATAGTGCTGATTTACCAGGACGACTAGGTACCACCTCCGGTAACTGTAAAACCTCTCTCATGGCGTCAATCAATGCCTCCGTAGGTCTCGCCAGAGAAGAACGCCCCTGCCGTTCGTCCTCATCTGAATTGGATATTTCTCCATCCGAAATTAAAGGGGAACCCAGTCCACCATCCAAATCAGATACATCTGACTCGCTTCGTATAGAGGCCGGTAACGGCCTGCGTCGCTTCCTATGAGAGGAATTAGCAGACACATATTGACCTAAAAGGTCAGACAAGCTGTTAATCGAGCGAGCGATATCATCCAATTTTGCACCACTGTCGACCGCAGTGCTAGACGCTGTTGAGGTCTGCGTATCAGATTGCCGCAGTGGCACTGGGACATGGTCCGCGGCATCTGAACTCTGTTCAGACATGCCTCACCTGTATTAGCAGGTCAAAGCGGCAGCACCAGCAAAATATGCGTTTTTTTTTTTTTTTTTTAAATCGCTGAAGGGTTAACGCTCTCTTCAGGTAGAGCTACTCCAGCGGCATTCAGCAAAAAAAAACGCTGGTAGAAATAACCCTCAGAAGGGTTAATGTCGCAAACTCCCCACAATATAAATTGTGTGAGCCCCAGCTAACAAATTTTAGGTCTCTAATGAGACCGCAGCTGCAGGATAAGGATCTCTGCGCTGCGGGGTGAGGGATCAGCACTCACCCAGCTGGCCGTGGTGTCTATGAGGAGAGGAGCAGTCTGAGGAGCCCAGGAGCCTGGTAATGGCCGCCGCAGTGAGGGAGTCGGAAGCGAAGCGCCAGAGCGCGCGTCTTCCTGCACAGAAGACCGGGAAGCGTTAGGCCACGCCCCCCGCCAGCTCAAACATTGAGCGCGAACTCCCTCGCTCCTGCTCCCTCTCTGTCCTGCAGGTATCTGCCTGCGGACAAAAGTTCACCACATCTACATGTAACAGCGCTGTCACCGCAGCGCTGAAGCATACTGATATACATGTAATAGCGCTGCCACTCAGACGCTGTAATAAAAATTGTGTGAAGTACTCACCAGCTTTGCGCCACAGGGACCCCTCAGGATTTGTGGCGCTTGTGCCCATGCTTCCCCCCAGGGCGAGGAACGCAGTGACCGCACGTGTGGTTTGCGTCCCCGCCAGGGAAGCTCTCCTCATCCCCCAGGGCCGGCAAGATTCTGCAGGGACCATAATGTAAATACAGATCCGCCAAGGGAGAGGTTGGGGCACAGCAGCGCTGGTACCCCTGAGACCTCTAGACCAACTGGTGATCCAAGTCTCTTGTCCGAAATAAAATAATAAAATCTTCTGAGGAGCTGCATTAGCAGCGACCATCCTCTGAGACCTCAAATCTTAGACTGAAGGAGCTGAGTAGGAGGAGCCCGAGCTGGAGGAGCCAGCCAGTCAACACACTTTTGATCTGAGGTGTCATCCTGATCTGGGGCTCCGCCTACCCATCAGTAATGAATTACTGTGGCTCTCTTCCTTCCATCTGCAGCTAAAATATGGCATACTACCGACCTGATTAATCACGCACAGTGTGTGGAGCCAGACATACATGCATGGTGTGGAACCTACTCTAGCACCTTCTATAGTTGTGCACACGTCACTACATTCCATGAAAAATACGGTAAGTCTTGTTTGCCAGAGGCATCAAATACTTATTCCTCATTGCAAAATGCAAACAAATTTATACAATGTGATTGTCTGGATTTTCTTTTTGATATTCTATCTCTCAATGTTAGAATTAACCTACCCTTAAAATTATAGACTGTTCATATCTTTGTCAGTGGGCAAACTTACAAAATCAGCAAAGGATCCAGTAATTATTTCCTTCACTGTAATACAAAGCAATATTACAATTCGGTAACGAAATGAACTCCACTTCCAATTACTTTAATTTTCATCTAAGTAGATAATTGAGCTACACTGTTGACTCATGAGCAAATGGGCCAATGAAAAGTTTGTAACACAAAAGTTATTTCTGTGTTTATGTACTAGAGCTTTCAGCTTTGGAAATATTTGTTAAAGGTGGCCATGGCAAGCATAAGTAATAGATCTACTTCTTCTCCAGTCTTGATGGGCTTGATTTTAAGTGGTCCCATAGTATAAAATATAAAAGCCTTGTCGTACAGTTAGCCAAGAAACAACTTTTAATTATTTCCAATGACATCTAGTCATCTGAACCTTACATCTAATTGCCATATTATTTGTGGTCACACAAACAACCAATTTATTGACTTTACAAATTGATACATTACACATTATATATAGATTGTGAAATCAAAATTTTTCAAGAAGCCTTGGAAAGTATTTTATTGGATTGCTTGTGTTTGGCTTAACATTATTGTTATAATTAAGTTTTGTTTAAAGATTTTCTACACCTCGTTCTCTGCAGCCTCCATGAATTCTCATACATTGCAGGCTGCTCAATCCTGTTCAGCATGAATCTTTCAGAAGACCTCTCTGAGGGCTCAGAGTGTAGCCCCTATCCTGAATACAAATCTAAGCGAACGTATTTCTAACCAAATAGAATAAATGGAAATCATAAATTTATGAGTGTTCCGGGTTGAGGCAAGATGAGTAAGCAACCATGCATTAGAATCAGATCTCTGTCTCTATACTGCCCTCTGATTAAAGCATAACTCTGGTGACAAATCCTCATTAACTATTGCCACATACATACATTAACACCTTAGATCTGTTTTTATGTTTAAATTTCCAATACTCTCAAATCTTTATTCGGTCTAATCGCAGGTTTAGTACAGCTCCGCTTGCGACTATTAACGTGATAAATGCCGTTGTTAAACTCTGAAAGCGGCATGTTACACGTGCCAGCATGTGTGAAGCATCATTCTATGTGTCCATCAGCATGCCAGTGACGTGATCGCGGCTCGTCGATGGGTTGCAATGACAGCCGGGAGTCTGCTGTAGACCACCGCGCTTGTCATTATGGAGTGAAGATTTAAATTTTTTTAAAAAACACATATGTGGTATGAACGTGCTCAAAAAAGTCCGTTCTATCAAAATATAAAAATGATTAGCCAGATCGGTAAACAGAAAAAATTAAGAACGACAACATTTCTTATTTTTTTGGTCGCTGCAATTCAGCAAAAAATGCTATTACAAGCGATCAAAATGATAATATTTTGGGATATATGTGATAATAAAAACAGTCTAGTCCTGCAAAAAGATAAGCCGTCACAAAGTTCAATCGACCGAAGTGCCTATTCAAAAGAACCTGTGTCTTGGCTCCGGTTGTCAGGATGCCATCAGCGTCACTCACCTACCAATGTGGAAGTGAGTGGTGGCAGAGCAACCCTTTAATAGAAATATTTTTTACAGTAAATTTAAATGGAATCTGGCAGCAGATTTTTGCTATTTACTTTGAGAGCGGCATAATGCAGGAACTGAGAGCCGGAGTACAGGATGTGCCACTTATTAGCCTGTGAGCTGTAGTTTTAATACAAATCAGTATTTTATCAGCAGGAGATTATTACTGTAGCACTACATGTCATATGCAAGCCAGACTTATCTGTGCAACCCTTCCCCCCACCACTGATTTGCAGCTTGCTGACAGTTTACAGTGTACAAAGGAAGCTGCCATTAAAAGGTGTAGGTGAAGTTATACAGAGTGCAGAAGTCTTAGCTCTGCTACACCTACATCAGTCAAAACAGGGATTCTATCAAAACTACACCAAGAAGTCCAGTAAGTGATACATCGTTGGAATCAGGCTCTGACTCTACATTATGCTGCAATCACATTCCATAGCAAAAACCTGCTAACAGATTCCCTTTGAAGACTTAGGGCCCCGTCTCACATAGCGACGCACTAGCGATCCCGACAACGATATGAACTTGTCAGGAACGCTGGTGTGTCGCTACATGATCGCTGCTGAGCTGCCAAACAGGCAGCGATCAGGACAGCAACACTGCGGTTAACGTTGCTTACTTACCCGCAGTGTACGTTGGATACCAGCCCGCTGATGCAGGGGAGCTGGTAACCAAGGTACACATCGGGTTTCCAGGCACCGCGCTGGTATCCAACGTACACATCTGGTTTCCAGGCACTGCCCCGCGCCTGGAAACCCGATGTGTACCTTGGTTACCAGCTGATCGCTGGTCTCCTGCCTGTCACACGCAGCGATGCGTGCTGGCCAGCGGGAGACCAGCGATCAAAAAAAAGTCCAGGCATTTCTGACACGACCAGCGATTCACAGCAGGGGCCTGATCGCTGATATGTGTCAGACATAGCGAGATCGCTGGGGAGATCGCTGTTTTATCACAAAACTTGTGACTCAGCAGCGATCTCGCTATGAGAGACGGGGCCCTTACAATCAGTCTTGTGTTTATCAAGTTTAATCAACACATTTACCAGCATTTATGCAGTTTACTGTACAACAGAAGTAAACACAGTTTTCAAGGCCCTGTCCACACATTAAAAAAATCTGAACATGTGGTGGCATTTTAATCCAAAATAATTTCATTTTTGATGTAGAAATGTTAGAATTTTTCAATGAAAATATAAAAGATCTGTCAGAAGAGCACATTTATCGAGTGCTGATTTCTTGAGACAGATATTCAGTTCCACCATATATTATGCATACTATCAAATTTGAGAAGCCCACCCTGTAGAAGACCACTTTTAAATGCAATTTTGGGTCATCTCAAAGATGTTTTATTACATCTCAGCATTATCCCAGCCAATAAAAAGTAATGTATAGCTATGTCTGAATATCATACCTTATTATCTTCCCAGTAAAGAGCTAAACACTCATCCCCTGGTCTCCAGCTAAAGATGGGGTAGACATTATCCATAATTCGCTCTGGTTTTATCGGACCAGATCTCTTTTTAGAGTTATTGGTATAGAACATCATCTTATTTCTATCCTCTTGTGTCGAATTCAGGTTTGATCCTATTGGCTTTATAGGACCCATTCTTCGTCCTTTTTGCTCAAGTTCTCCATTTGGTAAATCATTAGCATCATCTTTTACTAATGTTGCATGGTAGTTTGAGGAGTCCGCATTGGCACCAATAGATTTCTCATTTGGTAAATTAGTGTATGATTCACTGTTACTTGTCCGTGGTCTCCTGTCAATATAAAATTCTGAATTGTGTCTTTGGTCTTCCCTTCTACCACGTTTTTGCTGGACAACCTCTGCATTATTATTGTGAATGCTGGTGTCCTCTCTTGAGTCAAGGAGGCTAGGACCTTTTACGGTCCTACATTGCATAGTATTATCTCTTTTTTTAAATGTACCATCATTTTGGAAACTAGAGGAAGAATGTGAAAAATCTTT
Organism: Oophaga sylvatica; assembly: GCA_033576555.1. Lineage (NCBI taxonomy): Eukaryota > Metazoa > Chordata > Amphibia > Anura > Dendrobatidae > Oophaga > Oophaga sylvatica. Next base: position 166,778,250 of record JARQOD010000002.1, read on the forward strand.
TAATCGATCATTCCTTTGATATCCTCTTTCGCACTTACTCCTGTCTTCCAACCATGGTTCTGAACTGTGTTTTTCTGGTCCTCGACTTCTTGGTGCCCCATTACCTTCAAATTGCCTAGACGAGTGTACATCCCTTTGAAAACGAGGGGGCTTTTCATTCCTTGGGCCTCTAGTATCATTTCTAGAAAACTGACGAGACTGGTTGTAATCCTTCACTCCATTTTGCTCTACATGTTGAACTCTGTGTTGTCCTTGGCTTTGAGGTTGCGTTTGTGGCTTGTTGTCTGAAAGAAATAAACTCGTGGTGAATTTAAAGTTTTAGAAAATGGGAAATAGACAATGTAAGATTAATGTACACATACTGTATATATTTGTTTCCAAATTAAAGATATAAAGAAAAACAACCATCATAATTACTAAATATAGCTAATGGAAAAGCAAACTATCAGGTGCAAACATCAACTGAACCTTAACTAAAGGACTGACAACGTAATCAACGCATCATGATGCTTAGCTCAACATAGGCAATCTAAAGAAACATTTGAAGGCATGAAGCAGTGTAGTTGACTAAGAACAGTGCAATATGCTTAAAAAACAGGCAGATGTACGATATAATGTGCTTGTATATCTTTGTGAAGTGGGGCATCAAAAGAGAGAAGATGTGGATAAACAGTGGTGGATGCTTCTTAGAAAAGGTCAATAAAATTATTTAATATCATTATTATGGCTTACTCAGTAATGGTCCCACAAAGATTTTATTCTAAAGGATTCTATGGAAATGAATAACAGTCCAGAAAGCGAAGGACACCCAAATAATACAAATACTGATAGAACCTAGAAAAAAAAATCTCCCCAAACTTACAAACATATACCTATCCAAAGGGCGCATTGTAAAATACAATTAGAAATTATAACAAGAAATGTATTAAATCATCAGTTTAGTGTTTTTTTTGTTTTATCGCTGGAGTGGTGCCAGTAATCTAAGTTCCCTACCCCTAGCAATGCACTTATCAGCCATCATATTCATCTGTTGTCAACGCTTCTCATCTTTTGCAGTTGGTGACCTGTTTGCTGGGCGAGCTGGAGGTAACTTCTTAATTTAAGTCTATGTGAGCCACAACGAGGACAGAGCGAGAGCGAGATTTTTAAAAACATTTTTTTTAACTTTACACTTGCTTTAATAGTCTCCATGGGAGAATAGAAGCTTTGATCATCCGATCGCTTGTGCTACACAGAGCAGTGCTTCAGCTCTGCTCTGAGTAGCAGAAATGCTCACTTGCTCATGAGCGCCGATCGCTCATAGCACTCCGGCAATGATAACTACAGGGGTCTGCTGCAGACTCCGGGCTGTCACGCCAACCCATCAGCGACCCACGGTCATTTGACACAGGCGTCGATGGGCGAGATTAGTGACGCGCTTCTGGCGTGATCACACTAAATGCCGCTGTAAGAGATTGACAGCAGTATTTAACAGGTTCAGGCTAAGTGCACACGTTTGCAGAATGTTGCAGAATATTCCTGAGCAAAACCGACTTTTTTCGCGGCAAAAACGTGCGGTTTTGTGCAGATTTTGCGCGGTTTTTTTTGCGCGGATTTGACGCGTTTTTACCGCGATTTTTTCCTGAACTTTCTAGGTCAATAATATAGCGGGAAAAACGCTAGAATTCCGCAAAATTAATGGACATGTTGCTAGATTTTCCGCGATGCGTTTTTTTCGCGGAAAAAAATGCACCATGTGCACAAAAATTGCGGAATTCATTCTAAATGATAGGATGCTTAATACATGCGTTTTTGACGCTTTTTTCCCGCGAAAAAAACGCAAATATTCCTGAACGTGTGCACTTAGCCTAACAGTCGCAGGTGGATCGCGATTCCACCCGCGGCTGTTAGAAGCACATGTCAGCTGTTCATATCAGCAGACATGTGCCGGGAAAGATGTGGGCTTAGCGCCGGAGCCCTCATCAAAGGGAGAGACAAGAGATGCACAGTACATGTAAGGCACATGTCGTGAAGGGTTAAAGGGAATTTGTTTCCAGGTTTTTGCCACCTAATCTGAAAACAGCATAATGTAGAAACAGAGACCCTTATTACGGTGATGAGTCACTTAGGGGGTGCTTGTTGTAGTTTTGATAAAATTATTGTTTTATCAACAGGATATTATCGTTAGTGAACTAGTAAACCAGGTAGTCAAGAATATTTATGAGCTCTGTATAATCCTGCCCCACTGATTTGTAGCTTTCAGTTTACACTTCACATGGGCAGGAAGCTGCCAATCAGTAGTAGTGTGGGCGGGGTTATACAGAGCTCAGCATTCAGAGAACTGCTAGATCTGCAACAGATAAAACAGTGAATGTATCAAAATGACAGCAAACAACTAAGTGACATATCGCTGGTTTTAGGGTCTCTGCAGCTACATTATGCTGCTCTTAGATGAGGTAGCAAATACCTGTTGAAAGATTCCCTTTAACCTTCTCATATATCAGACTTACTGCCTTACGTCAGTGACAACAGACCACTCAATAATGGTTATGAGTGTGTGAGTAGGGAAATATTGATCTGTACAGCACAATTTGTGGAAACTGTCTATTATATACAGTTCATAAAGATGACAAGATACAAAAAAAAGTGCAATAACTTTTTTGTATTTGTTGCTTTTATGATAGCACATATTAAAGTCAATTACAGCTTTCTGTGCTGGACACCGTGAATCTTAACCAGTCAGTACAAAGATAGTTAAATGGATCCAGGGCTGCTAATTCCAGTCACACCTTTTATGTGTTTCTACTAATTTTCTCTGAGTACTGGTAGTTTATTTCTTTTGCTCCCTGCCAATTGAACTGTCTGAATTATTGATTTAAGGATTTACATAAAGGTTTTGAAAAAGCGGATCAATACATGCCCATCTATAACAATTGTCCTTATTATATACATTTAAAAGAAGTATGTACAGAAACACTAAGATATTTAGCAACAGAAACATTTAGTATACCTAGGCTTTAGACGGACACGTTTTAATGCAACAAAGCTATTTTACAATTATTTTTTCCATTCACATTTGGATTTGTGCTGTATTTGTATTTGCATTTCTTAACCAGCTTAAAAGGTTTCCCTTCAGCTTTGCTTAATATGGCAAAGATTTCACTGAGGGTATCCTTGCTATAAGCCACAGAAGTTTTAGAGGATCCATGGTTTATTGGTGATCCATATTAGTCACAAAAGATTATAATGCAGTAAATCAGGTTTCCATCATGCATTGACTATACTTACTGGATAGCAAATGGTAGCAAGCATGCTGCACTTTTTTGGCCTTTAATCCCTTCCAGCCATAACAAAGTATAAAGATCCAGAGAACATACACCCTTGTCTTCACTCTGTTGCAGCGCCCGGGAATCATCATTTTTCCCTTTACGAAGCCATAGCACATTTTCACATTTGCTCCTTTGTTTGGCCCTCTCCTCTCAAAAAGCCATAACTATTCTTACTTTACCATTGTCATAGCCATAGGAGGGCTTGAATTCAGAGGGATGATTAGTTTTGAAAAAGACTATTCATTTCACCATATAATGTACTGAAAAAGGTTGAAAAAAAAAATCCACAACCTGTGATATGGCAAGAAAAAAAAACTTTTCAATTCCGCATTTGCGTTTAAGGGTTTTTACTGTAAAAATGAGCAGGCAATATGATTCACCAGGTCAGTACAATTACGGCGATAATAAGCTTGTAGTTTTTGGCTTGTTTGTTATTTATTGTAGTAAGGAAAACACCCACTATTTTTTCATCAACAAAGTTACAGTGCATGTAAAAAGTCTACACACCCCTTTTAAATGCAGAATCATTTTAGACCCTTTTTTCATCTTTAATGTCACTCTCACGGTGCTGGTGGGGATCTCATCGAGGTCATCGCAGTTCAGCCCGGCTGGGAACGGAGCCTCAGTGACCGTACGTAACCTCTACGACATCACCACCGGTTTCTGAGGCTGCGCTTGCAGCAGTTCAGTCACCAGTGGTTCTCAGCCTGGACGGACGCATTTTGTCACTGTCCAGGTTGAAAACTGTTTATCCCCCGACATGGATTACGGCGTGGGACAGAACGATGGACAGGTATGGTATATTCTTGCCTTTTTATTGGAAACAACACAATTGGAATTAGGTGTTTAAATAAAAATGGAAAACTGTGTTTAGTCTTATTTCTAATAAAGGACTTTATTCTGGCTGTGTCTTTATTTACCATACAACTATAGGATTAGTAATGGAGAGGTGTCTTATAGACACTTCTCCATTACTAAGCCGTGGGCTTAATGTCACCTGAGAATACAAAGGTGACATCAACCCTACAAATATGAACCCACTTGCCACCACTAAAGGGCAAGTCGGAAGAGCAGGACAAAGCGCCAGAATAGATGCATCTAATAGATGTGCCTTTTCTGGGCATCTGCGAGCTGCTATTTTTAGGCTTGGGGGGGCCCAGTATCCAAAGCCCCTTACCAGCCTGAGACTACCAGCCCCCAGCTGTCTACTTTAGCAAGGTTGGTTGTCAAAAATGGGTGGGGACCCCACGCAGTTTTTTAAAATTATTTCAATAATTAAAAAACAGCGTGGGAACCCCTCTATTCTTGATAACTAGCCTTGCTAAAACTGACAGCTGAAGGTTGCAGCCACCAGCTGTGAGTTTTGCCTGGCTGGTTAGCAAAAATACAGGGGTACCTTCGCCGGGATTTTTATTATTTATTTACAGCACAGGAGCGGCTAATGAACACTGACATCCGCCGCTCCTGCTCTCACTGTAATTAGAGGTAGCATGTGTCGGATGATGGGATCAGTAGTTCCATCAGCTAACACCAGTAACCGGAGGTAAACTTTATATCTCCGATCACAGCTGAGCGCTCATGCTGTCTTTTGACAATGTGGGAATCGTGGCTCTCTGACCGGCAGGGATGATTTCCCTGCCAATCAGAAGCGGTGTTTGCCGCACTGTTATGCACATTACAGAGCAGCAAACACTGGATATTCAGACCCTCATTCAATTGAATAGGGTCCGGGTTGGGGTAATATTCTGGCACCCAAACTTTTTGTAACTGTTTGGCCAAAACCCGCCGCACCCCAACATCCAGGTGTCCGCCCATCTCTACTCATTAATTCTCTGTCTCAATTTGCGAGTAGTGCAGCCTACATATCTAATGTTACATTCCAAACACTAAATGTGATATACTATAAATTTACTACTACAGTTTATGAATTGTCTAATGTGAGGTATTTTATTCAATATAATTAAATTTAATTCTTGAGTTTGCTTTGCATATTTACAAGGTATGCATTTGTCAATGCTGCATTTTCCGAAAACCCACCAGTGTGAGCCAAGTTTTCTTACTCTGCATTTCTCTTGCAATTAGACTAGGGAAAAAGTTTTAAAAGGGTGGGGTATTTTTAGCTGAAAATAAACATGGGAAGATATTTATTACTAATTCCCTTAGTTTGATTAAACTCCTTGCTATATGTCATGACAATTACTGGCTTATCCAAGATTGTATTCCCTTTCGGATGTATACATGACTGTGATGAACGTGATGAACCACACCTCGCCACCCCACCTGACATCAATATTACGTCAGCGGGATCATGTGGTAAGGATTGCACCCCTTGGTGACACACAAGGTCAGCTTGACACAGTTTTACACAGACACCTCCTTGTCTACATGGGCCCAGGGAGTGAGAGTAAGTGGCCCATGAAGTCAATGGCATGGCACCACACTCGCCCACAACCCTGACAGGTTGAGAGGCCCCTTTCACTTATGAAACAGAACCTTATCAGCCCGGTAGGACTGCCACCAGTTCCTCGTTCAATATAAGCCTGGTCCTGTTAACAGGGTTATATCGGGCCAGAAACCAGCCCCAGTAGCGTGTGAAATTAGGCCGAGAAACGGACGTGTAGATTCGTGGATCGAGATAAAAGAGCAGCCCAATGTTAATTTATATATTTAATTGCCTTAAGGGCACACTAGACAATACGGTATATACACACTGGTTATACATAAATAATGGTCAGATATGCAAATACAATAGTGGTAGGACAAAAAGTATAAGCAGAATATATAGTAAATTACCAGTTAGATGAAAGGCCTGCCTAGCTTGCGGGAGAGGGGCTGCCACATGGGAGGCTTGTGGTCCCCTCTGTATGTGACTTCTCCTCACATGATGTGTCATTGCAACCTCCCAGAGAAAAAGCAATAGGATTTGCATCACACAAGAATTTAACCCTCTGGGTCAATCCCCTCCTGCCCACTGGGCTGAACCTATATCCCTTCCCCTAGAGATTTGGAGATAAATCTCCCAAAACCTGTGAAAGATCATAACTCCTTTCTGAGCAGTCCTCGGCCAGCGGTTCTGGCGTCATCGGCTCCGACCGAGCCCCTGCTACACAAAGAGACTAAACACAATTTTAATCTGCTAGTGGCTGTTCTATGTATCTCCTTTTCTGTGCAGGTTATAATGACTGGAGAACCAGGCAGGCGCTTGCCCTGTTCTGGGGATCTCGGAAACATACACGGTGTACAGCTAGAACGTATAGTATTTCCATAACTCCTTTATGAAATCCTAGCTTGCTGAACAAAGGGCTCAGCTAGTCGGTGGGGGATGTGAAACCCTTTGTTTGAGGCTTGACAGGTGTCATGTTAACACTGCACGTGCTGAAAGGGTTTTTATAATTCCATGTGCATTATGATACAAATGATTGACATGGAATTAGATCTCCAATATTCTTCACTATTTTAGTGGCTCGATCTAATGTCTATTTTTATATCCTCGATTTCGGAGCCTACTTTAAATAGCATCTTTTTCTCTATCAAATTGTTCATAGTCAGAGCAGTTTCTCTTTGTCAGAATCATTTCACCCTTAGGGACACCCTGAATGGTGTGCCTGGTTTGACAGGAATCCGTTCCTAAGGTAGTATTTCAGGAATTTTTTTGCTATAAGTATGTGTTTTTATATCTTATTTTCTATATCCGCTCGCAAAGTCAAATTAATTAAGGATACCTCTTCTATATTCCAAGAAAAGATGAAGAACAAGTTGCAGTTGTTCTGATTTAAAATATTCTGTAAGACATGGTACGGCACATACATGCAATAACCAAATATGTAAGGTGCGCAGTCTGAATGGTGCGCTATTTCCTTTGGTAATCATGCCTCCACAGCAGAACTGCGGTATGGGGTTGCCATGGCAAGAGAGCACCAGCTGAAGGACCAGTGTCTGGCAGTACTTCTACCTCAAAATCTTCCACACGGTCCAGTCTCAGTAGCCAAGAGGCTGTGCCTTTGAATCCTCAACCTGGTCCTCCTTCCTCCCACCATCAAGAGTCCCAGGAGACATATGACCCCAAGGCTGGTTACTCTGAGGAACTGTTTACCTTCTCTTGCAATTTTTCAGGCCTCCTAATGTGCACCATTAAAAAGGGTCATGAGGAGGTGGAGTGCAGTGCAGGGGAATGTCAATTCATGTCTGTAGAGGTGGAGGATAATCATGATGCACAGTTGCCATCAGGTCAGCCTAAAATCGCAACTCAGAAGGAGGATCAGATTGAGGAATTGGAAGATGCCATGGTTGATGATGAGGCCACTGATCCAACCTGGCACGGTGGCATGCCTTGTGAGCACAGCAGTGTAGACAGGGATTGGTCCGTAGCACAAAAACAGGCAAGAAGAGGTAGTGGTTCGAACAGAAGGAGAACTCTGTTAACTGTTCCACATAGCCCCCCTGCACTCGGCTAGATAACAGGTCAAGGGTGCGTTATTATTCCCCTGTGTGCAGTTTTTTTCTGAAATTCCTTCACAGAAAACAACTGTAATTTGCATCATCTGCCAAACCAAGCTAAGAAGAGGCAAGAACCTGAGCACCACCAGCATGCAAAAGCACATAGCAGCCAAGTACCCAAGTAGGTGGGTGGAACGCCTGGGTACAAAACTTTGTCTGATGGTGAAACCACTGCCCCTTCCTCTGTGTTACGGCCTTCCCAATCTGCAGTCCATGAAGCAGGCGCTGATGCCTCCTGCCCACAACCTGCAGTTGCACAGACACAACAGTCAGCAACCACCTCCAGTTCGTTGTCCTAGAGCAGCGTTCACTTGTCCCTGCCCCAGACGTTTAACAGAAAGCAGAAATATTGACCCACCCATCCACAGGCCAAAACGCTAAACACCCACATAGCCAATTGGTAGCCCTGGAAATGTTGCCGTTTCGACTTGTGGGAACTGAGTCTTTCCGCGACCTCTTGGCGGTGGCAGCCCCATGGTACTCGATTACCATCCTACACTATTTTTCCCGGTGTGCCATCAACGCGTTACATAAGCACATGTTACAAAATATCAGCTGTGCTCTGGCCAACGCGGTCACAGATGTCTACTTTACCACAGACACATGGAGAAAGTTCTTGCGGACATATCCCTTATGGCACACTGGCTGAACTTGGAATAGTCTGGGACAGAGTCAGAGGCTGGGACATCACACATCTACCCACACCAAGAATACAAGTTCCAACTTCCATAAGGGTTTCAGTCTCCTCGTATTACAGTTCCTGTCTCTCCTCCTCCTCCACACCGAAAGTAGCCTCCCATCACTCCCCAGCTGGGAGGTCTGCAGAACTGCCTTGGCAAAGTGGCAGCACTCTTTGCTGAAGCTCATCTGGTAATAAATAACAGGTGATAAAGCTCACAATGCAGCCGAGCTGTTGAAGGTGATAAAAAAAAAACTGACAGATCAGTGGCTCTCCTCGCTGAACCTCCAACCAGGTCTGGTTGTGAGCAATAATGGGTGCAACTTGGTGGCGGCTTTAAAGCTCGGCAAGCTGGTAAGCACGTTCCATGCATGGTCAATGTGCTGAACTTGGTTGTACAGCGTTTTTTAAAAACATTCTTACTTGCTGGACCTACTTGCCAAGGTACTGCGTGTCAGCGCACATTTCCGAAAGTCATCTCAGGCTTTCGGCCGACTAGCTTTGCTGCAGCAGCGCTTTAATTTGCCTAGTCACCGACTGATTTGTGACCTGCCCACACGCTATAATTTGACCTTTTATAATAATAGATGTAAAATTTATTATTATAGCACCAACATATTCTGCAGCACTTTACATTTTAGAGGTGACCTGTACAGACAATAAAAGACATTACAGAATAACAATGATCACTTAAACAACAGATACGAAGAGGAATGAGGGCACTGCTCACAAGTTTATAATTGTTTCCTTGTACTGACCAGCCATAATGTAAGAAATCGGGTGTTCATGTAATGCATGAACCGGTTACCAACCAGTATGTATAAAAGTACAGACCCATAAGGATATTAAATGCATAAAGTCTGTAAGAACAAAATACAAGGTTCCTGGTTATGAAGAATATTTTCAATGGGCAACACAGGGTTATTTAAATAAATGTATTGAGGCAGGAGGCGGTTTATATGTTGGCAAGGCTTAGTGAGCAGCAGAGAGCAGTGTCTGAATTCCAGCTTCTCAATGCCCATCAGAGTAACACTCAGTCCCCACTAATAACAACTGGTGAGTGGGTGTGGATCGATGACATTTGTGAGGTTCTTCAAAACTTTGAGTGCTGCACCAAGATGGTGACCGCTAATGATGCTATTGTCAGTGTAAACATCCCGCTGCTCTGTCTATTAAAACGTTCGCTGCAGAATCTCAAAGAGGAAGCTTTGAATGCTGAGCAGGTGGCTATGCAGCAAGATTTTATAGTGGCTGATACTACACAGCCCAGCCTCACACAATATTCTCAAGCCAAATTGGGCGATGACAAGGAACAAGAGGAGGAGGCGGAACAGGAGTTTTTGGTTTGCGCTACAAAGGGGATTCCCAATCCCAGCTTCATGCCTGTCCAGCATGGATGGCCTGAAGAGGAGAAAGAGGAGGAGGAGAGGATGGTTAGTGTTCTTCCTGGTGAGGACACTGAACATTTGACTTTTTGTAGTCTGCCACACATGACAGCGTTCATGTCCAGATGCCTTTCCCAAGACCCTTGCATGAAAGACATTTTGTCCAACATGAAATACTGGCTGTGCACCTTTCTTGACCCACGGTACAAGGAGAAATTTGCTTCCCTCATGTTGGAGGAAGACGTACCATTTTAAGTCCATGTATGCCAGAGGGCCGTTGTGGAGGACTTGCTAAATAGATTACCCTCAGACAATGCTGCTGGCAGAGGTACTGGCTCTTTTCACTCACAAGGATTACAGGGGAGGGCCACGCACACCAGGTGCAACTCGGGGGGGGGATGACCACCAACTGACACATTTTCATGAGAAAATCACATCAGCAAGGGCTATCTGTGAGTGTAACTATGATGAGGGAGAAGTTGACCAAGATGGTGACAGAGTACTTAAGCGACCATACCAGCATCCTTTTTTATTCTTGAGTGCCCTTTAACTATTGGTTGGCCAAGCTCCACATTTGGCCCAACCTCTCCTTCTACACCTTGGAGGTGCTGCCATGCCCTGCTGCAAGTGTGCTGTCTGAGCAGGTTTTTAGTTTGGTTGGTGCAATCATAATGGATATGCGCACATGCCTGTCAAAGGAAAATGTAGACTTCCGGTTCAGGTGCTGAGGATGTAGCAGGCAGGAGAAGCAGCTCCCACACCGACAAGAAACCTACTGACAAATCTGCTTACATCCACCGCCCAACACAAGAGAAAGACAGGTGACCACCTGCCCCCACTCCACATTACCTATAAAGGTCAGTCACTACAATTCCGGTCCATTTCTGAGATCTGGAGGGTCGCGGCCTGCTGCCCACATATGCACCCGGGGCCAGGAGGGCTGCTCTTCCCACAGCAAAACCCAATGTGACTAAAGGTACAATCTGATGAGCTTCACATAGAACCTCCCCCACAAAAACAACAGAGAGATCTACTTATCTGAGGCCAGTGTAGACTTAGCAGGGCTGTTTTCCTGGTGTACCAGCTTGTAAAGGGGCTTCTAAAAGTGGGGATGCGACCAGAAAAAGCAGAGAGAAAAAGGACTCTCCAGCAACGATGCACAGGGCCCCAGAAGGGAGGTTAAACACAGTCGGCTGGTCATTTCTCCTGGTACCAGCTGAAAAGGAAACTGGAGACATAAGCACCTGCTTTGCACTGCAGGGAAAGATATTTCCATAGCTGCCAAGAAACATAAGAACTGATAATCTCACGAGAAAGGCAAACTGCAACAACAGAAGGCTCAGACGCTGACTCCATTTACATCACCACTTCAGCAAATGGATCGCTACGTGTTACGTAGCTCACAAAAGCTGGAGGGCCCTCGGCAAATAAGTAGTGGGAACCACAGTGAGGGGGAAGACATCATGGACCCAAGCCCCACGAGAGAGGATGCTCCTGCAGCATACTCGCAACAGAAAACCCTAAGTAGGGAAGGCATTGAAGACCTAAATGAGTGTAGCAGGGAAGACCCTACAAGATTGATAACAATAGACTATAACAAACTGGCAGCTGACGTGGCAAGTAGCATCATGCCAGACATCCAAAAGACTTTGGAACAAACTATCAAAAATGACTTCCAGCATTTTCAAGAAGAATTAAGCAAACAAAGGGCAGATAGAGGAGCTGGAGCAGAGGGTCTCAAAACTGGAGGGTGATAACGTACAGCTCTCCTCGCAGTTGAAAGACAACTGCAGAAACAAAATGCCTGTCAGAGAAGGTCGAGGACCTGGAAAACAGGTCAAGGCACAGCAACCTAAGCCTAGTAGGGCTTTTGGAGTCGGTACCTGCAGCTGAACTTCAAAGACTATGCGAAAGAGATCTACCAATGGCCCTGGGAATTAATCAAGGATGTAGGGTTGAAAGGGCTCACAGAGTTGGGCCAAATCTACGATCTAACAACCAAGGATCTGGTGACCGGATATTAAGAACACGTCAAGTAATCATGAAATTCCTGGACTATAATTATATACGGATTTTTGTGTTACTCACCGTAAAATCCTTTTCTCCGAGACGCTCATTGGGGGACACAGGACTGTGGGTGTATGCTACTGCCGCTAGGAGGCTGACACTAAGTAAACATAAAAAAGATAGCTCCTCCTCCGCCGTATACACCTCAGCACTGGCCGCAGGCAAACCCAGTTTAGTGCAAAAAGCAGTAGGAGGCTAGAGAATAAATTAATGTTAATACAGGTACAATATATCCAGAAGTAAAACTACTGATATAGACCCAAGCAAATAAAATTAACTTAGAAATCGAAGCCATCCGGCTAATAGGGAGGGTGCTGTGTCCCCCAATGAGCGTCTCGGAGAAAAGGATTTTACGGTGAGTAACACAAAATCCGTATTTCTCCTTCGTCTCATTGGGGGACACAGGACTGTGGGACGTCCCAAAGCAGTCCCTTGGGTGGGAAACCGACTCCACAGTGTAATTTATAACCAAGCATTGCTTATAGGTGCGCAACTGCGCCCTGAAGAATCCTTCTACCCAGACTGGCATCCGCAGAAGCCTGAGTATGGACATTATAATGCTTGGAAAAGGTATGCAGACTGGACCAGGTTGCCACCTTACAAACCTGTTCCACCGAAGCCTGATGCCGAAGGGCCCAGGAGGCACCCACCGCTCTGGTGGAGTGAGCCTTGATCCCTGCGGGAACCACCGCTCCTCTGATGCGGTAAGCCTCCTGAATGGCTAACCGAATCCACCTAGCCAAGGTTGACTTAGAGGCAGCGAGTCCCTTCCTGCGACCCTCAGGGAGAACAAACAGCGTGTCCGTCTGCCGAAAGGACGCCGTCCGAGATACATATCTCCTGAGCGCTCTCACCAGATCTAGCGTATGGAGAGCCTTCTCAACCCGGTGCGTAGGAGCTGGGCAAAAGGAAGGTAGAACAATATCCTCATTGATATGAAAAGAGGACACGACTTTAGGCAAAAAAGGTGGTGTCGGCCTGAGCACTACCTTATCCTGATGGAAAAGTAAGTACGGAGCTCGACAAGACAGTGCTGCCAGCTCCGAAACCCGCCTTATGGATGTTATGGCTACCAAAAACACCACTTTCGAGGAAAGGAATGTCAGAGAAACCTCCTGCAGAGGTTCAAATGGAGATTCCTGCAGGACTCCCAGGACTAGATTGAGATCCCAAACATCTAAGGGAGCCTTGTAGGGGGGAACTATATGGACAACCCCTGAATAAAGGTCCTAACCTGAAAATTAGACGCGATCCTTCGCTGAAAAAGAACCGACAAGGCTGATATCTGCCGTCTAAGCGTACTTGGCGCTAGACCTGAATCTAGGCCCGATTGAAGAAATGACAGAATGTTTGGAATTGAAAACAGAAGCGGGGAACAACCATCTTCCCTGCACCAAGCAAAAAAGACTTTCCAAGTACCGTGGTAGATGCGAGCCGAGACGGGCTTTCGGGCGCTAGCCATCGTTGCGGCGACCTTTTTAGAGAATCCAGCCCTGGTCAGGATCCAAGATTCAACGGCCAGGCCGTCAAACACAGGACCGCTGAGTTCTGGTGGTAAACTGGGCCCTGGGAGAGAAGGTCCGCGCGCTCTGGCAGTCGCCAGGGTGCGTCGGCGAGCAACTGTACCAGCTCCGCATACCATGAGCGACGCGGCCAATCCGGAGCGATTAATATCGCTGGGACCCCTTCTAACCTGAACTTTCTGATCACCCTTGGGAGCAGAGCTATTGGTGGAAACAAGTATGGAAGATGAAACTGATTCCACGGTAGAACCAGGGCATCTACTGCAATTGCCTGCGGATCCCGATACCGGGAGACGAAGTTGGGCACCTTGGCATTTATCCTGGAAGCCATCAGGTCCACATCTGGGGTTCCCCAGCGTCGGCATATCCGCTGAAAAATCTCGGGATGTAGCGACCATTCCCCTGACGCTATGCCGTGACGGCTGAGAAAATCCGCTGCCCAGTTTTCCTCGCCCGGAATGTGGACCGCTGAAATCACAGAGTGATTTACCTCTGCCCAGGTCAGAATCTATTTTACCTCGTGCATGGCCGCCCTGCTGCGGGTACCTCGCTGATGGTTTATGTATGCCACCGCCGTGGCATTGTCCGATTGTATTCGGACTGGGCGGCCCGCCAGATGCTGGTGAAAATGCCTGAGCCAGCCGAACAGCTCGGATCTCTAAAATATTGATCGGAAGGGTCGATTCCTGCTGAGACCAAGTTCCCTGGGCTGTGTGGTGACGAAACACTGCTCCCCATCTGAGCAGGCTGGCGTCCGTTGTGACTACCATCCAGAAATTTGGAGGAAACAAACGACCTTGTTGAAGAGTGGTGCTCTTCGTCCACCACGTAAGAGTCTGTCTGACCTGCAGGGACAGACGGCACCGAAGATTGAGGGAGTAAGGACTCCCGTCCCATACTGCCAAGAGTGCATGCTGAAGGGGGCGAAGATGAAACTGGGCAAATGGAATAGCCTCGATTGCTGCCACCATCCTTCCTAGGACCCTCATGCAAAACCGGATGGTGTGAGGAATCGGTTGGCGAAGGATCCCTACCTCTTGACGGAGAACTAAGGCCTTGTCCTGAGGAAGGATTATCAACCCCTGAGCAGTGTAAAAATTCATCCCTAAAAAGGTGATCTTCCGAGATGGCACGGGAGATGATTTCTTCATATTCACCAGTCACCCCAGGCGAGCAAGGGTGTCTAACGTAATGCTGACACTTTCCTCGCAGGTTTGAAAAGACGGACCCTTGATGAGGAGGTCGTCTAAGTAAGGCAGGATGACTATTCCCCTGGAGTGCAGAATGGACACAACAGCAGCCATGACCTTTGTGAACACCCTGGGGGCTGTGGCTAGCCCGAATGGCAAGGCTGCGAACTGAAGATGAAGTTTGCCGATGGCAAACCGAAGAAACCTTTGATGAGGGGGAAATATGAGGATGTGAAGATAGGCATCCTGGATGTCTATTGATGCTAGAAATTCCCCTTTTTCCATGGCTGCAATGACCGAGCGGAGAGACTCCATTCGGAAATGTTGAATTCTGACAAACCGGTTCAGTCGCTTTAGATCCAGAATGGGCCTTACGGTACCGTCCTTCTTGGGTACAATGAACAGGTTGGAATAAAACCCCTGACCTCTTTCGACCTCCGGTACAGGTACGACAACCCCGCTGTGCCGAAGAGACTCGACCGCCTTGAATAAGGCGCGAACCCGAGACTCCTCCTTGGGAAGGCGCGAGGGAAAAAAATCGATTTGAGGGAAGGCTGGTAAATTCTATTTTGTACCCCGAGGAGACTAACTCTCTGACCCACTTGTCGTGAGTAATTGATAGCCAAATGGGCGAAACCAGAGTAAGCGGCCGCCTACTCTGGATAAATTGACCGGATTCTGCCTCCAGTCATTTGTCCGAATATCTTTGGGGTTTAGACCCTCTAGATCTTGGCTGTTGAGATCGCCCTCTTCCCAGAGGGTTGGTCCTGTAGGAGACCTGGCGATCTCTGGCCTGATTAGGTCGACCTGAGCCGCTGGAGGTGGCTGGCGCGGCCCAACCTGGGTTACAAAAGGCCCTAAAGCGAGGCTGAAGCTGTCGACGAAAAGGCTGTCTAATTTTTTGCTGAGGAAGGAAACTGCTCTTCCCTCCCGTCGCATCAGATATGAGCTGATCCAGCCTTTCGCCAAATAACCGACCACTCTGATATGGTAAGGATGTAAGCGATTTCTTTGAGGTTGAGTCCGCTCGCCAGGTTCTCAGCCACAAGGATCTTCTGATAGCATTGCATTAGCAGCAGCTAGTGCTGCGCAATTTGCCGCATCCATGGACGCATTAATTAAGAAGTCTCCTGCAAGAGCTATCTGATTAGAGATCTCGGTTACCTCAGACGGCACCTCTATACCGTGAAGAGCTCTATTTAGAGACTCCGACCAGGATATCATGGCCTTAGCAACCCAAGTCGCTGCAAAAGAAGGGAGAGAGCAGAACCTGATGCCTCAAACACCGAGCGGGCCAAACTTTCAATCAGACGATCCGTTGGATCCTTAATCGAGGAACCGTTGGGAAGAGAGAGAAGCGTCTTAGATGCCAAACGCGACACAGGAGGGTCGACCGCAGGAGATTCCGCCCACTTCTTCAGAAGTTCAGGGGCAAAAGGATATCTGGTATTAAGGGCTTTTTGTCCTGCGAAGCGTTTGTCCGGCTATTCCCGGTGGCGCTGCACTAGCTCCTCAAACTCAGGATGAGCACCAAAAACCTTATGGGTCTGTCTGGCTCGTTTGAAAGACACCTTATGACCAGAGGCCAAGGTGGATTCATGTCTACCCCCAGAGATTGATTGACAGCTTCAATCAGACTGTCAATTGTCTCCTGACAACCTGGAGCTTCTAAATTGAGGGACCCTTCAGTATCGGAATCCGAATATTGATCACTTGCCTCTAAAGGTGAGGGAGAGCGAGAAGCTGAACTGAAGGATGCCGAAGCCCTGGACGGCATAGGCGACGCAGTGTGGGTTCACTTCCCCTGCGTCTGCCTGGTGAGAGCGCGGCCCCTGCAGGCCGGAGGTTTCTGAGACGTCGCCAAGACGGGTGAACCACTGTCCCTGCTCCTATCGGGAGCTTGAAGGGACTCGATTGCTCTCGTTAATGACGCCATAGATTGAGACAGAGATAGGGCCCACTCCGGGGGACCTGACGCACTGGGCTGGGCTATAGGTGAGGGCTCCTGAGCCCGTTCGGAGTCACAGGCTTCGCAGACCCGATTAGACTGGGCGTGCGGAAAAGGGGATCTACAGGCAATGCATGCGGTATACAGCACCGTGTGAGCCTTAGTTCTTCTGGACATACTGTATCTGTCCAGAGCCTCTTTCCCCCTGCTGTAACAATCTGGCTGTGACGATGCGGAGGTGCGGTAGCGGAGCGCAGCGAAGTGGAGAGCCGGGCTGGAGGTAGTGGCACTTACCCCAGTCCTGTATCCCCGGACGTACTTAAACAGCGTTGATAGCGCAAAAGAAACGAGCAAAGGCTCCAGACTTTTCAAAAAAAGCCTCCCTGTCAGGGAGGCGTGGCTCATATAGCTGACCACAGGGGGCGGGGTCGAGAGGCGCGGCCTAGCGCCATCAGATGCCGGAGACACCACTCCGGCCGCGGCCTAGTCCCCGGCCGAAGCCGGGGACTAAATTTGCGGTCGCGGCCCAGCGCCGGAGAAAACCGCGGCCAAATTTCCGGCGGTGGCCGCCCGAGAGTCGGGGGCGGGCCCCCGGAAGATGATGCCGCCGGAGGCGGGGCCTGAGACCGCGGCCCCCCTCCGGCCTAAGCCGGGCGCTAAATTGCAGGCCGCGGCCTGGTCCCCAGCCGGAGCCGGGACTAAATTTATTTGAGGCCTAACACCGGCCGAAGCCGGGGCCTAAATTTTAGGCGGCGGCCGTCCAGGAGACAAGGGGCGGACCGCCGGAAGATGATGCCCCCAAGGGGGCGGGGCCCAAACCAGGAACTTGCCTGTCTTACTGAAGCCAGGCTGAAAACGAGTATCCTTTCCCCTGCTCCAACGCTACCAGCAACCTCCGTTCATAGCTTTCCGGTCCTCCTCCACGACGTCCTTAAGGTGGGTTCGCAGAGGGTCCTTTTTCTGGCCCCACTTAGCTTCAGATTGGAGGGGGGCCTGTGAAATGGACAGAAGGACGGTGCAGGCACCCTAACTCCATCACCCCTTCAGGGGGGTAGGAGAGGACCGTCCGCCTCCTTGCAGCACCGCAGTCTAGCATTGGTGGTGCAGTGGGGGCCGCACGGACTATCTCCTGCCACTGTACAGCCTAGGGTTTCAATACTCTAGGGTGGTCAGGCTGAGTCCGGCATCATGTCCCACGTTGCGGGAAAGGATACGTGGAGGCTTCACTCCACGTGCTCGCCCGTTGATGGTTTGGGGAGATCGGACCCCTTCAAAAGGGTCCGTCGCCCCTATCTCGTCTTCGTGGGAAAGACAAAAAAAAAGGTCTGGAAAAAGAACCAGACGTGTGCCTCCATCAGACACTAAGCAAGAACTGGGTTTGCCTGCGGCCAGTGCTGAGGTGTTTACAGCGGAGGAGGAGCTAACCTTTTTTATGTTTACTTAGTGTCAGCCTCCTAGCGGCAGTAGCATACACCCACAGTCCTGTGTCCCCCAATGAGACGAAGGAGAAAAGTTTGACATGAGAGTATGTAGAAAATGTTCCCGGCCAGTGACTTTGAGAGGGATGAAAGTTCTATTATTTGAAGACTATTCTGTGGAGTGCAAAATGCAGGAGAGCATTTAGTAAAATATGTGCAGCACTCTATCAAGCAAAGAAAAGTTTTGCACTGCAATACCGGCGACACTGACGATTTTCCAAAATGAAGGGGATACAAATCGCCGAGTGAGGCAGAGAAAGATATGGAAAAAATACTGCCCAACGCAAAAAGCATTGAACGAAGAAGAGGTCGTGAGGAAGACAGGTTCCCCTCAACACAAAAGCCTCAGAGGCATCTGGCTGGCCCAGGTGAAGCACTATAGAAATAGACTGCATCATATACATATTGTTCTTGATGGTTCTCCCCCCCACACACTTTTTCTACAAACAGGACAGTGTCTCCCCAAGGTGACTGGATGGTTTGGGAACGGGTTGACTATTGGCAATTGGTATATGTTGCACCTAGATGAGGAGGGTTTCGGTTGGAAGTGCCCATCTGCTCCTTATTTGGGGAAGGAATCTGGGTTCTGGCGGGGTGGAGGGCAAAAAGTTATGCAAAGGTGTTGATCAGGGCAGAGGAGAAGATGCAGATGGCATTTTGACAATAAGTTATAATATGTGGTGTGGGATATGGTTCTTTCCACAGGTTTTTTTGGTGGTTTTTACTTCCTCAGAAAAAAGCGAAGTCCACAAGACTATTAGTGGTGTAAGAAGCTAGAAATACACTACAGCGTATTGAGAGCTCACTGTATTTGCTTTAAGGTTTAAATCTCTGTCCCCTTCATATCTTTTTTAAGTCTTTTTTTCTTTCTTTTCTACTTTTCTCTAACCACCTGAGTATCTCCCTTTAATCCCTAGAACCCTCACAAGGAAAACAAAGCAAGAGGTAATAGGCTGTAGTGACAGTGATTATGAAGGTCATCTCCTGAATGGGAAAGGCCTAACATCCCCGGATAAAAGAGTGAAGATACTGAGACATCTGAAAAGGTACTCGCCAGATATTGTATTGCTTCAAGAAACCCATCTAAAGGAAGAGGATTTTTTTTGGCTCAGCAAGTTGTGGGGGGGAGTGTAGTGGGCTTGGCAGCTCAAGGTAGACACATAGAGGTAGTGATACTATTCCATCGTAATTTTGTATTTAATCTGCTGCCCCAGGAGTGTGATGATCAGGGGAGATGGATTTGGGTCACCATAGAGCATGGAGGAGAAGTCTAAAGAGTACTGGAAACAGGTAGGGGAGCAGATTCGATCGTAGTGGGGAATCCATCTTCAACAAACGCTACAAACTATGTTATTTCACCAGTTGAGACCTCCGGAGACACAAAACCCACAGGAGGTAAAGCAAAGATCCCTAAAAACATTCACACATTCTTAGTTGTAGCCTTACATGGCTTATTTGGCGAATGGCTTAATCCCAAACATCCATCGATGCTGATGATAATAGCCCAGATGAAACACTTACTGGGAATTGAATTAATAGAGGCAGAAAGGAGAAAAGAAAAATTTGAAGGGACAGTATTTCTGCTGTGGAAAAAATTAATTGGTTTTTTATTATAGCCCTCATGAAATATCGAGATTGATTAGTCCCGTCCGTCACACGGAATGGTATTGTCTGGAGGATCTGAGTGGGACATTAGGGGTCTTGGGAACTATTCCAGGTGTATAATGTCTATTAAAGATACAAGATGTATTACCATAGAACGACACTCTGACTATGCAAATACAGTAAAAGAGATTCTCTTCCTTTCCCTATTACCCTTCTATGTATTCAGCCTGTCTTTTCTTTTTATTATTTCCCAAAATTTGTGTTACAAGAAGGCACTGACGGAGATCTATTTATGTATCTATATACTATTTTAAAAGTATGCGGACCTGTTGTCGACAAGTAGTATATGCACTTTTGGTAATTTACAGTGTCATACTGATGTTATATCCTATCCTATGCTGTTATCCTATCCAATGTTATGTAAAAAAAAATCAATAAAAATGATGTTTTAATAAGAAAAAAAATAATGTTTTGTTTTGGAAGTTGCTAACATCCATCCCTTACCATCCATTTTGTTCATGAAATCAACTCCTTCTCCAGAAACAAGTACTTAGTGGTCATGTATGTATACCCCACGTGGTTAAGTTTTTGTACTTTGTGAAACTTGGCACATTGTGTAATGGTGAAACATGTATGTACTCCCTATCGATTCCCTTGCTGACATACTCCAACAGTGGAGTAATGAAGATTATATCCCTGCTAAATTGTCACGTGCGATTATCTCTACCTGGATTGTGCCACTTGCACAGCTGCTAGATAAAGATATATTATTTTTTAAACCAATAGAAAATTATGATTTTTTTTTTTCAATCGTCTTGCTGACACACTCCAAATGTGGAATAATGAAGATTATTGCCCTGCAAATTGTCACTACAATTATCTCTACCC
>JARQOD010000002.1:166798917-166850028 GCA_033576555.1 Oophaga sylvatica
AATACATTGGTTGCAAACCTAAAATACACAAAGGGGCCTTTTACAGCTACTGACAGTTGTCTGCAGTGTTCACTGTAGTCTGTGACTTTTCATTTTTTGTGTGCAGATTACGCTCCATTTAGTTCTTCAACCACTGCTGTTGTAGTCTCTGAGCGTGTCACTGCTCATCCTTCACATTTTTCTCTAATTGGTGCGCTCCATTCTATTTTAAAAAAATATCTATAGTGTGACGCGCTTTCCATCCGTATACAATACATTGTGTTGCAAACACTATAGAAGTACACAAAGGGCCTTTCACAGCTAGTGAACAGTTGTCTGCAGTGTTCACTGCAGTCTCTGAGGAATAACCACACTTAGGCCTTAAACTTTCTGACTTTCTTTATCAATCTACCATGAAGAAAGCAGGGTAAGGCAACGTGGTCCGTGGCCGTGGAGTTCACAGGAGAGGACGTGGGGATTCTGTGGCTGCTGGCCGCCCCCAGTGACACAGCATCCACCAGTTTTCCCCCGTGAGCGTTCCTTTATTGCGCACTTTTGTAGGAGCTCGGCGTAGCCCCCTGCTGCGGAAGAACAAATTGAAGCCTTTGTTGGTGGATGCAGCCAATGCATCGACTTCAATTGCTTCCACCCCTCTCAAGACCACAGCACTGTTGAACAACCATCTGTTCTCTTCACCCGCCTGCCAAATTGCCCAGGCAGTCAAGAGCTCTGTAAAGGAGCCAGCTGATCTCTGCTTCTGTTCTCAGAATCTGTTGCTTTGCAAACAGGGGCCCACCAAGCAGCATCTGGAATGTGAAGAAGAGGGAGTATGCAGTGATGCGCAACAGCTGTGTCACTCTCTGAATCTGAAGAGGCGGGTGAGCCAGTGCCGATGGTCACACAACCGCAGAACGCATCTGATGATGATGAACTCAGGTGCCAGTTTCTGTTGAGCATGGTGCTGGCCAGACCACCCAACAGCAGCAGGTGTTGGAAAGGGTAAGGGAGATGATGAGGTCCAAGACCCAACATGGCGTGAGGAACAGGAAGTGGTGGGAGCAGCTCTGAGGAAGAGATTGCCCCAACGTCCAAACAGTAGGGAGAGGTAGGCTGCAGACTCGGTTGCCTGTAGCCTCCAGTTTGGCACCCGTTCGTAGCAGTTTCTCTTACAACAGCCAAAACGGGCGATCCCAGACTTGCACTGCATGGACCTTTTTTGACACACTTGCAGATGATATTTGCTATGTCAAATGCAAGCTGTGTAATCAAAAAGTAAAAAGAGGTAAAAGTCTCAGTAACCTTAATACCACAAATATGTGGAAACATGTGCGGACAAAGCACGTGGTTGAGTTACAAAGACACACTGGAGATGTAGGCCAACCTACAGCAGCACCTACATCTTCAGCTCGTGTTGGAGCCTCTTCCTCCAGCTCACACACAGCTGGTTCGGCTTCCTCACAGGATCGCCATGGAAGAACCTCTGTAACTGTTGTCCAGAGACCCAGTGTTATTCCACCCACAGCTGCAAGTTCCCTGTCATCCTCACACTCCCAGGCCACAAAACAGCCATGGGTTAGCACAGGCATGGGATAAAAGACGGCCATACTCGGCAAACCATCCACGAGCACAGGCTCTGAATGCTGGCATTGCAAAACTCCTGTCCCTTGAAATGCTGTCATTCAGGCTGGGAGACTGACAGTTTCCATAACTTAATGGCATTGGCAGTCCCACAATACAATGTGCCCAGCCGATTTTATTTCAGCAGGCAAGCCGTCCCTGGTCTGTAAAAGCATGTTGAGGAAAAATTAAACATGCGCTACTAAACGCCATCAGTAGCAAGGTCCACCTGACCACCAATGCGTGGACCAGTACCCATGGCCAGGGACGATACCTTTCCCTCACTGCCCATTGGGTCAATGTTGTGGAGCCGGTACAGATCTTGCGAGTGGCGCTGTACGTGTTCTGCCAACTCCAAGGATTGCGGGAATCCAGTCTGTCCACATTGACTCCTACTCCTGTTCCTCAGAATCATTGCTGCCGGAGCCGTCACGGTCTACCTCCACATGGACCCGTGAATGCTTACCTGTTGCGACCGATATGAGCACAGCCGTGGCCAAACGTCAACAGGCCGTCCTGAAATTAATTTCCATGGGGAATCGAAGCCACACAGCGCAGGAGCTTGGAATCCATCAAGCAGGAGAGCGACGTGTGGTTTTTGCCAGCGACTCTCCAGCCAGCTTGGTAGTGTGTGACAATGGCCGAAATCTGGTGGCAGCTCTGGGCCTTGGCAACCTCACTCACATACCATGTCTGGCACATGTGCTCAACTTGGTCGTGCAGAGTTTTTTGAGGGACTATCCGGATCTTGATGCACTGCTGCACAAGGTCCGCCTAGAGTGCGCTCACTTGCGACGTTCCAGCATGGCCAATCGCGCATTGCAGCTCTGCAACGCAGATTTCGCCTTCCTGAACATCGCATCATATGTGACGTACCCACCAGGTGGAATTCCACGTTACATATGTTGGAGCGGTTGTGTGAGCAGCAGCCAGCAGTAATGGAGTATCACTGCATCAGGCGCAATCAACTCGCAATTTGCGCCGTTCACACTTCACCACTACTGAGTGGGCCTCTATGAAGGACATCTGCCACTTTTGTGTGCGTTTGATGAGTCAACGCGATGGCGAGTGCAGATGATGCACTAGTCAGCCTGACTGTCCCCCTTATCTGCCTGCTTCAAAAAACACTGCAAGCACTAAGGGATGAGGTTTTGGAAGAGGTGGAGGATGAGGAGTCACAAATTCCATCACCTTCTGGACAGTCCAGCGCAACGTGGTTCCTCACAAAGGGCTGGGCAGGGCTCACTTTGTGAGGAGATGAGGAGGAGTCAATGGAGGAGGAAGACATCGCTCCAGAGGGAGGTACACAACGCTCTAGTCAGTATGTAGAGCGAGGTGGGGTGAGCAGAGCAGGCAGAGATGACGCCTCTTGCAGGGGACAGCGTTTCTTGGCCAGTTGGGAGTCTGCAGCACATGGTTGATTTCATGCTGCAGTGCCTGAGAAACGACCGCCGCATCGCCCACATTCTCACCACGTCTGATTATTGGGTGTACACCCTCCTAGACCCTCGCTACCCGGACAACTTACAAAGCCTCATCACACCGTTGAACCGGGAGCGTAAAATGCGGAGTACCAAGACACACTGGTGCAATCCATAATGTTTCTCCATTCCAGCCGAGAGCACTGCTGCTGCTACTGCTTTACAAAGCAGCTCTGTGCGTCGAGGCAGTGGAGACAGCTCTGCAACAAGAGGGAGCACAAGCAGCGCCTCTGCACAGGGCAAGACCAGTATGTTCCAAATGTGGCAAAGTTTTGTGGCAGCGCCACAAATGTCTACACCATCCGAGACGGCTCCAGTCAGCAGGAGGCAACGTTTCCGTAAGATGGTGACAGACTAACATGTCTTTCCCTCTCAGTGTACTCCCAGATGGCTCTTCCCCATTCAAGTTTTGGGTCTCTAAGCTGGATACATGGCCAGAGCTTAGCCAGTATGCATTGGAGGTGCTGGCTTGATCTGCTGGCAGTGTATTATCGGAGCGCGTCTTTAGTGCTGTAGGTGGTGTACTAACAGACCGTCGCATGCGACTATCCTCCGATAATGTAGACCGGCTTACTTTTCTGAAAATGAACAAGGCATGGATCTCGCCTGAATTTGTCTGTCCGTTTTCAGATTAAATAACTGGTTCGCAACGTTATCCATGTCTCCTGTTATGTTCCTCTTTCTACCACCTGAACTCTACTCCCTGGGCTACAACACTGCCAGTTGCTGCTCAGAAGTGTCGTGTCCACAGACCAATACACAAGCTATAGTGTTAGTGGGTTCAGTAACGCCAGCTGTTCCCCTGCTGTGTGTCTGGCAAGAAGTCTCCCTGTTCCCTACACATGCACAGAAAAACCCATGTCGAACATGCTCCAAATAGGGAAGAGCCGTCACCCTGATTGTTATGCTTAAAACAGAAATTGTGAAGTTTTCCAGGCCTAGAATGATAAATTTTATAACAAATATGGACAAATAATAATTTGTCATCACAGCGCATATCTGCACATGTCTATTAGAAATGGTAACAAAAACTAAAACATAGTGTTCACTTTTGAAATTAATGCATAAAAGTACATTTCATACTTATCAATTAATGCTTTTTAAGGAACTTTATCTATACCTGTAAGATAATGCAGTCAATGGATGTACGAATCATAAACATCCTCATCATCATCATCACGAGTTATATTTATGACAGACATTATAAAATACACATACTGATGCCAACTGTAACTTCACACACCATATATGAAATGGCCAGCATCTAAACCTGGTAATAATGTGCAATAATAAATTATTACATCTAGAAAGTGCATCATGCATACTGACAATAGGTAGTTATACCTGCAAGTGCTGTTGAAACAACCACAACAGATATAAATTAATAATGGTATATAGGTATCACAGTGCATAGTTACTCATGGACAATGTCGATGTAATACTGTACCTCAATAAAGTCAGCGTCAACCATTATGCTTGTTAGTCTTGTAGATTGTTAAAGAGGGAACGTGCTTTTTTTGTTGGTCATAGGTGGAGTATTAGACAGTAAATGATTACTGCTGTCGTATTTTTGGCGTCCCTAGGGCAGAATAACGCTGCGTAAGGTCACATTTTATATAGAGTCATCTAATAGACACACGCTAACCCTACCCTACGCGTGACAGTAGAAGGTAGTGTTGACGGATAAAGCCTTGCGCAACCAGACATGCTTTTTACCCTCTTCAACACTGTACAAGCAAAAAATGCATGATTGCAGCCGCAGACTTTATTGACGTACAGTATAACATCGCCATTACCCATCAGAGGCTGTCCACTGTCTGATACAGACATAGAATATACCTTTGCTATCCGTAGCCTTTGTTTCACCTACACTTGCAGGCACACACTTAAATTGTGACAATGCATAATGTTTTTTTAAATGGTTATTTTTTATCGTACATTATTGCGTCATCACATTGATGAGTCCATGCTGGACATGTCATACATGCTGTACAAAGTAACGATTTTATTAACTTAAATAATTGAAATGTCTGTGACTGTCCCATATAAATTGCAATGATGATGATGAGTGACTATTACAAATCCATTGTCTTCACTATGTTATGGTTTAACATAGCGTTCCTTAAGCATTATTCATAAATCCAAAAATGGACTTTTATTCTTAAATTTACAACACTATATTTTGTAAACTAATTTTTGGGTGGTGTGTTGTTCCATTTCTTGTTGCCATGTGCATATATGCGTTTATATTTGCAGGGTCTTTATTTTTATTCTTGAAATTAGGAAAGATGTGTATCTTCGTACCGTCTTAGCCAGTAGATAGAAAAATATTTAGACTTGAGAGTCCTCAGTGGTTGATACCTTTTAATGGATAACTGAAAAGATGGTAACAAATTGCAAGCTTTCGAGGCTACTCACGTCTCTTCATCAGGCAAAGACTAAAACAAAAAATGAAGAATCACATATTTCTATACACAACAGGACACAGGAATAGTGCAATAGGTAAGACAAGTGACGTGCAGCAGAACTGTCATTATGCCAGAGGGATGAACATAAATATTGGAACAGTTCCTAGATAAGGATAGAAAAATATTTAGACTTGAGAGTCCTCAGTGGTTGATACCTTTTAATGGCTAACTGAAAAGATGGTAACAAATTGCAAGCTTTCGAGACTACTCCCGGTCTCTTCATCAGGCAAAGACTAAAACAAAAACTGAAGAATCACATATATATATATACACAAGAGGACACAGGAATAGTGCAATAGGTAAGACAAGTGACGTGAAGCAGAACTGTCATTATGGCAGAGGAATGAACATAAATATTGGAACAGATCATAGATAAGGAGAGAGTTTTATTACCCTCTGATTGGGGTCTGGTGTTGTGTTTTGATGCCCCTAGAAGGTCAGAGACGCAGATTCCTTAATTGATATAGAATGACATGAATCCATGTGACACGTTCATTCCAGCACTAAGAGTGTCAAAGGTCATCATAAGTTTGTATTCCCAAATCTTTCTATCTTTCTCAGATTTGAAGTTAGATTTTAATACCAGTAATTACATATTGGGGGTCTGTATGTGGGGGAGACCGGGCAAAAACTGAGAACAAGGATGAATTCTCATCGTCACATGATAAGAGAAAAAAGAATGGATTTACCTGTGGCAAAACACTTTTGCATGCCCGGTCATAGCATAATGGATATGGAATTACTGGTATTAAAATCTAACTTCAAATCTGAGAAAGATAGAAAGGTTTGGAATACAAACTTATGATGACCTTTGACACTCTTAGTGCTGGAATGAACGTGTCACATGGATTCATGTCATTCTATATCAATTAAGGAATCTGCGTCTCTGACCTTCTAGGGGCATCAAAACACAACACCAGACCCCAATCAGAGGGTAATAAAACTCTCTCCTTATCTATGATCTGTTCCAATATTTATGTTCATTCCTCTGCCATAATGACAGTTCTGCTTCACGTCACTTGTCTTACCTATTGCACTATTCCTGTGTCCTCTTGTGTGTATATATACCGTGTTTCCCCGATAGTAAGACACCCCCGATTGTAAGACGTATCGGGAGTTTCAGAGGGGTCGGCTAATATAAGCCGTACCCCGAAAGTAAGACATATGTCTTACTTTCGGGGAAACACGGGGGTA
This sequence comes from Oophaga sylvatica, assembly GCA_033576555.1. NCBI lineage: Eukaryota > Metazoa > Chordata > Amphibia > Anura > Dendrobatidae > Oophaga > Oophaga sylvatica. The sequence goes on from JARQOD010000002.1 coordinate 166,805,657, forward strand.
TTGCCGCCTCTCTCTCATCTAGCTGCGTGCCGCTTCCTGCCCACGTCCGCACCGTCCCCCTCTCCATAACGTCGCCCGCGTCTGTCATCTACCACTGCCGCCTTCCGCCACGGGCTCCGGCTCCCTGCAGCCGCTGGTCCCGCCGTCCTCCGTCGCTCCGTTCGCCCGCAGTCCCGGCTGAAGTTCTCGCGCGCTCTATTTAAATTTCTTCTTCGGTCCCGAAACGTCATCACGTTGGTCACTCACGTGACCGGAGGCCGGAGAGAACTGTCTATCACTGCAGCCTCCGGTCACGTGAGTGACCAACGTGATGACGTTTCGGGACCGAAGAAGAAATTTAAATAGAGCGCGCGAGAACTTCAGCCCGGGACTGCGGGCGAACGGAGCGACGGAGGACGGCGGGACCAGCGGCTGCAGGGAGCCGGAGCCCGTGGCGGAAGGCGGCTGCAGAAAAACTCAGGTGAGTTTTTCTGGTGGTAGATGGCAGACGCGGCGACGTATACACAGTAATCATACATCAGTAAAACATATACACTGGCATACTGGGGTATCATCTGCTGTATGTAACCCAGTGGGTATCAGCAGGTGTCACACTGGATTAAATACAGCAGGTGGTACTGTATCACACTGGGTTAGATACAGGTAATTTTTTTTCAATATAAGACATACCCCGAAAGTAAGACATAGTGGGGTTTTTGGGGATAAAAAGAAAGTAAGACACTGTCTTACTTTCGGGGAAACACGGTATATATGTGATTCTTCAGTTTTTGTTTTAGTCTTTGCCTGATGAAGAGACCGGAGTAGTCTCGAAAGCTTGCAATTTGTTAACATCTTTTCAGTTAGCCATTAAAAGGTATCAACCACTGAGGACTCTCAAGTCTAAATATTTTCTATCTACTGGCTAACACGGTACGAAGATACACATCTTTCCTATAGATAAGGATAGAAAGTTTTATTGCCCTCTGATTGGGGTCTGGTTTTGTGTTTTCATGCCCCTGGAAGGGCAGAGACGCAGATTCCTTAATTGATATGGAATGACATGAATCCGTGTGATCTATTCATTCAAGCACTAAGAGTGTCAAAGGTCATGATGAGCTTATATTCCGAAACCTTTCTATCTTTCTCAGATTTGAAGTTACATTTTAATACCAGTAATTCCATATCCATCATGCTATGACCGGGCATACCAAAGTTTTTTGCCACAGGTAAATCCATTATTTTTTCTCTTATTGTGTGGCGATGATAATTCATCCTTGTTCTCAGTTTTTGGCCGGTCTCCCCCACATACAGACCCCCATTTGTACATTTAGTACATATAATTAGGTACACCACATTAGATGTGATGCAGCTGAAAGTAGCTGGGATCTTGTAGTCGTGATGGGAGTTGGGATCTTTATCTTGTCCGTGGTCATTATAGATGCACAGGTTTTACATTTCTTATGGTTGCAAGGAAAGGTTCCTGCAGCTGTTGGGGAGGACAGGGAGCTTCTGACAATGATGCTTCTTACATTTGGGGGCTGCCTAAAACACAGTAGTGGGGGGTCTGGAAATATGGATTGTAATATCGGGCATCTTTTTGTAGTAAAGGTTGTAGTTTCCGTGTAGCTCCCCTTAGCACCTCCAGATTTAGATTGTAGGTGACCACTAGAGGCACCCGGTTATTTTCTTCTTTACCTTTGTAATGTAGCAGGTGATTCCTTGATATTCTGTTGGCTCTTGAAATTTGGTTTTCAGTTGTTCTTGGATGGTATCCCTGGTTCAAAAAAGTCTTTCTGAGGCGACCCCCCACTACTGTGTTTTAGGCAGCCCCCAAATCTAAGAAGCATCATTGTCAGAAGCTCCCTGTCCTCCCCAACAGCTGCAGGAACCTTTCCTTGCAACCATAAGAAATGTAAAACCTGTGCATCTATAATGACCACGGACAAGATAAAGATCCCCTACTCCCATCACGACTACAAGATCAAAGGTACTTTCAGCTGCATCACATCTAATGTGGTGTACCTAATTATATGTACAAAATGTCCAACTGGGGTCTGTATGTGGGGAGACCGGCCAAAAACTGAGAACAAGGATGAATTATCATCGCCACACAATAAGAGAAAAAATAATGGATTTACCTGTGGCAAAACACTTTTGTATGCCCGGTCATAGCATGATGGATATGGAATTACTGGTATTAAAATATAACTTCAAATCTGAGAAAGATAGAAAGGTTTGGGAATATAATCTCATGATGACCTTTGACACTCTTAGTGCTGTAATGAATAGATCACACGGATTCATGTCATTCTATATCAATTAAGGAATCTGCGTCTCTGACCTTCTAGGGGCATCAAAACAGAACACCAGACCCCAATCAGAGGGCAATAAAACTTTCTCTCCTTATCTATGAACTGTTCCAATATTTATGATCATCCCTCTGCCATAATGACAGTTCTGCTTCACGTCACTTGTCTTACCTATTGCACTATTCCTGTGTCCTGTTGTGTGTAGAAATATGTGATTCCCTAATTTTTTGTTTTACTCTTAGCCTGATGAAGAGACCTGAGTAGTCTCGAAAGCTTGGAATTTGTTACCATCTTTTCAGTTAGCCATTAAACGGTATCAACCACTGAGGACTCTCAAGTATAAATATTTTTCTATTCTTGGAATTGAAATTCATCATTTTATTGTCCTAGTAAAACTTCATTTATTCTTGTTTGAAGTACATACATTTGCAATGGCCACATAACAAGGCAATAACTCAATATTTTATTTCAAAACCCTCCTTGACCCTGGGCTTCAACATCGCCAGTTGCTGCTCAGAAGTGTTAGATGCACAGATGAAAACAATCGCTGATGTGTTTGTGGGGTTCAGTAACGCCTGCTGTTCCCCTGCTGTGTGTCTGGCAAAAATTACTGCTGCTAACTACAAATTCAACTTCAAACATCTCATACTAGGCCTCTGCCTACACCCTCCTTGACCCTGGGCTTCAACACCGCCAGTTGCTGCTCAGAAGTGTTAGATGCACAGATGAAAACAATCGCTGATGTGTTTGTGGGGTTCAGTAACGCCTGCTGTTCCCCTGCTGTGTGTCTGGCAAAAATTACTGCTGCTAACTACAAATTCAACTTGAAACATCTCATACTAGGCCTCTGCCTACACCCTCCTTGACCCTGGGCTTCAACACCGCCAGTTGCTGCTCAGAAGTGTTAGATGCACAGATGAAAACAATTGCTGATGTGTTTGTGGGGTTCAGTAACGCCTGCTGTTCCCCTGCTGTTTGTCTGGCAAAAATTACTGCTGCTAACTACAAATTCAACTTCAAACATCTCATACTAGGCCTCTGCCTACACCCTCCTTGACCCTGGGCTTCAACACCGCCAGTTGCTGCTCAGAAGTGTTAGATGCACAGATGAAAACAATCGCTGATGTGTTTGTGGGGTTCAGTAACGCCTGCTGTTCCCCTGCTGTGTGTCTGGCAAAAATTACTGCTGCTAACTACAAATTCAACTTCAAACATCTCATACTAGGCCTCTGCCTACACCCTGCTTGACCCTGGGCTTCAACACCGCCAGTTGCTGCTCAGAAGTGTTAGATGCACAGATGAAAACAATCGCTGATGTGTTTGTGGGGTTCAGTAACGCCTGCTGTTCCCCTGCTGTGTGTCTGGCAAAAATTACTGCTGCTAACTACAAATTTAACTTGAAACATCTCATACTAGGCCTCTGCCTACACCCTCCTTGACCCTGGGCTTCAACACCGCCAGTTGCTGCTCAGAATGTTAGATGCACAGATGAAAACAATCGCTGATGTGTTTGTGGGGTTCAGTAACGCCTGCTGTTCCCCTGCTGTGTGTCTGGCAAAAATTACTGCTGCTAACTACAAATTCAACTTCAAACATCTCATACTAGGCCTCTGCGTACACCCTGCTTGACCCTGGGCTTTAACACCGCCAGTTGCTGCTCAGAAGTGTTAGATGCACAGATGAAAACAATCGCTGATGTGTTTGTGGGTTCAGTAACGCCTGCTGTTCCCCTGCTGTGTGTCTGGCAAAAATTACTGCTAGCTACCTACACATGGTGAAAAAAACATGACATGTCAAAGTGTCTAGTGCTACACATAGATATGAGGCTACACCCTGATTTCTAAGCTGTAAACAATTGAAACGTCAGCTTTAAAACGATAAAATGATTACTCTTTGTCACAAATCTGTAACAAAATAATTGTGACATATTATTTCAGATATGCACATGTCGAAAACAAATGCTAACACAAAAGCCTACTTATGCTATAGGATACTGATGGTCAACCTTGTCACTCCATAGCTTAGACAAATCCAACTCACATCATGACTCAAATGCTGCAATGTTGGAAGTGCATAATGTGGGTTGAACTTTGACAACAGCTGCAGTGCGAAGGTTAGACTTCAGTGTTCTTGGCTTTTAAATAAAAGCATACAAGTAAATATAATAATCCAATGTTGATTAAGGGACGTGATGTACACCTGTAATATTGTGCAAACAATGCATGTAGGAATAGTTCTCTTCAACATTACTTATATTTGTGTCATTTTAAAAAATACATATTTAATTAGAAAGTTAACAGCCCATATCATAAAGGTCCTTCATGTAAACATGATAATCGGTAACAAAAATCATGCATTACCTTGCTAAAGTCAATAGTGCATAGTCACAATAGCAAAATATATACCTGTAAGTGGTGCTGAAAGAACGACAACTGATAGAATAGGTGAATGATATCTATTTATCAGACTGAATAGCGACACCTGTACAATGTCGATATAATACTGTACCTTAACAAAACAGCTGTGTCACACCTCACATGCGTTTTTCTTGTAGCTTGTTATGCAATAGGGCACATGCGTGTATGTTTCATCATAGGTGCATGTTTACTGAGTAAAGCAGTCATGACAACGCCTTTGTGTTGTCGGTACGCTTGCGATGATGAACGATGCGCACCGTGAATGTTAGTCTGCGTCATAAGACGCACAGACGCTCCAATACCCAACGCGTCACAGCAGGAAGCCAGTCTGTGCTTCCAAACAAAGGCGCAAGCATACATGCACGTACCCTGTTTATAAAGCTATATAAAAAAAAGTATGTAGTAGTAACGCACACTTTATTGAGGTACAGTATTACATCGCCATTCACCATCTGTGGCTATGCAGTCTCATCTATATATACCTTATCTATCCGTTGTCATGCTTGCAAGTCCACAGTCAGGCATAAATAGCTGTTTTCACTATGCACTATGCACTTTTTAAAGGTTTTGTTTGTTAATATAAATGATTGGCACATATTATCAGTATTACATGATGGAAATTTTAGATATTTTTAAAAACTTTTTAGTGATATTATTCAGCAAATGTAAAGTTTTATGAATGTCACAGATAACTTGTAATGCTGATTATGTTTTTAAGTCAGCCATTCATTGTCTATACAATAAAAATGGTGTACATACTGTTACTTATCCATCATTAATGGATTCTGATATGTACTTGTATGCTTTTATTTAAAACCGTATAGCAGATTATTTAACCTATTTTTATTGTGGTTTGCATTGCTTTTCAACATGTTAATGTATGCGTTTATGTTTGTCAATTATTAATTTACATATATATTTTAAAGTAAAATCATCATCTTATGGTACTAAAGGTTATATTTCTCTTGTTTGGAGTATAGACATTTTTAATTGACACGTAACAAGGAAAATACTTGATCTAGTATTTAAACATCCTCCTTGACCCTGGGCTCCAACACCGCCAGTTGTTGCTCGGAAGTGCTGTTAGCACAGTCAACACTTGCTCCTGTGTTACTGGGGTTCAGTAATGTCAGCAGTTCCCCTGCTGTGTGTACGGCAAACAGTCCTGCTGCCTCCACCCTGTTCTCTTCTCATCCCTGGGCTCCAACACCGCCAGTTGTTGCTCGGAAGTGCTGTTAGCACAGTCAACACTTGCTCCTGTGTTACTGGGGTTCAGTAATGTCAGCTGTTCCCCTGCTGTGTGTACGGCAAACAGTCCTGCTGCCTCCACCCTGTTCTCTTCTCATCCCTGGGCTCCAACACCGCCAGTTGTTGCTCGGAAGTGCTGTTAGCACAGTCAACACTTGCTCCAACGTTACTGGGGTTCAGTAATGTCAGCTGTTCCCCTGCTGTGTGAACGGCAAAAAGTCCTGCTCCCTCCACCCTGTTCTCTTCTCATCCCTGGGCTCCAACACCGCCAGTTGTTGCTCGGAAGTGCTGTTAGCACAGTCAACACTTGCTCCTGTGTTACTGGGTTCAGTAATGTCAGCTGTTCCCCTGCTGTGTGTACGGCAAACAGTCCTGCTGCCTCCACCCTGTTCTCTTCTCATCCCTGGGCTCCAACACCACCAGTTGTTGCTCGGAAGTGCTGTTAGCACAGTCAACACTTGCTCCAACGTTATTGGGGTTCAGTAATGTCAGCTGTTCCCCTGCTGTGTGTACGGCAAAAAGTCCTGCTGCCTCCACCCTGTTCTCTTCTCATCCCTGGGCTCCAACACCGCCAGTTGTTGCTCGGAAGTGCTGTTAGCACTGTCAACACTTGCTCCTGTGTTACTGGGGTTCAGTAATGTCAGCTGTTCCCCTGCTGTGTGTACGGCAAACAGTCCTGCTGCCTCCACCCAGTTCTCTTCTCATCCCTGGGCTCCAACACCGCCAGTTGTTGCTCGGAAGTGCTGTTAGCACAGTCAACACTTGCTCCTGTGTTACTGGGGTTCAGTAATGTCAGCTGTTCCCCTGCTGTGTGAACGGCAAACAGTCCTGCTGCCTCCACCCTGTTCTCTTCTCATCCCTGGGCTCCAACACCGCCAGTTGTTGCTCGGAAGTGCTGTTAGCACAGTCAACACTTGCTCCTGTGTTACTGGGGTTCAGTAATGTCAGCTGTTCCCCTGCTGTGTGTACGGCAAACAGTCCTGCTGCCTCCACCCTGTTCTCTTCTCATCCCTGGGCTCCAACACCGCCAGTTGTTGCTCGGAAGTGCTGTTAGCACAGTCAACACTTGCTCCAACGTTACTGGGGTTCAGTAATGTCAGCTGTTCCCCTGCTGTGTGTACGGCAAACAGTCCTGCTGCCTCCACCCTGTTCTCTTCTCATCCCTGGGCTACAACACAGACAGTTGTTGCTCGGAAGTGTCATTGGCACGGGTACTCACTCCTGCCCAGACTAGTTACAGCACGCCATCTGTTTCCTGTCAGTGTAAACGTCACTTAGCCTCCAATAAGTTGTCCTGTCGTGTTGCGGTCTGGTTAGCCGACTCTATGGTGCCTGGAGTTTAGGTGCTTCCTATGTGTGCTGCGGGATATGCAAATAAAGGCTGTTTCCATTGTGACAATAGGACAGTCACCCACTGTAGTACTGTGGGATTCGGTAACTGCGGCCGGCTCGCGGCCTGTCAACTTAAATTTCCATGGGTACCTTCTGCTACCCGTCCAGGTTCCAGTACCGTCAGCTGGTTCTCCGCAGTGCCTTTGGCCTAGGTGCCTCCATCTCGGTATCCGAGTTCCAGCAATGTCTGCTGGTCCTTGGTAGTGCTTTGGAGCACAGGTACCTCCTGCTTAGTAACCGTGTCCCAGTAACGTCAGCTGGTCCTCGGTTGTGCCATTGGCTCTTTTCCTTCTGCTGCCCCTCCGGGTTCCAGCACAGTCAGCTGGTCCTCGTTACTTGCATTGGCTCTTGTACCTTCTGCTACCCGTCCGGGTTCCAGTACCGTCAACTGGTTCTCCGCAGTGCCTTTGGCCTAGGTGCCTCCATCTCGGTATCCGAGTTCCAGCAACGTCTGCTGGTCCTTGGTAGTGCTTTGGAGCACAAGTACCTCCTGCTTAGTAACCGTGTCCCAGTAACGTCAGCTGGTCCTCGGTTGTGCCATTGGCTCTTTTCCTTCTGCTGCCCCTCCGGGTTCCAGCACAGTCAGCTGGTCCTCGCTACTTGCATTGGCTCTTGTACCTTCTGCTACCCGTCCGGGTTCCAGTACCGTCAACTGGTTCTCTGCAGTGCCTTTGGCCTAGGTGCCTCCATCTCGGTATCCGAGTTCCAGCAACGTCTGCTGGTCCTTGGTAGTGCTTTGGAGCACAGGTACCTCCTGCTTAGTAACCGTGTCCCAGTAACGTCAGCTGGTCCTCGGTTGTGCCATTGGCTCTTTTCCTTCTGCTGCCCCTCCGGGTTCCAGTACCGTCAGCTGGTTCTCCGCAGTGCCTTTGGCCTAGGTGCCTCCATCTCGGTATCCGAGTTCCAGCAACGTCTGCTGGTCCTTGGTAGTGCTTTGGAGCACAGGTACCTCCTGCTTAGTAACCGTGTCCCAGTAAAGTCAGCTGGTCCTCGGTTGTGCCATTGGCTCTTTTCCTTCTGCTGCCCCTCCGGGTTCCAGCACAGTCAGCTGGTCCTCGTTATTTGCATTGGCTCTTGTACCTTCTGCTACATTTACAAATTGAAGATTTTTTAAATGTTTTTTTGGGTAATCACTCTGGATCTCCAACAATGAAGACGACGACCCTGATGACCACCCCGAAGAAGATGACGACCACAAGGACGACGAGCATCAAGCCAACCAGCCTAAACACCATCACAAAGAAGAAATAAAAGATTACCCAACATGACTAAGAAGGTTAAGACAAACTACAAGATACAGAACAAGAGACTGAAGAACAATAAGCAGAAGATCAAAAAGCAGAAGAACATGAAGTATAAGACCAAAATGAAGAGCAAAATATATGCTCTAAATTATAAGCAGAAGAAGACTAAGCAGTGTATGGGGGTGAGTCCGTTCCTCCTCGTGGTGCCCCTGGAAAATGCCTACTGCTGCAGGCTAAACTGAACACGGACAAATACTGTTGTAATTTAAATCAAGAACGGAAGGATGAAAAATTCATACTTTGACAGATTACAAGTACAGGAATCTCTGTCACAAATAAGAATATGATGAAGAAGATGAAGTACAATATGAAGAAGAATAATAGTTTAAAAAGAACAATATGAGTAATGTTAACAAAAAGATGAAAAGCAAGAAGTTTTAGAAGAAGATAAAGAAGGTGAAGATGAAGAATAATTTGATGAAAAAGATGATGCTGCTGAAGATTATGAAGGAGAAAGTGTGTCAAAAGTTAAAAAGGTGAAGAGCATGGAAGTTGTGAAATATACATATTTGCCAAAATAGAAAAAACGTTAACAACATTGTCAATTTCTTCGTCAATCCGAACATCTTTAAAAAAAAAAATATTTATGCTATTCCATTTGATTGGGTTAAACATCTATGCCTTTAATGTCTCCTCAACCTTCCCCAATACATTCTACATTACTCTTTGTTGTTTTCCTTCATGTACAATTAACCAACAAGGCAAGAATGGGTTTTTTTTAATTCCGATATTTTGTTCCCATAGACTTACATTGGATTTCCGGTATCGGGTATCGCCAATATTTTTGGGTATCGGCGATACCATTCCGATTCCGATACTTTTGGATATCGGAAAGTATCGCTCAACTCTACTAACCAGTCATTTCTGTGTGTAGTTTAGGCTATAGTAGATCCTTGTAGAAATAGCCGCTGTATATGTTTTATTGTAGAAGTTCTTTACTTTTATTACTGTGACTTTCTACAGTGGCTTCAATCATTGCAACTTACCCGTTTCCAGAAATAGACGGAAAGAAAGTTAAACTGCTAAGAACTAAAGACAATGGAATAGTGCTGAACTGCACACATATGACATCCTCAAATAGTAGTTTATTCCCAGCATTAATGGCCCTTTCAGAGAAAATTGTCCTGTGTTCTGATATAGACAACTTAAGTGATTTGTTTCTGAGAAACTAATAACAGATGAACAATTTGTACCAGCAATTCACCTGAAAGTTAGTAATGTCGTATAATGACTTTTTACTCCAGTGTTTCATTTTTTTTTGTGCTGTTGAACCTAAAGTGTAAAGACCATAAACCATGGTTACTAGGAAAGGTTTTTATGCTGCACTGATAGAAGTTAGGAAAAATGGGGAAGTGTAAGGATCTAATCTTAGACCAGGGCAACACTAATGGCTAGACTGCGTCATAGCATCTCCAAAATAGCAGGTTTTATGGAGCTATTTCTGGTATGCATTGATCGGTACCTACCAATTGTGGTCCAAAGAAAGACAACAAAGTCTTATTGATATGTGTATGGGGCAAGGACTTGTCTGTTTGGTCCAATCCCACCGTACTGTAGCAAAAAATGAAAGCTGAAAAAATTAATACCATCTATGATATAAAGATGTTGCATTCTGCACTATTCGTTACTCGCACGAATAGAACTCGACGAGTAATTAGGTATTCACCTCGGTATATTCGAGTGACCCGCCCATCATGTTTGGCGCTTTATTTGCATTCAATGAACATGCTTGGCTGGCTGCCAATCACAGTAATGCCAGGGCCATCTTTGGTGTGGCATTACTGTGATTGGCTGGCTTTCCAGCATCATAGGGACAATTTTAAGGCTGCCGGCGCCATCTTGCACACATTGCAGCAGAGTGAAAGTAGCGTAGGTAGATTGATAGGTTATAGTGAGCGTTCTTTATTCCAAAAAGCTTTTTTTTGTGTGAAATAGCGGCTAAAAATATCACCATATTCAATGTCTGTTATGCATTCCCTAAATCTTTGTATAACCCCCTAACTCCCCTTCTATACTCCCAAAAACTTTTTTTAATTTCTCCCTTTCTGTATGGTAATTGTCTCAGTCCAGTCCGATTGGCGTGGTTTCGGACCTCCTCCCAGCTTCTGCTCACCGTCCTCCTGACATGGATAACGATCCACGTAGCCATGCACATATCGCGCCTGCTTAGAAATATCGCATTTTGTACCTGCGCAGTATGCTTTGCCCAACTGCGAGCATAGCTGAAAAACAGAAGTGCGCATGCGCTGGCAAACATAGTTCTGGTGCATGAGCCGGATGTACATGTGCTGTCACGTGAGACTTCTGTTTTTCGGCTTTGCCCGCAGTTGGGCAAAGCATACTGTGCAGGTGCGTAATGCAGTATTTCTGAGCAGGCGCAAGATGTTGCACGGCGATGTTGATGACGCAAGAGGCGTCATCCACGAAGTAGAACGTCAAGCAACAACTGATGGGAGGAATTAAGAGGCAGGAAACCACGCCCATCGACCGGACTGAGACGATTACCATACAGCGCGGGAGAAATTAAAAAGGTTTTTTGCGAGTATACAAGATGAGTCAGGGGGTTATATAAGGATTTAGGGAATGCAGCACAGATGCTGAATAAGGTGATATTTTTAGCTGCTCTATCGCAAAACTGGTGACAGGTTCCCTTTAAGAGCTGAAGATTGTAAAGAGATTACTTGTTTGTTAAGGGTATGCCACACTGAACAATATCGCTAACGGGATCGCTAAAAAACGTCACTATTTAGCGATCCCGTTAGCGATGTTGTTGTGTGCGGCATCTGCCAGCGACGAGCTTCCTGCTGTGATCTCGCTCGTCGCTGGAATCGTTCCGGACCCTATTTTCTCGTCGGCGCTCCCGCTGGGTAAGTATATATCGCTAGTGTGGCACCTTTTCTTAGCGATTTAGCGGTACTTTTGTACCGCTAAAGTCGTTAAGAAGATCGCTAACGGCGATAGCGTCGTTAACTATATCGCTAAATGTGGCCGCACTTAGCGATATAGAAACAATCCCGCTAGCGATCGCATTAGTATGCGTCGTTATCGTGATCGCTAGCGGGATTGTTTAGTGTGGCAGTACCTTTAAGTGGGGATTTCAGCAGTTGTGAGAGATTTAATAGGAGGGAGGGTGAAAGGCAGACCCCTGGGTGTTCTCATCATTGCAAGTACATGCTGCAGATCTCTGCTATTTTCCACTTAAAATACCTAATATTTGTCTAGCAGTTGTGCGACTGGTGCAATCTGGGTAGAGATAATTGTACGTGACAATTTAGCAGGGGCAATAATCTTCATTATTCCACATTTGGAGTGTGTCAGCAAGACGATTGAAAAAAAAAATCATAATTTTCTATTGGTTTAAAAAATAATATATCTTTATCTAGCAGCTGTGCAAGTGGCACAATCCAGGTAGAGATAATCGCACGTGACAATTTAGAAGGGTAATAATCTTCATTACTCCACTGTTGGAGTATGTCAGCAAGGGAATCGATAGGGAGTACATACATGTTTCACCATTACACAATGTGCCAAGTTTTCACAAAGTACAAAAACTTAACCACGTGGGGTATACATACATGACCACTAAGTACTTGTTTCTGGAGAAGGAGTTGATTTCATGAACAAATGTTAAGACAACTTCCAAAACAAAACATTATTTTTTTTCTTATTAAAACATCATTTTTATTGATTTTTTTTACATAACATTGGATAGGATAACAGCATAGGATAGGATATAACATCAGTAATGACACTGTAAATTACCAAAAGTGCATATACTACTTACTTGTCAGACAACAGGTCCGCATAACTTTTAAAATAGTATATAGATACATAAATAGATCTCCGTCAGTGCCTTCTTGTAACACAAATCTTTGGGAAATAATAAAAAGAAAAGACAGGCTGAATACATAGAAGGGTAATAGGGAAAGGAAGAGAATCTCTTTACTGTATTTTGCATAGTCAAGAGTGTCGTTCTATGGTAATACATCTTGTATCTTTAATAGACATTATACACCTGGAATAGTTCCCAAGACCCCTAACGTCCCACTCAGATCCTCCAGACAATACCATTCCGTGTGACGGACGGGACTAATCAATCTCGATATTTCATGAGGGCTATAATGAAAACCAATTAATTTTTTCCACAGCAGAAATACTGTCCCTTCAAATTTTTCTTTTCTCCTTTCTGCCTCTATTAATTCAATTCCCAGTAAGTGTTTCATCTGGGCTATTATCATCAGCATCGATGGGATGCTTGGATTAAGCCATTCGCCAAATAAGCCATGTAAGGCTACAACTAAGAATGTGTGAATGTTTTTAGGGATCTTTGCTTTACCTCCTGTGGGTTGTGTCTCCGGAGGTCTCAACTGGTGAAATAACATAGTTTGTAGCGTTTGTTGAAGATGGATTCCCCACTACGATCGAATCTGCTCCCCTACCTGTTTCCAGTACTCTTTAGACTTCTCCTCCATGCTCTATGGTGACCCAAATCCATCTCCCCTGATCATCACACTCCTGGGGCAGCAGATTAAATACAAAATTACGATGGAATAGTATCACTACCTCTATGTGTCTACCTTGAGCTGCCAAGCCCACTACACTCCCCACCCACAACTTGCTGAGCCAAAAAAAATCCTCTTCCTTTAGATGGGTTTCTTGAAGCAATACAATATCTGGCGAGTACCTTTTCAGATGTCTCAGTATCTTCACTCTTATTCGGGGATGTTAGGCCTTTCCCATTCCAGGAGATGACCTTCATAATCACTGTCACTACAGCCTATTACCTCTTGCTTTGTTTTCCTTGTGAGGGTTCTAGGGATTAAAGGGAGATACTCAGGTGGTTAGAGAAAAGTAGAAAAGAAAGAAAAAAAGACTTAAAAAAGATATGAAGGGGACAGAGATTTAAACCTTAAAGCAAATACAGTGAGCTCTCAATACGCTGTAGTGTATTTCTAGCTTCTTACACCACTAATAGTCTTGTGGACTTCGCTTTTTTCTGAGGAAGTAAAAACCACCAAAAAAACCTGTGGAAAGAACCATATCCCACACCACATATTATAACTTATTGTCAAAATGCCATCTGCATCTTCTCCTCTGCCCTGATCAACACCTTTGCATAACTTTTTGCCCTCCACCCCGCCAGAACCCAGATTCCTTCCCCAAATAAGGAGCAGATGGGCACTTCCAACCGAAACCCTCCTCATCTAGGTGCAACATATACCAATTGCCAATAGTCAACCCGTTCCCAAACCATCCAGTCACCTTGGGGAGACACTGTCCTGTTTGTAGAAAAAGTGTGTGTGGGGGGAGAGAACCATCAAGAACAATATGTATATGATGCAGTCTATTTCTATAGTGCTTCACCTGGGCCAGCCAGATGCCCTCTGAGGCTTTTGTGTTGAGGGGAACCTGTCTTCCTCACGACCTCTTCTTCGTTCAATGCTTTTTGCGTTGCGCAGTATTTTTTCCATATCTTTCTCTGCCTCACTCGGCGATTTGTATCCCCTTCATTTTGGAAAATCGTCAGTGTCGCCGGGTATTGCAGTGCAAAACTTTTCTTTGCTTGATAGAGTGCTGCACATATTTTACTAAATGCTCTCCTGCGTTTTGCCACCTCCACAGAATAGTCTTCAAATAATAGAACTTTCATCCCTCTCAAAGTCACTGGCCGGGAACATTTTCTACATACTCTCATGTCAAACTTTTCTCCTTCGTCTCATTGGGGGACAGAGGACTGTGGGTGTATGCTACTGCCGCTAGGAGGCTGACACTAAGTAAACATAAAAAAGGTTAGCTCCTCCTCCGCTGTAAACACCTCAGCACTGGCCGCAGGCAAACCCAGTTCTTGCTTAGTGTCTGATGGAGGCACACGTCTGGTTCTTTTTCCAGACCATTTTTTTTTTTTGTCTTTCCCACGAAGACGAGATAGGGGCGACGGACCCTTTTGAAGGGGTCCGATCTCCCCAAAACCATCAACGGGCGAGCACGTGGAGTGAAGCCTCCACGTATCCTTTCCCGCAACGTGGGACATGATGCCGGACTCAGCCCTGACCACCCTAGAGTATTGAAACCCTAGGCTGTACAGTGGCAGGAGATAGTCCGTGCGGCCCCCACTGCACCACCAATGCTAGACTGCGGTGCTGCAAGGAGGCGGACGGTCCCTCTCCTCACCCCCTGAAGGGGTGATGGAGTTAGGGTGCCTGCACCGTCCTTCTGTCATTTCACAGGCCCCCCTCCAATCTGAAGCTAAGTGGGGCCAGAAAAAGGACCCTCTGCGAACCCACCTTAAGGACGTCGTGGAGGAGGACCGGAAAGCTATGAACGGAGGTTGCTGGTAGCGTTGGAGCAGGGGAAAGGATACTCGTTTTCAGCCTGGCTTCAGTAAGACAGGCAAGTTCCTGGTTTGGGCCCCGCCCCCTTGGGGGCATCATCTTCCGGCGGTCCGCCCCTTGTCTCCTGGACGGCCGCCGCCTAAAATTTAGGCCCCGGCTTCGGCCGGTGTTAGGCCTCAAATAAATTTAGTCCCTGCTCCGGCTGGGGACCAGGCCGCGGCCTGCAATTTAGCGCCCGGCTTAGGCCGGAGGGGGGCCGCGGTCTCAGGCCCCGCCTCCAGCGGCATCATCTTCCGGTGGGCCCGCCCCCGACTCTCGGGCGGCCACCGCCGGAAATTTGGGCCGCGGTTTTCTCCGGCGCTGGGCCGCGACCGCAAATTTAGTCCCCGGCTTCGGCCGGGGACTAGGCCGCGGCCGGAGTGGTGTCTCCGGCATCTGACGGCGCTAGGCCGCGCCTCTCGACCCCGCCCCCTGTGGTCAGCTATATGAGCCACGCCTCCCTGACAGGGAGCACTTTTTTTGAAAAGTCTGGAGCCTTTGCTCGTTTCTTTTGCGCTATCAACGCTGTTTAAGACGTCCGGGGATACAGGACTGGGGTAAGTGCCACTACCTCCAGCCCGGCTCTCCACTTCGCTGCGCTCCGCTACCGCACCTCCGCATCGTCACAGCCAGATTGTTACAGCAGGGGGAAAGAGGCTCTGGACAGATACAGTATGTCCAGAAGAACTAAGGCTCACACGGTGCTGTATACCGCATGCATTGCCTGTAGATCCCCTTTTCCGCACGCCCAGTCTAATCGGGTCTGCGAAGCCTGTGACTCCGAACGGGCTCAGGAGCCCTCACCTATAGCCCAGCCCAGTGCGTCAGGTCCCCCGGAGTGGGCCCTATCTCTGTCTCAATCTATGGCGTCATTAACGAGAGCAATCGAGTCCCTTCAAGCTCCCGATAGGAGCAGGGACAGTGGTTCACCCGTCTTGGCGACGTCTCAGGAACCTCCGGCCTGCAGGGGCCGCGCTCTCACCAGGCAGACGCAGGGGATGCGAACCCACACTGCGTCGCCTATGCCGTCCAGGGCTTCGGCATCCTTCAGTTCAGCTTCTCGCTCTCCCTCACCTTTAGAGGCAAGTGATCAATATTCGGATTCCGATACTGAAGGGTCCCTCAATTTAGAAGCTCCAGGTTGTCAGGAGACAATTGACAGTCTGATTGAAGCTGTCAATCAATCTCTGGGGGTAGACAATGAATCCACCTTGGCCTCTGGTCATAAGGTGTCTTTCAAACGAGCCAGACAGACCCATAAGGTTTTTGGTGCTCATCCTGAGTTTGAGGAGCTAGTGCAGCGCCACCGGGAATAGCCGGACAAACGCTTCGCAGGACAAAAAGCCCTTAATACCAGATATCCTTTTGCCCCTGAACTTCTGAAGAAGTGGGCGGAATCTCCTGCGGTCGACCCTCCTGTGTCGCGTTTGGCATCTAAGACGCTTCTCTCTCTTCCCAACGGTTCCTCGATTAAGGATCCAATGGATCGTCTGATTGAAAGTTTGGCCCGCTCGGTGTTTGAGGCATCAGGTTCTGCTCTCTCCCCTTCTTTTGCAGCGACTTGGGTTGCTAAGGCCATGATATCCTGGTCGGAGTCTCTAAATAGAGCTCTTCACGGTATAGAGGTGCCGTCTGAGGTAACCGAGATCTCTAATCAGATAGCTCTTGCAGGAGACTTCTTAATTAATGCGTCCATGGATGCGGCAAATTGCGCAGCACTAGCTGCTGCTAATGCAATGCTATCAGAAGATCCTTGTGGCTGAGAACCTGGCGAGCGGACTCAACCTCAAAGAAATCGCTTACATCCTTACCATATCAGAGTGGTCGGTTATTTGGCGAAAGGCTGGATCAGCTCATATATGATGCGACGGGAGGGAAGAGCAGTTTCCTTCCTCAGCAAAAAATTAGACAGCCTTTTCGTCGACAGCTTCAGCCTCGCTTTAGGGCCTTTTGTAACCCAGGTTGGGCCGCGCCAGCCACCTCCAGCGGCTCAGGTCGACCTAATCAGGCCAGAGATCGCCAGGTCTCCTACAGGACCAACCCTCTGTGAAGAGGGCGATCTCAACAGCCAAGATCTAGAGGGTCTAAACCCCAAAGATATTCGGACAAATGACTGGAGGCAGAATCCGGTCAATCTATCCAGAGTAGGCGGCCGCTTACTCTGGTTTCGCCCCATTTGGCTATCAATTACTCACGACAAGTGGGTCAGGAGTTAGTCTCCTCGGGGTACAAAATAGAATTTACCAGCCTTCCCTCAAATTGATTTTTTCCCTCGCGCCTTCCCAAGGAGGAGTCTCGGGTTCGCGCCTTATTCAAGGCGGTCGAGTCTCTTCGACACAGCGGGGTTGTCGTACCTGTACCGGAGGTCGAAAGAGGTCAGGGGTTTTATTCCAACCTGTTCATTGTACCCAAGAAGGACGGTACCGTAAGGCCCATTCTGGATCTAAAGCGACTGAACCGGTTTGTCAGAATTCGACATTTCCGAATGGAGTCTCTCCGCTCGGTCATTGCAGCCATGGAAAAAGGGGAATTTCTAGCATCAATAGACATCCAGGATGCCTATCTTCACATCCTCATATTTCCCCCTCATCAAAGGTTTCTTCGGTTTGCCATCGGCAAACTTCATTTCAGTTCGCAGCCTTGCCATTCGGGCTAGCCACAGCCCCCAGGGTGTTCACAAAGGTCATGGCTGCTGTTGTGTCCATTCTGCACTCCAGGGGAATAGTCATCCTGCCTTACTTAGACGACCTCCTCATCAAGGGTCCGTCTTTTCAAACCTGCGAGGAAAGTGTCAGCATTACGTTAGACACCCTTGCTCGCCTGGGGTGACTGGTGAATATGAAGAAATCATCTCCCGTGCCATCTCGGAAGATCACCTTTTTAGGGATGAATTTCGACACCGCTCAGGGGTTGATAATCCTTCCTCAGGACAAGGCCTTAGTTCTCCGTCAAGAGGTAGGGATCCTTCGCCAACCGATTCCTCACACCATCCGGTTTTGCATGAGGGTCCTAGGAAGGATGGTGGCAGCAATCGAGGCTATTCCATTTGCCCAGTTTCATCTTCGCCCCCTTCAGCATGCACTCTTGGCAGTATGGGACGGGAGTCCTTACTCCCTCAATCTTCGGTGCCGTCTGTCCCTGCAGGTCAGACAGACTCTTACGTGGTGGACGAAGAGCACCACTCTTCAACAAGGTCGTTTGTTTCCTCCAAATTTCTGGATGGTAGTCACAACGGACGCCAGCCTGCTCGATGGGGAGCAGTGTTTCGTCACCACACAGCCCAGGGAACTTGGTCTCAGCAGGAATCGACCCTTCCGATCAATATTTTAGAGATCCGAGCTGTTCGGCTGGCTCAGGCATTTTCACCAGCATCTGGCGGGCCGCCCAGTCCGAATACAATCGGACAATGCCACGGCGGTGGCATACATAAACCATCAGCGAGGTACCCGCAGCAGGGCGGCCATGCACGAGGTAAAATAGATTCTGACCTGGGCAGAGGTAAATCACTCTGTGATTTCAGCGGTCCACATTCCGGGCGAGGAAAACTGGGCAGCGGATTTTCTCAGCCGTCACGGCATAGCGTCAGGGGAATGGTCGCTACATCCCGAGATTTTTCAGCAGATATGCCGACGCTGGGGAACCCCAGATGTGGACCTGATGGCTTCCAGGATAAATGCCAAGGTGCCCAACTTCGTCTCCCGGTATCGGGATCCGCAGGCAATTGCAGTAGATGCCCTGGTTCTACCGTGGAATCAGTTTCATCTTCCATACTTGTTTCCACCAATAGCTCTGCTCCCAAGGGTGATCAGAAAGTCAGGTTAGAAGGGGTCCCAGCGATATTAATCGCTCCGGATTGGCCGCGTCGCTCATGGTATGCGGAGCTGGTACAGTTGCTCGCCGACGCACCCTGGCGACTGCCAGAGCGCGCGGACCTTCTCTCCCAGGGCCCAGTTTACCACCAGAACTCAGCGGTCCTGTGTTTGACGGCCTGGCCGTAGAATCTTGGATCCTGACCAGGGCTGGATTCTCTAAAAAGGTCGCCGCAACGATGGCTAGCGCCCGAAAGCCCGTCTCGGCTCGCATCTACCACGGTACTTGGAAAGTCTTTTTTGCTTGGTGCAGGGAAGATGGTTGTTCCCCGCTTCTGTTTTCAATTCCAAACATTCTGTCATTTCTTCAATCGGGCCTAGATTCAGGTCTAGCGCCAAGTACGCTTAGACGGCAGATATCAGACTTGTCGGTTCTTTTTCAGCGAAGGATCGCGTCTAATTTTCAGGTTAGGACCTTTATTCAGGGGGTTGTCCATATAGTTCCCCCCTACAAGGCTCCCTTAGATGTTTGGGATCTCAATCTAGTCCTGGGAGTCCTGCAGGAATCTCCATTTGAACCTCTGCAGGAGGTTTCTCTGACATTCCTTTCCTGGAAAGTGGTGTTTTTGGTAGCCATAACATCCATAAGGCGGGTTTCGGAGCTGGCAGCACTGTCTTGTCGAGCTCCGTACTTGCTTTTCCATCAGGATAAGGTGGTGCTCAGGCCAACACCACCTTTTTTGCCTAAAGTCGTGTCCTCATTTCATATCAATGAGGACATTGTTCTACCTTCTTTTTGCCCAGCTCCTACGCACTGGGTTGAGAAGGCTCTCCATACGCTACATCTGGTGAGAGCACTCAGGAGATATGTATCTCGGACGGCGTCCTTTCGGCAGATGGACACACTGTTTGTCCTCCCTGAGGGTCGCAGGAAGGGACTCGCTGCCTCTAGTCAACCTTGGCTAGGTGGATTCGGTTAGCCATTCAGGAGGCTTACCGCATCAGAGGAGCGGTGGTTCCCGCAGGGATCAAGGCTCACTCCAACAGAGCGGTAGGTGCCTCCTGGGCCCTTCGGCATCAGGCTTCGGTGGAACAGGTTTGTAAGGTGGCAACCTGGTCCAGTCTGCATACCTTTTCCAAGCATTATAATGTCCATACTCAGGCTTCTGCGGATGCCAGTCTGGGTAGAAGGATTCTTCAGGGCGCAGTTGCGCACCTATAAGCAATGCTTGGTTATAAATTACACTGTGGAGTCGGTTTCCCACCCAAGGGACTGCTTTGGGACGTCCCACAGTCCTGTGTCCCCCAATGAGACGAAGGAGAAATACGGATTTTTGTGTCACTCACCGTAAAATCCTTTTCTCCGAGACGCTCATTGGGGGACACAGCACCCTCCCTATTAGCCGGATGGCTTCGATTTCTAAGTTAATTTTATTTGCTTGGGTCTATATCAGTAGTTTTACTTCTGGATATATTGTACCTGTATTAACATTAATTTATTCTCTAGCCTCCTACTGCTTTTTGCACTAAACTGGGTTTGCCTGCGGCCAGTGCTGAGGTGTATACGGTGGAGGAGGAGCTAATCCTTTTTTATGTTTACTTAGTGTCAGCCTCCTAGCGGCAGTAGCATACACCCACAGTCCTGTGTCCCCAATGAGCGTCTCGGAGAAAAGGATTTTACGGTGAGTAACACAAAAATCCGTATATCATTATAGTCCAGGAATTTCATGATTACTTGACGTGTTCTTAATGTCCGGTCACCAGATCCTTGGTTGTTAGATCGTAGATTTGGCCCAACTCTGTGAGCCCTTTCAACCCTACATCCTTGATTAATTCCCAGGGCCATTGGTAGATCTCTTTCGCATAGTCTTTGAAGTTCAGCTGCAGGTACCGACTCCAAAAGCCCTACTAGGCTTAGGTTGCTGTGCCTTGACCTGTTTTCCAGGTCCTCGACCTTCTCAGACAGGCATTTTGTTTCTGCAGTTGTCTTTCAACTGCGAGGAGAGCTGTACGTTATCACCCTCCAGTTTTGAGACCCTCTGCTCCAGCTCCTCTATCTGCCCTTTGTTTGCTTAATTCTTCTTGAAAATGCTGGAAGTCATTTTTGATAGTTTGTTCCAAAGTCTTTTGGATGTCTGGCATGATGCTACTTGCCACGTCAGCTGCCAGTTTGTTATAGTCTATTGTTATCAATCTTGTAGGGTCTTCCCTGCTACACTCATTTAGGTCTTCAATGCCTTCCCTACTTAGGGTTTTCTGTTGCGAGTATGCTGCAGGAGCATCCTCTCTCGTGGGGCTTGGGTCCATGATGTCTTCCCCCTCACTGTGGTTCCCACTACTTATTTGCCGAGGGCCCTCCAGCTTTTGTGAGCTACGTAACACGTAGCGATCCATTTGCTGAAGTGGTGATGTAAATGGAGTCAGCGTCTGAGCCTTCTGTTGTTGCAGTTTGCCTTTCTCGTGAGATTATCAGTTCTTATGTTTCTTGGCAGCTATGGAAATATCTTTCCCTGCAGTGCAAAGCAGGTGCTTATGTCTCCAGTTTCCTTTTCAGCTGGTACCAGGAGAAATGACCAGCCGACTGTGTTTAACCTCCCTTTTGGGGCCCTGTGCATCGTTGCTGGAGAGTCCTTTTTCTCTCTGCTTTTTCTGGTCGCATCTCCACTTTTAGAAGCCCCTTTACAAGCTGGTACACCAGGAAAACAGCCCTGCTAAGTCTACACTGGCCTCAGATAAGTAGATCTCTCTGTTGTTTTTGTGGGGGAGGTTCTATGTGAAGCTCATCAGATTGTACCTTTAGTCACAATGGGTTTTGCTGTGGGAAGAGCAGCCCCTCCTGGCCCTGGGTGCATATGTGGGCAGCAGGCCGCGACCCTCCAGATCTCAGAAATGGACCGGAATTGTAGTGACTGACCTTTATAGGTAATGTGGAGTGGGGGCAGGTGGTCACCTGTCTTTCTCTTGTGTTGGGCGGTGGATGTAAGCAGATTTGTCAGTAGGTTTCTTGTCGGTGTGGGAGCTGCTTCTCCTGCCTGCTACATCCTCAGCACCTGAACCGGAAGTCTACATTTTCCTTTGACAGGCATGTGCGCATATCCATTATGATTGCACCAACCAAACTAAAAACCTGCTCAGACAGCACACTTGCAGCAGGGCATGGCAGCACCTCCAAGGTGTAGAAGGAGAGGTTGGGCCAAATGTGGAGCTTGGCCAACCAATAGTTAAAGGGCACTCAAGAATAAAAAAGGATGCTGGTATGGTCGCTTAAGTACTCTGTCACCATCTTGGTCAACTTCTCCCTCATCATAGTTACACTCACAGATAGCCCTTGCTGATGTGATTTTCTCATGAAAATGTGTCAGTTGGTGGTCATCCCCCTCCCCCCCCCCGAGTTGCACCTGGTGTGCGTGGCCCTCCCCTGTAATCCTTGTGAGTGAAAAGAGCCAGTACCTCTGCCAGCAGCATTGTCTGAGGGTAATCTATTTAGCAAGTCCTCCACAACGGCCCTCTGGCATACATGGACTTAAAATGGTACGTCTTCCTCCAACATGAGGGAAGCAAATTTCTCCTTGTACCGTGGGTCAAGAAAGGTGCACAGCCAGTATTTCATGTTGGACAAAATGTCTTTCATGCAAGGGTCTTGGGAAAGGCATCTGGACATGAACGCTGTCATGTGTGGCAGACTACAAAAAGTCAAATGTTCAGTGTCCTCACCAGGAAGAACACTAACCATCCTCTCCTCCTCCTCCTTCTCCTCTTCAGGCCATCCATGCTGGACAGGCATGAAGCTGGGATTGGGAATCCCCTTTGTAGCGCAAACCAAAAACTCCTGTTCCGCCTCCTCCTCTTGTTCCTTGTCATCGCCCAATTTGGCTTGAGAATATTGTGTGAGGCTGGGCTGTGTAGTATCAGCCACTATAAAATCTTGCTGCATAGCCACCTGCTCAGCATTCAAAGCTTCCTCTTTGAGATTCTGCAGCGAACGTTTTAATAGACAGAGCAGCGGGATGTTTACACTGACAATAGCATCATTAGCGGTCACCATCTTGGTGCAGCACTCAAAGTTTTGAAGAACCTCACAAATGTCATCGATCCACACCCACTCACCAGTTGTTATTAGTGGGGACTGAGTGTTACTCTGATGGGCATTGAGAAGCTGGAATTCAGACACTGCTCTCTGCTGCTCACTAAGCCTTGCCAACATATAAACCGCCTCCTGCCTCAATACATTTATTTAAATAACCCTGTGTTGCCCATTGAAAATATTCTTCATAACCAGGAACCTTGTATTTTGTTCTTACAGACTTTATGCATTTAATATCCTTATGGGTCTGTACTTTTATACATACTGGTTGGTAACCGGTTCATGCATTACATGAACACCCGATTTCTTACATTATGGCTGGTCAGTACAAGGAAACAATTATAAACTTGTGAGCAGTGCCCTCATTCCTCTTCGTATCTGTTGTTTAAGTGATCATTGTTATTCTGTAATGTCTTTTATTGTCTGTACAGGTCACCTCTAAAATGTAAAGTGCTGCAGAATATGTTGGTGCTAGTGTTGAGCATTCCGATACCGCAAGTATCGGGTATCGGCCGATATTCGCTGTATCGGAATTCCGATACTTAGTTCCGATATTTTTCATATATCGTATACCGGAATCGGAAGTTCCCATAATTCTTTGAGAGGCAATGTGATTTTAGTCAGCCAATGAGGAATCTTATGAAGTGTGGGCACATCCTGTAATGCTGCGGTCATCTTAACTAATGGCATGGCTGTGATTGGCTGCTGAAATGATGTCAGAATGCACTATAAAAGGCGCCGCCGCCATTTTAGCGTCACTGTGCTGTAAACTCAGTTAGGGACAGAACGCTGCTGTGCTGACTCTGAGGGACAGTTAGATATTGCGATTTTGTGTACTCTACTGTGCTTTAGGCAGGCTAGTTTACCTACCGCTGTGTAAAGCTTCCTTTTGCCAGTGTTGTTTTAACAGCTCTGTGCAAGGTGTGTGTGAGTGCAGGTGACGCTGCAGTTTGCTCTGCATCCACCGCTGTTTGTAGGCATCTGCACGTGTCACTCACTGACTCTTTTTTTTTATTTGATTTTGTGGAATTGGTGCAGCTCCATTATATTTGCCAAAAATCTAATCTATTAGTGTGACGCGCTTCCATCCGTATACAATACATTGGTTGCAAACACTATAGAAGTAGACAAAGGGGCGTTTCACAGCTACTGAACAGTTGTGTTTCAGTGTTCACTGTAGTCTGTGAGCTTTTCATTTTTTGAGTGCAGATCACGCTCCAGTTAGTTCTTCAACTACTGCTGGTTGTAGTCTGCTGAGCGTGTGTCACTGCCTCATCCTTCACTAATTGGTGCTGCTCCATTATATTTGCCAAAAATCTAATCTATTAGTGTGACGCGCTTCCATCCGTATACAATACATTGGTTGCAAACACTATAGAAGTAGACAAAGGGCGTTTCACAGCTACTGAACAGTTGTGTTTCAGTGTTCACTGTAGTCTGTGAGCTTTTCATTTTTTGAGTGCAGATCACGCTCCAGTTAGTTCTTCAACTACTGCTGGTTGTAGTCTGCTGAGCGTGTGTCACTGCCTCATCCTTCACTAATTGGTGCTGCTCCATTATATTTGCCAAAAATCTAATCTATTAGTGTGACGCGCTTCCATCCGTATACAATACATTGGTTGCAAACACTATAGAAGTAGACAAAGGGGCGTTTCACAGCTACTGAACAGTTGTGTTTGTGTTCACTGTAGTCTGTGAGCTTTTCATTTTTTGAGTGCAGATCACGCTCCAGTTAGTTCTTCAACTACTGCTGGTTGTAGTCTGCTGAGCGTGTGTCACTGCCTCATCCTTCACTAATTGGTGCTGCTCCATTATATTTGCCAAAAATCTAATCTATTAGTGTGACGCGCTTCCATCCGTATACAATACATTGGTTGCAAACACTATAGAAGTAGACAAAGGGGCCTTTCACAGCTACTGAACAGTTGTGTTTCAGTGTTCACTGTAGTCTGTGAACTTTTCATTTTTTGAGTGCAGATCACGCTCCAGTTAGTTCTTCAACTACTGCTGGTTGTAGTCTGCTGAGCGTGTGTCACTGCCTCATCCTTCACTAATTGGTGCTGCTCCATTATATTTGCCAAAATCTAATCTATTAGTGTGACGCGCTTCCATCCGTATACAATACATTGGTTGCAAACACTATAGAAGTAGACAAAGGGGCCTTTCACAGCTACTGAACAGTTGTCTGCAGTGTTCACTGCAGTCTCTGAGGAATAACCACACTTAGGCCTTATAACTTTTCTGACTTTCTTTATCAATCTACCAAGATGAAGAAGGCAGGGAGTAAGGCACGTGGTCGTGGCCGGGGAGTTTCAGCAGGGAGAGGACGTGGGGATTCTGTGGCTGCTGCCGCCCCCAGTGACACAGCATCCACCAGTTTTCCCCGTGAGCGTTCCTTTATGCGCACTTTTGTAGGAGCTCAGCGTACCCCTCTGCTGCGGGAAGAACAAATTGAAGCCGTTGTTGGTTGGATGGCAGCCAATGCATCGACTTCAATTGCTTCCACCTCCTCTCAGGACCACAGCACTGTTGAACAACCATCTGTCTCTTCACCGCCTGCCAAATTGCCCAGGCAGTCAGAGAGTTATGAACTGGAGCCAGCTGAGTCTCTGCTTCTGTTCTCAGAATCTGTTGGCTTGGAAACAGGGGCCCAGCCAAGCAGCATTCTGGAATGTGAAGAAGAGGCAGTATGCAGTGATGCGCAACAGCTGTGTCTCTCTGAATGTGAAGAGGCGGGTGACCCAGTGCCGATGGTCAGCACACCGCAGAACGCATCTGATGATGATGAGACTCAGGTGCCATTTTCTGTTGAGCAAGGTGCTGGCCAGACCACCCAACAGCAGCAGGTGTTGGAAGAGGGTAGTGGAGATGATGAGGTCCAAGACCCAACATGGCGTGAGGAACAGGAAGGTGGTGGTAGCAGCTCTGAGGAAGAGATTGCCCCAACGGTCCAAACAGTAAGGAGAGGTAGGCTGCAGACTCGGTTGCCTGTACCCTCCAGTTTGGCACCCGTTCGTAGCAGTTCTCTTCCAACAGCCAAACCGGGCGCTCCCAGGACTTGCACTGCGTGGTCCTTTTTTGACACACTTGCAGATGATATTTGCTATGTCAAATGCAAGCTGTGTAATCAAAAGTTAAAAGAGGTAAAAATATCAGTAACCTCAATACCACAAATATGTGGAAACATGTACGGACAAAGCACGTAGCTGAGTTACAAAGACACACTGGAGATGTAGGCCAACCTACAGCAGCACCTACATCTTCAGCTCGTGTTGGAGCCTCTTCCTCCAGCTCACACACAGCTGGTTCGGCTTCCTCACAGGATCGCCATGGAAGAACCTCTGTAACTGTTGTCCAGAGACCCAGTGTTATTCCACCCACAGCTGCAAGTTCCCTGTCATCCTCACACTCCCAGGCCACAAAACAGCCATCGGTAGCACAGGCATGGGATAAAAGACGGCCATACTCGGCAAACCATCCACGAGCACAGGCTCTGAATGCTGGCATTGCAAAACTCCTGTCCCTTGAAATGCTGTCATTCAGGCTGGTGGAGACTGACAGTTTCCGTGACTTAATGTCATTGGCAGTCCCACAATACAATGTGCCCAGCCGATTTTATTTCAGCAAGCAGGCAAGCCGTCCCTGGTCTGCAAAAGCATGTTGAGGGAAAAATTAAACATGCGCTACTAAGCGCCGTCAGTAGCAAGGTCCACCTGACCACCGATGCGTGGACCAGTACCCATGGCCAGGGACGATACCTTTCCCTCACTGCCCATTGGGTCAATGTTGTGGAGCCGGGTACAGATCTTGCGAGTGGCGCTGTACGTGTTCTGCCAACTCCAAGGATTGCAGGAATCAAGTCTGTCCACATTGACTCCTCCTCCTACTCCAGTTCCTCAGAATCATCGCTGCAGGAGCCGTCACGGTCTACCTCCACATGGACCCGTGAACGTTTACCTGATGCGACCGATATGAGCACAGCCGTGGCCAAACGTCAACAGGCCGTCCTGAAATTAATTTACATGGGGAATCGAAGCCACACAGCGCAGGAGCTCTGGAATGCCATCAAGCAGGAGAGCGACGTGTGGTTTTTCCCAGCGAATCTCCAGCCAGGCTTGGTAGTGTGTGACAATGGCCGAAATCTGGTGGCAGCTCTGGGCCTTGGCAACCTCACTCACATACCATGTCTGGCACATGTGCTCAACTTGGTCGTGCAGAGTTTTTTGAGGGACTATCCGGATCTTGATGCACTGCTGCACAAGGTCCGCCTAGAGTGCGCTCACTTGCGACGTTCCAGCATGGCCAGATCGCGCATTGCAGCTCTGCAACGCAGATTTCGCCTTCCTGAACATCGCATCATATGTGACGTACCCACCAGGTGGAATTCCACGTTACATATGTTGGAGCGGTTGTGTGAGCAGCAGCCAGCAGTAATGGAGTATCAGCTGCATCAGGCGCAATCAACTCGCAATTTGCGTCGTTCACACTTCACCACTACTGAGTGGGCCTCTATGAAGGACATCTGCCACGTTTTGCGTGCGTTTGATGAGTCAACGCGGATGGCGAGTGCAGATGATGCACTAGTCAGCCTGACTGTCCCCCTTATCTGCCTGCTTCAAAAAACACTGCAAGCAATAAGGGATGAGGTTTTGGAAGAGGTGGAGGATGAGGAGTCACAAATTCCATCACCTTCTGGACAGTCAGCGCAACGTGGTTCCTCACAAAGGGCTGGGCAGTGTTCACTTTGTGACAGGGTGGATTGATTTAAATCACGCCGATTTAAATCAACGATTTAAATCATGATTTAAATCAAATGATTTTTTTCTATTTAAATCAGATCGATTTAAATCGTGATTTTAATCATGATTTAAATCACTGATTTAAATCAAAAGATTTTTTTAATATAAATCACGATTAAAATCTAAAACTTTCAATCATTGTTCAATTAACTCCACACTTCTAGCTTGGTTTCACTTTCTGTAGCTTGGTTTCAGTTTCTTTTTCCATTCAGTTGACATGCCCAAACTTGTTGGATAGTCAGTCAGCAGTACTTGGCTGTAGTAACAATCAAACTTCAGAAGTGATCTGCGTGAGCCATGGCAGGTCGTAAGAGAGACCCTATTTGGGTTCATTTTGTTGAGATGCCAGCAGAGCTTGGAAAGAAAGGTGGGAGAGCAAAGTGCAAATACTGTCAAAAGGATATCCAAGGACTTGTTTGCCGTTTGAAATCACATTATGAAAACTGCAACCAGAAGGGAAATGAAGATGTTGATAGTGATACAACTAATGTCAATGAACCCCCACAGCTTCTTATGCACCAGGACCCTAGCACTAGTGGTAAGTCTGGCAATTACAACCTATTTTAACAGACGTTTTACTGGGATGGTTAAAGTCTATGAAAAGAAAAATTTCTAGCACTAGTTCTGGAGTATAGAATTTAAATTTATGTTAAGGCAATATTTCACAGAAGATTAACGTTAAGTAAAAATAAAAGAGTGTGTATACGCCTATTTTTTTTTTATTGTAGGCTACAATTCACTTTTGAAGTCTGCCAAATTGACCATTTTTTAAAAAAACATTTTTAAAACTTTTGTGACATAATTTTTTTCAGTTGCTCTGATATTACTAGTATTACAGCAACTTCACCGGAAACTTGAGTAGCATAACTTTTGAGACAGCCCTTATAGGACGAGGACCATTACATTGTTCAAAAAGTTTGTTTCAAAATATTTTCGTTATATTTCTTCAAATACGCAGTCGAATTATATTTTTAATTACTGTGCTTTCAGGGTCAAATATGGCTTGTGCTGCACGTGACAATCAATATCTGGGTACAACTTCAACAAAGCAGCCCAACAAAAAACTTTGCGTGCAAAGTGTAGAAAAATTCCTCTTAAAGACTACGACGAGCCAGAAAGAACATTTTGATGAATTAATTGCTAAATTCATATTTGCAACCAATTCTTCTTTCCGACTAGTTGAACACCCATTGTTTGTACAAATGATGGAAGGAATAAGACCAGGCTACAAACCACCAAGTAGATTTGATATCTCAGGAAAACATCTTCAGGCTGTATACGACAAAGAAAGAGCGGCTTGTACAAATTATTTGAAAGACAAAGTTGTTAACATGAGCTTGGATGGTTGGAGCAACATCCACAACGACCCCATAATTTGCACTTGTGTCACAACAGAAGATGGTGAAACTTACCTTACAGACACAATCGACACATCTGGAAATTCACATACTGCTGAATATTTACTTGAAATTGCTAAGAACTCAATTCACCAATGCCAAGAACAGTTTGGATGTAAAGTAAGGAGCTTAGTTACTGATAACGCAAGCAATGTGGCAAAAATGCGAGCGGAACTGGCACATGAGGATGACACAAATGTCATTACATACGGTTGTTCTGCCCATTTGTTGCATCTTTTGGCAAAAGACCTGCATATTTCGGTGTCAAGGAACATGTTGTAGAAATTGTTAAATATTTCCGCAATAATCATTTTGCACATGCAACCTACAAGGAAATGGGAGGACTGAAGTTGGTTCTACCACAAGATGTAAGATGGAATACCTTGGCCGAATGCTTGGAACTGTTTATTAACAACTGGTCAAAATTAGTGTCCATTTGCGAAACACATCGGGATAAAATTGATGCTAATATACGAAGCAAAGTATTAAATCTTGGTGTGAAGAGAAATGCCGAGGACCTTTTGGAAAGGTTAAAGCCAATATCTATTGCGTTGGATAAAATGCAGAAAGATACTGCAACCATAGCTGATGCCACAGAAGTTTGGAAAGATTTAGAAGGTTTGCTAGATCGCTTGAACCTCTCAAACAATGTAAAGGTTGCAATACACCACCGCAAGGACCAAGCATTAAAAGAAGAACACTATTTAGCCAATATCTTGCATCCCATCTACAGAGGGAAAAAACTATCTGAGGCGGAAATCAACTCTGCAATGGAGTGGCTCGCCAATACTAAACATGACATTGTGGCAACTGTGCTGAAATTGAAGTGTGAATCTGCACCATTTCAAAAATACATGTTTGCAGATAACGTCGTTAATGAACTAAAACCACTGGACTGGTGGAAGTCGCAATCACTTGTTCTTCCAGCGAAGATAATAAATGTAGCTACTCAGCTACTGACTGCATCGGCTTCATCGGCAGGAGTAGAGAGATTGTTTTCTTCATTTGGTTTTGTGCACACAACAGTCCGAAACCGCTTAGGAACTGCTAAAGCAGGACAACTAGTTTTCCTATTAAAAGTCCTAAATAAACAGTAGGCTTAAAGGACTGATGTATTCACTGAAGATGTTTGCTTACTTCAAACGTTAGAGATAGGCTATTGTTAAAAAGTACTTACTCTCTGTAGTTCAATTCTGATTGTTTAATAGTGCAAATAAAAATTATTAGGTTTCATAATCATCAACTGTTTTAATATTTTTATTTGTGTAAAATAATTTGATTTGCAAAAAGACAAAGTTTTGCTTGTGTACAACTTGATTAAAAAATCCTATTTAAATCAAAAAAATCCGATTTAAATCAAAAAAATCCGATTTAAATCAAAAAAATCAGATTTTTTTGATTTTTTTAAAAAAATCATGATTTTTATCCACCCTGCTTTGTGAGGAGGATGAGAGGAGTCAATGGAGGAGGAAGACATCGCTCCAGAGGGAGGTACACAACGCTCTAGTCAGTATGTAGAGCGAGGGTGGGGTGATGCAGAGCAGTCAGAGATGACGCCTCTTGCAGGGGACAGCGTTTCTTGGCCAGTTGGGAGTCTGCAGCACATGGTTGATTTCATGCTGCAGTGCCTGAGAAACGACCGCCGCATCGCCCACATTCTCACCACGTCTGATTATTGGGTGTACACCCTCCTAGACCCTCGCTACCGGGACAACTTACAAAGCCTCATCACACCGTTGAACCGGGAGCGTAAAATGCGGGAGTACCAAGACATACTGGTGCAATCCATAATGTTCTCCATTCCAGCCGAGAGCACTGCTGCTGCTACTGCTTTACAAAGCAGCTCTGTGCGTCAAGGCAGTGGAGACAGCTCTGCAACAAGAGGGAGCACAAGCAGCGCCTCTGCACAGGGCAAGACCAGTATGTTCCAAATGTGGCGAAGTTTTGTGGCAGCGCCACCAATGTCTACACCATCCGAGACGGCTCCAGTCAGCAGGAGGCAACGTTTCCGTAAGATGGTGACAGACTACATGTCTTTCCCTCTCAGTGTACTCCCAGATGGCTCTTCCCCATTCAAGTTTTGGGTCTCTAAGCTGGATACATGGCCAGAGCTTAGCCAGTATGCATTGGAGGTGCTGGCTTGCCCTGCTGCCAGTGTATTATCGGAGCGCGTCTTTAGTGCCGCAGGTGGTGTACTAACAGACCGTCGCATGCGACTATCCTCCGATAATGTAGACCGGCTTACTTTTCTGAAAATGAACAAGGCATGGATCTCGCCAGAATTTGTCTGTCCGTTTTCAGATTAAATAACTGGTTCGCAACGTTATCCATGTCTCCTGTTCCCTACACATGCACAGAAAAACCCATGTCGAACATGCTCCAAATAGGGAAGAGCCGTCACCCTGATTGTTATGCTTAAAACAGGAAATTGTGAAGTTTTCCAGGCCTAGAATGATAAATTTTTATGACAAATATGGACAAATAATAATTTGTCATCACAGCGCATATCTGCACATGTCTATTATAAATGGTAACAAAAACTAAAACAGTCTTCACTTTTTGAAATTAATGCATAAAAGTACATTTCATACTTATCAATTAATGCTTTTTAAGGAACTTTATCTGTACCTGTAAGATAATGCAGTCAATGGATGTACAAATCATAAAATCCTCATAATCATCATCACGATTTTATTTATGACAGACATTATAAAATACACATACTGATGCCAACTGTAACTTCACACACCATATATGAAATGGCCAGCATCTAAACCTGGTAATAATGTGCAATAATAAATTATTACATCTATAAAGTGCATCATGCATACTGACAATAGGTAGTACTAGTTATACCTGCAAGTGCTGTTGAAACAACCACAACAGATATAAATTAATAATGGTATATAGGTATCACAGTGCATAGTTACTCATGGACAATGTCGATGTAATACTGTACCTCAAGAAAGTCAGCGTGAACCATTATGCTTGTTAGTCTTGTAGATTGTTAAAGAGGGAACGGTCTTTTTTTGTTGGTCATAGGTGGAGTATTAGACAGTAAATGATTACTGCTGTTGTATTTTTGGCGTCCCTAGGGCGCAATAACGCTGCGTAACGTCACATTTTATAGAGTCATCTAATTGACACACGCTACCCTACCCTACGCGTGACAGTAGGAAGGTAGTGTTGACGGATAAAGCCTTGCGCAACCAGACATGCTTTTACCCTCTTCAACACTGTCCAAGCAAAAAATGCATAATTGCAGCCGCAGACTTTGACGTACAGTATAACATCGCCATTACCCATCAGAGCTGTCCACTGTCTGATACAGACATAGAATATACCTTTGCTATCCGAAGCCTTTCTTTCACCTACACTTGCAGGCACACACTTAAATTGTGACAATGCATTATGTTTTTTTAAATGGTTATTTTTATCGTACATTATTGTGTCATCACATTGATGAGTCCATGCTGGACATGTCATACATGCTGTACAAAGTAACGATTTTATTAACTGAAATAATTGAAATGTCTGTGACTGTCACATCTAAATTGCAATGATGATGATGATGAGTGACGATTACAAAATCCATTGTCTTCACTATGTTATGGTTTAACATAGCGTTCCTTAAGCATTATTCATAAATACAAAAATGGACTTTTATTCTTAAATTTACAACACTATATTTTGTAACCAATTTTTTGGGTGGTGTGTTGTTCCATTTCTTGTTGGCATGTGCATATATGCGTTTATATTTGCAGTGTATTTATTTTATTATTGAAGTTAGGAAACATGTGTATCTTCGTACCGTGTTAGCCATTAGATAGAAAAATATTTACACTTGAGAGTCCACATGGTTGATACCTTGAATGGATAACTGAAAAGATGGTAACAAATTGCAAGCTTTCGAGGCTACTCACGTCTCTTCAACAGGCAAAGACTAAAACAAAAAATGAAGCATCACATATTTCTATACACAACAGGACACAGGATTAGTGCAATAGGTAAGACAAGTAAGTGACGTGTAGCAGAACTGTCATTATCACAGAGGATGAACATAAATATTGGAACAGTTCCTAGATAAGGATAGAAAGTTTTATTGCCCTCTGATTGGGGTCTGGTTTTGTGTTTTAATGCCCCTGGAAGGGCAGAGACGCAGATTCCTTAATTGATATAGAATGACATAAATCCGTGTGATCTATTCATTCCATCACTAACAGTGTCAAAGGTCATGATGAGCTTATATTCTGAAACCTTTGTATCTTTGTCATATTTGAAGTTATATTTTAATACCAGTAATTCCATATCCATCATGCTATGACCGGGCATACAAAAGTGTTTTGCCACAGGTAAATCCATTATTTTTTGTCTTATCGTGTGGCGCTGATAATTCATCCTTGTTCTCATTTTTTGGCCGGTCTACCCTCACTTGTCCCTCCCTCACTTGTCTTACCTATTCCTGTGTCCTGTTGTGTGTACAAATATGTGATTCTTCCATTTTTTTTTTAGTCTTAGCCTGATGAAGAGACCTGAGTAGTCTCGAAAGCTTTGAATTTGTTACCATATTTTCATTTAGCCATTAAACGGTATCAACCACAGAGGACTCTCAAGTATAAATATTTTACTATTCTTGGAATTGAAATTCATCATTTTATTGTCCTAGTAAAACTTCATTTATTCTTGTTTGAAGTACATACATTTGCAATGGCCA
Source organism: Oophaga sylvatica (assembly GCA_033576555.1). Lineage (NCBI taxonomy): Eukaryota > Metazoa > Chordata > Amphibia > Anura > Dendrobatidae > Oophaga > Oophaga sylvatica. The sequence continues at coordinate 166,839,480 of JARQOD010000002.1, forward strand.
CGTAACAAGGCAATAAGTCAATATTTTGTGCCTACACCCTCCTTGACCCTGGGCTTCAACAGCGCCAGTTGCTGCTCAGAAGTGTTAGATGCACAGATGAAAACAATCGCTGATGTGTTTGTGGGTTCAGTAACGCCTGCTGTTCCCCTGCTGTGTGTCTGGCAAAAATTACTGCTGCTAACTACAACTTCAACTTCAAACGTCTCATACTAGGCCTCTGCCTACACCCTCCTTGACCCTGGGCTTCAACAGCGCCAGTTGCTGCTCAGAAGTGTTAGATGCACAGATGAAACAATCGCTGATGTGTTTGTGGGGTTCAGTAACGCCTGCTGTTCCCCTGCTGTGTGTCTGGCAAAAATTACTGCTGCTAACTACAACTTCAACTTCAAACGTCTCATACTAGGCCTCTGCCTACACCCTCCTTGACCCTGGGCTTCAACAGCGCCAGTTGCTGCTCAGAAGTGTTAGATGCACAGATGAAAACAATCGCTGATGTGTTTGTGGGGTTCAGTAACGCCTGCTGTTCCCCTGCTGTGTGTCTGGCAAAAATTACTGCTGCTAACTACAACTTCAACTTCAAACGTCTCTTACTAGGCCTCTGCCTACACCCTCCTTGACCCTGGGCTTCAACAGCGCCAGTTGCTGCTCAGAAGTGTTAGATGCACAGATGAAAACAATCGCTGATGTGTTTGTGGGTTCAGTAACGCCTGCTGTTCCCCTGCTGTGTGTCTGGCAAAAATTACTGCTGCTAACTACAACTTCAACTTCAAACGTCTCATACTAGGCCTCTGCCTACACCCTCCTTGACCCTGGCTTTAACAGCGCCAGTTGCTGCTCAGAAGTGTTAGATGCACAGATGAAAACAATCGCTGATGTGTTTGTGGGGGTTTAGTAACGCCTGCTGTTCCCCTGCTGTGTGTCTGGCAAAAATTACTGCTGCTAACTACAACTTCAACTTCAAACGTCTCATACTAGGCCTCTGCCTACACCCTCCTTGACCCTGGGCTTCAACAGCGCCAGTTGCTGCTCAAAGTGTTAGATGCACAGATGAAAACAATCGCTGATGTGTTTGTGGGGTTCAGTAACGCCTGCTGTTCCCCTGCTGTGTGTCTGGCAAAAATTACTGCTGCTAACTACAACTTCAACTTCAAACGTCTCATACTAGGCCTCTGCCTACACCCTCCTTGACCCTGGGCTTCAACAGCGCCAGTTGCTGCTCAGAAGTGTTAGATGCACAGATGAAAACAATCGCTGATGTGTTTGTGGGGTTCAGTAACGCCTGCTGTTCCCCTGCTGTGTGTCCGGCAAAAATTACTGCTAGCTACCTAATCATGGTGAAAAAAACCTGACATCTCAAAGTGTCTAGTGCTACACATAGATATGAGGCTACACCCTGATTTCTAAGCTGTAAACATTTGAAACGTCAACTTCAAACCATAAAATGATTAGTCTTTGTCACAAATCTGTAACAAAATAAATGTGACATATTATTACAGATATGCACGTGTCGAAAACAAATGCAAACACAAAATCCTACTTATGCTATAGGATACTGATGTCAACCTTGTCACTCCATAGCTTAGACAAATCCAACTCACATCATGATGACTCCAATGCTGCAATGTTGGAAGTGCATAATGTGGGTTGAACTTTGACAACTGCTGCAGTGCGAAGGTTATACTTCAGTGTTCTTGCCTTTGAAATAAAAGCATACAAGTTAATATAATAATCCAATGTTGATTAAGGGACGTGATGTACACGTGTAATATTGTGCAAACAATGCATGTAGAATAGTCCTCTTCAACATTACTTATATTGTGTCATTTTAAAAAATACATTTTGATTAGAAAATTAAAAAGCCCATATCATAAAGGTCCTTCATGTAAACATGATAATCGCTAACAAAAATCATGCATTACCTTGGTAAAGTCAATAGTGCATAGTCACAATAGCAAAATATATACCTGTAAGTGGTGCTAAAAGAACGACAACTGATAGAATACGTGAATGATATATATTTATCAACTGAATAGCGACATCTGTACAATGTCGATATAATACTGTACCTTAACAAAACAGCTGTGTCACACCTCACACTCGTTTTTCTTGTAGCTTGTTATGTAATAGGGCACATGCGTGTATGTTTCATCATAGGTGCATGTTTACTGAGTAAAGCAGTCATGACAACGCCTTTGTGTTGTCGGTACGCTTGCGATGATGAACGATGCGCACCGTGAATGTTAGTCTGCGTCATAAGACGTACAGACGCTCCAATACCCAACGCTTCACAGCAGGAAGCCAGTCTGTGCGTCCAAACAAAGGCGCAACCATACATGCACGTAACCTTTTATAAAGCTACATAAAAAAAAGGATGTAGTAGTAACGCACACTTTATTGAGGTACAGTATTACATCGCCATTCACCATCTGTGGCTATGCAGTCTCATCTATATATACCTATCTATCCGTTGTCATGCTTGCAAGTCCACAGTCAGGCATAAATATCTGTTTTCACTCTGCACTATGCACTTTTTAAATTTTTGTTTTGTTAATATAAATGATTGCACTATTATCATATTACATGATTGAAATTTTAGATATTTTTTAAAAAATTTTAGTGATATTATCACCAAATGTAAAGTTTTATGAATGTCCAAGAAAACTTGTAATGCTGATTATGTTTTTAAGTCAGCCATTCATTGTCTACACAATAAAAATGGTGTACATACTGTTACTTACCCATCATTAATGGATCTGATGTTACTTGTATGCTTTTATTTTAAACCGTATAGCAGATTATTTAACCTATTTTAATTGTGGTTTGCATTGCTTTTCAACATGTTAGTGTATGCGTTTATGTTTGGTAAATTATTAATTTACATATATTTTTTTAAGTTAAATCATCATCTTATGGTACTAAAGTTTATATTTCTCTTGTTTGGAGTATAGACATTTTTAATTGACACGTAACAAGGAAAATACTTGATATAGTATTTAAACATCCTCCTTGACCCTGGGCTACAACAACGCCAGTTTGTTGCTCGGAAGTGCTGTTAGCACAGTCTACACTTGCTCCTGTGTTACTGGGGTTCAGTAATGTCAGCTGTTCCCCTGCTGTGTGAACGGCAAAAAGTCCTGCTGCCTCCACCCTGTTTCTCTTCTCATCCCTGGGCTACAACACCGCCAGTTGTTGCTCGGAAGTGCTGTTAGCACAGTCTACACTTGCTCCTGTGTTACTGGGGTTCAGTAATGTCAGCTGTTCCCCTGCTGTGTGAACGGCAAAAAGTCCTGCTGCCTCCACCCTGTTCTCTTCTCATACCCTGGGCTACAACACTGCCAGTTGTTGCTCGGAAGTGCTGTTAGCACAGTCAACACTTGCTCCTGTGTTACTGGGGTTCAGTAATGTCAGCTGTTCCCCTGCTGTGTGAACGGCAAAAAGTCCTGCTGCCTCCACCCTGTTCTCTCATCCCTGGGCTACAACACTTCCAGTTGTTGCTCGGAAGTGCTGTTAGCATTGTCTACACTTGCTCCTTTGTTACTGGGGTTTAGTAATGTCAGCTGTTCCCCTGCTGTGTGAACGCAAAAAGTCCTGCTGCCTCCACCCTGTTCTCTTCTCATCCCTGGGCTACAACACCGCCAGTTGTTGCTCGGAAGTGCTGTTAGCACAGTCAACACTTGCTCCTGTGTTACTGGGTTCAGTAATGTCAGCTGTTCCCCTGCTGTGTGAACGGCAAAAAGTCCTGCTGCCTCCACCCTGTTCTCTTCTCATCCCTGGGCTACAACACTGCCATTGTTGCTCCGGAAGTGCTGTTAGCACAGTCAACACTTGCTCCTGTGTTACTGGGGTTCAGTAATGTCAGCTGTTCCCCTGCTGTGTGAACGGCAAAAAGTCCTGCTGCCTCCACCCTGTTTCCTTCTCATCCCTTGGTCTACAACACCGCCATTGTTGCTCGGAAGTGCTGTTAGCACAGTCTACACTTGCTCCTGTGTTACTGGGGTTCAGTAATGTCAGCTGTTCCCCTGCTGTGTGAACGGCAAAAAGTCCCTGCTGCCTCCACCCTGTTCTCTTCTCATCCCTGGGCTACAACACTGCCAGTTGTTGCTCGAAGTGCTGTAGCACAGTCAACACTTGCTCCTGTGTTTACTGGGTTCAGTAATGTCAGCTGTTCCCCTGCTGTGTGAACGGCAAAAAGTCCTGCTGCCTCCACCCTGTTCTCTTCTCATCCCTGGGCTACAACACTGCCAGTTGTTGCTCGGAAGTGCTGTTAGCACAGTCTACACTTGCTCCTGTGTTACTGGGGTTCAGTAATGTCAGCTGTTCCCCTGCTTGTGTGAACGGCAAAAAGTCCTGCTGCCTCCACCCTGTTCTCTTCTCATCCCTGGGCTACAACACCGCCAGTTGTTGCTCGAATGCTGTTAGCACAGTCAACACTTGCTCCTGTTTACTGGGGTTCAGTAATGTCAGCTGTTCCCCTGCTGTGTGAACGGCAAAAAGTCCTGCTGCCTCCACCCTGTTCTCTTCTCATCCCTGGGCTACAACACTGCCAGTTTGTTTGCTCGGAAGTGCTGTTAGCACAGTCAACACTTGCTCCTGTGTTACTGGGGTTCAGTAATGTCACTGTTCCCCTGCTGTGTGAATGGGCAAAAAGTCCCTGCTGCCTCCACCCTGTTCTCTTCTCATCCCTGGGCTACAACACCGCCAGTTGTTGCACGGAAGTGCTGTTAGCACAGTCTACACTTGCTCCTGTGTTACTGGGGTTCAGTAATGTCAGCTGTTCCCCTGCTGTGTGAACGGCAAAAAGTCCTGCTGCCTCCACCCTGTTCTCTTCTCATCCCTGGCTAAAAACACCGCCAGTTGTTGCTCGGAAGTGCTGTTAGCACAGTCTACACTTGCTCCTGTTACTGGGGTTCAGTAATGTCAGCTTTCCCCTGCTGTGTGAACGGCAAAAAGTCCCTGCTGCCTCCACCCTGTTCTCTTCTCATCCCTGGGGTACAACACTGCCATTGTTGCTCGTAAGTGCTGTTAGCACAGTCAACACTTGCTCCTGTGTTACTGGGTTCAGTAATGTCAGCTGTTCCCCTGCTGTGTGAACGCAAAAAGTCCTGCTGCATCCCCCATGTTCTCTTCTCATCCCTGGGCTACAACACCGCCATTTGTTGCTCGGAAGTGCTGTTAGCACAGTCTAACACTTGCTCCTGTTACTGGGGTTCAGTAATGTCAGCTGTTTCCCTGCTGTGTGAACGGCAAAAAGTCCTGCTGCCTCCACCCTGTTTTCTTCTCATCCCTGGGCTACAACACCGCCAGTTTTGCTCGGAAGTGCTGTTAGCACAGTCAACACTTGCTCCTTGTGTTACTGGGGTTCAGTAATGTCACTGTTCCCCTGCTGTGTGAACGGCAAAAAAATCCTGCTGCCTCCACCCTGTTCTCTTCTCACCCTGGGCTACAACACCGCCAGTTGTTGCTCGAAGTGCTGTTAGCACAGTCAACACTTGCTCCTGTTTTAGTTGGGGTTCAGTAATGTCAGCTGTTCCCCTGCTGTGTGAACGGCAAAAAGTCCTGCTGCCTCCACCCTGTTCTCTTCTCATCCCTGGGCTACAACACTGCCAGTTGTTGCTCGGGAAATGCTGTTAGCACAGTCAACACTTGCTCCTGTTACTGGGTTCAGTCATGTCCAGCTGTTCCCCTGCTGTGTGAACGGCAAAAAAGTCCTGCTGGCCTCCCTGTTCTCTCTCATCCCCTTTGGGTACAATCACCGCCAGTTGTTGCTCTAAGTGCTGTTAGCACAGTCTACACTTGCTCCTGTGTTTCTGGGGTTCAGTAATGTCAGCCTGTTCCCCTGCTTGTGAACCAAAAGCCTGCTGCTCCACCCGTTCCTTCTCATCCCTGGCTACAACACCGCCGTTGTTGCTCGGAAGTGCTGTTAGCACAGTCAACACTTGCTTTCCGGTTTAGTGGGGCTCAGTAATGTCCCGCTGTTCCCCTGCATGTGAACGCAAAAAGTCCCTGCTTTCCTCCCCTGTTTCTTCTCATCCCCCGGGCTACAACACCGCCAGTTGTTGCTCGGAAGTGCTGTTAGCACATCTACACTTGCTCCTGTTTACTGGGTTCAGTAATGTCCCGCTGTTCCCCTGCTGGTGAACGGCAAAAAGTCCTGCCTCCACCCTGTTCTCTTCTCATCCCTGGGCTACAACACTGCCATTGTTGCTCGGAAGTGCGTTAGCACATCAACACTTGCTCCTGTGTTACTGGGGTTCAGTAATGTCAGCTGTTCCCCTGCGTGTGAACGGCAAAAAGTCCGCGCCTCCACCCTGTTCTCTTTTCATCCCTGTGCTACAACACTGCCAGTTGTTGCCGGAAGTGCTGTTGCACAGTCAACACTTGCTCCTGTGTTACTGGGTTCAGTATGTCACTGTTCCCTGCGTTGTTAACGGCAAAAAGTCCTGCGCCTCCAACCTGTTTTCTTCTCATCCTGGCTTTCAACACTGCCAGTTTTGCTCGGAAGTGCTGTTAGCACAGTCAACACTTGCTCCTGTGTTACTGGGTTCAGTAATGTCACTGTTCCCCGCTGTGTGAACGGGAAAAAGTCCTGCTGCCTCCACCCTGTTCTCTTCTCATCCCTGGGGTACAACACCGCCAGTTTTGCTCGAATGCGTTAGCACAGTCAACACTTGCTCCTGTGTTACTGGGGTTCAGTAATGTCCCGCTGTTCCCCTGCTGTGATAACGGCAAAAAGTCCTGCTGCCTCCACCCTGTTCTCTTCTCATCCCTGGGCTACAACACGCATTTTTTGCTCGGAAGTGTTATTGCACGGTAACTCACTCCTGCCCAGACTGGTTACAGCACCCATCTGTTTTCCTGTCAGTGTAAACGTCACTTAGCCTCCAATAAGTTGTCCTGTCGGGTTTCGGTCGGGTTAGCCGACTCTATGGTGCTTGGAGTTTAGGGGCTTCCTATGTGTGCTGCGGGATATGCAAATAAAGGCTGTTTCGTTGTGACAATAGGACAATCACCCACTGTAGTACTGTGGGATTCGGTAACTGCGGCCGGCTCGCGCCTGTCATCTTAAATTTCCATGGGTACCTTCTGCTACCCGTCCGGGTTCCAGTACCGTCAGCTGGTTCTCCGCAGTGCCTTTGGCCTAGGTGCCTCCATCTCGGTATCCGAGTTCCAGCAACGTCTGCTGGTCCTTGGTTAGTGCTTTGGAGCACAGGTACCTCCTGCTTAGTAACCGTGTCCCATAACGTCAGCTGGTCCTCGGTTGTTGCCATTGGCTCTTTTCCTTCTGCTGCCCCTCCGGGTTCCAGCACCTCAGCAGGTCCTCTTACTTGCATTGGCTCTTGTACCTCTGCTACCCGTCCGGGTTCCAGTACCGTCAGCTGGTTCTCCGCAGTGCCTTTGGCCTAGATGCCTCCATCTCGGTATCCGAGTTCCAGCAACGTCTGCTGGTCCTTGGTATGCTTTGGAGCACAGGTACCTCCTGCTTAGTAACCGTGTCCCAGTAACGTCCTTGGTCCTGTTGTGCCATTGGCTCTTTTCCTTCTGCCCCTCCGGGTTCCAGCACAGTCGCTGGTCCTCGTTACTTTGCATTGGCTCTTTACCTTCTGCTAACCCGTCCGGGTTCCAGTACCGTCAGCTGGTTCCCGCAGTGCCTTTGGCTAGGCTGCCTCCATCTCGGTATCCGAGTTCCAGCAACGTTCTGCTGGTCTTGGTTAGTGTTTTTTGTGAGCACATGGTACCTCCCCTGCTTAGTAACCGTGTCCCAGTAACGTCAGCTGGTCCTCGGTTTGTGCCATTGGCTCTTTTCCTTCTCTGCCCCTCCGGGTTCCAGCACAGTCAGCTGGTCCTCGTTACTTGCATTGGCTCTTGTACCTTCTGCTACCCGTCCGGGTTCCAGTACCGTCAGCTGGTTCTCCGCAGTGCCTTTGGCCTAGGTGCCTCCATCTCGGTATCCGAGTTCCAGCAACGTTGCTGGTCCTTGGTAGTGCTTTGGAGCACAGGTACCTCCTGCTTAGTAACCGTGTCCCAGTAACGTCAGCTGGTCCTCGTTGTGCCATTGGCTCTTTTCCTTCTGCTTTGCCCCTCCGGGTTCCAGCACAGTCAGCTGGTCCTCGTTACTTGCATTGGCTCTTGTACCTTCTGCTACCCGTCCGGGTTCCAGTACCGTCAGCTGGTTCTCCGCAGTGCCTTTGGCCTAGATGCCTCCATCTCGGTATCCGAGTTCCAGCAACGTCTGCTGGTCCTTGGTAGTGCTTTGGAGCACAGGTACCTCCTGTCTATTAACCGTGTCCCAGTAACGTCAGCTGGTCCTCGGTTGTGCCATTGGCTCTTTTCCTTCTCTGCCCCCTCCGGGTTCCAGCACAGTCAGCTGGTCCTCGTTACTTGCTTGGCTCTTGTACCTTCTGCTACCCGTCCGGGTTCCAGTACCGCTCACTGGTTCTTCTCAGTGCCTTTGGCCTAGGTGCCTCCATCTCGGTATCCGGTTCCAGCAACGTCCTGCTGGTCCTTGGTAGTGCTTTGGAGCACAGGTACCCTCCTGCTTAGTAACCGTGTCCCAGTAACGTCAGCTGGTCCTCGGTTGTGCCCATTGGCTCTTTTTCCTTCTGCTGCCCCTCCGGGTTCCAGCACAGTCAGCTGGTCCTCGTTACTTGCATTGGCTCTTGTACCTTCTGCTACCCGTCCGGGTTTCCAGTACCGTCAGCTGGTTCTCCGCATGCCTTTGGCCTAGGTGCCCCCACTCGGTATCCGTTCCAGCAACGTCTGCTGGTCCTTGGTAGTGCTTTGGAGCACAGGTACCCTCCTGCTTAGTAACCGGTCCCAGTAACGTCAGCTGGTCCTCAGTTTGTGCCAATTGGCTCTTTTCCTTCTGCTGCCCCTCCCGGGTTCCAGCACAGTCAGCGGTCCTCGTTACTTGCATTGACTCTTGTACCTTCTTTGCTACATTTACAAATTGAAGATTTTTCAATGCTTTTTTGGGTAATCACTCTTGGATCTCCAACAATGAAGACGACGACCCTGATGACCACCCCGAAGAAGATGACGACCACAAGGACGACGAGCATCAAGCCAACCACCTAAAACACCATCACAAAGAAGAAAAAAAATTACCAAACAGGACTAAGAAGTTAAGACAAACTACAAGATACAGAACAAGAGACTTTAAGAACAATAAGCAGAAGATCAAAAAGCAGAAGAACATGAAGTATAAGACCAAAATGAAGAGAGCAAAAAATAATGCTCTAAATTCTAAGCAGAAGAAGACTAAGCAGTGTATGGGGGTGAGTCCGTTCCTCCTCGTGGTGCCCCCTGAAAATGCCTGCTGCTGCAGGCTAAACTGAACACGGACAAATACTGTGTAATTTAAATCTTTTGTGACAGCAAGAACGGAAGGATAAAAATTCATACTTTGACAGATTACAAGTACAGGATTCTCTGTCACAAATCAGAATATGATGAAGAAGATGAAGTACAATATGAATAAGAATAATAGTTTAATAAGAAGAATCTGAGTAATGTTAACAAAAAGATGAATAGCAAGAAGTTTAAGAAGAAGATAAAGAAGGTGAAGATGAAGAATAATTTGATGAAAAAGATGATGCTGCTGAAGATTAGAAGGAGAAAGTGTTGAAAAGTTAAAAAGGTAAGAGCATGGAAGTTGTGAAATATACATATTGCCAAAATAGAAAAAACGTTAACAACATTGTCAAATTTTTTCTTTAATCCGAACATCTTTAAAAAAAATATATTTATGCTATTCCATTTGATGTGTTAAACATCTATGCCCTTTTAAAGTCTCCTCAACCTTCCACAATACATTGTACATTAAATCTTTGTTGTTTTTCCTTCATGTACAATTAACCAACAAGGCAGAATGGGGTTTTTTTTAATTCCGATATTTTGTTCCCATAGACTTTCATGGACTCCGGTATCGGTATCGGTATCGCCGATATTTTCATGGTATCGGCGATACCATTCCGATTCCGATACTTTGGGTATCGGAAAGTATCGCTCAACCCAGTTGGTGCTATAATAATAAATTTTACATCTATTATTATAAAAGGTCAAATTATAGTGTGGGGCAGGTCACAAATCATCGGTGACTAGGCAAATTAAAGCGCTGCTGCAGCAAAGCTAGTCGCCGAAAGCCTGAGATGACTTTCGGAAAAAGTGCGCTGACACGCAGTACCTTGGCAATAGGGCCAGCAAGTAAGAATGTTTTTAAAAACGCTGTACAACCAAGTTCAGCACATTGACCATGCTGGAACCCTGCTTACCAGCTTGCCGAGCTTTAAAGCCCCACCAAGTTGCACCCATTATTGCTCACAACCAGACCTGGTTGGAGGTTCAGCGGGGAGAGCCACTGACTGTCAGTTTTTTTTTTATCACCCTTTAACACCGGCCATTTTGGGGCTTTTTCACCTGATTTTTTTAAACCCAAGAGCTTTAGCAAAAGTCTGCCACTTTGCCAAGGCAGTTCTGCAACCTCCCAGTGGGGGTGATGGGAGGCTACTTTCGGGTGGGGGAGAGGAGAGACAGGAACTTTAAAACGAGG